>VDFB02193867.1:697636511-697769706 GCA_007258455.2 Sequoia sempervirens
GTTTTCCATCCGCCTAGTAATGTCCCCTTTCCCTTTAATGAATGTTTTATTTTTTAGAAGGATGAAATTTTCATTGTCGTCAATCAAAATTCCTTCAAGATCAACAGTTGCCCGCCATCCCATGATCGAGAATTGTAGGATGGTGATATCACGAGTGGGCGACAAGTGTCCCATCCGAGGGATCAAATTTGTGTGACTGTTCATCAATTGTCCTTTGATCTGAGTCATTCCCCACCATCCCGCGATGGTGCTTTGGTTGATTGCGTAATCACGGGTAGGTGCCACATGAACTGTACAAGGTGGGGCCGAGGAAATTTTTGTGTGATATATTTAAAATGTTTCATTGCTTCCAAAGCAAAACATTTAAAATGAAATATTTGACCGTTGATCAAAATGCCTTCAAGATCAATGGTTGCTTGCCATCCCATGATTGGGAATTGTAGGATGGCGATATCGCGGGCGAGTGACACGTGTCCCATTTGGGGGATCAAATTTGTGCTACTGTTCATCAACTATCCTTTGATCTAAGTCATTCCCTGCCATCCCGTGATGGTGCTTTGGTTGATTGCGAAATCACGGGCAGGTGCCACGTGGACTGTACAAGGTGGGGCTCAAGGAATTTTTTGTGCGATATGTTTTAAATGTTTCATTGCTTCCAAAGCAAAACATTTAAAATGAAATATTTGACAAGGCTAGGGAAGAATTCATTAAAAATGAGCAAAAGCAAAGAAATTAGGGCAACTAGTCAAGTCAGGAGCAGGCTACGCAACATACAAAATGGTATGCCCATCCATGGCTTGCCTGCCTCTAATGGTTTGTCAGCTGTCAGAATGATAGGACCCATCCCATGCCATCACCAATAGCCTGCCTTTCGTGCAAAAAATAACCTCATTCGTAACCCTCACATTTTTAATTTTCGAGCCCACATACAACGGTTAAACTTTTATATATGTTTTGTTTAATATATTTAAAAAATATTTTATAAATTATTTATAAAATATTTTTTTAATATGTTAAACAAATATATATAAACTCTTTAATATTTTTTATTAGTGATTTTAATGGTATATTAAAAAAGAATATCATATTTTGATAGTTGAATACATTAAAAATATTTCTAATATATTTCTAATTTCTAAAAATATATTTTTAATTTTTTAAATATATATTTATTTAAAAAAAAAAATATTATACATACAAAATTACATAATCAATAATAGATAATAGATTTTGGTGAATATATCTTGGTATGTTAATATATGCTAAAAAACGAATTTTAATTAAAAAACTTACTAACATCATTAAAAGGTAAGTTTATAATTATAAAAAATTAACATTAGAATTATTTAACATTTGAAATAGAAAATTTAAATATCATATTATAATAGTTTATAATTTACTTATATAGCATTTTAGATAATAGAAACAATTTTGATTGATTTAATATTTTCTAAGTTCATTATTGAATTTAAATTCAGTAAATATAAATATATATCTTTAATCATTATAATTTAAAAATAATAATCTAATATTGAACATCTTAGATTTTAGTATAACTCACATTAAAAAATTAATGTATAATTTTATAAATATACTTATTTTTTTAAATAAAGATTTAAAGATTATTATATATGTATATTTAAAGATCCATAGAATTATCTTTTTAACTATGAAATTAATATGATTAATTTCATTTATAATTTTATGTTATCTTATCTTTTTAACATTTTTTTAGTATCCTACCCCAATCTCAAGCATAACAATAACCCTAAGTGAACACTTATCCTAATTGAACCTTAATCCTAATTTAGCCCAAACCCTAACCTTAACCCTAACCCTAATTAAACTCTAGCCCTGATTAAAATCTAACCCTAATTAAACTCTAGCCCTAATTGAACCCCAACCCTAACCTAAACCCTATTTGTTCCTAACCCTAGTATCTCACAAATATAGGATCGAGACCTTGCCAACTCTGGTAAACCATATTGGATAGTGATAAAAGCTACCTTATCTTTCATTAACGTAGAAAAAAATTGTTATACAACATGCCCCTTAAAAATTGGAGATAGGCACTGCAAAAATAAGGTAAACACTAATGAAAATGGTTAGTGCTATTGTGGAAGATGTGATAAAAATTTCCCTGAATGTGATTATAAATATATACTTCAATGTAAAGTGCAAGACCATCATTCACTTGGATTACAACTTTTGAAGAAGTGGTAGAAGAAATTATGGGTGTAACAAATCCCATGAAAAGAGACCGACAGTGACGAAAAAAGGATTAAATGTATAAATATAAAACAACAAAGTTTTGATTATTCATCTCTGAGAGAAAAGCTTTATTAGACTCAATTGCAAATCTATAGGTTTCATAACATTCAAATGCTTCAATGTATATAATGTTAACAATGTATTCAAAAATTTGAAAAAAAAAATAGTGGATATATCTAAGTTAGTTAATGCCATTTTGTCATGATATACTTATTTGATGTTGTCAATACTAAATCTAATGATTGATGAACATTTCTGCTTTTAAATTTATTGTTCTTGGTTGATTGTTGTTATAGACAAGTTGGTATGATTTCAAATTTCAATGTGTACCCTTATATATGGGAATTGAGATAAACAATGACACAAACAATAATGATCAATTGATAGCTTTCCAAATTCATATTCATGAAAAATGTAAGCATTTTTTCAACTCAATAGTATCTTGATAAAGATAACTCCTCACATATATTATTAATTAATATAGGTATGCTAGTTAACAAATTTATTAACTATATTTTATTTGTATTATATATTGAATTGTTAAAAGATGTAAAAATCTTAATTAAATATATAGGAAAATGGTTAAAAATTCATTTTCTTAAAAATAAATATAGTGTGGATTTAAAATACAAATTATATAATTTTATAATATTTATATTATTATTTATTGAATATTTTATATAATTTAAACTAAAAAATTAGCCTCCCCCTCTCGCTCTCCCTCTCTCCCCCTCTCTACATATATCTCCCTCTTCCCCATCTTCTCTCTCCCTCCTCTACATATCTCTCTCCCTTTCTCCCTCCCTCTCTCTACCTCTCCCCATCTCTCCCTGATCTCTTGCTCCCTCCCTATGCCCCTATCTATCTTCATATCTCAACCTATTTGTCCCTTTATCTTCCCATATATCTCTATATCTATGTCTTTCCCTTCCCATTTATCTATCTCTCCCTCTCTCTTTCTCTCTCTCTATCTCCCCCTATTTCTATCGATCCCTCTCCATCTCTATTTGTCTTTCTCTACTTATCTCTATATATATATCTCCATATCTCATCCTTCCATCTCTCTCTCTCTCTCTCTCTATATATATATATATATATATATATCCCCCATTCCCATTCTATATATTTATTTCTCCTCTATCTTTCTATATCTCTATCTATTTTATCCTTTCCCTCTCTCATCTCTATATTCATCTCTATCTCTATCTATAGGAGAGAGATACAGTGCTTACATTGACCCTCCCCAAAGATCCACCAATCTCAACACTACTCCCAACTATTTTGGAGCATTTACACATATTGTATGCTAGATTAGAGGCATAAAACAAATTCCTATATTTATTAAAGCAAAATAGGGTCCAAAGTCACAAATTTGATGTAGAGTTAGTTATAGTTTTTGTACAAAATTCAAGTGCCACATAGAGTAAAGATATTCCAGTTTTTTATATCATGTCATTAAATTTGGCACTTCATCAAGATTTGTATCTTCATCAACATTAACAAAAGCAAAGGTATGTACTTGAATCCCTTCCATTTAAATTTTTCTATATATATAAATATTTTAATATTTTCCCTCAAATCCATAATATATATATATTAGTGTGTATTTATTTATTGCAATAAAGAATTAACCTAAGTAACACATTAATAATTCTAAGGATTTGTGATTGGAAAAAATGCATAACAATTTTTTTTATTGGATGTCATGTTGTATAGTTTAGAAAAACTCAAAATATGAATAGGATTTTAAGGCCATGTATTATGGTAGCTTACAATGCAAAAGAAGGAAGGAAATCTCTTATCAATTTTAATCTACAATTTAATACCATATGAAAAATCACATGTAGTATTATCTAAAATTAATTCTTGACATATTATTTTTATAAAATACACATACCATTCAATAAACTTCTCCCAAGAAAGAAACCCTAAGTGAACATTAATTGAACCCTAATTTTAGATTCATAACTCTAATCATAACCCTAATTGAACCCTAATTGTAGATTCATAACTCTAATCATAACCCTAAGCGAACAATAATCCTAATCAAACCCTAACCCTAGCCTTAAATTTATCATATAATCTAATTATCTCTCTTATCTAAATTTGGGTTGAATTATTTTTCCTTTATTTTTAATTGCATATATTTTTTGTTTATTAGATCTTATTTTATGAATATATGCAAATATAATTTTACTTCTACATTCATTCTATGCTCTTTTTTTTCATGATATTTTAACATTCATTTTCTAGAATATTAGATCAATCTCACACATATAAATATGAAACCTCAAAATTTTAAAATAATATTCAAGTTTTCCCACTTAAATTTATCATTTATGTTATTTGAATTAAAATATTTTAAATCATACTCTTAATTCATCTTAAAAAGAAAAACAAATTGATATATAATTTTTTATTAAATACATTTTAACTTATTTTCTTGGATTGTATAAATATCTTTCTTTATTTACATTTGGACTATTTATTTACAATATATAGTATATATATGTGGTAAGACTGGGTATTATCATCACAATTGAGTGCGCCCTCTCCCCTAATAAATGTTTTTATTTTGTAGAGGGACAAGTTCGCATGGATGTAGATCAATCATTGTGTGATCTCAATTGTTCCCTGCCATCCCATGATGACCCCACCAATTGACCGTGATATCATGGGCGAGCGCCACATGTCTCATCCGGTGAAGCCAAAGGAATGATAAATAATTTGATGGGTCTTTAATACATTATGCCGTGGGTTACTAAAGCAATTATAAGATGCACGTGTTTTAAATCAACAGAGATGTTATAATCCTGGTAGAAAGGTGCTCAATGGTTAATAACAAGGCTGGTGACTATGTTGAATGAATAGGATTGCCTATGGTTGAGATCCATGGTTGCCCGCCATCGCGTGATCAAAAGTTCTGAGTTCTTTATTGATTGTGATATCACATCCGGTGAAGCCGAAGGAATGATAAATACTTTGATGCATCTTTAATACATTATGCCACGGGTTATATTCATTAATGTCTTAATATTAGTTTATAAATTGAACATTAATTATAAATATTTTAAAATTAATTAAGTATTTCAATCTAAAATTTTAATATTTAACATTACAAATAAAATTAAACTAAATTATAATTTTTAAAATCGATAAAATATTTATTATCTATTTAGTTTTACTAATTATCTAATACCATTAAATTAAATTAAATTAAATATTCATTTTATATTAATTAAACAATTATTAATTAGAATTTAGAATAAATTAAGAAATAAGATCTATATAAAATCAACTTGTCTAATTTTTTTCTTTGTGTCCAAATCATTTCATTTTCTAAAATTATATTAAATTCTAGATATCATAATTAAACACAAAAATTTATTCTATTCTAATCCCAACCCTAGTTAAACCCTAATCCTATTTGGACTCTAACCCTTACCCTAATTTAACACTAAATCTAATTGTAATTGACCACCAAGCATAATTGAATTCTACCCCTAACCCTAACCCTAACTCTAACTAAACCCTAAACCTAACTCTAATCAAACCCTAACCCAAACCCTAATTGAACTTTAAAACTAACCTTAATTAATTATTAACCCTAATTGAACATTTATTGAACACTAGTCCTAATTGTACCATAACCCTAACTTTGAACTACAGTTGAACTCTAATCCTAACCCTAACACTAATTCTTATCCTAATTGAACCTTAACCCCAATCCTAACCTTAACCTTGACCCTATTTGAACTCTTATTGAATTCATAACCTTAATTAAACCCCAACCTCATCCTCAATCCTAACCCAAATTGAATACATTGAACCCTAAACCTAACCCTAAGTGAACACTAATCCTAATTGAACTCTAACTTTTAAGTTGAAAATATTAAAATGCCTTAGATTTTCCCATTCATCATCATTTATCATTCAATTCTAATAGAACTCCAAAAATTTATACTTTTATAATGTTTTAATACACACCTAATATAAGGGTTTAGAGTTTAAGGGTTAAGGGTTTAGGTTAGGGGAGAGAGATAGAGGAGTGAGTGAGTGACCCATTTACATATTATTCTTTTATTCTTCATCAATTAAATATCTAGTTACCCATTTACCGTTAGTAGAAATGACCCAAGAATTTAATAGAATGGACTACTCATATAATACCTTGCATTATGGAGCTCAATTCTCTGATATATTACTACTTATCAAATCCTTTGTAAATAATTGTAAACTTATGACTCCATTTAAGCATTTAATTGATTTTCTTGAATCAAAGCAAAAACATAGACACACAATTGAACAAATTCTCAAAAGAATAATGACAACATCATTAACATTTCATTCAAAATTCACTCAAATCCACATAAGGAGAGAAAATATATTAGAATTATACGTTTATTCATGCTTATAAGTCATATATGCATACAATTTAAGATAATTTGCATATATTCATCCAAAACTCAAAACAAGCTATCTATTATATTTTGTCTGCTTGGGCTTTTAACAGCCAATGGAACCACAGATATCACTTCCTCATCAGAGGACATATATCTTTCTACCCATATATTCAACTCAAAACCTAGCTAGATCTTTCATCAGTTCTCTCCCTACAAATGAGCCTTGAATTCCCTTTTATATGACAAGGGAGCAACAAGCTTTGGGCTCATATGTAATTTCACCACAAATTTACATTTGAACAAAATCTCCATTACATTTGACTTTCATTTCAAAACTTCCCACATGTTGAATCTGTAAAACATAGTGGCGCATGAACTGGGGAAAGCTAAAAGAAAAGGGAATACAAATTGTCATCAAAATCCACTTGTCGCTATCCATGCAAAAAAATTAGGCAACCAAATTGCCACAAAGGCACCACAACAACTTCTTATTTACCCACCACCATGCCCTTACCAATACTCAAACCCCAATATACACGCCCGCTTCTAGTTGTTTCCCAATACAGTAGACCCTTAGCCTCCTCTTCTTTCTTGTCCTTGCCCAATACGGTTATAGTCCATCCGCTTGGGGTTTTAACAGCCATTGGCACCACATATATCACTTCCTCATCAAAGGGCTGACTGTGATTGAAGCAAGGTAAATATCGATAGTAGTCAAAGTAGGTCTCAGTTACATCATCAGAAGTGTTGCTCGTAAGGTCAATGGGTGAGTGTTGGCATCCAAAGGAGCCATGCCCAAACTGTATTTTCCTACCAGCACTAGTAATAGAGCACACTGCCGACTGCTTGCCTTTGTCATCTACCAGTTGAGCAACAGCATCCTGGAATTACAACCTTCTATTGCATCTAGTGGGCACAAGCCTAGGCTTGTCAACCAAAGAACCTTCCTGAATAGCAGGACTGAGCTTTTGTGAGCTCAAACGAATAGACCTCCTTACTGACTTACTCATTTTCTCTTCTTAGACAAGCACTCAAACTTGATTAGACTCAGCCCACAAAGTGCTCTAACTGCTACAAGAATGACACTATTAGCAGTTAATTCCTCTTGTATTTATTGTGAGAGGTAATGGCAACCTTCATCAATGCTTAGTAAAAATGCATGTGCAAGCATAGCAATTTGGCGGCGTATGTACTTTCACTATTTAACTAGAGTTGCATGAGAATCCAAAGATCACCCTTCATGATTGCCAACAACAACATCTTCACATAGATTGAGATCTACGTGACTACACAAGCAAGGAATAATTCATTAATGCTTCACCAGTTGTACGATAAAACAACCACCATGTTCCATTTTCCAACTTTGAATACTTCCCGCTAATCTCCTAAAGAGTTGGCAGATCAAATGATTTATCTCAAGCTAACTCAGTTTGACATCCAATGAAGCATCATTCACCTTCCTCATGACCAATAACATTAATCCATCTCAGAAACCAACTACCAGGTCGGTAGGTCCTATGCACTTTGCAAACTAAATGGCTGGAGCTACGCATCACAATCTCATTGACCTTGTGGCTTTTAACCAACCTTCATCTTCCTCCTGTGAGCTAGCAGGGAACAACAAAGATTTACATTAGCTTTTGATCTTGGTTGTTGATCTAAAACCACAGGTTATGAGCTCAATAGTGGATATTGGGCCCCACATTCCATACAAGACACACATCTTCCTTTTGCTGACCTTGTGCCAAATAACAAGGTGACACCTTAGGTCTACGAGTTGGCGGGGTACGATCAAGATCTTCTCCCATATCTTTGAATCTGAAAAACCTACACATTGCACAGTTAGTATTTAATGAAACTCTTTGGCTAAGCCATCGATGACATGACCACTGGGGTTAATGGCTTAGGCTTACATCACCGGATTAAAATTAAAACCCAGCTTTGATTTTAATACTTTATTTCCTTTGCAGGGTTTTATTTCTGAAGTCTCAGTTGGCCCCGTGTTTCATCTTTTAAAAAACTACTTATGTTGTTGTTTGTTGTCCGCCTAGTAATGCCCACTTCTCCTTTTAATGAATGTTTTATTTTGCAAGGGTTGATTTAGTGCTGTCGTTGATCTATTTCTTGTAGATATCAACGGTGCCCACCATCCTGTGATCGAGAATTGAAGGATCATGAAATCATGGGCGGGCGCCACATGTCCTATATGGGGGATCAAATTTGCGCTATCACTGACCAACTACCATTTGATCTGAGCCATTCCCTACCATCTTCCGATGGTGATTGGGTTGATTATGAAATCATGAGCGGGTGCCACGTGTCTCATTTGATAAAGCCTAAAGAGTAAAGGAAACACTAGCCGACTTTAAATGTATTAAGGGGTGGATTACTAAAGTGTTCTCGAGACGCACATGTTCTAAATCGATGGATATGTTATAATCTCACTAGAAAAGCTGCTCAAAGGTTAATGACATGGCTGGCAACTATTTTAAAGGAATGGGATCATTAATACTTAGGATCAACAATTGCCCACCATCATGCAATCAGAAGTTTCAAGATTGTGATATCGCGGGCAACCGCCACATGGACTTCCTTCATAGTGTATGGTAAGGTGGGACCCTTATCGTCATGTTGGAAATTATGTTAGCTTTTTTTGAAGGTGGTTGTCGATGATTTGATCAAGCTGAAGAATTGACAGCTCAAATTTAAATCTACATCAAATATGGTTGGAGTTGTTTGTGTAGTGCAAAATTGAGATTTAATGGAAGATGAAACACTTACTAGCATAATTTGATCGACAATAAAATCAATTTTCGTATTTGGTCTGTATCAAAAAGCATTCAACTATTTCGTGCAGCATTTTCAAAGCTGAAGGTATAATTGCAAGTTTCTACAGCCAAAATTTGGGAGTTTTGCGAACAAAGTCATGAGTTTAGTTTTTGTGCCTTCCGGTCATTTTGCATTTGAATTTGGGAAAGGATTAGCTGGATGTGTTGTGAGCTTGTTGATGAATGTGTTAGGGCTATAGTTTAATTATAGTTGTGAGAAATTGTAGTGTTTTGTCTTGTGATTTTCTATCTCTGTTTAGTCCTAGCTATCTGAATTATAACATTATGAAGAAGCCCTAGTTTTTCTGAGATGGCACCACCCAAGCAACATTCTGGCCAAACTGAATATTTGAAACGAAACCTATATGATTATTTCTTGTATCAATTTCCCTTGTCAACAAATGATATGAGGAAAGGATTGGTCCTAATGCAAGCAAAAATCCTGGGGGAAGGGTTAGTGTATAATTGCTCCAACATTTTCAATGCTAGGGTTCCCCTCACTGGCTTGGAATTATTCATATTGTGGTACAGACAGAGGAATTTTCCTCACCATTTTTCAAATGGATGGATGTATGATATGGGGAAGCTAGTGGTACCAAATATATTCCTTGATGTAGACCTTCTTAGGACAATGGCTGCAAGATATGACCATGTTACATGGATAATCAAGGACAATGATGGAAACGTTCTATTGAGCATTAACAGAGAGGAGGTCCAACATATTTTTGACTTGAGTGAACCGAGTGAAGACTTGGTTCCTATCAACCTTGAGGAAATGAAGTAGGAGTATGCAAAGCTGAAATATCATTTTAGAGCAAGGTTTCTTCCACCTCATCTGGCTAGGGCAGGAGATTCAAAATTTCGTATCAGCCTAAGTGACCAGAAACCTTTCAAATTAAATTGTTCTACAAACCATTTCCTGGCCAATTTCTATTCTTTATGTTAGATTTTGGGTTTTAGTCCTAGTATGGTAATGACCATTTCTTATATGTTCACTGAGGTGCAAATACAACACCCTAACTTCTCTGTGACCTATGACTTCGCTTCTTTCTTGGTTGAGAAGATGCATGAAGGGTTGTCAAATCTACAAAACAATGATATCGACACTCAATTCTTTTGGTATTCTATGCTAATGCATATGTTTTTTGTTTAAAAATGCTAAATTTTTCTCTGAGAGGATGAAATTAAAGCAATCACTTGATGGAGAAAGATTTCCAGTACAGATATGGGCTATAGATTTATCTTGTAATAAGGAAAGCACTAGTTATGTGCAATTTGATAAAATTTTTGCTTCCAAATTAAGGGCCAGATTAATGGTGAATATACCTAGGATCCCTGAGGAATTACATGATTTCCTCAGGCCAAAGGAGAGGAAGCCAAAATTGAAGGTTTACCATAACTGGGGTGACATTATCCCATACCCAGTCAGCACTGTCTTGAGAGTATATGGTTTTCAAGGAGCCCCTCATATACTGCCATACAATGTGCAACCAAGAGTGAGATTTGTAGAAATTATGTGGCAGATAGGTTGTACTCATGAGGACAACCTCACTAGAAGGGATAAGGGAACATTTTTCCCAAATTATACAGTGGGGTCTGATTTTGTATGTTCAAAGGGAGGTTGGATGCATTTTGATAATTTCTTTAATGATTACCATTTAAGGTGTGGACCAAAGTGGCAGCATGATCCTGAGGGTTTCTTTGCTCTTTTTCAGTCAAAGAATAAAATGTGGAAAAATTGTGCATGAGTTCAATTTTCCTGAAGACTTGATTAGAAATGAATTTGATTTGAATAGACAGGAGTTGAACAAGGAGAAATGAATAGCTTATGGTAAGCTACTAGATTTTGTGCACAAAATGGATCCGAAATATGATCCACTATGGGAGTTCAGTCCCCACCATAAGAAAATTGATTTTCTGATGGGAAACTTCAAGGAAATTATGGGCACATTGAGGACAAAAAAGATAAATTTAGAATTGAGTCTAGGGGTACAAGAGCAAGGTGACAAACCAATTGAAACAAGGCTAGCATACCAGCCTATGGAAAGGTGGCCCATTTACAGGAGGAAAAAGGATAGTAGCAATGATGAAGAAGAAGTGGATAGAAAAGGAAAATAGATTATGAAAGTGCCTCCACAACCAAGTCCAAAATTCAAAGTGTCTGGGGCAATCAAAATTATTGATTTAGAATTATCATCGGAAGACAATCCCTCATCACCACCATTTGAGCCAAGCCTTAAGAGGCAAATAATTGATCAACCACAAGAGGATCTGATGGATGAGATTATTGTTACTGATCAAAACATGGAATTTGGTATGCCTTCCCCTCCTAGGCCAGCTGAATTAGTTTTATCTTATTTAGATATGAAAAGTAAAAGTGTACAAGATGCAAGAATGGAGGCATGCAAGGAGTTTCTAGATGACAATACATTTGTAAAAACTTTTGTATTCTTGCAATTGGTATGGAGGATGAGGTTTGAATAGTATCAAGATAAATGTAGGCAAAGAAGAGAACTAAGCCCTAATAGGCCTGACCAAGAGAATGATGAGGAGGTAAAAGCTGAATTAATGGAAGAATTCAAGAACATCACTCCTGAAGAAGGAAGAAAACTACTGAGTCAGACTGGTGTATTAATTATGCCTAAATGGGACATTACAGATGCAGTAGCCTTTAATGCTATTATGAAATCTAAGAATCTCTTTCAAGACTCTAAAGAAGAGGTCAAGGTAGCATTGAAAAACTCTACTTTCAGTGAGGAATATGACACCCCACAAGGGAGAAAACTAGATGTTTCTGGTATTAATCCAAATTTCAAGGGAGGATTGATAATAAAGAGAGCTTCAGAGACCTTAACTACTGAGGCCACTAATTTGACTGTGAATGTGGCTGAATTGGCCCAAAAGAATGCTAATAGGGAGGAAGCTGAAAGGAAGAGATTAATGGAAAAATATAACCTTTTGGTTGAGGAGTACAACAAGATGCAACAGAAAAATGTTGAGTTGCAAACTGAAGTGGAGAGGTTTAGGTGTAAGCAAATTGGGGAAACATCAAGTGCTCCAGGAACTAGTACATTACCTTTGACAATAGGGTCAGTGCCTCCTGCTTCTCTAATTGGTTCCACACCAGGATCTCCCAGTCAGAATCCTGTCCTCACCCTTTCTTTAGAAGAAGTTGAAGAAGAAACAGAGTGCTCTATTGATCCTACAAAGAAGCAGCTCTTACAAAAAATTGATGAATTGCAGGCATCATTAAAGAAAAGTGAGGGATCTCTCTTAAAGAAAAAGGAAATTGTTACTACTGTTTTCAGGCATTTAAATGAAAAGGTTGATAGAAAATTGCTATTTATACATTCTTTATATTCTTTGTTGTTAGCAACAATAAAGAATATTCATAGGGATCAGGAAGAAGTGATACCAATAATTGAAAATTGGATCCCTAGGGCTAGTGATCTGGATATCATGTATAAGGCCTTAAGGTTTGATATAAATAATAGGCCCCAATCATTAAACCCTACTCATGTGTTAGTAAAATCATTGCAAGGTTTTCAGACCTTACCAAATGACTTGAGTAGGAAGATTAGGGAGTTGGTGGTGAATTTCAATGATTGGGGTAACACATTGTTACCTGATACAATTGATGAGCAAGGGAAAATCAGGTCATTTCAACAATGGCAGGCTCAAGCAAGTGAGGCCATCAATGATTAAATTAATTCAATTTGTGATGACTCAGACTATGATTTGTTGGTGAGCTGTATAGAAAAAATCATTAGTACCAGCTCATTTTTGGAATATTTTGAAAGGGATGTGAATCAGGTAGCGGTAAAATACACACCTTATAATACCAAGGTGGATGAGGTAATTAATTTTGACTGGCCAACTGATGATGAGTACCAGAATTGGGTAACGAATATTTGAATGTGGAGTAAAAGGAGTGAACTACTAATAGTTGGCAGATTAAATGTTATGGTTGCAACGGTTCCAGTTTTGTGTTGATGGCTTTCTCGATGCATATTTCTTGTGGTTTTTTGCATCAACATTCCTCAGCTGATATGATGAACAAGAATATTTTTCAAGGTGGTGGTTGTTGTAACAAATTTTGGAATATCACCAGGTGCTCCAAATGACTGGTGACAGGTGTACTTTTTGGCCCGGTGCTTGTTTGCTCCTTCATTTTCTATAAGAAGGATTTCCAGGCCAGAAGTACGAGTTAGCAAGTTAGATAATTTTTGTCAAATCTAGGTGAAGTTGCAGAGCGAATTGCAAAGTCTGATGGTTTTAGATAAATGCAATTTAGGTTTTGAGTCATTATACATAACATATTTTGAGTTCATAGAGATTTAATGATGTATAACAGTATTAGCATTTGAGTTTAAATGAAAATTTGAGCTCATGTCTCTCCATTGTACATGCATATCTGAACTTTGAATGAAATAACTAAGGGTTGTTTTATCCATCTCACTGTGGTGTTGTGTATAATTCTATTTTAGCTTTAATTCAAGGAATTAATCAAAATGCTTGAATGGGATTATAGGTGGATATGTGTTGTATAAGGATTTGATAAGTAGTCCTAGGTTAGAATGAATACTGATGAAATTGTAATGCAATATTGTCAGGGATCTTATATGTGATGTATTAAATTTGTTATAAGCCTCTAGATGCTTATGAATTTGACTCCTGCAATAGATATATGGCACTGATCTAAGTTGTATTAGTGTAGTTCAGTATTTGTTTGTCTTTTCCTAGAGCTTGCTACAAATTGCAAATCATTGACTATCTTATACAATGGATTGTGTTTAGTTATCTCACGCTCCAGATAGTTGATATTGTTTATGAACAACCAATTCTAGTTGATATTATCTTATCGTGTTGAGCTATTAAGTGAGATCATCTACTATTGTTAATGTTGTTTATAATAATGGTGGATAGGTTGTAAACACATTAAGGGATCATCCTCCTGAGTCTTGTAGAGCCTGAAGTGTAGGAAGCTTTTAAAGTCCTTGTCAGTTGGTCCAGGTCCTTTGAGTTGCCTTCGATTGGAATTGGCAATTCCATAGGTAGATTAGAAGACAAACATGGTTTCATTGTAAAAAGAACCAACATACACGTCAACCACTGAACAACCACCTCTACAACTGACTTTTTAATCTTTTATGATCACATGAAACATAAAACACACTAATTTCAAGGTTGTTAACATCACTATTGAAATGTTTTAATTTTTTGACCTTTCAAACATTAAAAAGTATATCATTAAATTAATTATGTAATGGCATAAAAATTAAAAACATCATAAATTAATTGTGTAACCACATAAGTCAAATATAATTCTATCAAGAAATTAATATCAAATAGATAATATAATCACATAACTTATACATTTCAATGTCATTGATCTTCTTCTTCATCCAACTCTTTGTTTGTATCATCTGATCCAGATTCGACATTGTAAGGATTGGTCATATCATCATCATCATCATCGATATTAGTTTTGATAATGTCATCATCCACATGGATATCATTTTCATGAACATTAACTCCTACATCATCATGATCTAGTTCCTCCTCTTCGACATCTTTGTCAGGGACATCATCAACTAACTGTTGATCCTAATAATCATCTACATTATCTTCTAGTTCTTTGGTATCTTTTTATTCCACCACATTATACTTTACTGACCTTCCTCTTGGATCATGTCTAACAAAAAATGACCAACCCAGTTTACCTAGAACCTCTAAGTAAAATACCTGCTCACATTGGCTTGGAAGAACATAGGGCTCATTTACAGCTCGCTCGATCAACCTTGTATTAACCATGGTAAATCCATTATAATTTTCAATAGCAGTGTTCTTAGGATCATTTTCATTCAATTGTAGTCTGTACCATAGGATAACGAACAAAATTAATTTGAAGGACTTAATGATGCAGGTGCATCCAGTCGTCTAAGGGCAATCTTGCATCACCCAAAAATAGTTAAATTTCAAATTTCTCAGTTTTTAGATATTTTTACATTTTTTGGATACCCTTTTCATCATAATGAAATTCTCAATTTACGATTTTTATTTTCTATTCCTGGGTTGAAAGATATTGCAGTTTTAGTTTCCCAGATTTGCACTTGAAAAACCTTCCGAGTTAGATTTGAGGCACTTAGAGTTCTCGGATAGGCCCTAAAACTTTTTGAAATTGGCTTAGCCAATTTCAAGTGCGTTATTGACTTTGAGACATTTCCAACGGTTCAAACGGTTCTCGAATCGGAGTCCCGGATCAAAAGTTATGGCCCCGGGAAGTTGGCGCACTTTCTAGAAGATACAATTGCAAATGTTCTTTTAAAATTTGAACTTCAAGTTGTAATTTTTCTGCGCCAAACCACTTAAACTCAAATTTGAATATTTTTTTGGCTCCAAAGCTAAAGAGGAGCTCTATTAATGGGCGGGTTTCTAATTTTTAGGTAACTTTTTGGGGACAACCTCGCATATTGTGTAAGGGTTATTCTGTAGCTTTCTGTAACTTGCATGTGTTGTAGAACTTGGGGATTTGAGATCCTCTACATGTAAGAAGCTCTATTTTTTGAATAATAAAATTATTCTCTTGTTTGTGGGTTATTTTCTAAGTCTCAGGCTATGCCCTCATCACTTAAAGTCACACTCAAGTATACCATCCAAAATCCCATAGTATCAATTTTCTGAGACTTCTGGATGTATGTCGCTTCTAGATGAAACATTAGTCACCTGAAAGACTACAGTTATACCAGAATCACAAGTTTTCTTCATATCATCCAACATTTTGATTCAAAATTTATGACCATTGCACCACATAGCCTTGTGGTGTTTCACCTGCAATATGTCAAACATGTAAAAATTCTTGCAATATCATCAGTTGATAAACATATTTATTCTTGGCCAAATGTATGCAAAGAAAAAAATCTCAACATATGTATACATCAATATACTTGAAAATAATGAAATAATATGGGTGATTAATATATTTATACGTACATTTTTATCTCTTAAACCATATGCTAAATCAATTTCCCTTTGTGTAACATTGGAATCTCCATTACGATGAGCTTCTTTAACCAATGAAGCCACACCTTCCCATGTTAATGCGCGACCAGATTGTTGACATCATTCAATCCATACTGTCATCCAATCAAGATTGTTGGCGATATAAAAATGTAGTGCATCCCACTCTTGACCAAATGTACCAAAAAAATTGAAATTCACAAACAACGTATAATTAGTTAAATACCACAATATACGACCTTAATTTATAATTGATGTATATTGAAGATTAAAAATTAAATAAGTACAACATACATAAAAACCATATGTAAAATGTATTCTAATTAATCTCCATGACCATCTTATAATTACCTCTCACTTTCCTCAATCTACCTTTCCCCAATAGGTACTCCCCTTCGCATTTGTTAATGGAGTTGGATCCCAAATGCGATCTACATGGATCTTTGTTGCAAACTTAGGAAGATATTCACTAATGTATACCATGGTGCGGTATATAATATATCCCTCCACCATAGAACCCTCGGGATGTGCTCTTTGTCTAACCAAATCCTTCAAAATTTCAAGTGCCTCTCAACCATCCACATTGACCTTGTGTGTACAGGTCCACACAATTCAATCTCCTCAACTTGGTGTATGAGGTAGTGTTCTTGTGCATTGAAAAATGTTGAAGGTAGACACTTTTGCATTTCACACATTAGATGAGCAATTTTTCTCTTCCAATAATTTATATCTTTTTTATGGATTTCTTTAGATGATAGCCATCTACAAGTGATTCAAGGCACAAATATATTAAGGAGATTTACCAAAAATAACAGTATATTACATAACAAGTAAAACAAATGGCAATTATAAGATTTATACAATGAATTGAACAAATCTCACTACTTACCTCATGTATTTTCCAAGATTATATATAACTTGCTTGACATTATTGTCAAAGTTGTCTGCGAGAGATAGAGGTAAAACCTACTACAACAATTATAAAATAATCTTTTCATTATTTTTTCAAAAGTAGTAAACACAATACACTGAAAAGTACATGCATTATACAAGTGTATATAATATACTAGAATAATTACCTTAATGAAGGTATGCCAATCTTGCGATTTCATCCCTAACCCAAATTCACCTTTCTTTGTTATTATATTGTTTATGTTCACAGCAAATCTTGTGGGAAATCAAATTTTTTGTATGACTTCTTTTATAGAATTACTTTGTTGCTCTGTTAATAACTAAGGAAGGTCACTTATATTAATTTGGTCTCCATCGCTATTTAATTGAATGACATTTTTCATTGCATGATTGGCTTCCTAAATGTCACTACAAATTTTAACTTTTTTTTCTTTGTCATACCTTCCATCCAATATTTTCCATAATGTTTCTGTTATATTCTTTCCGATATGCATTGTATCAAACAAATGCACAATTTGTAGCTGCTCATAGTAGGGCAACCTACTAAATTGTCTAGGATAACTTTTCAGTCCTTGTGGAAGCCAACCATTAATGCCTTGACGACCTTCATGAAGCATATAAGTTGAACAAATTAATAATGACAATCATTGTCAATTACAACATGAGTAAACACAACACAATATAAAAATATAAATTCAAAACATATCATATATGATAGATAAACAATTTAATCCGATGTATAACCTTGATGATTAATTATATTATATTCCAACTTTCATAGGCGATGTGACATTCTTCGTGGTTTTGATGTAGTCCCCTCTTTCCCATCGAAAAGATATTTTTTCAGTAGTTTGATACTTATTATTTCTATGGAGGAAGTGCCTATACTCATCAAACACCTACTTTCATAAACTTGTTGAATGACGAGATTTCATCTTTGGACCACAAATTAGACATGCAAGTTTTTCCTTTGTTTGAAGACCTGCAAGATGATATATAATTGGATTAAATATGTCATTTTTTTTAATTATATATAATGAATAGATTATTTTAAAACATGCATGATATCTACTTCATCAAATTAAATATTGTTAAAGTGCAGTCGAACATTATAACATACCACACAAATGTGTTAGCCCTGGGGCATCATGAATTGTCCATACAAGCATTTCATGGAATTGAAATTATCTTTGTCCTATTGGTTTAGAGACGTCATACATAGTGACACCATTCCATAACTTTAGTAACTCATCGATAAGAGGTTTGATATATACATTCATGTCTTTAACTTGGTACTTACCTAGTTGAATGAACATAAACATTACATAATTATTATAACCATTTTACTGCAATATATATAAATTATTGTACATGACTATTGAATGAAAAAAATATAAGTCATTATGCAACAAATAAGACAAATGAGATGCTACTATGTTAAAGAAAATTGAATGAAAAAAATATAAGTCATTGAATGTTATTGTTGATAACAAAAATAGGCCACATTGAGTAAATAGATCTCAGCTCTCCAAATGGATTGACACCGTCGGCTACCAATAAAAGCCTGAGATTACGATGTTCTTCTTTAAAGTGTGGCCATTTTTCCTCCATATCCCTAAATGCAGAACCATCCATAGGAATTTGAAGAATGTCATCTCCACTTCTATTTCGTGCATGGTAATCCATAAATTGTGCTAAGCTTTTGCACCTAAATAATCATTCCATACATGGAATAATGAGAATATAATGAAGAACCTTGTGAGGCACCTTTTTTGTTAGTTGATCTATTCAATATCTATTGAAATGACATTTCGGGCATTCTGTTGCAAATTCCTATTGTTTATGATATATATATGATCATTGGGACATGCATCTATTGCTTGATACTCCATTCTGATATCTTTCATAATGGCACATAAATCTTTGTATGAGTGAGGTAAAATTTTGATAGTGGTAACAAAAATTCACCAATCAATCTACAATAAAAAAAAAATTGTTCATATAAAGAATATTAATGGTACACATTTCATCCTTTATTTACTAGTGATGAACTAACAACAATTAAAATATATAAAAAAATATGACATATATGATATACCTTAACATTCATGAGATTGCTATGTTTGATAAACCATTCATAACCTTCAAGTTCAACAACAACAATACAACAGAGAGAAGAGTTGTTTCGGAGCCTTCATAAAGGGGCTTGTATGCCTTCTCAAGTACAGGTAAATCATGAACATCATCAAAGTCATCATGATCATCATGATCAGCTCTGCCACTAAATGTGTCATGGATCAATGTATTCATACCATCATCTTCAACTGTGTTCTCTGGCGCATGATCATCTTCTTCCATAGGATCATTAACTTCATCTTCGATATTCATAGCTCCATGTTCATTCGCTTGCAAAACCACATTCTTCAGGCCATGATAATCCATATCATCTACCCTAGGGAACCCCACCTTTATAATAATGATAGACACAAATAAACCATGATCATGATCAAGTGATTATATATATATATAAAATGTTAAAACAATATAAACATTTACAAATTCAATCAATATAAACACATATAATGAACTTACCAATGGACGATAATCATGCCCCCTTCAACATGACCATGCTGCCTACAATGTTTCTCAGCTGTTGTGATTAAAAGTCATCTCGTCTTTAAGCCCTTGCAATTATTGCAAGGACAATAACATTTCCCATCACCCTTTCTTTTCAATCTAGCCCACAATTTATCAAGTGTCTCTTCATTTTGTTCTAGACTAATATTATCTGACATGATTTTTCTTTACCAAGCTTGACTATTTAGATCTTCAAAAAATATCAAACTCACACTCCAATAATTTTTATTCATAGATAGGTAACATAATCTAATAATTCTAATATTTTACACAAAAAAAATTAGCATGCAACCACCCCTGTAAAAGAGAAGATAGTCTGAAGTTAATGACCCCAAAAAACACTTTAAAATGCTAATTCTAAAACTTATTAAATTCTAATTTTACTATGATTTCCAACTATTAAGACTCCTAAAATCAAAATATTGAACTTTTTCATGAACTTCCTACAACAATGGAGGTAGAGAGCTAGTAAGAGCAAGTGACCCATTCCTAAGGAGCAACAAGTCAGAATCATCATTGCTAATGTCAATACAGATTTATCCTTTTAGTTAAATATGTAATGTGTCACTTCTTATGACGAGATTATCCCTAGGGCCCTCAACATTGAGAGAGCCCTAATAAAAAATAACAGAAGCATTGGTAAGAGCATGATTAGGGTACATACCCTAGGCCTTTGTAGAAACATAAACAATAACTATAGTGGATTAGTGAGGTTGCAATACCAGAAAGATTGAGACATTGTAGGTAATAACAAAATCTTGCAATCTAAAGATTGTAGCCAATAACAAGTACACTATGTCGCTTAGTGACATTTGTAAATGCAATCTACAGTAAGAAGAATGACAGTCACTTGAGATGTGATAATCAAAAAGAGGCTAAGAAGTGACAAGATAATAAAGCTCAAACCTTGCATAGTAAAGTGGATATTTTAACAGTGAGTTTCCTTACCCCCTTGTTAACCTTAAGGGTTTTTAAAATACTTTTGGTAGTGTTAGACAAGGAAAATGCAATAAGGGAATGACTGTCCAAATGAAGTAATTGTGGTAATCATAGGTTCAATGTTTCTTCTTAGCCATTAATGTATAATGGAGGTAGTGGATTGTATGTTTGAGCAGTGTTTTGAGACTCATCAAAGATGGGAGAATAGTGAATAATACCTTGTGGACTATGAAGTAGTGTCAATAAGGTTGAAAGATCTTAAGAACTACAATACTATGAAATAATGAGTCCCCTGTAGTAAGTAGGCATTCTATAGGGCATAGTTTGATTTTATAGAAGGATGCTCGTGAAAGGAATCTTCAAGTGATAATGAGTGAGTTGTTTGAGATTACAGCTGAGGGTGCAATACCTAGTCTTAAAGGAAGTTAGCAAAGCAGTAAATATGCAATAAAATTGAATCGTACATAACAAACAATTCACAATGTTATCTTCCATAATGACTTGAGTTTGAAGATAAAAATCTCATTGTATCTTCATGACGAAAGTGGTGACCTTAATGGTCAATCACTGGCAACCATGATTTTAAAACATGCTATTGTGCTTATGGAGGCAACATTTTAAGCAAGGTAATGAGTGGTGATTTAGAACAATGGCAGGTATGAAGGACTTGCTTTATATGCATACTATGTAGTCTAGCTTAAGACAACATTCTTAAAAGAGATTGAAGGTGGATTATGGAACTCAAGGGTTACCATGAAAAGGATTAAAGCAAAGACTAGGATCTATTTAAAAGTCACTATCATGAAGATATTAAAGATGTCAGATGCAAAACCCTAGTAGCTGGAGTAATGAATACAGTGCCAAAGAGGATAGTGTATTGGGGTAGATTTAGGATATCTCCACATTATCTAATTATAGGGAAATACATCATTTTTTATTTTTTTAATTAAAAGAAATCATTCTAAACCCTATATAGGATACATTGAAACTTCAAAAGCCTTCGAAGGAATTTGAGATTATGCAAATATATGTCAAGTAACATTCATAAGGTTTAGAAAATCTTGATCACTCTCTAGAATAGCCCATTAAACATGGGTTGTGGTTGAATGCAATACATAATTGATATAACACTACTCTACATATCAACCAAAGTTATAGGCTCTTTATTGCAGCAAGAGGTAATCACTCTTCGATCATGCTATAATTACATCCTAACCTATTAAACTTGAGACAACCTGAATGTACCCAATGATGATTGGCACCTACATTATACAACCTGAATGTACCCAATGATGATTGGCACCTACATTATACAACCTGAATTAACTACATTATATGAGTTCCTCCATTTCTATCACAACGTAGCCACATTAAACTTGGGTCACACATGAATGCATCCTGTATTTGTTATAGCACAACTGTGCCACATGACCAATAGAGTTATGGATCACATAATTACAGTCACAAGAATCTTTTCCTTGGTTGTGATCTTATGGTGATTCCACACAACAAAATCTGGACATGAAATTCTCAAAACCCTAAACCTATAAAAATGAAATATAATGAGATGTTGCTTTAAAATATGATTTTCAAACCTGGAACTACAAATCTGACTTCACAATTGAATTCTACAAAAAGATAATGACTACCCTCAACCTGGCGATATCTTCTTGAATTTTTTTTTATTTTTTCCAATAAAATCATCCTTAGTTCTCCACAAACTATCTCAAGTAGAGCAAAACACTGTCGCAATAAATCAGGCGTCAACTCACTTTTCTTTATGTTGGCCACAATTTGATTTTTTTCTATTTTTCATGTTGGTCAAAAATTCGATGAAAATGATAGCCGACATTTCGACGAACCCCAAGTTCATCGAAATTTCAACGAATGTCGGGGATAAACTTTCAAAAAATTGAAAATTACTCATTAAATTTTACAAGCACCCAACAAACATCAAATTTTACATATTTCATCAAACAGTTTCGTCAAATTTTGTAGTCAAATGAGTTAGTGTAAGGGTTGGGAAATCTCTCACAAGGATTTTATCATTGCACCCCCTAAACTAGATTCCCTTATTACAAACCTTTATTTAGAAGCCAAAATCCCTAATATTTGTTGGTGTTAGGAGGTCAAACCTCTAGAATCGTCCCACATATTTGCAGTTCTTTGTAGAGATGAAGAGTTTGTCATGGGAGATTTATGAGAACTCAAAGCTTGGATAACCCATAGAAGTGAGTGTCGTGGAGGGGAGCTAGTGTGGACATGCTTCTAATCATCCTCTTTGAATAAGCACAGTTGGAGAAATCCAAGTGGGAATTCAACAGATATTTTCAATTCTATCCTAGGGTTGTGCAATCTTTGAATCAATTAAATGCATTGCTTGGATCCAAAATATTGAAAACAAACATATAACAAGGTCATCAAATTTCAAACCCTTTAGAAGAGACAAATACCTTTGAAAATTCCAAATATTACTACTTGTCCCTAGGGATTTATCCTTAGAGGCTTCTAAATATTTGGGCCTATATCTCAATTTTCTCTCTCTAAAGTCAACATTAGGGAGCCATTGCCCTGCTTTCCTTGATTTCCACATAATGGACCTTGTGGGATGAAAATAAATTGAGACAGATATTTAGTTGAAAATCTAAGCAAGAAAGTGTTTGTGGTAAAAAGAATCCATTAAACAAAGATAAAAGAAAAATTGAACCCCACACATGTGTTTTCTCAAATGATTTCTCATAAGATCAAAGTCCCAAAACAAAATTCTATCAATCGTCACAAATGTCAAGAAATATCAAGAAACGTCATTCAACACTCTACCAAGTCATAAATAGATTTCTCTATAACTTTTACAAATGTGCATCAAAGGACAACCCAAACTTGTACTCATTTTATTATTGTGAAAACCCAACTCTCTTCCAACATTTTGAGTATCTCACTTAGTAGGGTTGGAAATTTCTTGGAAGTATATCATGTTCTTCAATACCTAGGTCTTGTAAACAAAAGTCTCTTTAGGCTCACTTAGGATCAAAATCAACACTTTCATCCATCCTCAAACATTTTTTCAAATCCCATCTCACAAACAACTCTTAGAATCTTGGAAAAAATCCTTCATACTAGGCTTTTGGTAAAATCCTCAAAATAAAAAATCATCTTGTTTGACTAAGTGTGTCTGTGGATGCATCCTTCTTCATACACTTAGTTCAATTATCACCTTGTCAATAATCTTATTCCAAGATAACATCTAAAATCTTGGTGTTTATAAGTTCATTATCAAATCCAAATCAAATCCAAAATCCAAAATCCAAAAGTCCCAAAGTCTAGTATCCCTCCAAGGTTTCTTAAGAGTCCAATCATTCACATCACCCATCTTTCATTATCTCATCACCATCATTTTATCCTTAACATCTTAGATTTTCCTTTTTGTACCTCAAGTTCAAACCAACCTAAGGAGTTAGAGGTTTACCTCCCATATTCCTAGAATTTGATCCTTATTTTATGGTCCAAACTAGATCTCAACACAAGAAAAACATGGAAGCAAACAAAGAAACATCCACTTCAAGTGACTTGAGTCAAACTACACCTAAAATCAATCCCATTGGATCTGACAATCCCCCACTCAACCTTCCTCTACTACCAAAAGATCTTCAAGAGGGAGGTTTCCAAGTGGAGTATATCACCAACAATGTCCTAGGAATGACTCAAGATGAAATCATGGAAATAGTCCAAAATCCTAATAACCACAAGATTGTCAATACAATATGAGACTTAATCCTTCACAATATATGTTAGCATTAGCAAAAGAAGGGGCTAAAATCCCTTCTAATTATGATGTGAGCACTATTGTGGAAAATCCTCTGGGATTATGCCACCAGTATCATTCACACCTTCCTTCCAAAATATCAGTCAACCCATCCCACAACCAACATCATCTCATGCTCCAAGTCAACCCAAGGTTACCAAGGGAAGTTAATTGCTTCACTCTCTTCAAACACATCCACTTGTAAATAACCAAGACTTAGATGCAAACACCATTTTGGATCTACCAAATATTGTCCCTCAAGATACAAAGAATCCATACATTCCACTCATTTTTCATGACACCAGCAATCCTTCCACCTTCGCCGCATCACCGACATATTCTCTTGACACACAAGTCTCCCTTCCCATGAATTCACAAGGACAAGGGGGACTGTTTGGAAAAGGAGGGATATTTGATCCCTCATCAACACTTTCTCAAGGAAACACACCACAAATATTCCCACTATTTCCCCCTCTACCATTAACATCCACACCAATCCTCAGTTTAGGGAAACCCCCCTTACCAATCCTCAATCAACCAAATCAAAAAAATACTTCAATCATGAATCAAATCAACATAACAAATCCTCCAATCATGCCACTGATATTGCAACACTAGGTGGCACCAATCCAAACAACACAATCAATCACTACACCATCTACAACACCTCAAATATCTCAAAATGTGGTCTCCCAATGACCTACCATATCAACCGTGCCATCTACCACACAATCCCTTATCATCAATAAAACAACACCTCCACAACCACCTCAAAAAAACCTTATCACAACATCTCACACAATTCCAAATCCTCCACCTCCACCACCAAATCCAAACATGATGAATCAATACAACATCACCCTGCAAGCTACCCAACAAGCCTATCAAAAAGCATTCCAACAAGTTGCTCAACAAGTGTAGGAACAAAAAGTTGCACAACAAGCACAACAGGCTGCCCAAGTGCAAGCTCAAACTTTATTGCAACAACAACAAGCCACTCAAACTACCCAAGCTATGTAAGCAACACAAGATACATAAGCTACATAGGCTTCCCAATCCACCCAACAACCTCAAGCTCAGGCACAAGCTCAGTATCAAGTGCAACAAGCTCAAGCATAAGATTTGTTACAGTAACAAGCTTATCAACAAGCTTTGCAACAATACCAAGCACAACAAAAAGTAGCTTAGTTATAAGCACAACAACAAGCATTGTTGGCACAACAACAACAAGCATTATTGGCACAACAAAAAGCATTGTTGGCACAACAAGAAGCATTGTTGGAACAACAAAAATTTCAGGCATACCAACAAGCATTACTGGCACAACAAAGCTTGCAACTGCCTCCTAAAAAAACACAAAGCATCCCACCCTTCACTCAAGCGATCAAACCACCCCAAAACACATTCATCTCACCACACCTGATCCAAAAAGTGATGTTTCTACACAAATTAAATTACTCTCACAACAAGTGCTAAACCTACAATATGGAAAAATAATAAAAAACACAAGGGAATTTATGCCCTTATCCATTCAACAGAATCATTATGATGGTGCCATTCCCACAAGGGTTCGAGATACATAAATTTGACAAATATCATGGGAATAGTAACCCTGAAGATCACATAAGGGAATTTAATATCCATCGTATGGAAGTTGCATATGATGAGTCTTATCTAATGTGACTATTCCCTTAGAGTTTAGCTAGACCAACAATGGAATGGTTCTCCTGCCTTCCTCCCGGAATCAAAAAGTTCCTAGAAATTGTGGACTTGTTCATACATAACTATTCATTCAACATAGACATGGACATGAGTCTAGAAGAACTATTCGCTCTCAAACAAGCCAAGGGGGAAAAATTTGCATCCTTCTTGAAATGATGGCGATCCAAAGCCAATAGGAGAAAGTGGAATATGCGAGAAGAAAAAAAAATTGTACTATCATTTCCAATCTCGAAGGTACCTTGTCCTTCCATTTAAAAATGTAATGCATCACCACATATGACCAATTGATCCTGAAGGCACTCAACATCGAAAGAGCCCTTATTGCACAAGGGGGGACACCTACTTATCAAGACAATTGTCCATCAACCAGTTAGAACAAAAAACCTCGCACATAGGGAAAGAACAAAAATGTTACTAACAATGGTGTGGCTAATGCCAAAGTTATTATAAGTGCCCCAAGGAAACACACACAATCATATCAACAACCGCAAGTCAACAACCAAAACAACACACAAGCCAACACATCATCACCACAACCTAACAATCAAGCAGTCAATAACCTAAAAAATCAAGGGGGACCACCCCTAAGGAACAAGTATCCCCCTAAATGGGGAACTAATTGATTTTGTCATGCAATGGCTAGTTCAAGCAAAACTCACCAAGATCCTTGTTTATGACAATTATCAAGAGCCTCAAGTTAAACCACCTTTGTCTAATGAAAAACAACTCTGTGATTTCCACAAAATAGAGGGACACATGGCAGCCAATTGCATGCAACTTAAAAATCTAATTTAAAACCTCATCTATGACAGAATAACAACCATTGAACAACCCACACGAAATCAAGATCTAAAGATATACATGAATCCAATTCTAGATTACAATAAAGGAAACAAAAATGGTAAGGCCAAAATATAATAATGTGAACCATGTTGCATCTTTAGATGAGTGGGTCACCATTGTCAATATCAAAGGATCCTGAGCTGACTATGGAGTCACCACATGTGGTGGAAAATTTACCATTCCAAGACCATATCAACCATCCAAGGCATCCATCACCAATCCAAAGTCAATTCCCAATGGTTATAATGTCTTTGATCAATTGAAAATGACCCCTTCCATGATCTCCATCATGGAATTGCTAAAAATCTCACCCATATATAGGGAAATCCTAGAAAATGCATTGGCTACATCCATTGTCCCCACAGATCTTTACACAAACCAGTTCCAAGATATGGTCCAACACATTGCCACACCACATCACGCTACAACGACATCAAAATTACCCAACTCAACCATCTCACTTATTATGCACTACATCTCGAAGTCTTAGCCCATAAGAATAAATTCAAACGAATCTTGGTGGATGGAGGTGTGGATCTAAATATTTTTACTATAAAGATAATAAAGAATCTGGGATTCTTTGAAGATATCATTGAGAAAGGTAAGGGTGTTACTATCAAGGCATATGATGATTAGGAACGAGTGTCTCAAGGTACCATTCAACTCCCTATTCAAGTAGGGCTAGCTATCATGGAAACTACATGCCAAGTCCTTGATCTTGAACTACCTTACAATATCCTCATGGGATGCAAACCATCGCATCCACCTTCCATCAATGTGTCAAGTTTCCCTATCAAAATCAAGAGGTCACATTCCATGGAGATCCTGAACCATTTTATTATTGCAAGAATATAGAAGCCAAGTACTACAAGATCCCTCAAGTCCCAAAGAATGATGAGGGACCCACATCTCCATATATAGACCCATCTACTCTATCCTCTACTTCTGAGACAAAGACACCCTCCATTCCGAACATCTCTAATATTAAATTCATTATCCAAGATAATGGGTGTGGGTACTACAAAATGAAAAAGAGTTCCTTTGTAATAGGAAAATTACCTCAATCTCCTCGATCTCATTGGCAACCCCAACCGATTAACAGACCATATTAAACCTTCAAAGTATGCCCCTCTAGATTCAAAAGGTTGGGGTACCTAAGTCAAGAAGTGGTAGATGAAAATAATATATCAAGCATATTATATCAAGATGAAAGGCCCATACCTAATCTTCCCATGGACAATGACAACAAAGGACTGCAATTAATGCAAGGATGGGGCTATAACAAAAATGAAAAGCTTGGGAAAAATGATAACAACCTACTAGACACGTATATGTCCAAAAATGGTCATGATTAAGCTTGTTAATTAATTAAATATGATTTATTTAATTAATTCCTCCTATGTCATCTACATATGAATAAATTTAATTATTTATTTATATCCGTTCATCTTCAATTCTTTACCTTAGAATTAAATAAAATGGTGCATTTTAATTGCTAACATTTTCTACCTAAAGCAATTAAATTAAATAAATTTTGTATAATTTATTTATATTTGATATCATTTTAAGTTCTAAAGTTTAAATATTTTTTTAATATTTAAATAATGGAATGTTTTCGAATTTTAAAATATTATTAAATATGTTGGTGTATTTTCCACCTCACCCTATTTTCATTTTAAAACATAATTAAATAATTTATTTAATTATGTGGGTTTCCATTTTCATCTCCACTTCCCAAATTTCTAACTCATGCTAACTCGCCCTTCCAAATTTGCATCTCATCCTTCGAAATGGAAGTTTCCCTTCGAAACTCAATGACGAAATTTGAAGAAATGGGAAACCTTCCATTCTCCTCTTCTACTTTCAAAAATCTCCCACCGTCCGTTCGAAACAAGCTTGATCCGGACCGTCGATTGATTCAGCCAATCAAACTCGTTCAAAAAATCTATAAAAGCCCGTGCAAATCCAAGCCTTGGTTAATCAATCCACTTAAACTATGCATAATCGTTCATGTTCGTACACTTTGTATACTCATTTACATAGCCATATTTTCACCAGCATTTGCATGCATATTAGTTTTAATATCACAGCAATATCTTTCATTTTAGCATAGCTTTCTTGCATTTTGCATATTATGCATTCTCATTTTTATCTCGTTCTTCATGTTGTCATTTTGTTGAGCTCTACCTGCTGATCTGAGAGCCATTTGAAGCAACAAAACGCTGAAGTTAGAGGAGGATTAGACGGTTTCGAGAAGCTGCGATTACGGTTTCATTATTCTGTTTTTCTTTTACAGCTTTTTCGATTTAATGTCTTATTAACATGTGTTTGATTTAATTTAATTGATCCAATATCTCACACACACATAAAATGAAGCCTTGGTGGGGCTTTGCCCCATTTTTAATATCTACTTAGGGTTTTATTGATTTTTTTGATCTGAATCACGGCTGAGTTTTTGGACAAAATCGCCCAAAGTTTACCACTTTTCTTCATATCTTCTACAAAGCTACGAATTTTTTTGCAATATTTTTACAAATTCTTGTACATTATCTCAAGAGGCTACAGTAAAAAAATTGAGGGTGTATCATCATTTTTGTAGAAGTTATTGTAATTTTATGTTTTTTCATAAAATTGGTCTTCTAGATGCAAATCAGTGAATTTTTCAAAAAAATTTACATTTTCGGAAAACTCTTTAAATTTTAACAAGGTTCTATGTTTTACAGATTTAATTTAGAGGTCAAATACAATGCAAAAAAAGTCTGATCTTCATTTTCTATATGGTTTCCATAAATTCGCGTTTCTGAGAGCAAAGCAGAGAATTTGTCTAACTTCTTTACATTTCTGAAAAGCTCTTAGAAAATTAACATGGATCTTTTATTTGAGTTTTCATTTTTCAGATCAATAAAATCATCAAATACTAAAATCTAATTCGGCTATGCCAAAAACATGTCTCTAAAATTGCAAATTTTTTTGATGAGTTTATTTAGTTTTTTTCACTGCATTGCAATATCATTTTTTTTATCTTGTAGGTGAATCATACGGAGCTGGAAAAGCATTGGGATCAATTAGCGCCCTTGAAGATTCCTACAACGCCTTTGAAGATTCCTACAACGCCTCTGATGTCTGTTATAGCGCACTTTTGAAAAATGCTACAAATTGTAATATGTAATTTAATTTGACTGAATCCGACGCTACCGTGGATAGTAATAACTTTAAGAGAATGAAGCAATCCTAGGGTAGTCACATAAATTAAAATCAACCAATCCTAGGATAGTCACTTCACTTTTATTTTGGGACTAAAAAGATCTCCATGTTTTTGTGAAGCAATATCTTCACCTAGCATATAAAACCGTTTATTTTGGCTTAAAAATGAACTCTTGCTTGCTTTGATTTAAACGGTGATATGCCTATGGTCTCCCCTTAACTGGGTGATCAAAATTCCAAACTCATCTATTCTATTTTATGCATTTTTAAGCTTTGATAAAACCTTTTAGAGAGCCTGCTCTTGTGGGAAAAAGTAATCACCCAAGAGGAACGACTCAAGTGGGTTCAAGACAAAGCCAGGCTATTCCGCCCCACTATAAAATTTAAAGCGAATTTGGGGAAACCCTCTTTTGCCGGTAGTGTGCAAGATAACCATCCCCAAAGCCTTTGTTCTAAAGGTTGGGAGGTCTCCTGAGGGAGTTTATTATTGCCACACTAAACGGAAATCCTTACTACAAACCTAGTGTAGTGGCTAGCCGAGTCAGTTGCCAAACATTCTGATAATCATAGTGCAAGGGGAGGGAAGAATCTGCCCCCAAGATACTCACCATATAACTGCCAAGGACTGTTTACTCAGGGGATCTGATATCCACTTCTGTAACTCTGAGGACGTGCCTGGAAAAGACAAAAACATGGGTGCCCCTTCGGGGGTGACAAGGTTGTGTGAGTCGACATAGTTCTAAGATGTGGGCTATTGATTACTAGAATGACCCACTTGAGTATTAAGAGTGAGTCTGCCTGAATTGTCTTTCATGTGGAAAACCTGTGAAAACATTTGATGAAAAACATTTTCTTGATCAAACACTTCATAGGGCTTTAAGAACAACTATTTTCAAAAATGTTTGTTGTGTCTTCCATTACATTAATTCAGATAAAGTGATCATCCCAAAGGAACATGAAGAACAACAACTGAAAGCCACTTAAGAGTTTTCCATATCAGGTCCTATCCATTTCATCCTAATCAATCAAGTCATCCAATCTAATCATTCCACATCATCACCATCACCAAAAAAATTTCTAGTCACCACTTGTCAAAATGGTCATAATCATAAACAAGCCTAATCATAATCCAAGGGGGCTATCCCTCTAGTCCAAATCATGAGACAACACCTAAGCCTGAGATCATAATTCAAGGAGTCTCTTTCTATAGTCCAAATAATGAAACGAAACCAAAACCTAAAATCAGACTTCGAGGGACTTCTCCTTCCACCTCATACCAATCTTATCCATCCACTTTTTCGTATGTCAATGCCACATCAACCTATCAAGCCACATCACAACAAACACATGTGAACTTAATTTCTACCTTGCAACAAGGCCAAACTTCCTCAAGTCTTAATGCTACCTTCGACAAGGGGAACACCAATCTAGTTCATGCACCCTCTAACTTTATCATACCATCATCCAATCAAAATCAAAACCCTAAGCCAACACCTTCCACCCATACACCTACAAAGGATGAGACCCAAGGGCTACAAGCAAGGAATCAATTATCGCCATGTCATTCAACACATATACTTGAACATGCAAAAGAATCCTCAAACATCATGCCAAGTCCTTCAAGCCAACCATGTCATTCACAACCACTTGATCCAATTCAAGAGTCATCCCCTTCCACCTCCATTCAAATAAGTCATGAGGTATGTCAAGAGCACAATCCTAAACATGTGGAAACATTACCCCCTCATCCACATAAAGATCAGCACCCTCCTAATGATTCCATTCATAACATGCCTAATACTATTCATGATCAATCTTCCATCTTTGATCAAGACCCCTTTTATGATCAAGAAGACCATGATGATCCTCTTAGCCAACTTTATGCATTCCATAGTCAGGAGCTTTCCACCTTACCCATCCATGATGCACAAACATCCACTTCCCCTGATGAGACATATGCCTCCCAAGCACACATAGAAGATCAAACAAATACATTGGATCTAAGTGAACACAATGCTAATCAAGATCCTAATGATCCCCCATCACCCACTATGGACCCCATTGCAAGTCCTCCATCCTATCCTATTGGTCTCTCCACCCTCATTTATGAATGTTCCTCCTTAGAACAACATCAAGCATTATCTTCTCCATCTAATAAGGAACTTGTGTCTAGTGTTTCACTTACACCTAGTCCCATTGTCCATTGCACACTCCAAAACATGAACCACCAAGGTAAAGGTCTAGACCTTCATGAACAAGGTATTTTGGAGCCCATCCATGTCAAATTCCCTCCACGCTCTTATGGTCTTGGACATACACCCCAAGGACAGCAACCTAAAGATGTTGGTACTTCCTCCATGCATCCCAAGTCCACTTTCAATCATAGAGCCTATCGTATCCCTAAAACATATGTTGCCATTCCACCTCCATCATCCTACAAATGTCAAAAGCATGTGACCATACACTTTCCACCATCAACTCTACCACCATTTCTTCCAACTCCCAATATTCCTCCATCTAATCTACCTCCACTTCTCCCAACATCTAATATCCCCATTATCCAATCCTCTTATCCCTCCATCCATAAATACCCTAATATTCCTAATCATGACCAATTAATGCACACATTGTATAAACATGAAGCTTCCACCCATTCCACCATACCCAAGGATCTAAAAGCAATAACTGCTTCCACCTATAAAGTCGTGTACCCCATGGCCCTCATGCTCCAGGGATAATACAAAAACTCAAAGCAAAATACATCTAAAAATCTATATAGTTTCCATACTCTCCAAAAAAGTAAAGGCCAAACTAAAATGGTCTGGGTACCTAAGAAAAAAAGAAAGCAATTCAAAATGAGGCATCTGATCACAAAAAATCCCAACCATCCACTTCATCCTACATTCTCATTCCATTCAAAAATATAAAAATTCCCAAAACCCACAAGAAAAAATAAAAATCGAAAATACTAAGTCTATGTGGGTACCTAAAATACCTATCCACCACCTTCTGCCTTTTAACATCTCCATTGCTTCCTACACCCCATCCACATCAAAAGCTTCAACATTTATCACAGTGTGTGCAACCATTGGTCATGGTTCCCTTCCATTTCACAACAATTCCACATACTTCCATCTCCTCATCCTTCATTCATTATCCTACATATCTCCCCCATCATCTTCCTATGGTCCATGCTTTTGCATAAACCTTTCATCCATCCTTTTGCACAAGTCCTATTCAATCCACATCATCTTCCACTATTCCCCATCCATTCTTGCATAAGCCTTTCATAATCTGCCATCTACTTAATCCATCCCTTTCATGTCATATCTTACCAACATCTATGAGCATAATGACACTTGACATGGTCCATGCAATGACATCCATCCCTAGCAGGACTATAAACTTTCATGCAACTAGACACTTGAGTCCCTCCTATCCATATTCCCCTTCTATCCAAAAGTCAAAAAGTCAAAAAAAAAGAAAAAAAGAAAAAAAAGTAAAGAGAAATCCCTTCATCCAACGGTGAAAACCTGGTAAATAGGTGCCCTGGATAAGTACCATGATGAAAACCTAGTAAATAGGTGTCATGTGTAGGTTTATCTTCTATGACACTTACACTTGGGGGCACAATGTCTTATCTATCCAACCTATCCTTTTCATGTCTTATCATTTCCATCCTACCTACCATCTTTAGCCATCATACCTATCATATTGAGTCCATTCATCCACCCTTATCCAAGTTTGATCTTGATGAAGATGTAGGGGAAAAATGTTGAAACATGTTTTGGATATCTCTTGACATACCTCATCCTTCCAAACAAGCCTATCATTATCCTATTGTCATACATGTTGTCATGAAAAATCTTTGGAAATCACATCCTTGCTCTCTTATGATGCATACATCCATTCCATTCACTATGACCTATCCTTTCCATCCATCCATATATCATGAGCCTTTTATCCCTTATCCCATCAATCTCATTTATCTCCTTGCACCTAGACTTGGTTTTCCCCTTGTCATTGGTATCTAGCACAAAGGCTACTCAAATTTTCATCCTTTGACATCTCCAAAACATTTCAAAAATCCAAAAAAAAACCAAAACATCATAAAAACCCAAAATCCAAAAAAATCAAAAACATCAAAATCAAAAAATAAAATCACAAAACACCAAAAAATGTGACGCTTTATTTGTAGCTCTCCCATCTATTAGTTCATGTTTTGCACTTAACTTTTTAGTCTTCATTTTCATGCATCTTTTCCATCATCTTAGGGTTACACCAACACCATGCTATCATCATTTGCCTTGAGCGATAATGTCTTACCATGGTTTGACTATTGTATATATTCATTTCAGCAAGTTGTGTCAATACCTAGGGCAAACGTGGGGCATACTGGGGGCAATCAACTTTCAACAGTAAGACAATGACATCGAAGCCAATCACGCGCAAAACAAAACAACCAAATTAAACCAAAACATCCAACCATTGATCCATATCGCAGTAGCTTTCAGTTGCGTACCTTATCATGACTCATATCTAGATGATCTCTAATCTAAATAATGTTTGGAATCACAGTATTTCATTTTTGAAAAATGGTTGTTTAATTTTTTGATATCATTTCTCTGGAGCACACTCGATGATGTACTGCACTAGAGTGGCAAGGAAAGAGGATGATTTTTCTTTGTCTGCTGTCTGGAGGTTAATCATTTATCGGTTGCAAATATGTCGTGAGATGTGATGATTTACCATTGATGACAGTTCCAAATTTGCATCAGATGGTGGTTAGTCTTTGTCTGTTTATGCAAGAAATGCTCAGGTCATCTCGGTTCAATTATACCTAGATGCTTGTGTTCACTTGCTATATTAAAAATCATGAAAGTTGTACTCAGGTCATCATTGGTGCTAATTTCCCCTCTGATGCTTGTACATACTTCCAACATTTTAAAAGCGCTCTATGATGATTCCAGAAAATATACCAACAAGCTCAACAAAATGGTCGGTTTCATTTAGTTGCATTTCATTTTAGATCATTTGTACATACCTGCATAGTGGATTTGCACCCGAGTTTTGAAAGGATAATAATCACATCAATGGTTGTTATGTCTCTTTGGACTACTTGTGGAGGACATTTGAACATTTGTTTCATCATCACCTTTCACCTGCATTATCATTTCGGCTAGGTCCTATCATTTCTCATTTATCATTCATTTGCATATTATTTAGATTCTCTATCATCTTCATCTCATCAACACTTTGTCATTTTCATATTCATTTCATGTTCCTTTTATACATTTGCATCATTTCATATCTTATCATATCATTTTTTTTCATTATCATATCTTATCATATCATTTTCCTTCATATCATTTCATTTATCATTATAATATCATACAGTTCGTTTCATAAGTGATAATGTGCCAACCATATCAGTAACCCATATCAAGTGAACTATATCAGTGACCGATATCAGTGACTCATACCAGTGCATCATATCATAGACCCATATCACCCAATCAATCCTATCAAGCAAACCAATACACAAATTTATCTAGCTCGATACCATATCAATCTGATCTACCATCAATCACTATTTGTTTTCTATCGCAGAAAGCAAATTTATCAAAAAGGAAATCATTCATCTACTATTTGTTTTCTATTGCAGAAAGCAAATTTATCAAACACTTTATCAATCATTTACTCTTTGTTTTTCTATTTTTGGGAAGCAAAGTTATCAGTTCATCATCATATCATCATTTCCATCAAAAAGGGGCATCATTTCAACAGGGGCATCTTTTACATCATTTGTCAGGAGCTAAATCACTCTCTCCTCCGCAGAATATCATTATCTGATACCGATTGTTTAACAAAATTTTCGTAATCCATATCCTCATCCGTGATTTACCTCCCGAGGGGGCATCATCAGCAGAAATATCGAAAGTACATCAGGGGCACAAATCTTATTTTCTTTGAAGCAATATGTTTTACACATCACTTCAAAGAGGGGCAAAATGTATATGTCCAAAAATGGTCATGATTAAGCTTGTTAATTAATTAAATATGATTTATTTAATTAATTCCTCTAATGTCATCTACATATAAATAAATTTAATTATTTATTTATATCGTTCATCTTCCAAATTCTTCTACCTTAAATTAAATAAATAATTTTATTTAATTACTAACATTTCTACCCTCCGCTTAATTAAATTAAATAAATTTGTATAATTTATTTATATTTAATTATCATTTTGGTTCTAAAGTTTAAATATTTTTGAATATTTAAATAATGGAATATTCTCCATCCCATTTTCGAATTTTTAAATATTAAATATTTTAATTTAATATTTTCCACCTCACCCTATTTTCATTTTAAAACATAATTAAATAATTTATTTAATTATGTGGGTTTCCATTTTCATCTCCACTTCCCAAATTTCTAACTCATGCTAACTCACCCTTCCAAATTTGCATCTCATCCTTCGAAATGGAAGTTTCCCTTCGAAACTCAATGATGAAATTCGAAGAAATGGGAAACCTTCCATTCTCCTCTTCCACTTTCGAAAATCTCCCGCCGTCCGTTCGAAACAAGCTTAATCCGGACCGTCGATCGATTCAGCCAATCAAACTCGTTCGAAAACTCTATAAAAGCCCATGCAAATCCAAGCCTTGGTTAATCATCCACATACAATATGCATAATCGTTCATGTTCGCACACTTCGTATACTCATTTACATAGCCATATTTTCACCAGCATTTGCATACAATAGTAGTTTTAATATCACAGCAATATCTTTCATTTTAGCATAGCTTTCTTGCATTTTGCATATTATGCATTCTTATTTTTATCTCGTTCTTCATGCTGTCATTTTGTTGAGCTCTATCTGCTGATCTGAGAGCCATTCGAAGCAACAAAATGGTGAAGTTAGAGGAGGATAAGACGGTTTCGAGAAGCTGCGTTACGGTTTGCATATTCTGTTTCCTTTTCAGCTTTTTCGATTTAATGTCTTATTAACATGTGTTTGATTTATTTAAATTAATCAATATCTCACACACAACGTAACCTATCATTCTTGAGAAGCGTATGAAGAATCTTGGCCTTGGATGTACCCCTCTGAAGATAACCATACGTGGAAAGGGTGCCCTAGTTAAAAAAGTAAAATCTCCTCCTTAGTTACTGGTATCCATAGGTTTACCTTTAGATAACTATACCTTTGATATAATCCATGTGTGTGATGAGGACCCCATCACTGACCTACTCATGTTATTTGAGGATTCCTCTATTTTCATGATTATCTCCCTATCTTTCAAACGAAGTAACCATATCAATGAGCTAAAACTTGTCTACCCCCAACTCATTGATTATGACCAACGAGGACCACTGATCTTAGACAAGTTTGAAAATAATGAGGCTCTCTCAAAATTCATGGGACTTTAGGATACTCTACCATGTGTAGATCATAAATCTAGGTTTGACATTGAGCTAGACATGCATGCATACTATGGGGAAATGATTGAATCCCTTAGTCGCAAAATGGAAAATTTAAGAGTAATATCTAGGTCTTTAAGTGAAAACCACACCATGGCACTTTCTGACCTGAAAATAGTAAAAAATAAAAGATGCATCCAATGGTGAAAAACTATCTGATGTTCCAAAGGATGAGAGATTCAATCTTCCCCTTAGTGCTATTCATCAGAAAAAATCATCAGTCTTGGCAGAGAAGTGCAATCCAGTCAACCTAGGAACCGAAGAAACACCACATATCACCTTCTATGCAAAATCACTTTTGACATAAGAGAAGGAACTTTTAGCTACATTTCTAAGGGAAAGAAAGGTAAAATTTTCATGGACCTACGTTGGCATGCTCGGTCTTCATCTAGAGGTTTTGGTTCACCATCTAGCCATCTATCCAGAGGAGAAACCAATAAGAAAAAAGCTGAGAAAGATGCATCCAAAAATAGCATTACTAGTTAAACTTCAATTACAAAAACTCCTTAATGTCAGCTTCATACAACCAATTGATTATCCAAAATAGGTTTCAAACCTTGTACCTATCTCTAAGCCCACTAGGGGAATCCACATCTACATTGATTTTAGAGACCTAAAAAAAGCATGTCATAAGGATGATTTCCCTCTCCCAAATATAGACATGATTATAGATATGATGGCAAGATATGAAATGCTTCCATTAATGGATGGGTTTTCAGGGTACAATCAAATCATGATAACTAAGGATGATCAACACAAAATAACTTTCACCTACCTATGGGGAACTTACTACTGGAACATGATGCCATTTGGGTTGAAACTACAAGAGCTACCTAACAAAGAGCTATGGTGCTAATCTTCCATGACATGATTCAAAAAATTGTGGAATACTATGTGGATGACATATTAGCTAAATCAAGAAAGCGTCGGGATCACATAGCGGCACTGAGCTCCATCTTTGATAGGCTAGAAGCATACAAGGTTAGGCTCAATCCTAAGAAGTGCGTCTTTGGTGTACAATCAAGAAATCTCCTTGGGTATATTGTATCTATGAGGGAATCAAGATAGACCCTACCAAAGTCAAAGAAATTCTTGAGATGGAAGCACCAAGAATATTAAAGTATTTAAGGGGTTTGCAGGGAAGGCTCCAATCCATTCACCAGTTTATAGCACAATTAGCAAATAAGGCTATCCCATATTATCACCTACTCCACAATGGGGTAGCATACAAATAGTATGAGAAATGTGATCAAGCATTTAATAAAATCAGGGAGTACTTTCTCACACCACCAGTCCTTATGCCACCAATTCTAAACAATCCATTGATCCCATATATATCATCAATATCAGCATCCCTTAGCGCTCTCATAGCTCAACATGATGAAAAAGGGAAAGAGAGAGCTATTTACTATATTAGTAGAACCATGGTGGGACATGAGCTAAATTACACATTCATCGAGAAGGCTTTCCTAGAAGTAGTGTTTTCTACATAGAAATTTAGGCACTATATGTTTTCTCATTAGATAAAACTCATCACCAAGATAGATCCTCTCAAGTATCTACTTTCTAAAGCAACGCTCATAGTGCAAATGGCTAAATGGGTCATGATTGGTGCAAGAGCACCTATTTGATTTCTTGCCTCCATGAGGCCATTTGTAAATAGTTTCTCTATTTTGTGTATTGAGTCTTATAATAAGGTTTATCAAAGCATTATAGAGGTGTTTGAGTCTTAGGAAGTCACATTTTAAGTCATTTTTCAAACAATGCTTAAAGTTGTTCCATATTGTAAAAATTGTCAAAAGTACAAAATTAGGGAGGTGAAGGGTCAAGAAGGTAATAAATCAGTTTTAGGAGGTTTCAAATAGTTATTTTTAGTTGTAAAATTTATAAATACACCCTCCAAAACTTGAATTGGGGGTTTTGGAGACATTCTTTTTGAAGTCTGATGAATGGCAACCTCAAGTTTTGTGTGCATTTTCTAATTTTTTCATTGTTTCCAGGCTGAAGTTGTGCTTTGTGCGGCCTGGTAGGGACTCAAATAATGGATTATCATATATTTATGGAGCTATCTTTGTTTTTAGTTTCCAATTATTTTTTTCTCATTGAATTTATTGGTTTTTGTGGAAGATATGACTATTTTGATGAGACTGTCTATTCTAACAATATTGTGCATAATTTACAGTCTGAAAAATGTGATGGTATGGATTGTAAATTCTATATTTTGGATCTGAAACCAATTTATTTTTTTCAATGTGAATCTAATTTCATTTTCTTCAAGCCTCATCAAATTTCATTAAGATTTGAATAAGTAATGACCATTTTTGTGAGGACGGGTCTGAACCCTACCTAGGGTTTGCAATTTTGGGAAAAATACAATAACTTTCATTTACACTATTGGATCTTCATAAAACTTGGAGAAAAATTCTATAACTATTTTTTTTCAATCTCACTAGAGCGATTGGCTTCATTATTTGTTTTGTAGAAGTTATTAATGACTGTTCATTGCACTACATTGTGGGCTACCATAGTTATGTTTCCAATGTGATATACAATGCCTAATAGCATGTGTTATACAAAGATTGCTTTTAATTATTATTGAAGGTTTGTGATATGTATTTCTGAATCCTCCTAGCTCTACATCAAATTGGTATCAGAGGCTAGTAAGGCCTAGGTAGAGGAAGAGTTTGTTTTTGTGGTTGTGGTTGGGGTTGTACATTGTGTTGTGCAAGTTGAGGAAGGAACCTGATTGCCTAGGTGAGGCAAAGTGAAGTGGAAGCAAGGACAAACTTGCTTGTGAAAATGGATTTGTTGAGAAGATTGGAAAGATATTTGTAGGCTGAGGGTTCACGAAGGAAGAAGAAAAGAGAGGAAAAAGAGTTGAGAAAGATGGAGAGAAAGAAGGCAAGACAAATAGAGTTTGAGAAATCCATGAAAGAGATGGGACAAGAGTTGGAAATATTAGCCAAGAAACATGAACTTCTTAAGAAATCACTAAGCAGTTGGCATATACCAATGTCAAAGAGGTTAAGATGGCCTCTAAAGAATATTATGAAGAAGAAAGAAAACAAAAGAAGGCAGTAAATTCAATCAAAGATGAAGAAGAAGACTTATGGGCACAATATGCAGCCATTGAAGAATAATGGAATAATAAGTTTGGTAATGGGCATGCCAAACAAGAGGAAGAGGAACTCATCAAGGTAGAAGAAAACAAGGACATTGAGTTACAAGTTGAAAGGAAATAGAAAAGAGCAATGGAAAGTACTAATAAAGAGCAATTGTTTGAAGGAAAGAGATTACCAAATAAATTGAAGTAGCCAAACCAAGCACCACCAAAACAAGAGAGACACAAGAATTTGTTAAGGGGAAAAAACAAGAAAAAACCCCAATATTATGAATGGAGGCAAAATGCCTAAAGAATAATACAAAGAGAGAGAGAGAGTTCCAGCCTTAGCTTGCTTGCATGAGTCTTAAAGAATGAGAGGAGAGGCACCTCAATAAGTAGAGGTGAGAAGAAGGAGTTAGAATGTAACTCCCAACTCAATGAATGCCACCATTCATCTATGTGTGTGCAAAGTGTCACCTCTTAAGGAGGTGGTTACAAATATTCCTTAATAAAGGAATTAAAAAATAAGCCATCCTCACACATGTGTGAGATGACAAAAAAGACAAAAGACTTGTAGGGATTCCTTTGGAATATTCCTACAAGTTAATAAATAATTACAATTAAAGAATAACCTTTACCAAGTAAAGATTAATCTTCTAACATCCCCCCTTAAGCTTTACTTGGGGAGGTTACATCAAACCCTTCAATGGGTTGTAAACCAAGATTTTTACAATGAAAGAGAAATTTATCTTTACAAAGAGCTTTGGTGAGAATATCTGCAACTTGATCTTCACTTTTACAATACAAAAGAGAAATTTGCTTGTCTTCAATTTGCTCTCTAATGAAGTGATGTTGAAGAGCAATGTGCTTGGTCCTTGCATGAAAAATTGGATTCTTTTCCAAAGCAATAGCACTTTGATTATCACAATACAAAGGAGTAGGATCCTTTTGAGGTAGACCCAAGTCTTCAAGTAATCTTCTTAACCATAATGCCTCTTTAGATGCATTTGTACAACCTTTATATTCAGCTTCTGTAGAACAAAGAGAAGTAGATTGTTGTTTCTTACTATTCCATGAGATTGCACCTGATCCAACAAAGAAACAATAACCACAAGTGGATCTCCCATTATTGGGATCACCTTCTAAATCTGAATCAGTATAACCTTTTAAAGAAAAATCATAATTTGCATCATAAAAGAGACCAAGATTAAGAGTTCCTTTAACATATCTTAAAATTCTTTTTGCAACTTTAAAATGAGTTTGTTGTGGTTTAGACATAAAGCTAGAAACCAATCCAACACTTTAGGTGTTTTCCAAATTTGCATACCCAAAATAATGTAATAGGCCCAAATCACTCATTTGAAATTGTTGATTGAGTTGAGACTTAACATCACTAATCAAAAAGTTAGAACTAGAAGTGATAATTAAATCATTAAAATAATAATCACAATATCATTTTCACTATGTTTAATATATAAATTTGGACCATTTTTACTTCTAATGAAACCATGAGATAGAAAGAAAGCATAGCCCAAATTATAAAATGTCAATATATCTAGACATAGCAATAATAGTTCTAGGTTTCCTCTCACTACATCATTTGTTGTAATGTAAAGGGAAATTGTGTCAAGATTAATAATAAAAGACTTTGAAAATTAGTCCTAAAGATGGTTTTAAAAAAACCATATTGCCTTCAATAAAATAATGAAACATAAAGGTTTCAAGAACTTGATCCCCATCAATTTAGAAAATAGATCTAAGTTCATAAAAAAAATAAGTGCATACCATCAAAGTGGATGGAAATATTTTCCATGGGTCCCAAAAAAAACTCCAATGAGACTTGATAAAATATATGATTCATTATAGATAGGGCTCCCTATGCAACATTACTGCAAATGTGACTAGCACAAAAAATATATGTAAAGGCTCCATTGAGACTTGATAAAGTGATTAACTTGCAAAACATATATAGATGGAATAAATCCATCAAGAAGGCAAATACTCCAATGAGCTTTTAATTTTCAAAAAATATATAGATGAAATAAATCCATCAAAAAGACAAATTGACCAATAATGCACAATATCAGATTAATGAGACACAATAAAATATCAAATTCCCTTTTTCAAAACAACATAATTGTAGTTGAGAAGGAAACACTAGATTTGTTTTAAATATTGTAATAGATGAAAAGCCACAAATCAAGCCACCTTAAGTTATGAAAATTAATATTAAAAATAAATAAAAATTATGATGGAATAATGGGAATTGCATATTATGAAGTGAAGTATTATTAAGTATAAATAAGTCATTTAAGACGATATTCATGCATTCATGACTACATGAATATCCCCTTTTCATATTCCAAATATAATTGAGTAAAACAAGTACACTATTATTGGGTTGATCAAGTCCAATAATAAAGTACTTGTGAAGTTATTTAAAAAAAATTATGTGAAGCAACATGATGAGATGCACCTAAATCAATAACCCATTCAAAAAGGTTTAGAAACATTCAAACTACATGTAAAAGCACGTCTAGATTGATCACCATTGTTATGAAATTGTTGATTATTTTGATTCATAGGCTTTTTCTCAATTTTCTTTTTAAAACAAGTATTTTGCCAATGACCATCCTTATTACAATAAGTGCAATGTGGTCTCTTAGAAGAGTTAAACTCTCTAGGATCATTGCCATTATTATAATGAGGTTTGGAATTATAATGTTGTTGTTTAGAATGAGGTTTAAAATTTTGCTTATGCTTAGACAAGAAAGCATGTTCATTAGACTTAAGAGTACCAAACTGAATTAACTTAGCCTCTTCTTGTCTTAATAAATCACGAAAAATATCATAAGTTAATTGAGTAGCTAAAGAAGGAATAGCTAATTGAGCATGAATATTAGTAATGAATTGTTGAAATTGTCTAGGAAGACACTTTTTAAGAATAAGATGAATTAATCTAAGATTATCTAATTTAACTCCTAAACCATCCAATTGACTATTTAAAGCATCAAATTTCAATAAAAAATCATCCATAGATTTAAAATCAGAATACCTCAAATCTTCAAGTTGATCTTGAATTTGAATTTTTCTTGATTCATTTGTACTATCATAAATTGTTTTGAGTTTGTCCCATGCTTCATAGGCAGTTGTACATGTCCCAATGTGAACATAAAGTTTGGGTGACATGGAGATACCTATGAGGCCAAGGGCTTCCTCATTTTTAAGATTCCATTTTTCAATTTCATCTTTGGATGCAGACGAACCTGGTTTAGATTTAGGATCCGTTGCAACATCCAAAAGATGTTTAAATCAAAAAATGAAAGAAATGTGAGTTTTCCAAGAATGATAGTTAGAACTAGTTAATTTAATCTCAGGAATTAAAGTTGACATGATTGCAATAAAAAATTTACTTTATGAAAAAAAAACTATTGTAAATATTTGCTTAAAAAAAAATCCCTCTTGATTCAATTAAATCTTTAAAAAAAAATTGTCTAAAAATAAATAAGCCCCTTTAAACTAAAATATTAAAAACAACTTTTTTAGAAAAAAAATAATTAATTAAATTTCAAATGTTAAAATAAACTAATATATTATTTTAAAAAATAATAAATATTAATAGATTTAATATGATAAACTTTAGAGAAAATTAATTTAAAACTTTAAAAGTTGTAATAAAAAATGTAGTATTAAAAAAATGACTTTATTAAATTTTGTTGAGAAACCTACTTAATCGATTAAAAGAGGAAAAGAGTGTTTTTAAAAAATATATATTTTAGCTTTTTAAAAGCTTAAGATATACAAATCTTTTTTTAAAAAATAATGAAAAAAAAACTTTTTATGGTAAAATCCTTTTGCATAATAAAAACTTTTATTAAAACTAGTATGCCTTTTTTCCAAAAAAAACTTCAAAAGCACATTAAAAAGGGAAAATGCCCAGCCATGAGAATGGGCAAGGAATATTTTTTTTAAAATCTTTTTGAAAGGAGAGTAAAGAGCAACAGCAGGAAATACTTTGAGGGTTTGATTTTAAAAAATTGAAAGAAGATAAAGATTTTATTTTGCATGAGTGAGGTCTAGTGTGCAAAGGATATGGCTGCGTTCTGGATGAAGGAAGGAGCTGTGAACAGTGGCACCAAAAGTCGCAAAAACAAGATTTGTATGAGGCAGGCCTTCAAAATTTAGTAAACAAGATTTGGATTAAAAATAAATTTGATTTTTCTTTCTTTAAAAAAATGCAATGGCTAAAAGCTTGAATATTATTTATTATTTTAAAATATTTTTTGATATTTTATTATTCAAGAAAGATTGAGATTAATAGTAAAATAGAAAAAATAGGGATATTGAAATTGATTTTTTTAAAAAAATTGAACATGTAAATATGGAGAATTTTTACAGATATGTAAAAAAGTAGATTACCCTTTTTCTAAAATGTAAAATATAGTGATTTTATTTACAGATTTAACCTCATATTGTAAAAAAAGTTACAGATCTAAAAAAAAAATGAAATATAACCTTTTATTTGAGGGTTTCTAAAATTTTGCAAAAAATAAACATGCATACAAATTATAATCAATTTTTATACAGATCTAATATTAAGATTTGTATAAACTGTAGAAATAAATAAACTTTAAATTGAAAGTTGAAAAATAAGATAAACCCTTGTTGGGTTTTTGCACTAAATGCAAACAAATTATTTGAAGTATGAAATTAGAAAACTGAAATTCCTGCACAATAAAAATAGGTTAGAAAAGAATTTCTAAAAAAAATTGATTTTTTACAAGAATTTGAACATGCAAAAAATGGGTTTTTTTTAAAACTTGAACTATAACCCTTTATTTGATGGTTTAAAAGAAAAAAACTGCATAAACTTAAGTATGCATGCAAACTAAAATACTTTAAAACTTTAGATAAAAAAACCTGCACAAGGGTTAGAAGACAAAAAACAACCAAGATTAGGCACTAGATCTTCTTCTCCTCTTTGAGAATGTCTCCAATGGTGTGCTGAAAAATATGGTAAACCTTCAACAATATAGCTCACAAGATATTAGTAATACCAAGCTCTGATACCATGAAAGGAAATAGAAAAGAGCAATGGAAAGTACTAATAAAGAGCAATTGTTTGAAGGAAAGAGATTACCAAATAAATTGAAGTAGCCAAACCAAGCACCACCAAAGCAAGAGAGACACAAGAATTTGTTAAGGGGAAAAAACAAGAAAAAACCCCAATATTATGAATGGAGGCAAAATGCCTAAAGAATAATACAAAGAGAGAGAGAGAGCTTCAGCCTTAGCTTGCTTGCATGAGTCTTAAAGAATGAGAGGAGAGGCACCTCAATAAGTAGAGGTGAGAAGAGTTAGAATGTAACTCCCAACTCAATGAATGCCACCATTCATCTATGTGTGTGCAAAGTGTCACCTCTTAAGGAGGTGGTTACAAATATTCCTTAATAAAGGAATTAAAAATAAGTCATCCTCACACATGTGTGAGATGACAAAAAGACAAAAGACTTGTAGGGATTCCTTTGGAATATTCCTACAAGTTAATAAATAATTACAATTAAAGAATAACCTTTACCAAGTAAAGATTAATCTTCTAACACAAGTGAATTGGTGTCAAGATTGGATAAGTTGGTTATGGGTGAAGAGGAATTTGAAGTACAAGAAGACAAGGAGGAGACCTCAAGGTCTCTATATTTTGTTTCTAATTTTTCTTTGGATTATGTATGTGTAGGTTATGAAGGTCAAGGAAAAGTGTATGATGATATGATAGAGTTTTGGGACCTCCAAGTTGCAAGGATGATTGACAAAAGAAGGCATAAGAAGAAGAAAAGGAAGAAAATGCCAAATCTGATTGAAAAGACAAAGGAAAAAGTGCAAAGTAACTAGAAGGCCAGGAAGAAGACAATTCAAAGGGGCTTGAATTCTTTTTCCCCCGGGAATTTGGTGCAGGAGCACCTATTTGATTTCTTGCCTCCATGATTCCATTTATAAATAGTTTCTCTATTTTGTGTATTGAGTCTTATAATAAGGTTTATCAAACCATTATAGAGGTGTTTGAGTCTTAGGAAGTCACATTTTAAGTCATTTTTCAAATAATGTTTAAAGTTGTTCCATATTGTAAAAATTGTCAAAAGTGCAAAATTAGGTAGGTGAAGGGTCAAGAAGGTAATAAATCAGTTTTAGGAGGTTGCAAATAGTAATTTTTAGTTGGAAAATGTATAAATACACCCTCCAAAACTCAAATTGGGGGTTTTGGATACATTCTTTTTGAAGTTTGCTGAATGGCAACCTCAAGTTTTGTGTGCATTTTCTGATTTTTTCATTGTTTCTAGGTTGAAGTTGTGCTTTTTACAGCCTAGTATGGACTCAAATAATGGATTATCATATATGGATGGAAATATCTCTGTTTCTAATTTCCAATTTTTTTTTCTCATTGAATTTCATTGAGTTTTGTAGAAGATGTGACTATTTTGGTGAGACTGCCTATTCTAACAATATTGTGCAGAATTTACAGTCTGAAAAATGTGATGGTGTGGATTGTAAAGTCTACATTTTGGATATGAAACCAGTTTTATTTTTTTTTCATGTGAATCTACTTTCATTTTCTTCAAGTCTCATAAATTTCATTAAGATTTGAATAAGTTATGACCATTTTTGTGAGGGCAGGTTTGAACCCTAACTAGGGTTTTCAATTTTGGGAAAAATACAATATCTTTCATTTCCACTGTTGGATCTTCATAAAAATTGGAGGAAAATTATATAACTATGTTTTCTTCAATATCACTAGAGAGATTGGCTTCATTTTTTTTTTGTAGAAGTTATTAATGACTGTTCATTGCACTAAATTGTGGGCTGCCATAGTTATGTTTCCAATGTAATATACAATGCCTAATAACATGTGTTATACAAAAATTACTTTGAATTATTGTTGAAGGTTTGTGATATGTGTTGTTGAATCCTCCTAGCTCTGCATCAATGATCCTAATAGAATATGACATTTAGTATGTAAAACAGAAATCCATCAAAGGACAAGTAATTGTAGACCAACTAGTAGAGGCACTGATATATTCAGAGAACCTACTTGTATCAAAATTCCCTGATGAGTCAATCTTCAACCTAAATGTAGTAGATCATTGGAAAGTATATTTTTATGGATCCTACACACAACATGGGTCAAGAGTGGGAGTCTTCTTCATCACAACACAAGGAGATTGCATACCAAAGTCATATAAGTTGTCTTTTCCTTGCACAAACAACATTGCAGAGTATGAGGCTCTTGCCATAAGACTCAGAATTGTAGTACAATGGAAGATTATGGCACTTATGGTCTATGGGGATTCTCAACTAATCATAAATTAGGTTAATGATGAATACCAAACAAAGGATGACAAGCTTACCCTGTACAATAAATTGGTAGAGAGTCTCAAGGAATTCTTCATCAACATCACATATGAGAAAATACCAAGAGTAAACAACAGAGCAGCTAATATTATGGAAACAATCGGATCACTACTAGATATCCTATGCAATGTCCATAAACATGAATTCTTGGTAGATTAGCTTTTTGTACTAGCTTTCAAGGTACTAGATTCTAAGTTTTTGTGTGAAATCATTGGTCCTAGTGATCTTTAGTACCACAACATATATACTTACCTAAAAATAGGAGTCCTCCCTACTGATATCACCCTGAACCTTAAGAGAACATTTGTCAAGAAGTCATCTCACTTCGTTATCTTAGGTAACACCCTATATCGTAGGAGTATTGAGGGAACCCTCTTATGATGCCTTAACCCTGAGGAAGCTTTGACTACTTTAATTGAGGTACAAGATGGCATTTGTGGTTCACATTCGAGTGGTATGACCTTGGCCAAGAAAATATTGAGGACTGGATACTATTGGCCTACGATGGAAAGAGAAGCTCATGACTATGTCCAAAGTTGTTTGCAATGTGAACACCATGGGGATCTCATCCATGCACTAGCTCAGGAGCTCCAACCAATTATAACACATTGGCCCTTTTCAAAATGGGGGCTCAATCTCATTGGTAAAATCACACCCACCTCATCCAATGGACAAGTTCATTATCACTGCCACAAATTATTTTACAAAGTGGGTAGAGACCATCCCGATGACCTATGTCATAGGGAAGTAGATATCCAAATTTATCCTAAACTACCTCATTTTCCACTACGGTGTCCCACAAGCCCTTATCTTAGATAATGGGACACCTTTCAAGAACTAGGATGTTTGGGAACTATGCCAAAAATTTCGATATCCAACATCACTTCTCCACCACCTATTACCCCTAAGGTAACAACCAAGCTAAGGCTACCAATAAAACCATCTTGAAAATCCTAAAAAAAATAGTCAATGAAGTTGTTTGTGACTAACACCTATAGCTAAATCTTTCCTTATGGGCCTACTGAATGAGTATCTGCACACCTATAGGTGCAACCCCTTCCTCTCTGGTCTATGGATTAGAAGCCATCCTTCCCATTGAGATTGAGCTCGCATCCTTAAGAATATCATTGTAGAATCTCATTATTGATGAAGAATATCAGGTGTCATAGTTGAATGAGCTAGAACTACTGGATGAGTGGTGCATGGATTCTTTGAACCACCTACAAGTCTATCAGAACCATCTCAAAAGGAGCTATAATAAGAATATCAGGAGTCAAACCTTTCAAGTTGGAGAGCTTGTATTGAAAGAGAATCAAAAAAATGTACCAAATCCATATAGCAAAGGAAAGTTTGAACCCAATTGGTTGGAACCCTTCATCATCACAACAAGTTATAAATCAAGAACATATCAGCTATCTACACCTAAAAGTGAGCCTCTACAAGATCCTATCAATAGCTCCCACCTCAAAAAAAATTATACCTAAGCTTGCAAAGTATAATTCCAAAAAAATACAAAAATATATAAAAATATAAAAATAAAAAAAAATTAAAAAAAAATGTCCTCGAGTGAAAACTGCTTTAGTGGTGCTTTGGGAAAGTCCCTCGGTGAAAACCTGGAAAATAGGCACCTCATGTAAATAAGAACTTTACATCCATCATGATCTCTACGGCTTGTTCTACATCATTCATCCATCGCATTATGTTGATCCTTCCAACAACCATCCACATCTACATCATAGCTTGATCATGTGTTTGTATCGTGTTCCCTCCTAGTACTACTTGGCACATTCTTAAGGTCAATTTGTCTTTCCTATGCCAAAGTAGTCTATCACATCCCGCTAGGGGCATGTTCTTATACCTACATTGGATCAAATTCATGTATATTCTTGAATTGTTCCTTAAAATCAAAAAATACAAAACATTCATAAAAATTGAAAGCCCAAAAACATCCAAAACATATCAAAAATCCAAAAACATGTCAAAATTAAAAAAAAGGTCAAAAATAGAGTCTTATTATCGAACTACGAGTCTCTGAGCTTGAACGTAGGAAAATCTAATCTTTGATCAACCCCTGAGGTACATTAGGTTAGTCCTTTAAGAGTTTGTCACAATAAATTGAAAATCCATTTGTTCATTTCTCATCAATAAATGAGTCCATGTCAATTGAACTACATGGTCTTTGTGTGTATAACATAGGAAAGGATAATCTTTGATCATCCCCCAAGGCCCCTACGATAGGTCCTTAGGTTAGGTTCTTGGTCAAAATATCAAAAAACACAGACATTAGAAAAATTGAAAATCAAAACATTTGTAAAACATCTTCAAAATACCAAAAACAACCTCAAAACATTTTAAAACACCAAAAACATTCAAAAAACCCAAAATCATCCATCTTTTTTCATGTTCATCTACAATAAACATCCATTCATAATAAATTAGTCGTCACCTTCAACCTTTGGAAAAGCAATTGGAAATAAGTATGGAAAATTAAAAGTGAAAACTCAAATGTCAAGGTCTCAAGTCTAGGTCAGTAGGTAAACAAGTTGGTTAACTCTTGATATTAATATCCCATCATCCAGTTAGTATAAATATCATCTAATAACATCATTTCCTAGGATGCATCCTTCCTACAATGGACATCAACATCAGGCATCACCGTAGTTTAGTCTTGGCTAAAGGTATGAAGAACATTAGCTTGTTTGTTTACTTAATATTTGTCTTGTTGATTTATCTTATTGCACTCATTCCAATGACCTCTTTATGATGTCTAAATAAAATTATTTAGAGAGAAAGGAAAGGGGCATTTATCATTATCGTTTATCTGTTGTGCTCATTGGATATTCTTGTAATATAACCTTGGTCATTCTTACTTTGTTTGGTTTGTAGGGAGGGTGTTTTGAATATCTTGTTGACCACATGGGAAGGTTCTTCCTTTCTATGTTTTGTTCCAAGATGTTTGAAATATCTAAACTACATTCTAAATAGGGTTTTCTATGCTAGGTGTGAACAAGGATACTCCTATTTGATTGTCAAGACAAAATCCATTGCACTAGGTATAACGTTATCTTGGTTCTTTATACCTTGCTACATCGTATCTATGTGTGTTATCAAAAATAAGGTTTAAGTAAGGATTTCATATCCCCAATCTATGATAAACAATCATCATCATTATCATCATGTTTTATGTATCATCTCAAAGTCAAGGCTGATTTCGCTTTCTTCTATCTTTCCAAAATACTAATACTAACATGACATCATGACATTCAGAAACAAAAAACATCTATATATGCATCCATCCTGCATTCACAAAATGTCATCATACTACATATCATTCATATCATACATAATAGGAAACATCAATAACCTCACATATATTTTCATTTTTATCAATCATAATATAGATTGCTTATTCTAAGCATCTCATAAACCATACATTTTCATAAAACATATATTGCATAGTCATATAGACATCATCACATGTTGCATCATCCATACATACATTGCATATGGAAAATATAATGAAAAAAAAATTAGGGATAACATCACATTTGCATTATCATCCATCACATGATCACATGAGCATTATTAGAAACATCACACATATATATTGCATCATCATATTGCATATAGAAAAAATATTGAAAAATAAATAGAACATATCATTGCATTGTATCCATCATCCATAAATAGATGTACATCCATCACATAAAAGTGCATCCACATAGATCCATCATAACATCGCATCACATCATAAAGCATAAAACACCATAGTATAAGCATTACATGCATCCATCCATTCATATATATATACACATCACATAGAATAAAATAAACATCACATCATATAAACACATCGTAAGTCATCTCATATATATATCAAAAAAGTTGAATGTCATAATACATTAGAATCAAATATATAGTATCATCATCGAATATATAAGAGGCTAGTCAAAAAAAAAAACCTAGCCAATGAATGTATACACATCATAATCAAGCTATATAAAAAGTGTGCCCATGTGTACTATCAATATCCTGAGTTGCCCTCGCTTTGTGTGTCTCTGTGATGGATGCCTCAGATTTGATGGTGAGACCCTGATGGTCTCCCTAATGTGCCTGCATGAGGGGTCCTAGTGGGAGAAATTTGATAAAGGTGGGAGAAATTTGGCTCCCACCGCTCTTGTGCCATAGCTTTGCACTACAGTGTCTTGTAATACGAGGCCTCTTGCATCGCTCGGCCATACATCTCAGCCAAAATTGTGGCCTATCCCTGAATCTTTTGTGCTATAGCCTCTAGTTGTTGCCTCCATCTTGTCTCCAATGCTACAACCATATCTAAATCCTGCCTCATCTAGCACTCCTGTGCCACCTCCTGCTAGGCCTGGTCCCTCTCCTAGACCAATGTTTGAATCTAGGCCTGAGCCTACTAAAGGTACCCTATCAAAACCTATATCTATTCCTACAGCGTTGCTATTTGTTCATCTCTAGGATCGGGACCTAGTGGTGGTGGTGGCGATGGCATATGTGGTTTTTCAAGTGGTTGGATTGATGGCCTTTGTCCAATAGGTGACACCAATGGTGGGATCTATCCATCGTGATCTCCACCCCCATCATATATGTCCTGTGGTTGACATCCTCGCTACTATGGAACCTATCCAATCCTAGGTCACTTGACATGTCCTCTACCCATAGCTAGCACAACTGGAAAAGCCAATCAAATAGGGGTATGAGCTTTCTAATATGCATCATAAGCCAGGGTGGTCCTTACATCCACAGGACCATCAAAGTACACCCATGGCACCATGACCAGATGTTTGAAATCATCGATCCCCTGTTGAGGTGGGATCCTCTATCCCCAAGCTACCTCTCTGGTCTGACTAGCAAAAATGGCTCTATGGGTATCATCGGGTGCATCCTGCACCTCCCCAAACTGGTGAGCAACCCTATCTAGGAGGTACTACTCAACCATGTAATGCTCTCGCCCCTACATATATCGAAACTTCTAACAATAGAAAAGATTTTCATCATCATCGTGTTATCTAGGAAAGTGGAGCTAAGGCCTACACCTAAAAACTATCATCTAATCCTAAACTTTCCTATAGTGTGGGATTCTTGTGATACGTATGAAGTTGAGGGTAGTCATCCCCCTATATCTATATGCCACTGAATTGAATTATGGTCAATCTAGATGTCTGCAATATGTGGCCTCAAAACAAAAATATGCTCATAAGCCCACACGTGAAGAAGAGTGACACCTGCTCCAATGCTACAGGCCCCACTATATGCAACCTAGTACATGTCATGGTACAATGAGGTTAGGATGACTAGTCCCCAGGCATAGATAGTCATGTCCTCCATCATCCAAGGCCAAACAATCCCCTAGCCAACAATGCATCCTTTGGATCGTTGGTTGGAAATAAGGACTCCTGAGATCAAAGCACCAATGAACAACATTAAATTAGGTGCAATCCCCTCATATTGGTGGACATCTATCTAGCCACTATCCACCTCATATTAATTGACACCAAATAAAGCAAAAATGGCATCACTTCCTACCTCAACATCATAAATGATGCACTCACTATGAATAGGAACCTACAAGATTTGCTACAAATCCTCCAAGGTGATGGTGACCTCACCAGTTGGTAAGTGGAATGAAGAGGTCTTGCTCCGCCATCTCTCGACCAAAGCTTTCATCATCACAAGGTTTGTCTACACTTCAAGAATCTAAGCAATATGGTGGAATCTAATCACTCTGAGGAACAATAGGGCCCGATCCAGAAAATACCTTCCTCAATGCAAAAACCAGTTATTGTGCTTCTTCAAATGGAGCATTGACAAGACCTCCTACAACCAAAATGCCCACAATTTCAAATTTCAAAAAATAAATAGTTTCCATAAAAATTAAAATCTTGAAGAAGTAAAGGTGGTGCAACATTTTCAAAAGAGACGCTCTGCATTTTGCAAATGTGACATTGAAATCAAAAGCAACACTATCCTACAAAGGTGAGTCGACATTTTTGAGCAACGCCAAAACCTCCTAGGGCCACACAACGCAATATTGCAAAAGCGAGTCGACATTTTTTATGCGACTCTGGAAGCCTCTAGCACCGTGCAACACTCCACTACAAACACGGGTTGGAATTTGCAAAAGCAATGCCACCCATGACAAAAGTGACACCCTAGAGGACCACTTTTGGTTGACCTAAAGAGACCCTAATAAATGCACCAAAAAAATGAAAAATGAGAAAAGTTTCGAAAGGAATATCGAGGGTCCTGCATCCTAAGGCCATTGGAATTCACGAACTTGATCCATCTAATGTCTGGGAAGCACACGAGCATCCATTCTGTCAACACCTCATATCAGAATCTCTAAAGGGCAAGTGATCAAATGATTTGAAAATGACCCTCTTAACCCCTTATATGCAAATTTTTTAGGGTTTTATTTGGGTATTTTTAGGGTTTTTGAACCCATTTAATCTATTTTTTTCTGAACAAAGCCCATTATGATCCATTTTAGTCGTTGTGAGCCTAATTTTGCATCACATGGGCTATTTCTTGCTCCTGAATTGTTGTTAAATATTTTTCACAAGCTCGACCAAATTTTGTAATTTTTTGTCCAATTAGTTGAATAATCAACATTATTTAATTAAAATCAACAATTTCAGCTATTAATCAAATAATTAAATTTATGGATTAATTCACCCTTCTTCTAACTAATTATTCATCTTATTTAATTAAATCAAATCATTTAATTAAATCCTCTTGTAATCCTCTCATCTAATTAAAAATCAATCAAATCAAATGTCACATCTCCTAATCCTCTCTAATTAATTAATCCTAAATCAACTTTCTAATCAGCATTATCAAATCCTTCAACTTTTAACTCAGGTCAAGAGTTAAATCAACTATGGTCAACTAACCAGGTTGCACATAAAATCAATTTCTTCTATTTATCTAATTCCTCAATTATTCTCAGAAAGGAATATTCTAAGGAATATTCCTCTCAACCACCTCTAACTCAATTTCCCTCCAAAGGTTTTCAAAAACCTTTAACATCTGCAATAACTTCTCTTACAACCTTTCAAATCATCTTACATACTCAAATCTCAATCAATTCTTCTTACACCAATTTCAAATTCTCAACCAACAACATTTACTTCTCTTCCATCCTCCTCCACTCACATTTCCCAAAATTTGCTCCACCTTCCTCCAATAGAATTGTGACACTTGGCACATTCTCATTGGCTCTCAATTTATCCCACAATCACCAATTTCCTCCATTCTTCAAGCCTTGGATTCTATAAATAGAGGCATCCTTTTCATAATATGGATCCACAACTTCATGCATTTTCATTATAGTCATTTGAGTCCATAAAATTTCATCATTTTCATCCATTTTAGCTAGATTATAGCCATTTTTCATATTTGGATCATCTTCAATCATCAATCCTATCAAAGGGATTGGAAAAGGGCTTCTTTCCACATCAAAGGAGCACCACTCCCCTTATAGGATGGAGGTTTAGCTAGTTTAATTTGATTTACATGTTATCTTTCATTAATTTATTGTTATTTTCATGTTTTCTCTTGAATTTGGCTAAAGAATCTCATAGGGAACATACTATTTTATTTTCTAACATGTTTGACATTATTTTTTTTTATCAATTGTTAGCTTGTGTGGGTTTGGTGTTCACAGTATTTTCCCCCAAAGCTCCCAACGTTCTGTAACCTGGTGCTCTGATACCTATGTAATTCCCTCCCCAAGATTAAGCTAAAATATTACAAAATAACTAAATAAGAGAAGTAAATAATTAAATAAAATAATTATAGATAAACCACTTAATTTAAAACTTGTCTAATGTTATGGATTAAATAACAATAATGATGAAGTCTTGCACGCTCTAAAAGAATATTTTTAAATTTTGATACTTTCTCTACTAACCCGACAATTAAATTTACAAGAGGCAATAAAGAAATAATAATGATAATTTCACTAAGGAATTTAACATTAAGGTTTTCAAAATCTCATTCCACATTAAAGTCCATAAAATACTTATAAGATTTATAAAATAGTTTAATCCAAATATTATAAACTTTACAACTATATGCATTGAATTACATTTCACAAATTAACACATGAAATATAATAGAATTTACAAAGATTCAACAGAGACTCATTTACAATTTGTAATTCTAAATGTATTAATAATACAATAAGGAACTCATAAATCAAATCTTCTTTAGCAAATTCAGATGACGCTTTATAAACCTGTAAATATTGAATAGAGTATCCCAATTAGGCTCTCCTCCTAGCCATAGGACTGATAAGTCCACCTCGAGTGAGAGACAAATTTGAAATACCACACAGATTAAAAATGGAAAGCATAAACACTAACTCACACACAAAAATCCATTCATGGATTTTTTGTAAAGGGGGAGAATGGGGATTCCCTTCCCTCTTGGGGAAACAAACATTTATTATCATCTTCGCTTACAAATCCATTATTTAACATACAACCACCACCAACCATCCAAAAACCAAACCCTCCATTCATAACTTTCTAACATCCAACACACTCCACACCACTATATCAAAGCCATCCTTCCCTTCTACATACACTATCCAAATCACAACTCTATTATTAACATTTTTCTTTAATAATAGATCCCAAAGAGAGGCTCCACACCCTCCTCAACCCCAAACAAAGGAGGCTTTCAACCCTCAACCAAGATTAACTCCTTATTCACACCCATCACCCTTATTTCCTAAAAAAAGTCTCCACACAAAATAGATATAACATCAATCTTTTTAACACCATAACACAAACTATCAAGAATTTATTAACAACAAAAAGATTTCCAATAAAATTCAAAGTGTGCCTTAGTTTCCCATGTTAGGATCAACCCAAATAATCTAAACAATGTATTTGATTCTTTTTACAGCCAAAAACAACATCCTACAATCAACTCCATCCACCTCCATCCTTCCTAAAGAAGAAATTAATAAATGGAAAAAGAAAACAATCTACAACACTTTCATTCCCTCTTCCTCATGTAACCATTCTAATTCCCTCTTTAAAATAAAATAACCCCCAACTCTTCAATTTACCTCGAAATAATATCCAACTAAAAAGATAATTTAATAAAAACATATTTCCCTCCAATTATGAATGGACATGAAAATCATAAAACACTCAAACATTAAACCCCCTTGAAAGAAATTAAAACCAATAATAAACATTTAGCATTTGGATTTTGTCTCCAATTCTTAGGAAACCTAGACTACCCACTTGAAACATCTCATTAGAAACATTAGTACATTTTTGAAATTATAGCTGAAATAATAAATACAAACTTTAAAATTTCTAACATCAAATAATTATAAAATCTATCATAATAATTAAAAGTAATTATTTGTACGAAAATTAAACATATAACCATAATACTTCATAATCGAGTTATTTTATTACATGAACATATTATTTCATTTATAAGAAAATAAATATATAAGCTTGCATAATTAATGACAGAAAATGTATCCCTCTATATTTTCACATTTGTTTGGGCCCTCCTTGTTAAATTAAGCTTAATGTGGCCTTGATTTAGTGTTGTAATGTGTTTAATACATTCGCATTAGGTATTGGGCCCTTGTAAACTAAATGAACCTAATTGTGCCTTATTTAAGGTGTTATAAAGTGTTGTATTACACTTTCACACTAATCTATCATTTTCATCATTATTTGGCCTTCTTTATGCCTTATTTGTCCATATTTTACATCCACAAACCTTAATTAATGCATCTTTTTTAAGATAATCCTAACATAAACCAACATCCAATCATAATTCAAGTGTTTTTGGATTGTAGGGCCTAGATTTAGTGATTTGGGACTCATACGCCACCTTGGGCATATAAGTCCCACCTAAGTTTTGGGGCCTCAATCCTGATTTCACATGAATCTACGCATTTCTTGAAAAATATGTCCCTAAGCCTAGCCCAAGGAGACTCATACGCCACCATTGATGTATGAGTCCCATGTGGCTTAAAATTAAATTAAATTAAAAATTTTGGTGGGATTTTATTCTCCTAGATCTGATGTCAGCTTTTAGTGTTGTAATTTTGGGAAATTGAGCATAAACAAGTATAAATACAAGGTTATTTCACTCATTTTTCACCTAGCAACTTGATTATTCATGCATTATAGCAAATTTGAGTTTACAAGAGAATTCAAGTGTTTACAAAAGCATTCAAGAGTCTTCAAGATTTGATTATCAAGTGTTTTAGAGCATTATTCAAGTATCAAGCACCATGTCAAAGTCATCATACATCATGTTTTTCTTTGAGCTAACATTTTTGATGTAGGGTTTCATGATTCAAGCAAGCATTCAATTCAAGATCTACAACATTCAAGCAAGATTCAAGGTCTACATTCATTGGAGTCATTTCATACATGTTTGCAACCTTTTATTCAAGGGTTTGGTGAGTTGCAACATTACATTTTGTTCATTCATCATTCCTCCTTTCCATTTCATTCTATTTCAAGTTTTGATTACCAAAACAAGGCTTGACCAAGGCAAACCCCTTTCCTCTAACAAACCAACATTCTTCCCTCTCTTTAGTGTGTGATTTGCAGATCTAGGTTGAAGACCCTCTAAGGAGAAATATTGGAAAGAAGTTTTGAAGTCTACAAAGTTGTCAAAGTTTTCACCTTGTTTTGAATAACACTAGAAGACATTCATAGAGTAGAATTCAACAATTCAGACCCAGAAATCAAGTTGAGAAGATAGAGCAAAGATTGAAGAGTAGATTCAAACCTTGATCCTCTAAAAAAACCAAGTAGGATTGATACACTACTTCTAGTGTATGATTCCTAGCATAGTGAAGTTTGTAGTTTTTATGAGTTCCAAACTTGTCTTTGCCAAATTTATGTTCCTGCCCAGAAACCCTAATCTGGGACTAAATCACCCAGCCTGGCATATGAAACCCAGTTTGCATTAATTTTAGCATTTTCAGCATTTCATGTCTTCATTCAAGCTACTAAAGGTTTCAAGTGCACCATTCTAATTTCTCAGCTTTTTGTTTGGTTTTACATTCCCTTATAGGTCATTTAGTGAAGCTTTGCATATCATTAAGTTCCATAATTAGATCTTGCATATCATTAGTCTTTCCAAGCCCTAGCTTGGTGGTGAACCCCTCTTTAATCATTAATCATACCCAAGGAAACCCTATTCCAAGAACTCTTTCCCCTTTCTACATTTGGATTGATATCTCTAGGATTTCCTTGAATGTAATAATAGCGAAATAGGAACCCTACCCTTGTGCTCCATCTCCTAAAAGGTGGGGCACCCTATTTCCATCATTACAACATATAAAACATTTATGTCTATAATCCAAAATAATAATATCCCTAAACCAAAATCTCAACATCAACAATGTCCAAAACACCAAACTATATAAATATAAAGTCAAATCAAAATATCTAGAATAATACTAGTTATGCCTCACAGTTGGGCTATTTTGATCTACCCTTAGGGCATTTTGTTTTAATGGGTTCAACACTCTAGTTTGTTTCTTATTCTATCAAAAATAATTTTGATTCTATCCACTTGAATAGATTGGCTAGAATCGCATGCATGAGCACACACTGAGCAAGGTCAAATCTATCCATAGACGGTGAATTTGTAACAATAAAATATAATTGTTAACACAAACTGGAGCTGCCACTACACCAAAAGCTCGAACTATCAGTGAGGGCGCCACCAGAGAGGCTAACCAGAGGACACACAGGTCCGAAGGGAGGGGTTGAGGGTCCCGCGTGATAACAACTTAGCCCCCCTGAGTCGAGAGGTCTGTATTGGACACAGACGACCACGAGGCGAGTAAGGAGCACCGACGGGAATCGAACCCCTCCCCAGCAGAGTCGCCAGTTTGTTAACATAGACCGACTGCCACTACACCAAAAGCTTGAACTTTCAGTGAGGGTGCCACCAAAGAGGTTAGCCAGAGACCACACAGGTCCGAAGGGAGGGGTTGAGGGTCCCATGTGATAACAATAACCAAACATATAGAATTGATATTTAAATAGAGTTCATATCTAGCAAAAAATTTAAAGTAGTACATTGGTAGAGAGGTAACATTTTAAAGTCAAATACCCTTCAAATTTCAAGTCCACCTCAAAGATAATTAATTATTCATTTATTGCTCAATAATTAACAGTATCCTTCTTTGTATTTACTTTTCTAAAATAGAAAATATAATTATCTAGTTTATGATTCCTACCTATCATTAATAAATATCAACTAATTTAAACTTATTTGATTACATTTACTTAATTGGTCTATTTTAATCTTAAGAAAATTCTATTTTCCATGATTATGTAACTATCTAATTTCATGTGTATTGTTATTATATTTTAACTAACTACAACTTATAAATTTAATTAATACTTCTATTATAGAGAAGAACTACAACTCACATCATTTTTCAAATATTTTTATATAAATGAATATTAATTTTATTATATATTTTATACCCCTTTCAATATTTTAAGGTCATAAAAATTTGAACAAATATAACTTTGTATAATTTTTAAATGTATAAACTAAAATAAAAACAAGATGTGTGAGTGAAATACCCATCTTTATTATACTAAACAAATCATAATAAAAGGTATTAAATAATTTCAATACCAATATTAATGTCCAAATGTGAGATTAATATGATGGTAGAGGTTTGTTGGCCAAAAAATACTTGACCATGGTCAAGGCTCTAGATGGTTGATAGCTAGGCACTTCATGGCATGCTCCTCTTACAGTGGAAAATATCAATCCTTTGTAAATTACACTATAACCTCCCACATCAATTTTTCCATCCATCCATTGATACCATGGTTTCTCAATTGGAAGATTCAATGCACGAAAGAAATGCTTTGTACTATCAATGTAATTAGATTTCCACAATCCATATGAATATTCAATGCTTTGTACTAGTCGTTGGCAACTTTGCATCCAAGTCTATACTACAAAAGAAAAACATACTATTAACTAACTATCACAATATAAATATTTACAATATTATCCATAGTAGTACTTTCCCCCTTATACCTGTAAACTAGTATTCTCAATCCAGCTACCATCATTCTTTTATATATTGGGAACATAGTGGTCACATAGATGTTGTATTGAAGCACATCACTGCTTGTAGCAAAAGATGAGAAATTTATAGTTTAGATGGTGATCTCCCACTTATATTAAGTAAGATAATTTAAAAATATATTTTTAATTCAAGGAGTTATATATATTATCATACCTGCATTCTCTCCATGGATAAGGCATCCTTGTCACATTTGCATGTAGAGAAGTTTACACATTAGGTGTGTTAAGATAGGCAAGCACATAACCTGGACTACATGGATCAAATAGATCTAATCCATTCATAGGGGTAGCATCCTATAATAGAGAAGATCTAGCATTTATTTATATTTTTTAAATTTTATCATATGATCCAACATCACTATGTACATTTAAAAAATTCTAGAAGATTCAATAAAATACATGCATGTACTTAAGCACATTTATTTCTTACAGGTGAAGTAGAATATCTTGAAGTAGAATATATTGAAGTAGAAGATCTCCATATGGGTTAGGATGGGAAGGACAAAGTGGTGCATATATATTATAGGGGTTTATATACTTAGAGAGAAATTTGTGGTATTGATTTCAATGACTCAAATAAGATATAATATAATGCTCCTTTGCATACTCTTCATCTGATATTAATGTATGTGACCATAGATATTCAACCTTCCTACAATAATCTGTCTTGACATCCATTTTTCCATTCCCAATCTACATAAACACAATTTTTCAATAAGTAAACATTTCTATTGATTTGTAAGATTAATATTTATTATTTATACTATTTTCCCATAAATAAATATATGCTATACCTAATGCACTCATATGAAGACATATTTAATGTATTACATAATATATAGTAACATAATGATTAATATTAATTGAAAATAATTACATGGTAATTATATGTATTTTACCCATTATTGTAAAGAAAGAGAATAAAATTATGGTTAATAATAAAATGAGTAAATATTTCTATAGATATGAAATCAAACTTATGATATACACTATTTTAAAAATATATATAATTTAGACAACTCAAAATTCAAAAATATAAAACTATTGTTAACTGTGTTTTGAAATAGTTAGCTTCTAAAAGGGCATTGTAAATAAGAACCAATTTAATCAAACAAAATGCCTAGATAATTCTTCTCATTTAAACGGTAACTAATATTTTGTAGAATATATAATACTGAGAAAGCATTGATGACTAAGTTGGATCTTCTTTCTACTTAATTCCCCATGGGTAGTGGCTTTATGACTATGATAAGCTTGATGGTGAAAATGTCTACCTTGGTGATAACTCCTTTTTAAGTACTGTTCATTATGGTCAAGCTAATAAAAAATTATATAATGGAAGGATCAAAGATATTTCAAGATTCCTTCACATCCTAGATTTTTCATAGAACCTGTTATCTATTAGTAATATTAATGATGAAGGGGATGTAAGTAGTCTTTGGTGGTGGTGGATGTAAGGTAGTTCCTATAGCCATCATATTGGCAAAAATATTTTGGGTTGGAAATCATTTTCACTTTGATTTTAGCAAATATATCCAAAGTAATAATTTATTTGTACTTATAACATCTAAGGCTACTATATTGGTACATGTACTAAAGAGATTATTTGAATCAAGACTTGAAGGAAAGACATAAGAAACAAAGGTATTATATCAAGGGGAAATGTAATGTGGGTTCACAAACATATTACCTATTTTAAAAATAAAAATAAAAAGTAGAGAAGATGTTGTAGCATGTGCAAATGAGCCACTTTGATAAGAAAGGTCTTTAAGACCTTGAAAATTAAAAATCCTATAAAAGAATTATTTGATTATTCTATTAATTTTATCTATTGTAAATATTGTATTTATAGAAAATATAATCATGTTCAATTTTATTCAATTTGACATGAATCTTCTATAATTTAAGATAGAATATAAAGAATTTCATAAGTTTTTCATGGATGATAAGATGGGTTCTTTAAAGAAGAATGATGCTTGGGACCTAGTTTAGTTGCTAAAGGGTGGGAATCGCATTGGTTACAAATAAGTTTTGAAGATAAAATTTAGTTTAGATAGCATTGTTGAAAATTATGAAGCTTAAATGCTTGTGAAGAGGTATTCCTAGGTCATGGGAATTAATTATGGCTAGATATTTTGTCCAGTTATCAAGTTGACATCTATTAAATTCTTATTATCATTGGAAAAAGAAAATTGATCTTGAAATTTAGGAGATGGAGATGGAAGCAACTTTCTTGCATGGTACCTTCTAGAGGAACAAATTGATATGGTACAACTTGAGTACTATGTGGCAATAAATAATAAGGAGTTATTAGTTTGTATATTGAAGAAATCTCTTTATGGTCTCAAATAAACTTCCAGAATCTAATACTAAAATTTTGATCCATATATTTTGAAGCTAGAATTTGTAAAGTTCAAATCAGTTCACTATGTATATTTTAAATAGAATGATGATCATTTTCTTGTTATCACTTGTATGTGGATGTATATTAATATTTGGTAGTAGTAAGTGAATGATTCCACATGAAGAATTTGGAGGTTTCTGAGTTCATTTTGGGCATGGAGATTATAAGAGATAGAACTAAAATAAAGCTTTGATTTTGATACAGTATTCATTTTCAATGTATGTTAAAATGGTTTAGCATGATAGATTATATCAACTAATAAATACTTCTACTTAGTGGGGGATAAATTAGTAGTTGAACAAAAATAAAATTCACTTTCAGAGATGGAGGATATGTCTCATGTTCTTTATGCTAACTTGTAATTGGTAGTTTAAAGCATACTATGGTCTACACTAGACTAGGCATCATCTAAGTAGCAAAAAACTTAAACCATTATATGAATAATCTTAATAAAGAGTACTAGCCAATAAGAGAGAATTTTCAAGTACTTTGGGGGTACTATAGAATTTCTATTTTCTACGAAGTTGATTACTCATAGTACTTTAAAGAATTTAAGGATCTGTTGAATTAGAATGAGTAGGAGATGTGAATCATAGAAGATTTACTAGTTCTATCAAGTTAACAAGTTTTGTAGTGTGATTAGTTAGACTAGAAATTGACTATCTATGCTCAATGTATCCACTATAGAGATAGAGTAGATGCTACCTACTCATTTGTATAAAGAGATAATTTACATTCAAAAATTATGTTCAAATATTGATATAAGTCAAGGTACATATCAAATTGGATGCAATAGTCAAAGTGTTAATAACTTAGTAAAGAAACCAATTTCTTATGCATGAACAAAAAGAAAAATGTTCAATATCAATTCAATAATGACATTGTAGGGGATGGAAGGGAGATGATTGAAAAGGTTGAATCTTAGGTAAATGTTATAGATGCATTGATGAAACCTATGAACATAGAGAATTTTATATAGTGAAATGAATCAATGGGCCTCATGGCTATGAATAATTATATGTTTGTGTTTACCTTCTACTCTTTCAAGGTATTTAACAAGTGGGAGAATGATAAAAAAATTATGTCTTAATCTTGTATTTCTAATATTTATATTTAATTGTATTTATTTATTATTCACTCACATATTTTGGATGGTCCCACATGGAATGACATTAGTTGCCACTTGTAGTTTCTAATTTGATAATTTACAATTATCACTTAGTTATTATTAGAGTTGCTAAATGTAATTACGATAACTTATAAAGTGTAAAATAATTGTTAGATTAGAAAGAACATAAAATGGGGAGAAAAGTGTGAACATGGATAATATTAAGGTTGATATTTAGTTTATATGTGTGTGTATGAAAAGAGATAAATAGTGGAGAACTTTGGTAGAAATATGAAGTTTCTAATTTAAAACTCTTCTTAATTTGAGTGTTCTGATTTGCACATGGAGCTTTGAGTGTTGCTTTTAACCCATGCTTTTCTCTCATGGTTTTAGAAACCATTGATGATTTTTAGTTTGGGTCTTTCCTATATATTGGTATCAGGGCTTAAATTTGATGGTTGTATGACCGTATTTAGAGATTTTTTCCATAAAATACAATCAAAATTTTAAGAAGATTGTATCAGATGAAAGGAGAGATTTTGGATAGATTGTCAAAAATTATATAGAATTATGATGATATATATATGATTTATATATAATTTTACTTACACTAAGGTATATCATAATGTTTTAAGGGAACCTTTGAATAGATAACGGTCATTAAAAAATTTGTTGATAGGCAAGATCGACCATCAAATTTAAGCCCTGATTGGTATATAGTTTGAAGATGCATACTTTATATAATTTTGCATGGGTTTATGTAGCTGAAATTTCTCTAGACTTTTGTTATTTTTCTCCTATGAAGGCTTGTGCTTGTTGATGTATTGTAATTAGATTTGGTATTGTGAATATATTGGTTTGAATTTTGGATGAGGTTTTGTTCTCAAAAAGGTTTTTCTAGGAAAATATTTTGTCACTATGGTGAATGTCTTTGCATCTATGTTTTTACTTCTGAAATTGTTAGATCCTACATGCATGTCTCTCCTCACCAGTTAGTGTAAGAAGTGTTTTTCTATCATCTTCCTTTCATATACATATTCAATTGTAAATAAAAACCAATTGCAAAACAAAGAGTGTGTGTGTGTCGGTGAGTGTGGGTGTGGGTGTGTATGTACTTCACTTTTAGCATATAAGGGAGAGAATCTAGTAGTGGAACACCCTAAATTCATGCCTTCCAAATTCCTTAGTGACAATTTCAAATCACTTCCAATTTCTTACAGAAGTTTACCTCGCAAGTCTCTTTCTTATAACTAAGGTTTTAGGTCCATATCATCAAATATGATGTCACATCAACATGCTTTTTGTTGAGGTGTCCAAAAATGTCCCCCAAAAAAGTTACACACTAGTTGTTGTGTAGTAAGTCATGTTTTATTGGTGTACTAATGTGGCATCACATGATTTGTTGCTTATTAAATCTATGAATTTTATTTTTTTTAATCATGACCACTCAACATGCATACTAGCAGCTTTAAAGTCACAACTACTAGTACTCTATTATTAAAAGTATTGAACATTAAATCAAAAAATGCTATCACAACTATTGAAACAACCTAACCAATGAATTATTAAAAATTTGTAAGAACAAGTAAAACAACCAAACCAGAATTCCCTTGAGATTTATAAAAGATGCATGAGAATTGTTATTCTCAAGAATCATGTCTGCCAATTCAGGGACATAAAATCATGCACACAAGAAAAATAGAAAAGAATTATATAGTGTTTATATTTTAAATTTGTTCCCAAAAAAACTCTTTTGTATTAGGATATGATGGAGTTGAAAGACTTACCATAATATACCAACGTTGATATCAAAAATCTCACACAATCGAATCCAAAACAGCAACAATAGAATGAAGGTTTCCATGATATGAAGATTGAAGCGTAAAGACAGTAATTACCTCCATTAAGCCAGAGGAGGAGAGGCTTAGCAGATGGGTTTTGGGTGGCCTCAACAAAATAGTAGAACAGAGCTCTGCCCGCCTCTGAATCCACGGTCACATACCTCGAATACTGTGCAAACGTTACATTTGATGGCTGACCGGGCAGAGAAGTTATCTTGTCATTCTCCTGCAGGCCGTCTTGAGTGTAAATGTGATTGAAGTTAATGGAAGGAGGCGTCCATTCTTTCGGCCGCCTTTTCTCCACAACTGTCATTAAGAGTAGCACTAAAGCTGACATCAACAACAGCACTATAACTGACCAATGGAGCCTGGCATGGATAGACCTGATCATGATCAATTCAGGGTAAACAGCCCGTAAAAAAATCATACATAACCAAGAAAGACAAAGGAAATGGATTTAGCCCTTTTTGAGTATTCGCGAATAGGAAATGGTATGGATATATGCACTGCTATCTCGCTAAAGTTAAAAATCTGTGTCTTTATGAATTTTTAATTTTTATTTAGTTGAATGATCTGAAGTTTTTTTTTAAAAAACAAAGGGGTAAAAACTTTATTAGAAATCAGAAAAGAGCATTACAATAATAACCACGGGACCCAGTCCCAGAAAACAAGGCGCAAACCCCACAACATAAAACAAAATCAACTATCCCCATGTATCCTCCTATCCTCTTCCAAGAACCGGTCTAAATCCAGATGCAACTCAGGGTTAACTTGATCCCAATCCTCAACCTTCCAACCACTATCTTGCTCAGAGGCCCATTTGGCCAAGCAGTCAGCAGCACGATTCCACTCCCTTGGGATGTGAACAAAGGATTCCTCCTCCATCCGAGAACTAACTTGAAGAATCCATTGAACCACCGAAGCCAACTGCTAATTTATATCAGATATCTTTCGCTCATTCAAGAGATTAATCAAAATCTGTGAATCAGCTTCACATATAACCTTTCTCCATCCCAAAGCAAGGGCCCTCTCAATAGCATGAAGAATTGCTAGACCCTCCATGAAGTTAATAGTCTTCACCCCCTCATGTATAGAGAATAGAAAAATCACCGAACCAGCTGAGTCCCTGCCAACCCCACCAATTCCAGCAGGCCCAGGATTTCCCCTAGAAGAACCATCAGTATTGATCTTTAAAAATCCATTGGGAGGAGGTAACCACCTTCCAACCCGTTGGACCCTCTTTTTCCCATGCCTACAGTTCCTAGAACTGACAAAAGATGAATGAATTTCTTGAAGACCTAGTCTGGCCACCAACTCAGCATCACCTCTCTCCAAGGGGAAAACCACATCACATTTAGCTAAAACAGACTCCTGCACCATTCCAAGCATACGCATCCAAACTTGCCGACCCACCAACTTCTGATCACGAAAAATTATGCGGTTCCGCTCCAACCAAATCTGCCAAAGCAGAAAGGTAGGGCCCACGAACCAAACTTCCTGCAAAAAGGAAGCCATAGAAGGAGGTCTTCCCATACTATCCCAGAATTCAACCAAAGAGCACGCATGAATACAGGGAAGCTTCCACACCTCCCACCACCAATGCCAAAGCTGCACAACAAAGGGGCACCGAAAGAACAAATGAGAAGAATCCTCTTCCGCTCCCCCACACAAAACACAAATTGAAGGTCCTTGGAATCCCCGTTTACGAATGTTATCCCAGGTCAAGCACCTATTCCAAGCCAAAGTCCAAACAAAGCAGTTGCATTTAGGCCACGAGAGTTTATTCCACACCCTTTTCCACCAATGAACCTCTGCCCCAGTTAGCTTCTGAGCCAATAACACCTGATAACCAGAAGCAACAGAGTAAACCCCCTTAGGATTATGGGTCCAAGCAAGAATATCTTCTTCCAGAAGAGAACTACAACTCCTACTATGAAGAATCTTGTGAAGCTCAGCACTTTCTTCCGCAAGTCCCAAATCTGGCCACTCTGCGGGATCCTTCCAATGAGCTACCTCCAACTGACCAAAAGAAGCAACAGACTTGAAGTCACTCACCCTAGCCCAGCCAGCCTCGAGAAATCTTTGGCACAAAGGAAGTAGGTTGGGGAACTGAGAAGTAAGTGGAGGGAATCCATCCCAAGAATCTGACCAGAAGAGAGCTTCAGTTCCTCGTCTACAGATCCAAAATAAACCTTCCTTAATAAGCTTTGCACCCTTCTGAAGAGTATTCCAAATCACTGAACCTTTCCCCTCAAGAGGGTAACGAGGAAGATCCTGCCGTGGAATCCCCGGGAAATACTTATGAGATAATATCCTGGCCCACGGCTGATCCTGTTCCACACACCATCTCCAAAATAGCTTAGCAGCCACAGCCACTCCAGATAACGCAGACTGTCGAAGACCAAGACCACCAAATTGCTTTGGGCTGCACACAACATCCCACCTAACCAGGCTCCACTTGGAAGAAGCCAAACTTCCCGCCCATAAGAACTTCCTTTCAAGAGAATCCAACTCCCTCAGAAAACCCATCGGAGCCACCTAAAGCATACATCTGTAGGTAGGGAGAGCCTGCACCACCGACTTGAGAAGCTGAACCCGCCCCGCAAAGGACAACCATCTGTGGGTCCAATGATTAACTTTTGCACGAAGCTTATCAATAATATTCTGCCAAGAACCCTTGGGAAGATGGCGAACAGAAATTGGGAAACCCAGATAAGTCAAAGGGAGAACCCCTATCTGAAACCTTAAGATATTAGCAATTCTTCTCTGTATGGGGCTCGGCGTGTTGAAGAAGAATATGGAAGACTTCTCCTCATTAATCAATTGTCCTGAAGCAACAAGATATATGTCCAACACCTGCCTCAAGTTAGTAGCTTCCCTAACAGTAGCCATCCCCATCAGGGCAGTATCATCAACAAACTGCAAATGAGATTGCGGAGGCAAGTCTCCACCCCATCGCCAACCTTGAATGATGCCAAGCTCCACCCTTCTTTTCAACAAACGACCAAGGCCTTCCACAAGAAGCAGAAAAAGATACGGAGAAAGAGGATCCCCTTGGCGCAAACCCCTAGAGGCACCAAAAAGTTCAGAATGATCTCCATTTATCAAAACTGAGAAGGAAACAGACGTGACACAGCTCATGACCCATTGGATCCACTCCTCACCAAAACCAAAAGCAACAAGGATCTTCTGCAAAAAAGACCATCTAACCCTGTCATAAGCCTTAGCCATATCCAGCTTAATGAACATAGCCTTCTCATGGGAGTTGTCCATGGAGTGGATGGTCTCCGTAGCAATGACAACCCCATCAAGAATCTGCCGACCTGCCACAAATCCACTCTGTTCCTCCGAAATCAACACTTTAAGCCACTTCTTCAGTCTCTCAGCCAATAACTTTGAGATGATTTTATAAGCCACATTGCAAAGAGAGATAGGCCGGAACTGAGATAACCTATCAGCCCCTTCACACTTGGGTATGAGAGCAAGGAAGGTGGAGTTCAGAGCACGAAGCATCTGTTTATTCCTTTGGGACTCAAGGACAATAGCCAGAAGATCCAACTTTATGATATCCCAGAATTCCTGAAAAAATTCAATCGGGAAACCATCGGGACCAGGAGCTTTACCCTTCTTCATCTGAAACACAATCCCCTCCAGCTCATCAAGAGAGATATCTTTCATCAAATACTCATTCGCCTCCCTGGAGACCAACTGAGGAATACAAGAAAGAACCTGTGCTTCCTCAACAGAGCCCCCTTGTGAATCCTCCCTAAATAAAGTAGCAAAATACTGAGATGCCTCAGCAGAGATTTCTTGAAACGAGGCAAGACGTTCACCCCTATCATTCACCAGAAAAGGAATGGAATTACCATGCCTCCTATCCTTCACAGAATTGAAGAAGAAGGCGGTGTTTTTATCACCTTCCTGTAACCATTCAACCCGGGCCTTTTGCTTCCAATAGATTTCTTCCCGCAATTCAAATTCCTCAACCACTTTCAAAGTCTTAGCCTCCTCCCTTAGAAGATCCTCAGAGGCCCCATTCTCACGAATCAACCGCGTAATATTATTCAACTCCTCCTGTGCGGCAACCTTAGCATGAAAGATATTACCAAAACATCGCCGATTCCACCTTTTAAGCTGATATTTGACAAACTGAAGAAGCTTGGAGAATGTGTACATTGCCGTACCAAAAGTTGGTCTACCAATCCGCCACCACTCAGCCACATAATCATGAAGAGTGGGATCCCGTAACCACATAAGCTGGAACTTGAATGAGGGATACCGAGGCCCCCGTGCAGAGATAATACTAAGCTTAATAGGCCAATGATCAGAACCTCTCCAATCAAGAATTTCAGATCGAGTGGACCATAAGTTTCCAACCCAATAACAGGAAACCAAGAAACGATCTAGCCTCTCAGCAACACAACTCTCACCAATTCTCCTATTATTCCAAGTGAAGTGACCATTACTAGGTAGAACATCAATAAGATTTAATTCAGAAATGCTATCTCTGAATAACAGAGCAGAAGGCTCCAACCTAGGAATTCCACCTCTTTTCTCAGACAATTCCACAATAGCATTAAAATTGCCAGCCATAACCCACGGATGGTAAGGAGCTAAGCTACGAACAAAATGAAGATGGGACCATAGAAGTTGTTTACCCAGAAACTCAACAGGAGCATACACATTAGAGAGGAGAATACACTCACCAGTCTCATACCAAGAGGCGACAAGGGATATAGAGGATCTAGAGGACATCCACCATAGGGGGAAAATCTTCCGAGGGTTCCAAAAGCAAGCCACCCCTCCAGAAGCACCAAGAGCCCCCACACACTGGCATTCACCATATTTCCACAGCTTAGGAGCCATGGCCAACATATTATCTACAGATAATTTAGTCTCCTGAAGAAAAAGAACATCCGGAGAATGATTCCTAACCAAATCACGAACAACTTTTTGTCGAGGGCCACTGTTCAAGCCCCTTACATTCCATGAGAGAACAATCATTTCTGGGGGCATGAAAAATGTGAATCAAGAGTCTTGACTGACCCTGACTCCACCAAAGTTTCCCCAGTTAATTTAATCTTCTCCATATCCTTTTTCCTTCCCAGCTTGGAAGTCCTGTCACCAACCCCTTTCTTCAGTTCATTTTGCTGAATACCTAAACGAGAGGAGGCCAAAGAGCTCTTCCCCACATCCTTGCCACCTTTCAGGGGCAATGGGGAGCCACCTCCACCACTCTTCGAAGCTCCAATAGAAGATTCTTGTTCAGTCTGGACAATCAATTGTTGATCTGTATCCATCTGCCCAACCCCAATCTCCTGCACATCCTGCATGGCCTCCAATGGTGGCCCATCCTGTCCTGTACCCAAAGTTCCCTGATCCAAGTTCAGCAACCCCGGATTCACTTCCTCCTGGCTGAGATCATCCAGCACCTCAAACCTATTAAAAGTTTCATCATCCTGCCTCTCCCTCAAGGTCCGCTTCTGGCCCCGATTCCTATTGCGAGCCTTAACAGGGACATAACCATCATCTCCATTACCATCACCCGGAATAGGCTCCTTACCATTATCAGTCCTAGGAGGATTACGAGAAGGCTAAGAAGGTTGGGGCACCACAGGCTTAGCCCTAGGGCACCTACACTGCAAGTGACCATATTCATGACAAAGACGACACCGAAAAGGTAGGGTTTCATAATCTAGCTGTTGAACCCAAGTATATGATCCAGCACTCACTTCAACAGAATCTGGCAGTGGCTTGCTTAAATCAATTTCTACACAGATACGAGCAAAAGTCATTACCTTTTTATACTGCGTCTGTTGTGAAGACCCAATAGGTTTATCGAGCATTGAAGCCACCAAATGCAACACATCATCCCGCCAACACTCAACTGGAAACCACGGCAACCGAACCCAAACTGGAATCCGACTCGGTATTGCCTCAGTCGGGTTGAAGCCAGCATGCCATGGCTTGATAAACAAACCCACCTGGTTATAAAAATAGGGGCCACCCTCGAAGACCTTATTCCGATCTGCCATGCAATCAAAAGAGACCATAAAAAAGTTGTTCGCAAGGAGCCTAATCTCCATCTCCCCCTCCGGCATCCAAGTCCGTTGAGCCCAGGATTCCAAAAAATGCAGCGAGACTCTCAAGCCCATGAACTTGCAATAAAAAGAGTGCCTTGAATAGTATTCAATATCATCTGCAAGCATTTCCATCGGGATAATCAGCTTCGGTCGCTCTTTGCATCTTTCCAAACACCCATTAATCTTCGTAATTCGGGAACCATTAACCGATCCTAGATCATTCATCTCCATCTCTGAAGAAAACAGTGTATTATCAAAAACATTCACTCCATGCGCCGAAGGCTTCGAACCAAATGCTGAACGGAAATCCAATTTGGGGCTAACCCCAGATGTTTCCCCACCCGGCATAGCAAAAAACAAGATCCCCAGCAGGCATGCAAACCCCCAGGACACTTTAGCAAGAAATGGAAAAAAGAAAAGACCCCAAGGGCAGGATCAAAACCCTTCCACCCACAAGCCACCCAAACAGTAGCAAGAAGGCCTCCAGAAAAGAAAAAAAACCCACCACCACAGCCCCGATAGCTTCAAAAAACCCCCCCCACAACGCAGAAGCGAGCAACACCATCAAATTATTTTTCTTTTGGAATGATCTGAAGTTTAGATTAGACGAGTTCTTCAATATTTTTTAATTAAGATTTGGAATTACAATTTTCTAAAATACAAATAATTCAAATAATGAAATTGTTTGAAATCTTTTAAAATGAGTTCATCTAATAACTTTGAGGCTTGGTGATAATTGAGTCTTGTATTTGACGCTACCAAATCATGATGTACTCACATTGTAATGCAAACATATTATGATTTTTATAGCATATGTATAATTGAATATTTTGTCTCAAATAATTTTTGGTCATTATTTTCTCCCATCTTTGTACATATACCCCTAAGAGGGTTATGAGGGTTATGAATATTTTACGTATGTATTTTTTTTGGCACTTTACATGCAATTGTATGTTATGATGTTATACTCTATGAGTTCTATCTGGTTTGACCAACTTAATTTTGAGTCAACCTAATTTCCCCCTCCTTATAGGTGGCCTTATGAGGCCATGTGGTGATTATGATGTGCAAATTTTTTATGAGGTTGTTGATTATTTATCAATAAATTGATGGCCTATTATTTGATTATAGAACTAGCACTACTTGAGCTTTCTCATCTATAGGCTATTTGACCATTTGGGATTTAGATGGTATTTTTTTATGTGGTCTCATTTAAGTTACTTTTCTTTGTAGATTTGAGACATTGAGTTGATTTTTACTTAAAATATTTTTTGTTTTCTTTTATAATTTCTTTTATTATTTTTATATTTTGTGGATTTAAGCTTGAGATTTTATTTTATTTAAATTTTTTTGGTTTGAGGCTCCTTTAAGTATTTACATTTGTTGGTTTGTGTAGCAAAATGTAACATGTGTAAAATTGTCATATTTAAGAGGGGTTCATAGAAGGTCATATGGGAGAGTAGAAGGCTTGGGATATTCTTATTGTGACAATGGATTAGAAATCCAATTGACACAAAATGCTCATAATCCATTCGTTCTCAAATAATCCCACAAAAATAAAATTAAATAAATCAATCCATATATTCGACCAACTTATAATTTTTTTCCATAGTAAAAATAGGATTTTAGAATTCGGTGTGTGAGCTCTGCTAGGGTTTTTTTGTGTCTGCGGTCATTCTTGGCCCCTCTTGCATCATACTACACTTATTGCGCAGGAATTTCCTCTTTTCCTATGTGCAGGACCACATTGATTGCATTTGTTTGGTTTTAATATGCCTTCAACCGGCTTTAACCCAACAATTCATAGTAGTGTTGGCGGTTCGATGGCTCTACTCAATGGATCCTCCTCTAAACAAATGACCTCAAAAATTTGTTCCAAAAGTGTTTCATGAGGTAAGTCTTTTGACTCCCCAGTTAATGTGGTTTTACCTTTTCCTAATTTTAATTATGCTTGTCAATGGATTGAGCAACACACCCTTGTTAGGTATTTTGTTGGGAGGACTCCCCCTAAAAGTGTGGTTAAAGAATGGGTTAGCAAGGCCTGGGTCCCTCATGGTGTCCGCCTTGATATGGTCCAAAATTTAACCAAGGTTTATTTTTTGTTTCATTTTGTGGAGGTTAGACATGTTTAGACAATCCTGAACCATGGTCCCTGGTATGTCAGGTCTTCTTTGTTGGTTTTCTAAGTGTGGACCCAGGACTTCGCTGTCTCGGATGACACCAAGTTGTGGATCTCGGTCTGGATTGAATTTCTAGGTTACCTTTGTCTTGTGTGCCTTTTCTGAATCATATTGCATTCTCTTTGGGGAGGGTCATTTGTATTGAGCCAAATAGGCTTTTTCAGGCCCAACCCCAAAAATGGGTTTGTGTTGAAGTGGACCTCTCACAAGATTTGAAGGACTCCATTGACATTCAAATTGGAGCACTCTGGCATACCCAGAAGGTCACTTATTTTAATCTGCCTAACACATGTTATAGATGTCATTCTGCATACCACAAGATCAAGGACTGCCCTTTGGAAATGCCTCATACACCTTCTCCACCATGAGAGTGTAAAAAGCCTTGTCAGGTGGATAATTTTGTTATCAAACTTGACGAAAAATTGACCACAGTTACGAACTATAAAAATAAGTCCAATGGCTTTGGGTCAACTTCCAAAAACCCTTCAAGCCAACAAAAACTGTTTCAAACCCTTTAGCGAAGGGGAAAGAGGCTTTGGTTAGGGCTGATAATATTCTAGTGTGGCCTAGGCCGAAGGCTACACCTCAACTTGCTACCATTATGATAGTGCAACTGAATGCTTCTCCTCTTGTGTCGAGAGCTCAAAGGCGGTCTCGTAGTCCTTCTCCGCCATTGGAAGAAGGTGAATTTGTGCAGGAAAAATGGTGATTTTCTTCCTTGAATATTCAAATTGGGTCAGTTCCACTAGAGCTTTTGCAAAATCAGTTCTCTTCTCTGAATGAAGAGGAGTCGTACTTCGACGATATGGAGGAGTTTCACTCATGAATTTCCTCTCATGGAATGTTTGAGGTCTGACATACCTCTCCAAAAAGTATTTTGTTAAGGATACTTTGAAGAAATATTATGGTATTGAAGTGCTTTGTCTCCAAGAAGTTAATTCTTTTGGTTTTTTGCTCGTGTCAGCTTGTTGATCTATTTGGCCAGCTAGTCAAATGTTTTGTACCGATCATGAAGTTGGGATTGACAAAGTTGTCACCCTTTTTCCCCCACAGTGGTACACTTGTGTGGTTGACCACGGGTCTAACCCCACACATTGGCTCGTCTAGATCCTTCTCAACAATGATAATCATTCCTTTGGGATTATTAATGTTTATGATTCTAATGATGTTGTGGAATGATCTGTGCTTTGGAATTGGATTGTTGATTCATTGTCAGTTGCTACTTGGCTATTGTGTGGTGATTTCAATATGATTGAGATGGCCTATGATAAAGATGGCACTTTTCTATTCAGATGGGCAACTGGTGAAAGGGAGGTGTGGTTTTACATGCGTAATAAATTGAGGCTCTTTGATCCCAATATTGGTTGCCACCATTCTTATTCTATCTAGCACACTTGGTGTAATTGCAGGGCTAGTTCTAACAAGATATTTACCTTGATTGCGTTATGATCTCAACTCAATCTTTTTTCTCTTTTGATAGCTCTTTGCTCACATTTAAGTCATTAGTAGATGTGACTTTGTTAGATCATTTCCCCATTTCTCTTCACATTGAATGCCCGAGACAAGATAGCCTCAGGATTGCAAAACACAGTTCTTTTTAACATGTCTCTACTTTTTCATGATCCCACGATGGCCCACATTCATAGAGTCTAGAATTTGGATTGCAGGCCAGCTCACAATACAGGCTAGAATAATTGGTGGAATGATGCCATCACTCATACGAGAATATGTTTGCACATTTATGGGCGCTAGCTAGCCATTTTTTGTTGGCATTCTTATGAGGCTACCATAGCTAACATGAGCTCAGCTACTGAGGCTCTAGCAACTAGCCCTTTCTCCCCATCATTACAAGTCAGGGTGGCAGAATTAAGACACAAAAAGCAAGTTGCAGACAATTATGCTACCAAAGGTGTGCAAATCAAAGTCAGAATGCACAGGTTAAAAATTGGTGACCGTGCCTCCAAGGAGTTTTTTTGGCCCTATGTGTCAGGCACTCATCTCTAGGAATTAAAAAAATTAAAGATGGAATTCAGGTGCTCTCTGAGCTACTTGACATTCTCCAAGCCTTTTTTTGACATTATGAACAACTTAACAACAAGCCCTTCAGGATTGTCTTGTTGTTGTGCTAAATAGGCTATCTTTAGCCCATAAATCCTTTTGTGAGCAATTACTCACAATTGAAGATTTAAAGGAAGTCGTTCATTCCATGGCTGATGACAAGGCCCCAAGGATTGATGGTTTCCCTTATGAATTTTACAAGACTCTTTGGGACTATGTTGGGAATGAAGTTTGCATAAAGTCTATCTCAAGACTTTTCATTCCAAATCCTTAGGTAATTTAATAAACAAAGGAAATATTAAATTCATACCTAATTCTAGAGATCCTGAGGATATCTGTAATTGGTAGCCTATCACGCTCCTCAACGGTTCTTAAAAAATCATTGCTAAAGCTCTGGCTCTGAAGATCTGCCATCTTTTTCCTTAGATTGTGCACTCAGAGCAAATTGGATTTATCAAGTCCAAATTTATCCTAGAAAATATCATTGCTATGCGAGAAGGTATGGAGTGGGCCAGGAATTCGAACTAGAAAGCTATTTTTCTCAAAATAGACTTTGCTAAAGCTTATGTCCGCATTGATTGAAATTTTTATTTTGGCCATGTTGAAAGCCTTTGGGTTTGGGTCTAATTTCATTTAGGCTATCCAAATGCTCTTCTCAGATGCCTATGCTTGTATCACCATTAATGGCCATCAATCTCTTGCCTTTGGGATTTTTCACTCCATTCGACAAGGATTTATGCTTTCTCCTACTCTTTATGTGCTTGTTGCCAAAGGATTTGGCTATCTCTTAGCCAATGTGGTTTCTCAACAGTGTGTCAAAGGCATTACTCTGCCTAACTCCCAGGCTCAACTGGTTAATGGCCATTTTGATGATGACTCTTTCCTCACTCTTCTGGATGAAGAGAATAATATTAAGGCAGATTTTGAATGTCTTAACATTTTTTCCTAGCATCTGGTTCCACCATTCAGTGGCATAAAACTTTGTGCTACAGGCAATCTATGTTTCCCACTCTTCACTAGCTTCAACAATATAGTTGGAAATGGATTAGGCCAGGGGAAATCTTTCAATTTTTGAGAATTCCCTTTTCCTTCCAGGCTTCTCCAGCTAAGTTGTCGCAAGCTTTCCTCTCTAGGATTGAGCAAAAGCTGGCCTATTGGATTACCAAGCCTCTTTCTCTAGCAGGGACATTCCAAGTGTGCTCTAAGGTTTTAGCAGCCACACATGTCTACTACTCCTCTTATTGGGCCCCTTCGAAAGTTGCTTATGCCAAGCTTGAAAATTTACTTCAAGACTTTCCTTGGGCCTCTGCAAAGTCCCACAAAGGGTTTCACTATGTTTCCTAGGAGTTTTGTTTCCTTCTTAAAGACTCTGGAGGACTTGGGTTTCTCTCCACTCAATGACAAGGGACTACCTTGTGTGTAAAATGGATAATTTGTGCTCTTACTAGAGATGAAGCCTAGAAGATTCTCATCAAGCATTGCATTCAATTAATTTTCCTATTCATAGACCTACCTGGAAGGGGATTGGCTTTCAAACCCTTTTGGTCATGAAGGAGCCAGGTCAAATTATGGGGACTTTCGTGGCCAAGAGCATTTGGAGAGCCTAAGAGGTAGTTAAGCCCTAGCTCCATTATGTTGGCTCTAGTTTTCATGATGGGATTTCACTCAATCAACAAAATGTTTGGTGGTTGCCTCTCTTTGCTAGTAATAGTCAGCTACTAGCTAAGTCACCTTGGCTTAAGGCACTAAGATTCCACAAGAAAGACATTCAAAGTTTGCAGCAAGTGTTTCATAAACCCACAATGCACATCATGTCGTGGGAATATTTTTTGTGCCCTTTATAGGCTTCAAAACTAGGACTATGATAATTATGGTGATTTTGTGAATGCTATTCCTACAAAAATTCTTCATAAGGTGAGAATTTTTGGGTCCAAGTTTTGGTGGAAGGACTGGAAGTGGTACCTAGACACCCCTTTCAGGAATTACAAGCCTAGGCTTGGTTATAGATGGCTTTCACCACACTTTCGTATGATTGAAAGTCTAAACCAGAGGTGGCTTCTTCAATCCCCTGCTCATGTCTAATGAAAAGGATTCCCTGCCACTTGGTTTGCAAGTGTTGAGCTGAAACTTTCCCACTTTGGTTGGTGTATTATTTTCCAAGGCTTACCTATGGGTTCTCGACTTGTTCACGTGGGGATCTAGGACCCGTGTTTCCTTTTTTGTGGGCAAGCTGAGACTTTTAAGAATCTCTTTCGGTTTTGAACTAGAGATGAGCAATTTTGGAATTGGATTGAAAAGAAATAGAAAAGAGCAATGGAAAGTACTAATGAATGAGCAATTGTTTGAAGGAAAGAGATTACCAAATAGATTGAAGTAGCCAAACCAAGCACCACCAAAGCAAGAGAGACACAAGAATTTGTTAAGGGGAAAAAACAAGAAAAAACCCCAATATTATGAATGGAGGAAAAATGCCTAAAGAATAATACAAAGAGAGAGAGCTTCAGCATTAGCTTGCTTTCATGAGTCTTAAAGAATGTGAGGAGAGGCACCTCAATAAATAGAGGTGAGAAGAGGAGTTAGAATGTAACTCCCAACTCATTGAATGCCACCATTCATCTATGTGTGTGCAATGTGTCACCTCTTAAGGAGATGGTTACAAATATTCCTTAATAAAGGAATTAAAAATAAGCCATCCTCACACATGTGTGAGATGGCAAAGAAGACAAAAGACTTGTAGGGATCCCTTTGGAATATTCCTACAAGTTAATAAATAATTACAATTAAAGAATAACCTTTACCAAGTAAAGAATAATCTTCTAACATCCCCCCTTAAGCTTTACTTGGGGAGGTTACATCAAACCCTTCAATGTGTTGTAATCCAAGATTTTTACAATGAAAGAGAAATTTATCTTTACAAAGAGCTTTGGTGAGAATATCTGCAACTTGATCTTCATCTGTACAATACAAAAGATAAATTTTCTTGTCTTCAATTTGCTCTCTAATGAAGTGATGTTGAAGAGCAATATGCGTGGTCCTTGCATGAAAAATTGGATTCTTTGCCAAAGCAATAGAACTTTGATTATCACAATATAAAGGAGTAGGATCCTTTTGAGGTAGACCCAAGTCTTCAAGTAATCTTCTTAACCATAATGATGCTTTGGATGCATTAGTACAACCTTTATATTCAACTTTTGTAGAACAAAGTGAAGTAGATTGTTGTTTCTTACTATTACATGAGATTGCACCTGATCCAACAAAGAAATAATAACCACAAGTGGATCTCCCATCATTGGGATCACCTAAGTATAACCTTTTAAAGAAAATTCACAATTTGCATAATAAAAGAGACCAAGATTAAGAGTTCCTTTAACATATATTATTTTTGTAACTTTTTAAAATGAGTTTGTTGTGGTTTAGAAAAAAATCTAGAAACCAATCCAACACTTTAGTTGTTTTCCAAATTTGCATACCCAAAATAATCTAATAGACCCAAATCACTCATTTGAAATTGTTGATTGAGTAGACTTAACATCACTAATCAAAAAAGTTAGAACTAGAAGTGATAATTAAATAATAATCACAATAACATTTTCACTATGCTTAATATATAAATTTGGATCATTTATACTTCTAATGAAACCATGAGATACAAAGAAAGGATAACCCAAATTATAAAATGTCAATATATCTAGACATAGCAATAATAGTTCTAGGTTTCCTCTCACTACATCATTTGTTGTATTGTAAAGGGAAATTGTATCAAGATTAATAATAAAGGACTTTGAAAATTAGTCCTAAAGATGGTTTTAAAAAAAAACCATAGTGCCTGAGTAAAAAAAAATCAATATCAATAGTCCTAATAATGGTATAAAAACCATATTGCCTTCAAAAAAATAATGAAACATAAAAGTTTCAAGAACTTGATCCCCATCAATTAAGAAAATAGATCTAAGTTCATACAAAATAAGTGCATACCATCAAAGTGGATGGAAATATTTTCCATGGGTCCCAAAAAAAAACTCCAATGAGACTTGATAAAATATATGATTCATTATAGATAGGGCTCCCTATGCAACATTACTGCAAATGCGACTAGCGCATAAAATATATATGTAAAGGCTCCATTGAGACTTGATAAAGTGATTAATTAGCAAAACATATATAGATGGAATAAATCCATCAAGAAGGAAAATACTCCAATGAGCTTTTAATTTTCAAAAAAATATAGATGAAATAAATCCATCAAAAAACCAAATTTACCAATAAGGCACAATATCATATTAATGAGACACAATAAAATATCAAATTCCCTTTGTCAAAACAACATAATTGTAGTTGAGAAGGAAACACTAGCTTTGTTTTAAATATTGTAATAGATCAAAAGCCACAAATCAAGCCACCTTAAGTTATAAAAATTAATATTAAAAAAAAATTGAGATGGAATAATGAGAATTGCATAATATGAAGTGAAGGATGATTAACTATAAATAAGTCATTTAAGATGATATTCATGCATTCAAGACTACATGAATATCCCCTTTTCATATTCCAAATATAATTGAGTAAAACAAGTACACTATTATTGGGTTGATAAAGTCCAATAATAAAGTACTTGTGAAGTTATTTAAAAAACAAACTTTTTATGTGAAGTAACATGTTGAGATGCACCTAAATCAATAACCCATTCAAAAGGCTTAGAAACATTAAAACTACATGTAAAAGCACGTCTAGATTGATTATCATTGTTATGAAACTTTTGATTATTTTGATTCATAGGCTCTTTTTCATTTTTCTTTTTAAAACAAGTATTTTGCCAATGACCACCCTTATTACAATAAGTGCAATGTGGTCTCTTAGAAGAGTTAAACTCTCTAGGATCATTTCCATTATTATAATGAGGTTTGGAATTATAATGTTGTTTAGAATGAGGTTTAAAATTTTGCTTATGATTAGATAAGAAAGCATGTTCATTAGACTTAAGAGTACCAAACTGAATTAACTTAGCCTCTTCTTGTCTTAATAAATCACGAAAAATATCATAAGTTAATTGAGTAGCTAAAGAAGGAATAGCTAATTGAGCATGAATATTAGTAATGAATTGTTGAAATTGTCAAGGAAGACACTTTTTAAGAATAAGATGAATTAATCTAAGATTATCTAATTTAACTCCTAAACCATCCAATTGACTATTTAAAGCATCAAATTTCAATAAAAATTCATCCATAGATTTAAAATCAGAATACCTCAAATCTTCAATTTGATCTTGAATTTGAATTTTTCTTGATTCATTTGAACTATCGTAAATGGTTTTGAGTTTGTCCCATGCTTCATAGGGAGTTGTGCACGTCCCAATGTGAACATAAAGTTCGGGTGACATGCAGATACTTATGAGGCCAAGGGCTTCTTCATTTTTGAGATTTCATTTTTCGATTTCATCTTTGGATGCAGACGAACCTGGTTTAGATTTAGGATTTGTAGCTACATCTAAAAGATGTTTAAACCAAAAAATAAAGCATATATGAGTTTTCCAAAAATGATAGTTAGAAGAATTCAACTTAATTTTAGGAATTAAAGTAGACATGATTGCAATAAAAAATTCACAACTTTATGAGAAAAATAATAACTATTGTAAATATTTGCGTACACAAAAAAAAAAATATCCCTCTTGATTGAATTAAATCTTTAAAAAATAACCTCTTTAAAAATAAATTGTCTAAATTTAGAACAAAATAAATCCCTTTAGATAAATTTTAAAAAATACCCTCCTTTTTAAAAAAAAATTAGACCCTTTTTAAATTAATAATATTAATTTTAAAAAATATAAATCTAAATAAATTTAATATTCATGAATAACTAAAATTTTAAGAAAATTTAAATTAATTAAAAAATCTAAAAGCTTTATTAAAAAACTTAATATAAAATAACTTTATAAAGACTTAAAATTCTTAAAAAGTATACGTAAGAGATAAAGATCTCTTTTTTAAAACTCAAAAAATAACAATTAAGAGGGGGGGACTTTTTAAAGATTTAAATTTTATAAAATTTAAAACCGTAAATGTATTTGGGGCATTTACTTTAGATTTTAAAGTTTAAATTAAAAACTTAAACAAGAATTACGGGGCAGAATTTGAAAAAGAAATGGGCGGGCTAAAAATAAGATTTTAAACGTGGATTTGGGCGGGCGAATAAAATGAAAAACGCAGGTTTAAGGGAGAAGCTCGGTTCAAGGTAGTGGTGAGAGGAGATTGAGTTGGAGAGTGGCGATGTAGTAGGTCGCAGAGGAGGGACTGAGCAGGAGGTGGTGGGGAGGAACACAACAGCAAAGGTGCAATTGTAGAAGGTTCAGCACTGGGCAGCGAGGATCAGAGCAGCAGGGCTACGGCCCAAAAAAAAAATCTGATTTTTGATATTTAGTTTTTATTATTATATTTTGTAATTTTTTTTGTTATATACAAAACTTTAAAATGTTGTTTTTTTTTTTGAAAAGAAAACCTGTATAAGAAAGTTGAGCCCTTAAAAATAATTATTTGATATTATAAAAAAATAGATATAATGTATATTTAGATTTAAAGAATAGTTGGAACTTTTTGATCTATAAAAAAAATAAAAATTGTGAACTAAACAAGGGTGTTTTAATTAATTTAACAAAAAATTTAAACTAGGGTTAGAGCCTTTAAAAAAATGAACATGCAAATTATAGCATATAGAAATAAAAGATTTTTTTTTTTAAAAAGATTGAACTATAATCCTTTATTTGAGGGTTTCTAAAAAACTGCAAAAAAAATAAACATGCATGCAAATTATAATGGATTTTTTTACAGATCTAATATACAAATTTGCAAAAAAAAAAACATATTAGCTTTTTTCCTAAAAAGAATTTCTGAACCATGAAAAGAAATAGAAAAGAGCAAAAAATGGATTTTTAAATTTTTATGCAAAAATAAATAAATAAATCATGCATGCAAAATATATTGCACAAATTTGAAATTTAAAAAACTAGAAATATTTAGATAAAAAATCCTACACAAGGGTTAGAAAAATATATCAAACAAAAAACAATATTAGACTTTTGGCTCCTCTTTTTTTCTCTTTGAGTGCCTCCAATGGTGTGCTGAAAAATTTGGTAAACCTTCAACAATGTAGCTCACAAAATATTAGTAATACCAAGCTCTGATATCATGAAAAGAAATAGAAAAGAGCAATGGAAAGTACTAATGAATGAGCAATTGTTTGAAGGAAAGAGATTACCAAATAGATTGAAGTAGCCAAACCAAGCACCACCAAAGCAAGAGAGACACAAGAATTTGTTAAGGGGAAAAAACAAGAAAAAACCCCAATATTATGAATGGAGGCAAAATGCCTAAAGAATAATACAAAGAGAGAGAGAGCTTCAGCCTTAGCTTGCTTGCTTGAATCTTAAGAATGAGAGGAGAGGCACCTCAATAAATAGAGGTGAGAAGAGGAGTTAGAATGTAACTCCCAACTCATTGAATGCCACCATTCATCTATGTGTGTGCAATGTGTCACCTCTTAAGGAGGTGGTTACAAATATTCCTTAATAAACGAATTAAAAATAAACCATCCTCACACATGTGTGAGATGACAACAAAAACAAAAGACTTGTAGGGATTCCTTTGGAATATTCCTACAAGTTAATAAATAATTACAATTAAAGAATAACCTTTACCAAGTAAAGATTAATCTTCTAACAGGATTCATGACTTCTTTCGACCTTTCAGCCTAGAGTCCTTCTCTTGGCATATGATTCTACTGGGAGACTCGCCTAGACTTCCTACTAAATATACCTAGCTTTGGCACACTTTCAGGGTGGAAATCCTCTTTAGTATCTGGAAAGACAAAAATGTCTGCATATTTGCTAACACACAAATGGATAAAAAAATTTCTTTGTATTATAAAGCTATTATTTTCTCTCATGTGCTCTTGCAAATTCAAGTTCAAGCCAACAAGGTTGCACTTGAGGTGGCTCACCCTCAGATACTTTTGGATCATTGGGGAAATGGCCCATGTACTGTTGCTCAAGTTCTTGCTTTTCCCACTTCCTCTCGTGGTTGGTCGCCCTCTCGAGGCTGGCAATGGAGTGGCTCTGCTTGTCCCCACTCTCATCCTAATCTTCGGCATGGTTCCCGCCCTCCTTAGTGAACTCGATCTCCTCCTCCATGGGATAGCTAGGGGTGGCCCTTTGGAGGAGCAGCGGTGGCAGTTTCGGGTGACCCTCTAATGATATTCCTACTACTTGTTCTAGTTGGCCAGACTCTGGTAAAATCTTTCCGCATCTAGCACTTGAAATCTCACCCTGACACGAGGATAAAGATAAAGAGAAAGAGAAAGATGCTAATTACGGATGGGGTCCTCCTCTTGGCGTCACTCCAGACCACGCTGATGTATGGGGGAAACACATGGATGACAGAGACCCTCCTGGCTTTGTTGGCATTGCTTTGGCCACTTGATGGTGATTTTTATTTTATATGTTTGTAATGTTTATGGACTTTTGGGCTAGCTCCAATTGACTCTGGTTTTTTGGTTTTTTGGCTCTACCCATGTGACTCTCAGGGTGTACCTTCTTGCCACCCACCCATTTTTTTGTGAATATGTAACTTTATCTTTATTATTAATATAGATAGTAGTTGCCTATTCATAAAAAAAGTAGGACTTTATTTTGATCTACTTTTCCAAATGCATTATAGAACATTTGTTTTTTTTTCTGTGTAGCATACATGCATAATTGAGTGTATGTATTACCTTTTAGTTCAAAATTGTTATTATATATCTATAAAACTTTTGACCTCATTACAAGTCAAAGAAAAAGAAAATAAATGAACAAGCTAAGATAACATTATCAATCTTCTTTACCTTTCATGTATACTATTTACTGTGAACTGAATATTTTAATCATATTTTGTATAATGATTCTTCTCCTATAATTTTTTTAAGTTTTGATGTTATTCAACCTATATTTTTGGTATATATAATTTAATTAGTCAAAAAAATTAATGTGAAATTATTTACATATTAGATTTATGTAGAAATGGATACATTATTTTTTCAAAGCACACAACTTTTTTGGTTATTTTTTAATTAATTGTAGGTATGCTCTCATCAACTTCATACTGTGCTAGAGTACTTTATTAAAAAGATTGAAATGTATTTAAAAAACTCATAGTAATGCATTAGAATTATAAGAAGGTTTTGTATTTAGGTGCCAGTTGTACTATAACATCCAGGTATGATTTACATAAAAATCATGACCATCTATGAGCAACCAATATCAAAAATAAAAGTTTGGTGTGTCATTTAAAAAATATATACTCCCTAGATTCAACCTCATAACCTTCTTTTGACTAGATATTGTTCTATGTATTTTGCATATGGACTAAAATATACACGATATTTTATTCATGTAACTTGACCAAATTACAATTTATAAATCACTAGATTGATAAGCCCTTGCCTCTATGAGATCTTATTCATCACAAGGATCTGTAACATTATAAATTGTATACCATTGCAATTTTGGGTATGTGCAGGATCATGATGGGCCAAAAAGTGGCAATATGATGGTTTTTTGTAGGGTATGTGGCTGACAACTTTTTTTTTACCCAAAATTGATGAAATGTGAAAGGTTTTTAGAGGATATTTTAAAATTTCCATCAATATGAATTATGCTTTACTTTGAATTTAATAAATAATTATTATTTATTTTCTATTTGAATTACAACTAAAGTCCTGATTGATAGGCTGATTGAAAAACATCTATAGCTTTCAAACGGTATCACATTTTTTAAATCCAAAACATGTGTCACATTCTATGCTTCACATACTATAGGATTAAAAAAAAAGAAATGAATTTCATGAAGTTTTGACCAAGTTAAGGTGGTTAGGCATACAATTTTTTTATTTTTAAAAAGTTGTAATAAAAAATTCATAATTAATTATTTACTTAGAAAAAAATTACAAAAAAATATGCATCACATCGGGACATGAGTCCTCTACTTATATATAAAATATTATAAAAAAATATTACCATTTTATTGTGGTTAGGGTGGTCAGACAGACACCTACTTCTTATTTTTTCCCTACAATTTAAATACTATTGCATTGAAATTTCAAATTTTCACTAAATAGTTTTTTTTTTTTTTAAATAAACCTAGTAGTTTAGAAACTACATTCAATTTTCTACAAATTCTATTCTTACATATTTTTGAAATAATATAGATAGCTTATTCAAATTTTTATGTCAAGTTGCCTAACTCTGATTTTTTTGAATTTTTTGCCACTTAAGGGCCTATTTTTTCCATGATGATCCTGCACATACCCTTTTATATTATATTTTGGACTCACTTTGGTATCCATTTCCTCTAGCATGTAATTAATTCCATTCAACCCTTGTCTTTTCTTTTCTCCATTCATGGTGCCAATCCCTTGCCCTCATGGTCCTTTTTGTGAAAATGAATGTTATAGATGTCTTAACCGTGTGATTTGCTAGTGTTTGGCCCTTTTCATACATAAAATTATTTAAATTCTAGTGCAATGCATAGACATTCATGCAATTTTCTAATACCTGACAACATTTCATTGTTCAATAACTATTTTGGAGAATTTTTTCGCTTACTACCTACCCAATTTGGTGATGACCTCTATATTGAAAATTTGAATGGATCTTCAAATATCATTAAACTCCCTCCTCAATTTTAAGCTATCATTTTTTACATTTTTTCCTACATTTTCTAGTTTCATACCATCACTGTTGAGCATTTTGTTTTCATGTGATCACTTTATACAACATATTATACAACTCCTTAGATGTTCAACAATTTTTATCATGATCATTTTATCCTCTCTTTTCTTCACCAACCTTGTGAGGTAATATTGTTCTTTTTTTCCATTGTCTTTCTATTTATTCCTATTTTTTGTTGTAGAATATTTTTGTAGTGCCTAAGTGGTACCTTGGGATATATGTATTTCCATTTACTCACTCACATTTACATACCACTTTTTACTCCTTTTGTTATAATTCATATTTTATCACTACTCTTATTTTACTAAACATGTTTAGGATAAGAGCACACAAACAAAATTTTATCATATTTTATATCTTGGCAACCTTGTGAGATTGAAAAAATAAAGTGAGGGCTTGACCATTCATTGGAAGCTCATTAACAACACCCAAAATTTATTCATTTTTAGTTTGTCATTTATCATTTGAAGCTATTAATGAAATGGGGGTTTTATTTCTATTCTCTTTCTATTTTATTTCATTTTCATTTAATTCTTAGAATAAATTCATTTCATTTATTTTTTATCATATTTGGAAGTGCTAATTATATTTTTTCATGTTTGCTATCTAGCTATATGTGATTTTTGAAGACTAAAGTGGGTTTTCCACCTGTGATGTGGAAAAAGAGATCTTAGACCTAGTGAGTAGATTACCAAGATCAATGTTTCTTAACATCAACATTAGAATCCAAGTTGAAAAGGTGACAAGATTATAAAATGTAGAGAAGTGGGATTCGCTACTCATGAGTTCTCTTCATTCAAAGAGCCTCATAGGGCAAACTTCCCTAAACTACCTCAAGGAATAGCATGAGAGTTCTAGAATCAGAAAGAGCAGGTCACAAATATTTTCTAGACAAACTAACAAGCTCTTGGTCAAACGATGACAGTGCGACATGTTGGCATCCCATAGGTGTGTTGGAATCTCATATGGACCAAAAAGCAAGATTGTCACAAAAAGTGACAAAGTGACTACTTCTATTCTAATTGCTAAGAAATCTTAGAATGTGAGAAAGCAAAAATATATAACAGAACTGAAATAGAGTGAAATAGAAATGATAAAAAAAATAAGAGATAAAAAGGAAGTGCTTAGAACCATGCAAGTAATGAAGCCTCCAACAAATGAATGTCTTCAATACCTACATGTGTAATATCTGGAGAAAGTTTTGGGGCTGTATAGGGTTTTTCCTCAGTCAAACCCCCATGTTGGTGTTCACACCTCCATGAACAACTAAATAGAAAGAGAGAGATGAACAGAAATGGACAAAGCATGTGGTGAAAGAAAAAACCACTTCAAGAATAGAACATGCACCACCAAGTATGGGTGACAAAAGAAATCCCCACTCGAGGAGGAGAATCCACGTCACAAAGTATGGATGTAATAGCTGGGGGATATGGAATCCCAGGATGCTCACAAACATGAAGTGAAGGATATAGAATTGCAAAGGTCGAGGAATCCAAATGGAGAAAGAAAGGAAAAAAGAGAGAGGGTTGCAAGAGCCAAGAGAGCTACAAAGGGTGTTGTAAAAGCTTGAGAGTCTTGTAAGAATGTGAAATCTTGGAGCTGCTATAACAATTGAGGGAGATGTGCAAGCAAGAGAGTAAAGAGGGACAAGAGAGAAACCAAGAAGGAGAAGAGTGAAGCTAGAAGTTTGAGAGACCAAAAATGAATTGAAAGAATAGCATGTAATGAAGGAAAAGAAGCTTCTCCAGCTATTACCACTGACAAAACTCGTTGACAAGTGGTAAACATACACGAAAATGGTCATTTGAACATTGAAACATTGCAGGATGCTAATGTAGCGCATAGACATCTATGCGGCATGCTAGTGTCTAGACACATCACGCTACAAAACAACACAAACGGGAAAAGCACAAGGTTTAACACAAAGCTCACGCACGATGGTAGCTATTGAAAAGGGGTGTTGAGAATCTTGAGAGGGGAAAAAGGTTGACACGTAGGGGCTAAAATGACCCTACACAAGATGCTAAGGGAGTGAAAACTAAAGAAAGTGCAAGAATGTATGTGAAATTGTAAGGGGTGCAATTTTATGACTATACATTTTGCCCCCATTTTAGTGGGCATATGAATCTATGCTAATATGCACGCTAAAAGAAATTACTAAACATAAATAACATCATAATGCCAAAAGGATGTTGTAGAGGAAGTAGATAGCTCTTTGAACCATGGAAGCATGCCCCCAGGCTGAAGACCTGCAAAAAAAATGCATTAGACAAGAAAAACTTGCACCAAACAACAATGTTAGAACATAAAAAACTAAAGGATTTGAGTCAGCAAAGTGAAAGAGACCTCGATGTAAAAGGTTGTCTCAGTACTATGCATCATCCCCAAATTAAAAACAACACATAGAATAATTCTTAAATAGAGAGAAGAAGGTGAGGATCGATTACTTCAAGAGAAGAATGCACCCAAAAGATAGGGAAGCAACCAATGTCGAAGAGAGAAAGAGCTGATACTCAGGATGAAGAGGAGGTAGATCTTCAATCTAGTACATACAATTGAGAAGAGAAGAGAAGAGAATTTAAGAAAGAGATTGAGAAGCTAGAAAGAAATGAAAATTCCAATAGAGATGGCTCCACAAGTACTTAGACCCAGGGAGAGCTTGAAAAAAGTGCGCCAAAGGCCCATAGACCAACGATGGACAAATCTCATAGGATGAAAGCATCTTATAGGCCCACAGACCTGTAAGGAGGCATCCCCCAAGATCTCTCACATGAAGGAAGCCATATGAAGTATGTGCCTTACAAGCTTGTAGACCTGCAAAGATGTATCCCCCAAGATCACTCACATGAAGGAAACCCAAAGAAAAAATCACCTTACAAGCTCACAAAACTACAAGGAGGCGTCCCCTAAGATCTCTCACATGGAGGAAACCCAAAGGAGGGGACTCCGTAGAGTCATATTGGAAATTTGCTTTATAGGTGCACCTGTAAAGTGACATGTTAATCCACAAATAGAGCATGTCAGAAAGAAAGGTAGCCACACAAGAAAGCAAGCATACAGCCATGCAGACCATCAATAAATTGGAAGGCTTTCAAAGGGGTCTCTTAGGAACCCTTCAAAAGAAATGAGGTCTGCTCAAGGGATGCACTATTTGAAAAGCAGGGTCTAGTCAGGCTACCCCCAAGCTAGACACCAATGAATTCATTTGAGATAAAATATTTCAAAAGGGGGCCCTCGGGAACCCTTCCAAAGAGAAAAGGGGTTCACTCAAGGGATGCACATATCCAGAACAAGTTATCACTACCCCCAACATACAGGGGAGGAGAACCATGCAAGATACTTAGAATATGTAGGATTGAAGTAAACCTCAATATCACTTGTCATTTGGAGAAGAGGCAGGTACATCAACAAACCAATGAGTGATGGCACCCGAATCATTAAGTTGTATTTTATCTTTCAAGGCCTTAATTCACTAGTGGAATGGCTAGGCACTCAATGGTATGCACAGAAAGAATGTTTTGCTTCATCATGCTTATGAAATTTCTTACATGTAGAAGAAGGAAGAGTAATCAAGCGAGGTTTTAGAAGCCACAACAAAATACACTCTTTCTCAGATAAATAATGAGGAATAGGAAGCAACCCTTTCTCTTGTGGAGAAAATTTTGACTGCTCACAAGAAGAAGACACAAATATAGTAGATAATGGAGGATCTACGTGGAGAGTATTATTCCAACAATGGGGATCATACTCCTCTACATGATTACCATCATCTTTCCTGACATGATTACCAGCATTAACCTCTTTAATAGAAGTGTGATCATCTTCCTCAGAAGGAGGAGGATCGACATTAAGGACATTACAACTGTTTCTCACACTATCCCGCAATGCAAAAGAATAGCCATCTTCGATAGCAGGTTTGGATGATGTTATCGGAATGTTTAGGTGGATCGGATCGACTTTATATTCTCCAGTGAAGGATTCTGTAAAGTATAAAGAACCCCAATCATCACCAAGACATTCATTTTCTTGAGAAGAGGTAGAAGGAGTAGACATAATATTTATTGCTTCAAAAGGATCTTCTTTAGGGAAATCTATCTCAAGAGTATCCTTTGTAACGGATACTGTTGGAGTGGATGTCACCACACTATAAGATAATAAAGGGATAATAATAGGCACAACTGAAACCTAACTAGCAGCTTCCAAGTGCATAGCCTTGGGGTGAGCCTTGGCTATGACTAAGTTTGATTATTGCAAATGAACTTAAGAGATATATGCAAGGTAGATGAGACTGCACCCATAGCATGAATCCATGATCTGCCAAGAAGAAGGTTCTATGGTAATTTCTCAAAAATAACATATACGCGGGTGGGTACGGTAACGGGTCCCAACCTTAAAGGCAAGACTATCATGCCTAGGGCTTGTGACCAACATTATCAAACCCACAAACGACAACACAAGAAGCATTAAGAGAAGATGAATTAATATTAATCTTAGGCAATAGATTGATACTAGACACATTGAGTGCCAAACCAATGTCAATGAGAGTACGTCTAATGCCAATATTATTAATTTTAACTATAATCATTAGAGGGTCTACTTGCTTCTGTACTTCTGGAGGTGGGAGTTCCTGCAAATAGAATGTAATATTCGGTGATTCCACACGAATATGAGCTATGAATGCAACAACATCTTCTAGCCTAGCAGAAGAAGGAAAGAGGATATTTTTCAAGGCTTTCTAAATAATACCTTGATAAACGAGAGTAGATTGAAGCAAGTCCCATAGTGAGATCTTATCTACAGTAACTTGAATTTTCTTGACAAGATCGTAATCACTGGGTGCTTTAGTTGTAGGTTTAGGATCTTGAAGAAGGATTGGTTGTTTATTCATTCTATTCTTATAAGCATGGGATACCGCTCTATAAGAGGGAGTCGGGTATGTGCAGGATCATCATGGAAAAAATAGGCCCTTAAGTGGCAAAAAAATTAGAAAAATCAGAGTTAGACAACTTGACATAAAATTTTGAATAAGTTATCTATATTATTTCAAAATAATGTAAGAATAGAATTTGTAGCAAATTAAATTTAGTTTCTAGACTACTAGGTTTGTTTGAAAAAGAAAAAAACGATTTGGTGAAAATTTGAAATTTCAATGCAGTAGTATAAGAAGTGGGTGTCTGTCTGACCACCCTAACCACAATAAAATGATAATATTTTTTTATAAGATTTTAGATATGAGTAGAGGACTCATGTCTCAATGTGATGCATATTTTTTTGTATTTTTTTTCCAAGTAAATAATTAATTATGATTTTTTTATTACAACTTTTAAAAAATATTAAAAACTCGTATATCTGACCACCTTAACTTGGTCAAAACTTCATGAAATTCATTTTTTCTTTTTTAATCCTATAGTATGTGAAGCATAGAATGTGACACATGTTTTGGATTCAAAAAATGTGATACCGTTTGAAAGCTATAGATGTTTTTCAATCAGTCTATCAATCAGGACTTTAGTCATAATTTGAATAGAAAATGAATAATAATTGCTTATTAAATTCAAAGTAAAGCATAATTTATATTGGTGGAAATCTGAGAATCTCCTTTAAAAACCATCAAATTTTGGGTAAAAAAAAGGTCGTCAGCCACATACCCATCATATTGCCACTTTTTGGCCCATCATGATCTTGCACATACCCAGCCATAGAAAGATCAAGAGAATCACTATCAAATGGAACACTATCAATAGAACAAATCCTTTTGGGAGGAAGAGTTGGAGTTACATAAATTAATGGTCTCTTAGGCCCTTTATGGGCAGTAGAGACATAGATTACATTTACAGAATCATCACAACTAGTAGAATAATTATTCAAAGAAATATTCTCAACATCGATCCAAGGAGGATCAAATGTGGAAAGAGGTTCATTATTCACTAATACATCATCTCTAGAGGAGAGTGCATTGGGATAGAGAAGAGATTCATCATCCACTAATGCATCATTTGTACAAGAGAGTGCATCAGGATGAAGAGAAGGTAGACTAACATTAAGAAAGGTATCAATGATTTCATCTTCTTGCAACAAGATATCCTCTGAAGCAAGAGGACTCTCATGAAAAGGATCAAAGATACAAAGGGACATGGGAAAAGCCAAGTCACTATCACATGCATGGAATGGAACATCGTTAACAATTTGAACAAAATTATATACTAAACTAATAAAAGAAGATATTAAATTCATTTTGGAGACAGAACTAAGAAAAACTAAGAATCTAGATTTTCTAAATTTTTTATACTTTCTAGGTTCTAGTAATTTGCATTTTAGAGGTCTTCAGAGTAGAATTTGAGGTTGGAACTTGTGTCAGTTCCTAAAATTCAATACCCAAAGGCATAGTATTTTAGGGACTGTACTAGTTCTCTAGGAGGCCTTTTCAACGATGCAAATGGTTCTAGATTCTAAGCACCAAGTCAAAAGTTATGACCCTGACAAGTAGGGATAAATAAATTCCTAGTTTTTTTTTAAATACCCTCTTGACATTGGGTTCACCAAAATGTAGAGAAGAGGGATTCGCTACTCATGACTTCTCTTCATTCAGAGAGCCTCACAAGGCAAACTGCCCTAAACTACCCCAAGGAACAACTCGAGAGTTCTAGAATTAGAAAGAGAAAGTCACAAATATTTTCTAGACAAACTGACAAGCTCTCGGCCAAAGGATGACAACGTGGGATGCAGACAACATCACAACACGCTGGAATCCCAGAGGCACGCTGGCATCTTGTACGGACTAGAAAGCAATATTTTCACAGAAAGTGACAAAAAGACTACTATTCTAATTGCTAAGAAATATTAGAACGTGAGAAACCAACAAAATATAATAGAACTAAAATAAAGTGAAATAGAAATGATAAAGAGAATAAGAGATAGAAAGGAAGTGCTTACAACTGTGCAAGTAATGAAGCCCCCAACAAATGAACATCTTCAATACCTGCATGTGTAATATTTGGAGATAGTGTTGGGGTTGTATTGGGGCTTGCCTCAGTCAAACCCCCGTTTTGGTGTTTCACCTCCATAGAAAACCAAATAGAAAGAGAGAAATGAACCAAAATGGACAAAGTGTGTGGTGAAAGTGAAACCTAGTTCACGAGTAGAACCCACACCACCAAGTATGGGTGTCAAAAGGATTCCCCACTCAAGGAGGAGAACCTGTGTCACAAAGTAAGGATGCAATAGCTAGGGGATATGGAATCCCAGGATGCTCATGAGCATGAAGTGAAGGAGATAGAGCTGCAAGGCTCAAGGAAGCAAAATGGAGAGATCAAGGAAAAAGGAGAGAGGGTTGCGAGAGCCAAGAGAGCTACAAAGGGTATTAAAAAAGCTTGAGTCTTATAAGAATGTGAAATCTTAGATCTATTGTAACAAATAAGGGATATGTGCAAGCAAGAGAGTAAAGAGGGAAAAGAGAGAAGCCAAGAAGGAGAAGAGTGAAGCTAGAAGTTCGAGGGACCAAAAATGAATTGAAAGAATAGCATTTAATGACGGAAAAGAAGCTTCTCCAGCTGTTACCACCAACAAAACTCGTTGAAAATTGGAAAACATGCACAAAAATAGTCATTTGAACGTTGAAATGTCATTGGATGCTAGTGTGACACGCAGACGTCCATGTGGTGTGCTATTGTCTAGACACATCACGCTACAAAACAACAAAAATGGGAAAAGCACAAGGTTAACACAAAGCTGGAATGCAATGGTAGCTATTGAAAAGGGGTCTTGAGCATCTTGAGAGGGGTAAAATGCTAATACAAGGGATAAAATGAGCCTACACAAGATGACAAGGGAGTTGAAACTAAAGCGAGTGCAAGAATGTATGTGAAATTGCAAGGGGTGCAATTTTACAACTATAAAAAATACAGCCTAAAAGGAGAGCTAATCTGCCTTGGACATGGTACTTTTGTTTCTTTTAAAATTTATTGGATCTAATGTGAGTTAATTAAACTATTTAAATATGCAACCTTATCTATACTAAAAAAGTGCTAAATTCCTAGGTTAATTGATAGAAAAATAGATGGAGTATGGATACTTTTGGAGGCTAGGATTTTCCCTCTTGAGGGTTTTCTGAGGGTATATCTTGCGTTATCTTATGGATTTTCTATTTGATCTATGCATTATGATTACTTTTATGCATTTTTATCTCTCATGGGGTTATGTAGGAAATGAATTAAGAATATGGGTATGATGCATTATTTCCTAACACACTTTATCGAGGTAGAAATAGGGTAGCTATCTTGCCACATTGAACTAATTAGGGTTTTGATGAAAAGGCTTCTGGTAGGGTCATGAGGACATAACAACAAGGACCAAAAAGCATAAAACTGAAATAGGGTGGAACCACAATTCCAATGCAACATATGACACATAAATCAAAGTTCATGATCCCAAGTTATGTTATTTTTAAGATAATATGGTATGAATGATATATTGCAATAATTGGTTATAAGTTATAATTTTTTTACCTTGTTCTATTAATTTTAACCTTTGTAATTTAAGAACCTTGTGAGCTAAGCCCAATATTCCTATGAGTGAAAATTATGTAATGATGACCCTATCGTGCACTAAGGCTAAAGTTCATGAGGGGGTGCATGACACATGGGATGCCGACATGAGAGGTACATTATGTTTTCACTTTCCCTATAGGTAGGAGCTCATTTTAGGTCATTTTAATGAATTTTGACAAAAGGGGCCACCTCTTATCAAGTTTGGTGCGCTAGACCCATGAGGGGACCCTAGAATAGGATGGGAACCCTTAATCAACATGGGTGCCCTTGACTAGGCACAATGTTTGTAGAATTTTACAATTTTCTACTTTATGTTGACTTATCAATTAATGCATAATTGATGAGATAATCTTTTTTTTTCTTTGATGATAGGGACCACCACATATGGAGGAGCACTTTGGGGGTTTCCTATACTCTCTTCTTTGTGACCACACCCCACTAATCTCCATGGAAAAGTAGATTCATCTATGTGATGTTGGTCTATTTTTGTTATACATCATTCCAACCATGACATATCATGATGCAATGTTGATGACACTCATGGAGTGGTGGCATGCAGACACCTCTACCTTCTGTCTATCGATGGGAGAGATGGCAGTAACACTAGAGGAAATATATCACATTATTTGGCTACCCATCTGAGGTAGGATTGTTAGACGTGAGGAGGGGAGGACCTCATATGAGATATTATTCAACTAGTACTATTGCATTGGCTACAATATGCCACAGGATGGCAAGGGCCAAATTTAGTTGTGATGGCCATTATACAGAGATGTTGAGATCCTTATTATTCATTAGATAATTATTGTGACTATAGAATGGGTGTTTGCACTAGATAGATAAGGTAAACACCTTCATGGGGACCTCATTCATACTATATGGATAATGGAAAAGTAATAAACTATGTTCACTTAGGAGTGAAGCATGTTGGTGCACCTATACTACAATATGAGGTGATATATCCATTATGACATGTAAAGTCTTATGACATGTACCCTCCTCTAAGATTGGGAATTCAAGCACATTGCTTGCACATGAACCACAAGATATCCCATAGAGTTAGCATGGACCTATACTTGAGCCTTTTCTTATCCTTTGAAGAGGCCATGGTAGTACACATATTTTCCATATTGGCACATCATAATTGATTGAATAGATTCTAATAACATGCTCTAGAGAACCTTTAGGACTTTACACCCCTAGACCGACCTATCACAACAAATTGTGAGGATGCAGTGTGATCATTTTTTTCTTGGTCACTATGAGTACATCATGATGCATTTTTACTATGATTGAGTGACCAGATATTTTATTTGTATTCAAGGGGTTCCCATCTCTCAACTAACCCATATGAACTCATATCGCAGTGGTGCTAGTCCATAGTACATCACACATTCTACCATCGTAGACATTCTATTAAACAAATTGGATGAAAAGGAGCAAGAAAAACATCTAGTGTCTAATGTGGATGATGTTGAATCTAGCACATCATATACTAGGTGGTGGGACATGCCGCACATCCAAATCTTATTTTTTCTTGTAGATCATCCTATTGACAATCCCAAACCATGGCCATGATGTCAAAAGTCTTATGAGGAGGAGGATGAGGATGAAGAAAGAGTTATAGGTGGATATGATGATGAGGAGGATGAGTAGCCAACCACAATAATAGGAGGAGGCTAGTGATGCCCACAAGGAGAGACCTAGGTCTCACCCTCGCATATCAAAAGTATAATCCACTACTTCTAAGCTATTGAGCATCCATGAGCATGGGGAGATAAGAAGATCATCATATACCATTCCCTCAGGCTCATGCGAAAGCCCAAACATAGCCACCATAGACACATGCATGGATCCTCACTAGTGAGTCAATGATCTAGGTGATATGATATTTTATTCATTTTTTTACTTTATAGTATACTAGATTCTACATTTAGATTTGTTTTATGCTTTATATGATGTTATCTAATATTTTTCTCTCTTCTTTAAATAGTATTCCAACAAGTAATACTTGAATTTGATAAAATTACTCTAAAATCCAAGACACTAATGTTTTTCATGAATGAAGAAATGCAAAATAAAATAGAAAATAATCTTATCTAATCTAATCTACATGCTTTAAATAGAAAGATACCATTTAAAGAGATTGAAACAAATTTATGCATAGAATCTATGCAAATGCATAACATTAATAGGTTCCTTGAGAGGAATACCATCCACTGTAAAAATCTTATATGCACCTGAGCCATAGTCTTCAATGATGATGTAGGGTTCTAACCAATTTGAGCTAAATTTTTCCTTTTCTCTTGGTGTAATGTTTATATTGAATTGATTTTCATATAGCACCATATCACCAACCTTGAATTAATGGTGGATAATGCCTTCATTGTATTTGCATTGAAGACCTTTTATAATAATCTTGTAGATGTTCTAGATCATTTATATGTTGTTCATAAAGAATCTCAAGTTGTTGAAGTTATTGTTATCTATAAGAAATATCATCTAGAATGTCATTGAAATAAATTTGTAGTGAAGGAATTTCTAATTCCAAAGGCATAATGACATCGAAGCCATACACAAATTTGCATGGACTAGTAACCATAGTCATACACACACTTGTACAATAAGCCAACAATGCATGAGAGTTGATTATTCCAATCCTTACCATGTTTGCTAACAATTTTCCACAAGACTTTCTCAATTTTTTTGTTAGATTCTTCCACTTTTCCATTTGATTGTGGATGATATGGTGTAGAAAAATTATGTTGCATATACAATTTTTTTCAAAGAAATCATTCAATTCTTTGTTCTTAAATGATGTACCATTATCTAAAATCAAATTGGAAAGAAGACCAAATCATGATATAATATTATCCAATATAAAGTGACAAATAACTTCAATCGTCATGGAGAAAAGTGGAGCTACTTCTACCAAGTTCATGAAATAATCTATAGTTGTAATGATAAAAGTATGTCCTTGAGATGAGGGAGGAGAAATTTTTCTAATAAAATCCAAGCTGGGCACAAAAAATGACCAAATAGAAACATTTGCATGAAGTTCATGAGTAGGAGCATGAATCCAATTGTTATGTTGTTAACATTTAGGAATTTCTTAATGAAGGAAAAACAATCTTACTCCATTTTTTTCCAATAATATCCTATTCAAATTAAATTTTGAACCAAAGATCAACCATCAAAGTTCCCTTCACAAGAACCTAAATGGGATTCATTGAGAGCAATGGGATCTCTAATTTAATAAGACAATAGAGAAGGAGACCATTTATTCCCTTCAATATAACACATTAGCTAAAATTATATATGTCGCATTGCGAGTTTTTGGGTATGAGCTCAAGTTTTTTTTTGTAGTAGGATCACAAAAGGTACCATTGTGTAAATATAACACATTAGCTAAAATATGTGGGGGTATCATTCATCTAAAAGAGGAGTATTATTGAGTTTCAGGGGTTGTAGTTCCTTTTGTTGAGTTATACTTTTGGTCATTCCTAAATTTATTTCTTAGATAAGAAGGTAGGATAGGTGGTTTATGAATCTAGTTTGATTGTAATTGAATAAACTAAATTTATTTTTTCTAATAATCTCACCATTTTCTTCTTCTCTCTAAGTTGCTATCTATATATAGAACCTTTTTATTGTAGAGGTTGCTAGTATGTTTGGGACTACGTATTATTTTGAATTCTATATTAAGTGATTAAAAAACTATCAAATAGAAACGCATGCAATTCATTCCTTATTTTTCCATGCTTCACCTTTTCTTTTCTTTTTTAAATAATTTGAATATAGGAATATCTTTGTGTTATTAATGTCTCCATGGCTAAGTAGACATTTTTTAGGATTGTTATATCTTAAGGTTACAATTGCCAAACTATTATTGTACCATTTATTTAACTCATGTTTTTGCAAATAAAATTAAACATTTTACAATTCATTTGAGAAAATATTTCCAACATAATACATATATTTTTCTTTGTTCAATCATGGATTATAAAGAATGTTTTTTCATAAATTTTTATGACCTATAAGTCTACATTTGGTGATCATGGAACCACAATTATAGTTATCAATTATATACCTATTTTTAAATTTAAAATATAAATTATTTTAGTGTAAAGGGTAGTGTTTTGGCTCTATTTCCCATATTATAAAGAGACCAATTTATAAGAGTCTCTTGTTATAACAAACATCTCTAAAATAGTCAAAGTATGCCCCTTTTATTTTATTTTTTGATGCTAGTTTATGTCATGCTCTCTCTCATTGTGTTGTGATTCAATGTGTGTAAAATCTTATGCACGTTTAGCTGGTTAAATATTAATGACAAAGTAAGATGGTTTGCAATAGATGCATGTATGCTAGGTCAAGAGAATTTATGTATAGGAATGAAAAATTAGTATTATATTTGGGTGCATGTGTAAGATTGTTTCCATCTAATTAAGAAAGGTCTTTAAGGTTTATTTATAGATGTTGGTATATTATAAGTGGCTTTAGGAAAATTCACCACCATAAAAATTCATTGACGAAAAATTCACCGTCAAGTAAAATTCATCGTCAACAATTCACCATGACAGAAAATTAACTGCATTAATATTTTTTAATATATATTTCAAAAACTTTGATTTTATTAAAAATATTAATGCGGTTAATTTTTTGTGACAGTGAATTGTTCGCGGTGAATTTTACTTCGTGGTGAATTTTTCGTGATGGTGAATTGCTGACAGTGAATTTTCCATCGATGAATTGTTGGCGATGAATTTATTGTATGTCACTACAAGCTTATGTATTTTCTATAAGCTTTCATCTACTCGATCATGAATCTTGTCATATTTTTGTCAAGTTGACATCCCTAGCCTTGGGAAATAGGTCTAATCTTTAGGGTTAGAGGAAGAGTGACTAGGATCATAACCATATTGCATGGAAAATTAAATTATTTTCTTACAATAGAAGCTAGATTCGTTTTGTCATTGTGTGGAAATCCACTTTCCCTACTAAGTTAGCAATCTCTATTATAGTCATAGTTTGCTAATGTCATGACTAAAATAGATGAAGAGAAATATGATAATATTAACTTAGAAGATTGGATGTCTATTATATTGTCTTTGGATAAAAATTATTATTCATAAATATAATTATTAGTTAGAAAAAAATCTCTTGATTAATTGATTGAGAAGGGTTTAGAATTTGATTGAACATAACTTGTATAGATATCTTAAATACATCTATCTAAAACACATTGATAGATACCTCTTGATTCTTAGTGCTTTTTAGATAGTTATATTTATGCTATTTTTATTTACAATTTTAATAAATTATTTAGTCATATATTAAATATATAATTATATCAATAGTATCAAGGTTTTACGAAACAAACTATTTCTTTTATAATTTTTAAATAGAAATATTTAAGATATGTTTATTTACACTTTTAATACATTAATTACTCATCTTAAATATATAACTATATCAATAGTGTCAAAGTTTTATGAAAATAAATTATTTTATAAATTTTATATATTATTATTTAAAACATAAATAAAAACATGATAAATTAAGAGATTTCTTTTATTAAGCTTCTTCAGTTACACAAATAGATAACTCAATAAATGGCTATCAACACCATTTTGGATTGTTTTTAAATGATTCTATGCTGCCGACTTTTTTTGTCTACAACTGCATTAGTTTGCATGGCATCAACGTAGCCGGCTGTTTACTTGGAAAGGGCCCACCTACGGACTTTAACTCTCAATTAATCATATTTTATTAGATATAAATATATTTTGTTGACCAATTTATTATTGAACATATCTATATATTTCAGAAAATATGAGTTACCACTTAAATTTGAACTATCTGCTCATTTTGCTTTCTTAAATCCATTGTCATTTAAAATGTCTTCTGCAAAGCTAATTGTTTCAAAGTACAATTAATAATATTTTTATGGTTTTAATTTTAGAGTTGTGTACATGATAAGTTTTATTTTATATCTTTACAATAATGAGTAAAATACATATATGAAATATTATAAATTTAATATATATTAATCACACAAATCATTATAAATATTTAGTTATTGAAAATTTGTGTTTATATATATTAGAAATGGAATAATGAATGATGAGATGGATGACTATTCATGATCACACACATTAATGTCATATGAAGACTATATAAAGTCACACATTTTATTCTCAATCAAAATCATGTAGGGGAGGGATAAACCCCTATAATATATATGCATCATTTTGTCTTTACCATCCTAACCTCATATGGGGATCTTCTACATTAAGATCTTTTCTTCTACTACAAGAAATATATCCGCTTAAGTAGATGCATGCCTTTTTAATAATATTTTAGCATAATTCTTTTGAAATGTAGTAATGTTAGTTCATATGGTAAAGTTTAAAAAATGATAGATTGAATTTTTATTATAAGATTATGCCCTTATGAATGGATTAGATGGATTGGATCTAGATGTAGTCATGGCTATGTACTTACCCACCTTAACACACCGACAATGCAAAGTTCTCTTCATGCAAAGATAGCAAGTTTACCTTATGTGTGGATAAAATGCATGTATGATTTTATATGCAACTCTTTGAAGTGAAGATACTTGTTTATTCTTAATTGGTAATTAGAAGATCATCTAAACTATAAAGTGCTCATCTTTTACTCCAAACAGTAATGTTCTCTCACACAATAGCTTAAATGCGAAAATTATGTTACCAATTTATCAAAGGATGATGGTATCAATATTGAGAATACTAGTCTATAGGTATAAGAGAGAAAAAAAATACTTCAGAAAATTATTATTATAAATATTTAGATTGTGAGCATTTTAATTAATAATATATAATTTTGGTTGTAGTGGAGATTTGGATGCAAGGGTACCAATAACTAGTACAAGATATTCAATTAGTGCATTGAATCTTTCAATTGAGAAAGTATAGTATCCATGGACGAATGGAGATATTGATGTGGGGGGTTATAGTGTAATTTATAAAAGATTGATATTTGCAATAGTAAGAGGAGAAATCCATGAAGTGCCAAGCTATCAACCATCTAGAGCATTAACCATGACCAAATATAGTTTTCTTGGAAAGCCTCTAAAATCATAACAATCACACGTTTGGACATTAATATTTGAATTCAAATTATTTTAAAATTACTAGTATGACTAGTAAAGTCTATTAAACATAGATACGATATATATTTCGCTATGTATCTTATTGTTTGATTTAAATTTATAAATTAAGAAATTATCAAAATTATATTTGTTTGATTTGTTATGACTTTAAAATATGGAAAGAGAGTACAAAAATATAAAATAAAAGTAATATAAAAATTTATATGAAAAATGACATGTTTTAGTTCTTCTCTATAATAGATGTTGTTTAAGAGTTTTTTGTTGTGGTTAGTTAAAATACAATAATAATATATAGATGAAATTACATTATTGCAAATGATTATAATTTTTTAAAGATTAAATTAATCAAGTATATAAATTAGCATATATTAATAATGGTAGTTAGGAATGATAAATTAGATAATTGTATTTTTTATCTTAGAAAAGTAAATACAAAGAAGGATAATGCTAATTATTGAGCAATGAATGAAGAATGAATTATCTTTAATCTAAAGTTGACTTTTTAAATAGTCTTTGACCTAAAACTGCTACCTCTTTATTAGTGTACTAATTTAGATTTTATTCTAGATATGAATTCTACTTAAGGTTAATTTACATGTTTGGATTTATTCTATTGTTTCAAATTCATGAACTATAGCCATATTTGATCATACTTAGTGTGCACTTAGACATTAGGTTCAATAATCTTCTAATCAATATTTTTAATGAGTAGAATTAATTTGCTATTGTTACTAGGTGAAAGTTCAAAGTTGTCCCACTTTAGGCTAACTTATTTATACAAATAAATTTAAACATTTCCTATAAAATTCAAATTTTGTCAAACATATGTTCTATCTAAATTAAAGCTAAGCTACACCTTTTTTCAATTAGAAGTGTCCATTAAATACATATGTAGTATCATTTTGAGACAAATTTATTAAAAAAATATATTTTGTAACAATTGGTGTTCTCAGAAAGTCTATGAACATAAATAATATTTTTTAAAAATTTAAAAATATCCTTTTCTAGATCTATAAGTATAGTTTTTTAAAATATTATAATTAGCATTTGCAATTTTTATTTTATTTTCACTTAAAGTAGGTCATCAACACCAAAACATAACATTGATTGTCTTCTCAAGGAAAATACTAAAATTTATTTTAACTTAAAAAAAAGGTACCCTATAGAAGATATTTCATGTCAAGATGATATTACTTTTTCTATTTTGGATAAATAGTTAGGACAAAATGTTGTTTTATTAAAATACTTATGTTTTCAATACACACAATTTTTAAATTTTATTTATGAATATCTATTGTAATGAGAAAAAAATTGATCCATTCACTAGTGTTTTAAGTTATAAATACAAAAAAAAAGTGGCATCCTAGTTAATCTCATTTTTCAACATTTTATCAACAATTAAATTATAGTGTTAATTTTACAAAATGATAAACTCAATTTATTATTATTTTATATATATATATATATATATATATATATATATATATATATCATTATTTTATATCATTTAAAAATAAAAACATATATACCACTTTCTACTATTTCAAGTTAGAAGGTTTGAATATTGTTGGCTATTTCATTTCTAAAAGTTGAATGCGAATATGAACTTTCACCTAGCCATCATTTCATAATTTTTAACTTGTGACAACAAGTATACAAATTGGTTTATTGTTCTCTACTCAATATATATTTAAATCATCTTTGGCATATTTAATTTATGAAATAAACATTCCATCATTCATTTGAAGAAATTGTACTCCTAAAAAATATTTCAATAGAACCAAGTTAGTATTTGTATTATTGTTCTAAATTCATTAATTAGAATATCACCATTTATAGCATAATCAAGTCATTACTTTGGCTATATAAAGACTTAGCTGCTTACTTAATACCATTCAATGATTTCTTAAATTTGTGTAGTTTCCTTTCTTATCCTTCCACTTTAAATATTTTATTGTTTAATCAATATAAACATATTTTTCCAATACTTTATTTAAAATATGTAATTAACATCACCCTAGCTTTCTATTTTTGTTAAGATTCTAATGCTAGCATCATTATCCTTGTGGAAAGCCCATCAATAGGAAGAGAAATTTTGTTGTACTAACACTAGGATTTTGTTAAGACCATTTTCGAGATAATATTTCTTTATATCTTTTAACACTACAGTTCACATTGAATTATATTGTAATCAATCCTTAACACATTCATGTTATAATGTGAATGCATGTTTTAAAAAAACATGAGTGTGTCATGTTTAATTTTTCCTCCAAAACATTTTGTCCACTTTATGTCCCTCATCTCTGTGCACATACCTAAAAATATGATTCACATAAAGCTTTGGATTAGTTACAGTAAGTATGTTGTCACTATTTTTTAGTTGTTTATTATACATAATTATAAATAGTGAGTGTCCCTTTTCATGTTGGTAGTAATATTTCATTGAATATATTTCCTAAGTTAAATTTTGATATAGAGGAAAAATATAGTGTCTTATGGTAGTGTTGTTGGTAGTATAATATATGCAATGATTTGTACTAGACTAAGTGTTGCCCAACTAGTGTGAATTCTTAGCAGTTTGATGTCTAACCCTAGTAAATAGAATTTGAATCATATTAAAAGGAAATTTATTTATATACATGTAAATTATATTTAGTATTTATTATATCACTATTTTAATGATATGGGAAAGAAATTAGACATATAGGACTTTGTTGTTGTAGATTGGATAGGTGACTTGGATAACCAAAGTCCATTAGTGGTTGTGTTTTCTCTATTTATTAGTGTTATTGGTCGGATGAGAAATATGAATCTAATGGTTGATATTCACACTATTAAATTATAGTATATGGTTTCCACACATGTTTCTAAAGAGGTGGTTTGGTTCCATAGATCACTTTTATTATTTTCTAAAGTTGGTTTTTTATGTTAGGGTGGTTCAAATTAGATGTGACAATCAAAGAGCTATTTGTTTGGATAAGAATCTCATATACCATGATTATACCAAGAACCTTGATGTATGGTATGGGTTTTTCATGATATCGTAGAAAATGGTGAGGTCATGAGATATAGAGGATTGACACTCTTAAGAATGTTGTAAATTCTCTTACAAAACTAGTGAGCATGGATAAAATATATTATTTTATGGAAGCCATGAGCCTTGTTTCCTACACCTCACTTATTTCATGTTAATTAATTATTTCATTTTAATATAAATTTAAATTGGGAGAATGTTAGGATAATAGGTTGAATTCACCTTGTAATCCTAGAGTCTCATTTTAATTATTTATGATAAATAATGTGTTTTCTCCAAGAATCATGGAGAGGGTGAAAGTGGATGCCTATTTATGAATGAGAATAATTATGTATTATTGTTTTATTCTCCAGCATATTTGTAATGAAATTTCTTTTGGAAATATTACAAAATAAGTCAAATGGAAGTTATGGACCACCTTTCTCAATATCAGCTATGAAAAGCCATTAATTGTCCCTCATCAAGCACCTATAATTGGGAAATTGGGCTTAATGATGAAATTTTACCATTATAATAACATACATAATTGGTGTAAGAGGAGTTACATTCTATTTTGGAAGGTTCATCAAGTAGATACAAGTATTTAGTTTTTGTTTGAAGGTGTATAGGCACATAGTTTTAGCCCATGGTAGTTGCCCCTTGTTTGGTAAACCATTTATGATCTTTCTTATTTGGTAGTTGCCCCTTGTTTGGTAAACCATTTATGATCTTTCTTATTTGGTAGTTGCCCCTTGTTTGGTAAACCATTTATGATCTTTCTTATTTTCATTTTCTCTATATTTTGATGTTTCGGGAAATAGGTATTATGTATATTTTTATAGATAGATGAACATTTTCAAAATGTTAGCAAATTGAAGGGAGATGTTTTTAATAAAAATGTGCACTCTCTTTGATGGTGGAGTTTCTCTCCACAAAGTTTATATTATGTATCTAGGGATATTATATTATAATGTATTTGGTGGATGGAGATGCTAACATGTGGCACAAATCCCTTAAGTTAGTTGTGTTGGGTTGTGTGGATAACTTGTGTAATTAATTATATAGGCAATGAGTAGGCCTTCAATGCAATTACATCTCCATTGTATTATTATGAGGAGGTCTATATAAAGAAAGTGATTATAATTGTAAAAATTTGTTTGAAGTATGATATTATATTTGGGATCTCTTGGAGATATAGCATGGAGTGGCTTCTTCCATAAGGAGTATTATATAGTGTTACCAAACCTCAAGGGTTTACTCTATTTTGCATATATTGGATATTAAGAGCATATTGGCTAATAAAAATATCTTTTTTTGTATTAGATATATCTTCTACATTATATTATTTCAAATATTATATGTAAAATTATATCAAGTGGTATTAGAGCTATGATCTAGGAAAAGGTGGAAAAAACCCTAATTTTAAAAGATTGCCTATAGACTACATTTTTTTCATATTTTATACCAAAGGATAATAATATAAGGAAGCTAAAATCTAAATATTTGGTTATAATAATCAATATTAAATGAGTTATTACAACCATTAATGACAAAAAACAACATCACATTCCAACAATCTCCCCCTTTGTCATTAATGGCAACATCCATCAACAACAAACCAAACAACTCAAACATCACATTTCAACAATCTCCCCCTTTGACATCAAGGAAAAAAGGAAAAAACTCCCCCTAAAAAACTTACTCTGCTCCCCCTGAGGAAGCCTCCTCGCATTGATCCAGATAAGGGTGAACATGTAAAATTTTGGACCAATGCACACCTTGGTGCACATTGTTGTAGATTAGGAGGGGGCAGAACCCCTAACTTCCGTCAAAGATACTCAAAGGTATCTTTGCTCAATGGTTTTGTAAAAATATCTACAATCTGCTCTTTTGTAGGTACATATTCAAGTCTGACCTCATTTTCCAATACCTTCTCCCTCAAGAAATGATATCTAATGGATATACGTTTCATTCTAGAGTGTTGTACCAGATTCTTGGAAATGTTTATTGCATTGGTATTATCACACATAATTGAGATAAATTCATCAAATGATATGCCAATGTCTTTCAATGTTTGTTTCATCCATAGTATATGAGTGCAACATGAGGATATTGTAATGTATTTAGCTTCAACAATAGATAAAGATACATAATATTGTTTCTTACTTGACCAAGCAACCAATCGGGAGCCAAGGAAATAAGCTCCACCACTTGTACTCCACCTGTTATCAACACAACCGGCCCTATCAGCATCGGTGTAGGCTATCAAAGTGAAATCTGAGTCCTTTAGATACCATAACCACATGTCTTATGTACTCTTCAAATATCTAAAGATCCTTTTTACCACAACAACATGTGATTCCTTTGGTTCTTGCTAAAATCTGGTTGCTAAACAAATAACATACATAATGTTTGGTCTAGTTGTAGTCAAATATAACAATCCTCCAATCATTGACATGTACATACTTGCATTCGATTTAGGTGAATCATCTTCTTTTATCAACTTGCATCTGGTAACAATAGGTGTACAAACCAGTGTAGAATTCTCCAATCCAAACTTCTTCAACAATTCTTTGGTATACTTGGATTGAGAGATGAAGATTCATTTGTTGGTCTGATTTACTTGTAGTCCAAGGAAGAAATTTAACTCACTAATCATAAACATTTTGAGTTCCTTCTGCATTTCATTTGTAAATTTTTTGCACATATCATCATTTCCTCCAAAGATTATGTCATCAACATAAACCACATAATCAACATTTGATTTGACTGAGTTCTATAATACAAATTACTGTTAGCAAATCCCTTTTGAAATCCTTTTCCAATCAAGTACTTGTCTAATTTGGCATACCAGGCTCTAGGTGCCTGCTTCAAACTGTATAAAGCTTTCTTCAACTTGAAAATAGCATCCAGGTCACTTGCAGACTTAAATCCCTCTAGTTGCTCAATGTAAAATTCTTCCTTCAGTTCTCCATTGAAGAATGCAAATTTTACATCCATTAGATAGACTTTGAAATCCTTAAAAGCTACAAAAGCCAAAAATATCTAAATCACTTCCATCTGGGCAATAGGGGCATAGGTCTCTTCAAAATCAATACCTTCAATTTGAGTGTAACCTTTGCAAACCAATCTTGCCTTGTTTCTCACTACCTTTCCATTTTCATCCAGCTTGAACATTCCGAAATACCCATTTTGTTCCAATTACATTTGTTTCTGCCAATCTGGGCACAAGTTCCCAAGTCTAATTTTTCTCTATTTGATCAGGCTCTTCCTTCATTGCCTTCACCCAAATCTGATCATTGCATGATTCTTCCATAGTCTTTGGCTTAGTTTCCAAGAGTAAACACAATAATACTTTCTCTTAAGCTACTTTACTTCTTGTGGTGATTCCCTTATTCTTATCTCCAATGATCTGGTTTTCTAAGTGGTTTTTTTGTACATAAATTGAAGTTTTAGTTGTGGTTGTTGGAGCCTCCTTTGTCTCTTCTTCTTCTCCTTCTTCTTCTTCTTTCTTATCTTTTTTCTCCTTTGTCATCCAATTCATCTAATTCATAGTCAATATTCCTTTTTAAATTTCTTTGAACATCTTCATCTACTTTCACATTTGCACTTTCAACAATCTTATTTAGCCTCTTGTTGTAACACCGATATGCTTTGCTTCTTGTAGAGTAACCCAAAAATATTCCTTCATCAACTCTGCTATCAAACTTTCCAAGATTGTCCTCATCTCTCTGAATGTAGCATTTTCTTCCAAAAATTTTGAAGTACTTTACTATGGGAGCTCTTCCATGCCATAGCCCATATGATGTCTTTTCATATTTCCTCTGGAACAGTACTCTGTTAAGAGTGTATTCTGCTATGTGTAATGCTTCTCTCTAGTAGATCTATTGTAAACCTTCTTCCATGATCATTGTTCTAGCCACTTCTTGAATTGTTTTGTTCATTCTTTCTACTACACCATTGTGTTGAGGTGTTCTAGGGATAGATAGTTGTTTTTAATGCCATGTTTTTCACAAAAAAAATTGAATTCATCAAAAGTAAACTCTCCTCTATCAAATCCCAGACACTTGATTCTCCTTTCAACTTCCTTCTCAACTCTTTCCTTAAAGATCTTGAATTTCTCTAAAGCCTCTGATTTTTCTCTTAAAAATGCAACCTAGGTTAGTTTGGAATAATCATCTATTAAGAGCATGAAATATCGCTCACCTTATAAGCTTCTTGTTTTGGCTGGAGCACATAGTTCAGTGTGTACAAGGTCCAACAAACCAGTAGATGATTCTTCTTTTCTCCGGAATGTTTCTCTAGTTTGCTTTCCTTCTTGACATCCTTTGTAGATAGTGTTGTTTGGTTTGATCATTCTTGGAAAATCTCGTATTGCTCTTGTTGAACTTATCCTTACCAAATTATTGAAATTGATGTGATACATCCTCTGGTGCCAGATCCAATTGTCATTGGACTGGGAGAATAAGAATTTCTTTTTAGCTCCTTCTAGTTGATACATATTCCCACTTGTTCTTTTCCAGCTACAATAATAGTTCTAGATCTCTTTTGGATCTCACAACCATCATCCTAAAACACCACATTATAGCCATTTTCGCACATTTTTCCAACACTCAGAAGATTATGATACCAACCCTTCACACAGTAAACATTGTCAGTGTTATGCTTTCCATCAAATTTAATAGAACCAATTCAAACAATCTATGTTGTTTTATCATCTCCAAATCTAACAAAACCTCCATCATATTTCTCAAGCTTTACAAACTTACTTTTATCACCGGTCATATGATTCGACCATCCACTATCAATCAACCATTCATCTCTATTTCTTTTAACAAACAATGCAGCTTCAGTGCTATCATTAGATTTTAGACAAATATTAGAGATATCAAATCTAGGTCCATCCTATTTCACCAAAAATAAACAATCCTCATGATCTAATTTATCATCTAAAATTTTGGCATTCTCATTGACATAATAAGCCTTCTTATTGATCTTTTTAAACTTTTTCCTTATTCCCCTTTCCAAACACTTAGTTGCTAGAAATGACCAATCTTTCCACATTTGAAACATTTAAGAGGTAAGATACCTTTGTATTTGTTGGTACCTTTCTTCAGCTTCCTTGTGAAGTTTTCTTCCAACTCTTTTGAACTTTCATCATCTGGATCTTCTTCTATCTTTGTGGTTTTGAAGGTTGTTTCAGATTTCTCCTTTTCTTTTCTAAATTTTCTCATCTCAAATGTGGTCAAGGTACCAAACAGTTTCTCTCTGGTGAATTTCTTTAGATCATAAACTTCCTCAATAGTTGAGATCTTATCACTGTAACTCTCTGGTAAGGTTATCATAATTGTATCCATTATATCTTCATCTTTCAGAGTCCCTCCTTGATTTTTGACTTCATTTATTGCACTGTCAACTCTCTAAAAGTATCTTACTATATCCTCACCTTCTTCCATTCTCAAGTTTTCATATCTGCACTTAGCTGTCAACTTCTCTGATAATTTGAATATATCATTTCCTTCATAGATTTCTTTCAACTTTTCCCAAACTTCATAAGTGGTACCCAAAGAAATAACTTTTGTTAACTCGATCTTGGACAAACCACTAAAGATTGCATACCTTGTTTTTTCATTCTCTTCATAGGCTGAAATCTCATCCGTAGTAGAAACACCTTTTGTTGGTTCAACATATTTTGTCTCAACAACTTTCCAAGTCTTGTAGCCCAGAGAGATCAGGTAACCTCTCATCTGCACTTTCCAAAAACTATAGTCAGATCCACCAAATACAGGAATTGTCAATTTGTGCACCATCGGATCTACCCCAAGTGGTTAAGCTCTTCTTCAAGAAACCAAAGCTCTGATTAAAATTTTTGAATAGTCTGGTGAGAGGGGGGTAAATCAGCTATTATAAAATAATTTTCTTGACTTTAATTAATCCAGAACAAACTTAAACCAATCAGATATTAATGAACATGAAAGCACAAAACAACATCATGCACAATGAACACCAGAATTTACATAGAAACCCAAGAAGGGAAAAAACCATGGAGAATAATAATTCTCAATTATAAAGCATCGGTCAAGGTGACACCAGTTAAGATGATTTTTACAAAGGCTCACTACCAAATTTCTCACTACAAGTAAGGCTCACTACAAGTAAGGCTCACTGCCGGTTGGGCTCACTGCCAAAAGAGAAAGGCTCACTACCAACAAAAAAAGATCACTTCCAACAGAAAATGGCTCACTGCCAGAAGAATGATGAAAGGAAATCCATCGCTGAAATAATTGTCACCAACAATGACTCTAGATAGAATCTCAATGTTTGTTGCCTCCAGTCATATACTTCTGCACACTTCACAATGTCTGGATTTTTAGATTTACATGCATCACACTTGCTTTCATTGAACAAAATCAACTCTTACTTATACCATTCCATGTTGTCACAATCTCCTAGGTTGGCTAGACATAATTTCTTCATAGTCTTCTAAGTTAGCCAAATATAATTTGAATTGGGTAGCCAAAAATCATTCCTGCAGTGAAGAGGAACAAAACATGGACCACACAGAACCTCCTCGCTCAAGTCAAAATGTTACAATGATATCTAAAAAATAGAATAAACACATTACAATGCAAAATATGTTTCAGGAAACAATAACCAACTTCCAGATTGGTCCAAACCCAAAATAATGTGTCTCATTATGTTGCAAGATGAATGGGACCAGGACAAGCACGACCAAAAGATAGATCATCACAATGCAACATTTGAAGCTTGTCAATCCAGATCACCAAAGCATCAAAATTATCAACCAAGATATGTTGACATCAATGAAAACCATTAATGACAACAAACAACATCACATTCCAACAAAAGGATGTTCCAAAGAAAATTGTTAAAGGTAAAGAGGTAATAGTTTATCCACCTGCTCAAGAAGGAGATAACCTTGAAAGGGAAGAAAGGGTGATGGAAGAAATAACAAAAGTAATGCCTCCGGTTCAAGAAGAGAAAGTGGCTAAATATTTCTAAAATATTTCTTTTTCAGAAAGAGAAGAAGTCGAGATACAATTGTAAGATTCAACAAATTTTGAGATGACTAGAATCCAATCTCAACTTCTAAAAATTGATAATAAAAATGCATAAGATTAGCTACCAAAATCTCAACTAGAGGAAAGCTCAAATAAGGATCAATTGGTTGAAAACACTAGGTTGTTAGTGAAGGACATGAAGATATTGGAAAGGTTGATGCCCTAAGATCTCATGAGGAACTTACACTTGAGAGAAAAATATAAGAGAAAAGTTGAGGTGGATCAAAACAAAAACTAACGAAAGTAGAGCAAGAACAAGTAAGGAGTCATTTCAACCAGAAGGTGACCTAGAAACATCCATGAGAATGAGGGTAATGGATATCATGCATTAGAAAGGGAAGTTTCCAAGTAGGTGGACCAGGTGGAATAAGAGGGTCTTAAAGAATTAGGAATAAGTGGAGACATTCTTGATTGGTTGGCTCAACAATTACAATCACCAATGCAAGTTCAATTGGTACCGTTAGACATTAGGAATATGATACAAGAGGTGGAAACGTCGAATCCCAAAGCTAAGGTTAGGGTTAACATGCAATACAGAGAAGTGTGGGTGGTGTAAAGTTCATATAGATTGCTACCCCTATAATAGAAAAAGACAAAGGTGAAGTCACTGCCTAAGATTACAAGCTATCAACTATTAACTTAGGACATTCTTCATGGGAACATGATATAGAGGAAATTAGGATGAGCTTGGAAATGATTGCTATGAGGATGAGAAAAGATAAGAAAAATAAGAAGGAATTAAAAGAGTGTATAGCTCAAATGCAAAGTTTTCTTAGAGAAGTGGCTTAGCCAGTCCAATCATTGATAGAACTACCTCCAAACCCGGTAATAATGTCCAAGGAACAAGTGGACACAATTGAAAATTTGAGGCACAAATTGAATGTGTTGAATAAATGGGTGGAGGATATAATGAAACAAGGTGAGAATCCATGAGACGAGCCATAGGTAAATTCAATGAAGTTTCTCATTTTTTTTGGAAGGCCAAAAGGTTAGTGGCCAATTGCAAAGACTACCTAGAATTAAATGATATGGAGTTGTAGTGAATGATAGTCATTCAAAAAATGGATATGAAATTACTATTAGAAGAAAAGGTGGTAACGAAATAGGATGTTCAAAAGGTAAAGGCCTAGAGATTGTAGTTAGATTGGGAAAGATATTCTTTATTGTAATATGTGGAGGGAATAGACAAGGTCATTAAAGATATTGAGAAGATGATGGATAAATATATGGAGCTCATGGAAACATTTACCTAGAAAATATCTAACTCAGATAGCTTGGGACAGGATGATGTAGAAGTGAAAATATTCAAGACTATACTCAAAAGGATAAGCAATGACCATGTCTAATATTTGAACCAAGAATTCATGGAAGAGACAATTAAAACTAAGAACATTATCATAAGGTATGAAGCATACATGTTGCAGAGAAATGATGAAATAAAGAATGTGTCTGAAGGTATGCTTGGGAAAAGTTTCAATGGAAACTCATGAAAAATGTTCCTAGGGAAGATATGAATAGGGTTCTAGTAGCTTTCAGTGAGTACAGGTTTAGGAAGGGAGAAGATGTACTCGTTGAAGATGTAACTGATAGCGAGTAGCTGATCATCTCATCTTAAGTTTTTTTGAATAAAGAGTACAGGATAAAGTTTTGTGAGTTTTTTGAGAAAATGAGGAAGGATGCATAGATAGTTGTCAATACCAATAGCAAATTTTTTTCTCAACTTTGATAGCGGGTATTTTCTTCGATTTTGGTAGTAGGTATTTTTCTCGATACAGGAAGTAATGTCTTCGGATGTGGGAATTATGAAGATTTCCACCAACATGATGGATTTTGCATTTTTGAAAACAGGAGGATCCCGAGTACCCCTTTTTTTTTAAGAATCAAGGGATTTTAGCGTGGTTCAAAGTGATGGAAAGCGAGTTGATTAGTTTAGGGGATCAGAATTTGTTGAAATAGTAGATCCTAGATTGGAACATTGCCAATTTATTTTTTTACTTCATATTTTCTATTCAATTCAACGATAAAGACTTCTATTTACTGTAAAGATTGATAATGCTAAAGCAAGTAAAGGTCATTCCAAATCATATATTTTGTGTGACTATAAGTTGTTCATTTCTATTGAAATAATCAATTTTGGTTGCCAGATTTGGGTGCATTTTGAAGCTATCTCAGTGGTGAGTGATTTTGTTTCTATAAACTCTTGCATTATTTTGTATGTAGTCATAAAGAAATCTGGTGAAATACAAAATAGTTAATGTTTTAGCTTGTCTATTTCTCAGTATATGCATGGGTAATAACTGAGAGCAATTAGTTTTTTAGGCTTTATCTTTTCTTACCTTGATCTTATGAAGTTTATTTTTGAAAAGATTTGAATTATTTGAAGTTTGAAAGTGATGCAATAATTATTTGTTAGGACTATTACATGACCAATTTTTCATTGAAAGAGATTTTGAATACCATCAGGAACCCTATGTTAAAACAATCCAATTACATAATGAACCCTGAGAGAACCTAGTATGTCAAGCCCTCACATTCTCGAGCCTTGGGATAGATAAATTATTAATTGAATTTTGTGATTTCAAGATAGATAGGTTCTATTGTTCAAATAATAATATTTTATCTACATGTTCTTGTGTGTGTAACAACCGCATCAATAGGTGGTAGTGCTAGAATTGACCTATTATTTATGTTTCTTCCTTAATTGAATTTTGGGAAAGTTTAGGACATCCTCTTGCATCACTATCTTTCCTTGTGATTTCCTAAGATATTGGTCCTATTTTTATCTTATGAGAAATATAGTTAGAGTGGAATCATAGTATGTTTTAGGGCCAACATCTCCTTGAATGGGTTTGGGTAAAGATTTTGGACTTGTACTTAAAGAAAATATTACAGCTAAATTTTATTTTGAGGGGGTCTTATCCTCTTTTGATTCTCTTATTCCATGACATTTGGAACTTTCAAATATTTTAACTTTTTGTGGCTTTAAATCTATGTCATTTAAGAAGGTGAATAAATGTGGAAAGTAGTGTACTCCCCCTTTTAGTTTTTTTTTTCAAAATTAATACTAATGTCTCTTCTCATGGTAACCCAAATATTGTTGGGATTGGAGGAACCAACTATCATAGTGATGGATCGATCAATTTTATTTTCTCTTATGTTATAGGCATCAAATCTAACAATTTGATGAAATGATAGGCTATTTTGGTGGCTCTTTAAAATGCTTGTGATTTTGGTTAGAAGAAGGTTATTTGTGAATCAATTTCCTTGATCTTGGTTTCTCTCCTAAATGAATGAGATACTCGCAAGGGATATTGGAGGATTAATTCTTTAGTGGAATGGATTATCCATCTCTCTTTGAATTTTGAGGCTATTTCCTTTGTTCATATTCCTAGGACGTGAAATAGTGTAGTTTATTACCATCTAATAAATCTTATTACCTTTTCCAACTAATTCATAATGATAAAAATACAGAGTAAGGGTTTTCACTCCTTCAATGGTTATGATTGACTATACAACTTTGGATTCTATTGGTTTCATGATAGTGGAAAACCTTCTTGGGTTTTGATCTTCTTTCTTTAGTCATGGATTTTTCCATTTGAAAATCTAAAATTGTAAAATTTAATATTTTTATTTTATATTAATTAATCATTTTCATCCTTTTAAAAAAAAATAATGTTGATTCAACTTACTATACAAGAATTCATTGCAAGCTTAATGTATGAAAAGCATAATTTCACACTAACTAGGGTAAAATCTACCCATAGAGTATGAATTTGGAACCATAAAATAGACCCAAACATGTATATTTGACCTTAAAGAGAGTTCATATCTAATACAAAATCTAAAGTAGTAAACAAAAAGATGTAGCATTTTCAAATCAAATACTATTCAAAATTCAACTCTATAATAGATATAATTCATTCTTCATTCATAACTCAATAATTAACATTATCCTTCTTTAAATTTACTTTAAGATAACAAATACAATTATCTAATTTATCATTCTTAACTATCCTTAATTAATCTTGACTAATTTACATTGAATTGATTGCATTTATTTAATTAGCCTAGTTTAATATCAAGGAAAAAACAATTTTTCCTTTACAGTTATATGATCTCACCTATATTATTATTATATTGTCACTAACTACAACTTATAAATTTCTTTAATAATTTTTGTTCTATAGGGGAACTATAACTCATGTCATTTTTTATATAATTTGATAAAATTTGATGTAAATGAATATTACTTTTACTTTACACTTTTAACAAATAAAAAAATACAAATTTTACAGACTAAAATCAAACAATAAAATATATTGGTGAAATATCCATCTTTAATAGACTTTAGTAATCATAAGTTGTTCTAAAATAATTTAAATGCCAATATTTATGTCCAAAATTGGAATTGTTATGATGGTAGTGGCTTGCCAGCCAAAAAGGATTTGGTCATGGTCAAGGCTCTAGATGGTTGATAGCTAGGCACTTGATGCCCCGCTCCTCTTACAGTTGCAAATATTAATCCTTTGTAAATTACACTATAACCCCCCACATCAATATCTCCATCCATCCATGGATACCATGCTTTCTCAATTGAAAGATTCAATGCATTAATGGAATATCTTGTACTAGTCACTGGTACCTTTGCATCCACATCTCCACTGCAACCAAAATTATGTACTACTAATTAATGCTCATAATATAAGTATTCATAATTATAGCTTCCAAAGTAGATTTTTTCTCCCTTATACCTGTAGACTAGTATTCTCAATCCTGCTACCATCATTCTTTGATATATTGGTAACATAGTTGTCACATTTAGGCTATTGTATGAGAGTACATCACTGTTCAAAGCAAAAGATGAGCACTTTGTAGTTTAAATGATGATCTTCTAAGTATTAAGTAAGATCAAACAAGCATCTCCACTTCAAAGAGTTGCAAAAATAATTGTACCTGCATTCCGTCCATGCATAAGGCAAGATTGTCACATTTGCATGAAGAGCACTTTGCACTTTAGGTGTGTTAAGGTAGGTAAGCACATAATCAAGGCTACATGGATCAAATCCATCTAATCCATTTGTAGGGGTAGCATCCTATAATAGAGATAATCTAGCAATTATATTTTTCAAAATTGATCATATGACACAACACTACTACAATTCAAAAAAAAAATGCTAAAAGATTCTAAAAAAAATGCATGTACTTAAGCACATTTATTTCTTACAGTCGAAGTAGATCTCCATATAGCGTTAAGTTGAGAAGGACAAAGTGGTGCATATATATTATAGGAGTTTATCTCTCCCCTAGTTGCTTCCAACTGAGAGTGAAATGTGTGACTATCAACTTGATAGCTTGATCTAGATGTACTACAACGCTCATTTGCATAGTCTTCATCGGATATTAATGCATGTGACCAATAATAATCAATTCTCCCACAATTATCTGTCTCATGATTCATTATTCCATTGCCAATCTATATAAACACAATTTTTCGATAAGTAAATCTCTCTATATATATTAACCAATATAATAATTTTTAAAAAATGAATAGTATACACACTTCCCTTCTAGAACAGAGCAGTTCAAGAAATTGTAAAAGCAGGTAGAGGAATCGCACCATTACTCCTTTGAGATTTATAAAAGATGTCTGAGAGTTGTTATTCTTAAGAATCGTGTCTGCCAATTCAGGTATATAAAAGCCTGCACAAAAAGGAGGAAACAAGTATTTATTGTTTATTTTTTCTGTATTCAGATACGATAAGAGTTGAAAGACTTACCAGCGTAGCTTTCCCCTGCGATATAAAATTCCCGGTTCTTATATTGCGGGAACCTTTCAAACCAATTCAGTAGAAACATGTACGAATCCCGAGCTACAGTTTTTACCCATCACATCAAAATCATATATTGAATCAGTAAAATTGAAACAGAATTCCCGTAAATAAATTGGGCTTATAACATAGCTCAGAACAAAGTACCAGTGGTGTAGTCATTGGCGTTATCATAATCAGAGGTGGTATTGGAGTACGAAAACCCAACCCCAGCAGGTGATTCCAAAAACAAGGTGTTTGCCACTGTCAAAAATGGATTGAAGTGAAAGTTAACAAGAAACATCAATTGTGAAGAGAAAAAGCAAAGGTGTGGTGGTATAGAAAAGAAGACCTTGGTTCCACGCATACGGATTACTAGAAAGAGTGGCACCATCAGGCTGAACGCGGAAGGGCCCCAGCTCCGTCATTGCTCCCGCTCCCAACGATGAGCATCCCGGCCCTGAAATCTCACGCCTGTATTAGCTTTCCATAATGAAGGATTAAGGATATCAGATTTTTACAATTCATCGTTGTTTCTAGATTCGATTGTGTAAAACATTTTTATCTACATTATAGATATGAATGGATCATACTATGTGATTCATCATTAAGATATTAGAAAACTAATAGTAAAAGGTTGATATTAAAAATTTCACACAATTGAATCCAGAAACAACTGGAGACTGTGATTTGTAACATTGATACTAAAATTTTACACAATGAATTCAGAAACAACAACAATAGAGTAAAAGATTCACTGAGATGAAAATTGAAGAGTAAGGCAGTAATTACCTCCATTGAGCCAGAGGAGGAGAGGCTTAGTAGAAGGGTCTTGGGTGGCCTCAGCAAAATAGTAGAACAGAGCTCTGCCTGCCTTTGAATCCACCGTCACATATCCCGAATACTGCGCAAATGTTACATCTTTTGGTTGGCCGGGAAAGGCAATTATTTTATCATTCTCCTGGAGGCCATCTTGAGCGTACAAGTGATTTCGGGCCCATGAATTTTCGGTGCTAATGGAAGGAGGCGTCCATTCCTTTGGCTGCCTGTCCACAGCAGACCTCCTTTTCTCCACAAATTCTGAGAGACCTCGATGGCGGCTGAACTGGTAGGAAGGATGAACGAACAGGACTAAAACTAACATTAACCAGGTTATTGAATTTTTCATTTTAAAGGAATGGTTCAAATGAATTGCTCAGATTGATAGAAGAAAACGGGGCTATAAATAGTCGGGAAAGTGGGGAAACGACAGGAACCCACTACACGGCCGAGAGCATCCTTGTGCCGGAAAATACGGATCTGCTACCACGTGGCGGATTGATAACAGATGCCGCTACTTGATTAAAGACAATCTAGGAAGAGTGGTGGTTAAATAGGCTACAATTGATGCATACATACGACATAAAATGTTTTTCTTACGTGTATGTCATTTTTGCAACCCAAAACTGTCTTGATTGTAAATTAGATTAGTAAGATATAACGTATCAATTAATATGCCATGTCTATTATTTTTTTCTGTATTTTTAGTTCTTGGCTATTGCAATCATTTGATTTTTTTTATTTTTTATTTTTTTTTGTTGTGTTGGTCAATCAGATTGTATAATTTAAATATATTTCTTTCTATTTCTATAGTTTGTATTTAAAAACATATTTTTTATATTTAAAAATTATAGTTAATCTATTTTTCTATTGGTAAGAGTAGTTGTTTAATATTTTTTTTTTCTAACAATTTCAAAAATTAAGATGACATAAATAGATTTGAGTGAATATTTTCACATTAAATGCTGTAAATTGTGAGAACTTTACTGACGAACTTGCTAACTCAGTAGATAGCTACAAAATCACTCAATGCGTGGTTAATGCATTGAATGCCATTGCATGAAGCATTTTGGCTTATAGAGCAATCTCAAGCTTTACAAAACCATCATAAAATAGTAATGGCATTAAAGCATAAATTGGACTATCTTAATCTATTCACAAGTGGGTCCTCTCTAGTTGTAGCCACACACTCAAAAGGAAAAGTGGGAATAGTGGGAATCTAGAAGCTTCATGATTTTCCATTTAATACTGGAGGTATAATCTACAGACCTACATTGCTTTGAAAGGAAATTTGTTTGCTCACTCATCTTCAAGGAAGAAAATGGTTGACTGGGGACCCATTTTAGTGGAAGTTGTTCTATTCGTACTACTGACACCAAGATTGTTGTTCCAACTGCTAGGGAACAGCTGTAAAGTGGAGTTCAACACCTTTCACACAAGCAGAGCATCAATCCTAGTGCATTCTCTTCTATTTTTCGCTATATATGCCATCTTTATAATAGCTATAGGAATACATGTATACTTTGGTTGAGTGTACGCAATGGCTCCAACATTGTGTTCTCAAAATCCTAGATCTATTCAAACCTAGTTAAATATGTGGAACTTTCTAGCTAGGATGAAAACTATTTATGAATGATTATGTATATATCTTTTTTCTTCTACAACAAATAATGTTTTGGCTTTCTAGAGCTTCCTATTCAGGTAGAATTTTCATTTGAATACTATCTTGAAATTTGTTGTAAATATGGAAACCAATATTATTTTGAGTATATATGATGAAGTGCGATATATGTTTTTTTATTATTATTATTGTATTTTAATCTTTTTAGTCATTATGTCAATATTTCTTGAATTTGTGTGTTGCAAGGTGTGCGTCCTTGGTCTCCTTGTGATGTGCAGCACAATTCTCAAGTTTGTGGCATGGCTTAACCACCTCCCATGGATTCATTAACTCTGGCGGTTGTATCAAGCATTAGCAGGTCAATCTTTTGGTGCAACGACAACCTTCTATGCAATAATTGGTATCAGAGCCTGAGTCATGGGTTTGAACCCCTCACTTGCATTGGGGGGATTGTTCCAAGGTGTGTGCCCTTGGTCTCCTTGTGATGTGTAGCATAGCACTCAGGTTCATGACATGGCCTAGCCATCTCTGATGGATTCATTAACTTCAAATGGAAATTATATTGAGCATTAACAGGTCAATCTTTTGGTGCAATGAAAACCATCTATGCTTAACAATACAACCATAACAATGCTCAGGGTTAGACAATCTTCCTCAGTGCGTGAGGAGACTTTGGTTGAGTGCTCCCTTCTCTTTGTTATATTAAAGGAAGTTGAAAATAGTATGTCTTAGTTGGTTGTTTGAAGAAAGAAGAAAGGTTTTCCTAAAACTTTGAGTTGTAAAGAAGAAAAATGGTATTGTGTAAGTTGGATGGATTGAAAAGATTCTAGACCCTTTCAAAATTTGAACTTGTGATTCATTGTTAGCTGCTAGTAAATTATTTTTACTTTGAAGTTTTGATGTGTCTAGGTTTGAGGAACCTGTTAAACCTATTTACTCCTTATTTGAAAACTATGATTAGGGCTAGGGTTAAAGGAGAGAAGAAAGCTTAGGGTGTTGTGGATCCATTTTGGGATTTCATTAATGTTTTCTTGTGGCATGGCTTTGTATTTGTATATGACTACATTTTCATTTTTGTTCTTTACCTTTGAGGTTTTGGATAATTGGTGTTTTTTTTTTCTTAGAAATGTCCATGCTTGCCTCTAAGTTGTAAAGTAGTTCAGTTGGTGTGGAACAGGGATTTCACATATTGATAATATTTAGTGATAATTTTTTTTCACTTGGTTGAATTTTTCATCACAAAAATCAATATTGATGGGGTTATTGTAAACAAAGATAAGTGAACATGCCTCATACAAAGGTATCTTAGTTAGGAAATGCTAGCTAATAATGCCTCTTCAGTGACAAGTTGTATAACAAAAGCAATTTTTTATACAAATTGATTAAGTGTCATACACATACATTAGTACACATAGAGTTGTTGTTGAAAGACATTGGAATAGGCAGAAGGATGCTTCTTACTCTTTGATTGTGATAGAACTCATCAAGTATCAATGATTATTTAGATTGAGAACTTCATTCTGCATTCCTCTACTGCTTACAATTTTAAGAACGTCACAATCACTTGACAATTTAGATAGTATATGGATGCAATGCAATTAATAAATGTCTCCATTTTCAAGTTCTACAATTTGATTTGGTCACCTTTCTAAGCCGAATCAAGCTGATACATTATGATTTGCACTTCTATATTTTAATATAAATCCATTTTTTAAGGAAAATTTATATGAACATGCATGTCAGATTGTCTGAAAATTTCTCAAACACTAGTCCTTCACTACAATACATACTCATTGATCTTCTTAGAAGTCTAATTTAGAGTCATAGAAAAGCATGGTAAGTCCTGACTCTTTTTTTATCTAATCTCATTGTTTTCAATCACTTGTAGTGGAGTCTACATTTAGTTGACATGCATGTTCTATTACATGAATGGGGTACAACAGAGAAGAAACTCCTAAAAAGATGGTTTTTTTGGAACTAGTTGCCCAATACCACCAAGACAAACTTTACATACAAGTTCCAAATGAAGGATCAGATAGGCAACTATTTCTATTTTTCATCGCTATCCTTCCATAAGGCAGCAGGAGGATTTGGAGGCACTAAAATTGTTAGCAGGCCCAAACTCCTTGTTCTATTTCCTCTCAAGCATTGATATAATTAATATCTAACTAATGAAATATTTTCCCTTGTTGTTATCAATGGAATATAAATCTACATTTTTAAGTACTTTCTAGAGAGCTATCTAAATAAAATAATAGCTCAATCTTTTTAGATCATCTTTCTCTTGTTCCAGCCATGGAGGTTAAGAGATTGATTTGAATCCTTAATAATGTTGTTGTAATGAAGCCAGTGATGTTGTAGACTTGATTTATGTATTTTCAATGTACATACAAAAGGTAGCATGCTTTCTAAATGCATTTTCTTTTGAGTTGTCAAGAATAGTACACATGTGACTTGGATCATTTTTCCCTCTATCTATTAAACAAAATTTATTTTCAAGTAATTCTTTCTTCTTTGCTTTTGAAGTAATTAATATTTATCACTTCACATTTTCTTCATATGAATCTTTATCTCATTTACTTATCAATCTAGTGCATAAATGATATAGTACATTGCATGAAAGTTGTTGAGAGTGCAACACTACTGGTTTTGGATCATATTTTTTCACTCTTTAGAATAAAATTTTCTTTCAAGAAACTTTGTTGATCTTTGATTTTAAACTATACGACTCCACACATTTCTTCATATGAAATTTTCTTTTATCTCAACTTTTGATTTTGGTTGAGTGAATAAATGCTCTATGACATATGACATCTTATTTATGCATTGCTCATTATCTATTCTATCCTTTCTTATTTTGACGTCAAAAAATTGGTATCTCAAGATTTACTTGTGGCTAGTTGGGTTGAGGAACACATAAGTAACTGTTGCAGAATTTGGACAATCCAGTCAACTTATTTTTCTTTTCCTTTGGACTACATGTTCAACCACATTTATATTGTACCAAAGCAATAAACATCCTTAATAGGATAAATCCAAACATCACAACCAATGTGATGGCACAAGCTCGCACCGATAATTAACTACTAGTTTTTTATCCACTTTCTGCTCTAAACCAACATGCTCCACATTCACCAACAGGAACTCGACGTCATGCATCACTTGTTTCACATGATATTTTATATCATATATAAGTTATTTTTGTTATTTTGCATGGGATGATGAATTTATATTAATATTTTTTTTATTTAGAGTTAAGGATTGAGGAGCATCCACTCCACCAAAGTTGTTAAGTGCACGTACATGGTCTCATTCCTTATATATCATATGTTTGGGGATTTGAACCTTGTTGGATGAAATAATCAAGAAAAATACCATCTCCCTCACCAATTATGCTCAACCAATTGAACTACAACTTTTGTAATTTTTAACACATTTTAAAAATTCTACATAACATCAATATACTTATTATAATCTTATTATTATTGATTATCTAAATTATCATGACAAAGTTAGCATGGTTATCATTTAAGTACATTGATCATTATTGTTAACACTTAACTATTAATTTTGACATTTAATATTAATGTACTTCAAATCCTTAATGTTTAACAAAAATGTAGTTCACTGTATATGATCATAAATTATAAATCATATTTTTGAACTAGCATAAGAATACAATGTTATGTTAAATGAAATATCATTACAAGTTTACAACAAAGTATTCAACAAAGAGTTTAGTGATTGCTAAAAAAATAAAAAGTTGGTTAATTTGGAACTGGATTTAAACAACTCCCAAACAATTATGCATAAACCCATTGAGAAGATAAAGTTACAATTTATGAATCAATCCATGAATCCTTTATTCTTAAAAAAAAATAAAAAAAATAAAGTTTCATCTACCTCCCTAAATAATATCTTTTTTTTTTTTGGTGTAAATTTACATAATAAATAGATTTATATCTATGATCATTCAATCCACTTGTATTTGGATTGATTAGATATAACATATGTATATCTTTGTTTAAATAAAATTTATCATAGCAAATTCCATTATCATATTCTACCTGAAACCCTTAAAAAACTCTCTTAAAACCATGGATTTTCATTTTATATTGCACATGAATTTGTGTGTGTATCTATGAAAATTCATAGTTTGTTTCTAGAGAACATCTTTGTCAAGAAAATGTGTTTGTAGACTCAAGATAAGTAAATTTATTGCCTCAATTTCTTTAATGTTTGGTCTATGTAGTATCTATACAACTTACCTTTAGAGCTATAATTTCTAACTACTTGATCCCCTATCTTCTTTAATGTTTTTTCTATGTAGTATCTATACAACTTACCTTTAGAGCTATAATTTCTAACTACTTGATCCCCTATCTTGCTCTTAAGATTATTTTTAAGTATCACACCCTCTTTTAGACTTATTAGCCACCTTTCATAAGTATTTATTTGTATCTATTTGAGTATGTAGAACCATGTATTTTCACATATCTAAGTAGGTGAAACTCCTTCCTATTCATGGTAGTTAGATTTATTTCTCCTCTTAGATGCACAAGCCTCTATTTTACACATATATAACACTCATATCTCATATTTTATAGTCAAATTGAGTTATGTAAGATTTTCCTAAAATTCATGCTTTTTGTCTCATGAATTATCTTTTTATGGCATTCTCTCCATTCTGCTAGTGTGATCATTTATCATATATCAACTAGAGTACATGTGATCATCTATCAAAGAGAGTGCATGTGTTCTATAATCAATAAAAATTCTTGGTTTAGATTCTTGTTTCTCATAGAGTATAACATGTTATCAGAGCCAAATTTTCAGTTATCCTATTGTTTGAGAGATTTAGACTAATTATTGTTAATATTTTTCTCAAAACAATAGTTTCAATTTGATATAAAATAAGTATTTGGTAATCAATCTTTGTTTTAGTAATTTTGGGTGTATGCAAATTTTGTATAATTCTAATAGCATTTAAAGCTATTTCATTAATCTTGAGAGGCTTAAGAAAGCTATATTTAACTCTTATTTCACTTAAATCAAAGGCTTCCTACTAAAGCTTCATCTATTTTTTTATTATTATATTGCTTAAATTTATAGGTGATATGATTTTTGAGGCATGTTGTAAGAAATTTAAGTGCATTATTATGGTTGGAGAAAAAAATGACTTAAAATTTGTCAATTTTTTTGAGTTTTTGTTTAGAGGAGATTTTTTTTGTCCTAACACCATTCATAAATGTGGTTGTACCATTATAATTTTTGTACCTATACCTATATAAATGTCTACTATTATGTACTAGTATTGAGCTCATCATTCAAACTTTTAATGTCATTGCTTCCAAAAATGTACCCTCTCCATCAGATTTTTCAAATTTATACACCAACTTTGGAAGGCCATAGCTTAGTCATTTGGACCTGAAATTAGGCGCAATTTATTTATTTATTTTAGGTACCTTTCATTGGATGTATGGTTATGTGCAGGATCATGATGGGCCAAAAAGTGGTGATAGGATAGGTATTTGCAGGGTATGTGGCTGACGACATTTTTTACCCAAAATTGATGAAACGAAAAGGGTTTTTAAAGGAGATTCTCAGCTTTCCACCAATCTAAATTATATTTTAATTTGAATTTAATAAATAATTATTATTCATTTTCTATTTTAATTACGACAAAAGTCTTGATTGATAGGCTGATTGAAAAGCATCTATAGCTTTCAAACGATATCATATTTTTTGAATCAGAAACATATGTCACATTCTATGCTGCGCATTCTATAGGATTAAAAAAAAATGAATTCCATGAATTTTTTACCAAGTTAAGGTGGTCAGACATATGAGTTTTTATATTTTTTAAAAGTTGTAATAAAAAATTCATAATTAATTATTTACTTGGAAAAAAAATACAAAAATAATGCATCACATCAGAACACGAGTCCTCTACTTATATCTAAAATATTATAAACAATAATTATGATTTTATTGTGGTTAGGGTGGTCAGATAGACACCTACTTATTTTTTCCTTGAAATTTAAGTGCTACTGCACATTGAAATTTCAATTTTTTACTGAAATAGATTTTTATTTTTTTTAAATAAACCTAGTAGTTTAGAAACTACATTCAATTTGATATAGATTCTATTCTTACAAATTTTTGAAATAATATAGATAACTTATTCAAATTTTTACATCAAGTTGTCTAACTCTGATTTTTTTGAATTTTTCGCCACTTAAAGGTCTATTTTTTCCATGATGATCCTACACATACCCATATGCTAATGTAATTTAAGTTTACTATATATGTTAAGTTTTATTAGATATTTTATGATTTATTCATTCTTTTTTACTTGGAAAATGCTCATAAATTTTGTAAACGAGCTCTTTTTTTAGATCCATTTTTTTATAAGTTGTTATTTTTTTGATATTTACATAGTGGTGCATGTTTTTGGTTCCTATTATAGAATCAACATGTTAATTTTATAATTTTGACCACTTTTCAAACTTATAAATTATCTATTAATCTTGTATTTTGCATTTGTAACACACTAATATTGTAATCTTTGTGGGGGATAATTTTAGATATAGTGTTAGGGGATTTTATATGCTCTTTTTCATTGCTTCTTAAATATCTTTCATTTTTAAATTTTGGATCCTACAAATTCAACTTTAATTCCAAATCTTATAATCCTATAACTATCTTGTATTGAAGTCTAAAATGTTGATTTTATTGAAAAGTAAAGGATATAATAAATATGAAATGGGGATAGTACCTTAACTTATGAATGTAATATAAAAGAGTAATTGAGATAAAATATGATGGGGTTGTTCAAATTTACTATTTTATATTGAATCCTTAAACACGCTTGGTGAAGTATAAAATACATTGTCTAATTTATTTTATTTTTAAAAAGATGTAATGTAAGACTATATCCTAGAGAATGAACTCAAAATTCTTAATCCCTACAATTTTGGCACAATTCAAGATTTACTTACTATGTTCACAAATCCTAAAATTACATTTGAACTAGTGTGGGTTTTAGAAAAAAGACACATACATTATTCTTACCATTATATCTTAATTGGTTCCAAGTTATTTTTTATTCATCTCTACAATTCATGCTATAAAAATTGCTCTTGAAACATTTCATATGCAAACCTTTGATGAATTTATTTTCTCTCTCATAATGGAGTAAGACGAACTCATTCAAATGGGGTCCGTTAAGTCTTCTAAGTCATATGCCTTGATGAATTACCAATACATAAAATAATAAAATACTTCCATTAAGAAGGATAAGAATTAAAATAAAAAGGATAAAAAAATGGTCATAAGGATAAGAATTATAAATATTGCAATACTAACAATATTGATGCATCCTCTTCTAATGATGACAAGCCTAAGAAAGAGAAATGTTCTTATAATGCAAGATTCCTAGACATGATGAACACAAGTGAATGAAGAATTAAATTGATCATCTCACTCATCTTCTTGAGAAGAATAATATTGGGGTGCGTAATTCATTAGATAAATTTTATCACATGAAGAGTACTGTAAGAAGAATAATAAAAGGAGATAGGAATGAGCAAGGCCATTTTTCCTATTGTATGTTCATTTTCTATATGGATTGTTGACTTGGGTGATTTACACCATATGAAATCAAATTATAATGATTTCATACTCTTTGAGTCAAGTCCTATGTTGCATATTCTAATGGTGATAATAGTTTAGCTTAGGTTTAAAAGATAAGGTTTGTTGAAATAAGGGACATAACATTTTAGATGTATTTTGTGTGATTTATTTGTTAACTAATCTCTTATTTATTTAGTAGATGACACAAAAGAACAAGAAAATGGTTGAGTTTTCTCTAGATTCTATGGTCATTAGTGCATTTTATAGTAGCTTCATAATATAAATTGGGAGAATGAATAATTAGTCTCAACTATATGCCTTCTCACATTTTTTTGGTAAGTCTTCTACCACCATAATACTTACTCATTTTGATTAGCTAAGTTATTGTATGAGTGGTTTAGTCATTTCAACTATTACTATCTCTAATCTAGCTCATCAAATAATGGATAGTAATAAGGTTCCCTATATTCACTTTGTTTTTTGAATTATTTTAGAGATGCATTCTTGGAAAAAAAATATAGAATAGAAGTATGACAAAAGAAAAGCATGGAGAGCTAGTCAAATCCTAGAGTTGGTACATAATTTTTTGGTTAGTCCATTTATAAATCCTTCATTTAGAGACTTGATTGATATGTTATTTCATTCATTAATGAATTCTCTTAGTTCACATGGGTTTGATTTATCTGGAAAAGGTAAAGATATTTGAGTGATTTTAGGACTTTAAAGAACTTGAAAAAATAATCAAGGAAAGTGATCAAGGTTTTGTACATTGATGTAGTGTAGAAATATATATCCTTTACATTTTCTCACTTGTTTGGGCCCTCCTAGTTAAAATGGACTTAATAATACCTTAATTTTGTGTTGTTAAATGTATCTCTTTACATTTTCACACTTATTTCGGCCCTCTTAATTAAATTGGACTTAATTGTGCCTTAATTTAATGTTGTAAAGTGTATCCCTTTACATTTTCACACTTATTTTTGGATCCCTTAATTAATTGAGCTTAATTTGGCCGTAATAAGCCCTATAATTAATCTATAAGCCTAATAAATTACATTTTCCAAAGGGGAAACCCGACAATAATTAATGCCAACATATAATTAATTACCTTGAACAATGTTTGTTCTAAGAATGGCAACCTAGGACCCATTCACCCATGGGAAAATGGATCCTCCCTAAGCCATGGAACCCATTTTTAAATATGTTTTTGGTGCTATTTTTATGATCCTAAATTCAAATTGCAAAGGTCAACTTGTAATGTTTGAATTTAGGGAAATTAAGGATAAATGTTTATAAATACAAGGTTATTTTATCAAATTAACATTAGATTTCAAGAGCACAATTGAGAGAACTTTCACAAGAGAAAATATTATTGTCAAGAGCATTCAAGAGAATATTTCTTCATCATTTTTTGTAGCATTCAATATCTCAAGCATCATGTCAAATTATTTTGCAATCATGCATATTTTTGGAGCTAACATGATGATGTAGGTTTCAAGATTCAAGCCAAGATTCAAGTATCACATCCATTGAAGCTATTTCATGCAAGCTCAACATCAAGATTTAAGTCCTTTAAGGGTTTAATTAAGGGTTTGGTGAGTTGCAACATTGTATTGTTCATTCATCATTCCTTTCACAACCTATGACTTGTGATGATTAACTGCTTTTGTATACATGAAACTATGAACGAGGTAGAAATTTAAAAGTTCTTTATATTTTAAACACACCAAATTTTCATCAAAATCATTCATAAGAAACACAACACCTGAAATGGAGAAGGTAAAAACTCATTTTTTATTGAATAACAGAAGGAACCTCTACAAACACTAATAAAAATGAGCTAAAATAACTATCAAGTTGTATGTAAAATGTGAAAATATATGAGTTACAAATCTCTAAGTCTCTCTGCAACATGCAAGAGAAGGAAAAAAGTAAGAACTAAGGAAAAAAGCATAAGCTTTTTCTCCTTAAATACGCAAATTATCCCAAAGTTCCAAGAGGTGTCACTTGTAGTCAATTGCACTCCAAAATATCCATCTCACAAGCAAAACAAAAAAGCCCTAAAAAGGGGGCTCATAATTGTTGTAATTTGAGAAAATTTAGCTCCAAACTCCCCCTCTCAAACTGTTTGATCAAAAAGAACTCCAAAAATACCTCAGGGTAGACTTGCACCAAGATAGTTCCCAAAAAGGGGGATTAAGTGGCCAATTTTTTTCTGAAATCAGGAAATACTGACCTTGGACATGAAATTGAGGATAGCTACACTCAAATTTTGAGATGGAACAAAAAAAAGGATCGAAGTGCTCTGAATCTACCTTCTAAACTAGTAATTTATTTTGAAAATGATTGAGATTAAGGGGTTCAAAAGAGGGATGTACATAAATTGTTGTTGTTTTTGTCACAAAAACATAACATAGCAACTCTTGTACGACCCTCGCACGGTGAACTTTTTTGTACTATTTTTAAAATCGCTATAGTCAGAAGTTAGCTAACATTATCTAGTTGATGCACAATTTTTTTGATAATTTTTTAATGAATATTTTATTTTTTACTAATTTTCTAAGTGGGCACTTCCTAAAAAGCATAATTTTGGCCATGCTCCCCCTACAAATTTTGAAAAGTAATAGATTTTTTTAAATTTTTATTTTTTAAAATTTGTAGAATGGAGTCTAGTTTCTAAAAATGTAATTTATTTGAAATTTCGATGAACGGTTAATTTATAACGAAAAAAATACCAAACACTACTTTTTGACAAAAAACAGACATACAAACAAAAAAAACTATGGATGAAAGGCCTAACATTGTCAAAAAGTGAAACAAGTTACATCGTTGGAAATCTAAGAGAGAACTTAACATTACCCATGTGTTCGATTTTGTCGATATTGAACCAGATGCAATCCTAACGGTGAGCACAAACCTGATTATGTGAAAAATTGTAGAATTTGCCAAAAACATGTCTCTGGTCATTGGGAATGCCCTCCAAGCCTTTGGGTTGGTATTCCAAGGAAAATACCAAAGTTAAGGCTTGGGGATTCCCAAAGAAAAATATAACGCGAGCGCGTTATAACACGCTCGCGTTATGTGTTAGTTTTGACATTTTTGGCTTCTTCGAGGAACATGTCTAGCAACACATAATACGCTCGGGTTATGTCTTCCTTTAGTTAAATGCCACTTTATTGAATGTTTGTTCATATGTTTGTATGTATATGTATGATGGTATGTCATGTATGTATGCATGCATGTATGTATACCTATATATATTTATTTATGCTTATGGGAGAGAGGATGAGAGAGGGTGGGAGTGGGAGAGAGTGTGGGAGGGTGGGAGAGAGGGTGGGAAAGTGTGAGAGAGAGTGGGAG
>VDFB02193867.1:697769806-697840126 GCA_007258455.2 Sequoia sempervirens
GATATGAGTGCTATATATGGGTAAAATAGAGGCATGTGCATCTAAGAGGAGAAATAAATCTAACTACCATGAATAGGAAGGAGTTTCACCTACTTAGATATGTCAAAATACATGCTTCTACATACTCAAATAGATACAAATAAATACTTATGAAAGGTGGCTAATAAGTCTAAAAGAGGGTGTGATACTTAAAAATAATCTTAAGAGCAAGATAGGGGATCAAGTAGTTAGAAATTATAGCTCTAAAGGTAAGTTGTATAGATACTACATAGACCAAACATTAAAGAATATATGGGATCAAGTAGTTAGAAATTATAGCTCTAAAGGTAAGTTGTATAGATACTACATAGACCAAACATTAAAGAAATTGAGGCAATAAATTTACTTATCTTGAGTCTACAAATACATTTTCTTGACAAAGATGTTCTCTAGAAACAAACTATGAATTTGCATAGATACACACACAAATTCATGTGCAAGATAAAATGAAAATCCATGGTTTTAAGAGAGTTTTTTAAGGGTTTAAGGTAGAATATGATAATGGCATTTGCTATGATAAATTTTATTTAAACAAAGATATACATATGTTATATCTAATCAATCCAAATACAAGTGGATTGAATGATCATAGATAAAAATCTATTTATTATGTAAATTTACACCAAAAAAATAAAAGATATTATTTAGGGAGGTAGATGAAACTTTAATTTTTTTTTTTTTAAGAATAAAGGATTCATGGCTTGATTCATAAATTGTAACTTTATCTTCTCAATGGGTTTATGCATAATTGTTTGGGAGTTGTTTAAATTCAGTTCCTGATTAACCAACTTTTTATTTTTTTAGCAATCACTAAACTCTTTGTTGAATACTTTGTTGTAAACTTGTAATGATATTTCATTTAACATAACATTGTATTCTTATGCTAGTTCAAAAATATGATTTATAATTTATGATCATATACAGTGAACTGCATTTTTGTTAAACATCAAGGATTTGAAGTATATTACTATTAAATGTCAAAATTAATAGTTAAGTGTTAACAATAATGATCAATGTACTTAAATGATAACCATGCTAACTTTGTCATGATAATTTAGATAATCAATAATAATAATATTATAATAAGTATATTGATGTTATGTAGAATTTTTAAAATGTGTTAAAATTACAAAAGTTGTAGTTCAATTGGTTGAGCATAATTGGTGAGGGAGATGGTATTTTTCTTGATTATTTCATCCAACAAGGTTCAAATCCCCAAACATATGATATATAAGGAATGAGACCATGTACGTGCGCTTAACAACTTTGGTGGAGTGGATTCTCCTCAATCCTTAACTCTAAATAAACAAATATTAATATAAATTCATCATCCCATGCAAAATAACAAAAAGAACTTATATATGATATAAAATCTCATGTGAAACAAGTGATGCATGATGTCGAGTTCCTGTTGGTGAATATGGAGCATGCTGGTTTAGAGCAGAAAGTGGATAAAAAACTAGTAGTTAATTATCGGTGCGAGCTTGTGCCATCACATTGGTTGTGATGTTGGATTTATCCTATTAAGGATGTTTATTGCTTTGGTACAATATAAATGTGGTTGAACATGTAGTTCAAAGGAAAAGAAAAATAAGTTGACTGGATTGTCCAAATTCTGCAACAGTTACTTATATGTTCCTCAACCCAACTAGTCACAAGTAAATCTTGAGACACCGATTTTTTGACGTAAAAATAAGAAAGGATAGAATAGATAACGAGCAATGCATATTTATAAGATGTCATATGTCATAGAGCATTTATTCACTCAACCAAAATCAAAAGTTGAGATAGAAGAAAATTTCATATGAAGAAATGTGTGGAGTCATATAGTTTAAAATCAAAGATCAACAAAGTTTCTTGAAAGAAAATTTTATTCTAAAGAGTGAAAAAATATGATCCAAAACCAGTAGTGTTGCACTCTCAACAAATTTCATGCAATGTACTATATCATTTATGCACTAGATTGATAAGTAAATGAGATATAGATTCATATGAAGAAAATGTGAAGTGATAAATATTAAATACTTCAAAAGAAAAGAAGAAAGAATTACTTGAAAATAAATTTTGTTTAATAGATAGAGGGAAAAATGATCCAAGTCACATGTGTACTATTCTTGGAAACTCAAAATAAAATGCATTTAGAAAGCATGCTACCTTTTGTATGTACATTGAAAATGCATAAATCAAGTCTACAACATCATTGGCTTCATTACAACCACATTATTAAGGATTCAAATCAATCTCTTAACCTCCATGGCTGGAACAAGAGAAAGATGATCTAAAAAGATTGAGCTATTATTTTATTTAGATAGCTCCCTAGAAAGTACTTAAAAATGTAGATTTATATTCCATTGATAACAACAAGGGAAGATATTTCATTAGTTAGATATTAATATCAATGCTTGAGAGGAAATAGAACAAGGAGTTTGGGCCTGCTAACAATTTTAGTGCCTCCAAATCCTCCTGCTGCCTTATGGAAGGATAGTGATGAAAAATAGAAATAGTTGCCTATCTGATCCTTCATTTGGAACTTGTATGTAAAGTTTGTCTTGGTGGTATGGGGAAACTAGTTCCAAAAACACCATCTTTTCAGGAGTTTCTTCTCTGTTGTACCCCATTCATGTAACAGAATATGCATGCCAAGTAAATGTAGAGTCCACTACAAGTGATTGAAAACAATGAGATTAGATAAAAAAAGAGTCAGGACTTACCATGTTTTTCTATGACTCTAAATTAGACTTCTAAGAAGATCAACATGAGTATGTATTGTAGTGAAGGAAGTGCAAATCATAATGTATCAGCTTGATTCGGCTTAGAAAGGTGACCAAATGAAATTGTAGAACTTGAAAATGGAGACATTTATTAATTGCATTGCATCCATTTACTATCTAAATTGTCAAGTGATTGTGACGTTCTTAAAATTGTAAGCAGTAGAGGAATGTAGAATGAAGTTCTCAATCTAAATAATCATTGATACTTGATGAGTTCTATCACAATCAAAGAGTCAGAAGCATCCTTCTTCCTATTCCAATGTCTTTCAACAACAACTCTATGTGTACTAATGTATGTGTATGACACTCAATCAATTTGTATAAAAAATTGCTTCTATTATACAACTTGTCACTGAAGAGGCATTATTAGCTAGCTAGCATTTCCTAACTAAGATACCTTTGTACGAGGCATGTTTACTTATCTTTGTTTACAATAACCCCATCAATATCAATTTTTGTGATGAAAAATTCAACCAGGTGAAAAAATTTATCACTAAATATTATCAATATGTGAAATCCCTGTTCCACACCAACTGAACTACTTTACAACTCAGAGGCAAGCATGGACATTTCTAAGAAAACAAAAAACACCAAAATTATCCAAAACCTCAAAGGTAAAGAACAAAAATGAAAATGTAGTCACCATGCCACAAGAAAACATTAATGAAATCCCAAAATGGATCCGCAACACCCTAAGCTTTCTTCTCACCTTTAACCCTAGCCCTAATCATAGTTTTCAAATAAGGAGTAAATAGGTTTAACAGGTTCCTCAAACCTAGACACATCAAAACTTCAAAGTAAAAATAATTTACTAGTAGCTAACAATGAATCACAAGTTCAAATTTTGAAAGGGTCTAGAATCTTTTCAATCCATCCAACTTACACAATACCATTTTTCTTCTTTACAACTCAAAGTTTTAGGAAAACCTTTGTTCTTTCTTCAAACAACCAACTAAGACATACTATTTTCAACTTCCTTTAATAGAACAAAGAGAAGAGAGCGCTCAACCAAAGTCTCCTCACACATCGAGGAAGATTGTTTAACCCTGAGCATTGTTATGGTTGTATTGTTAAGCATAGATGGTTTTTTTTGCACCAAAAGATTGACTTGTTAATGCTCGATATAATTGCCATTTGAAGTTAATGAATCCATCAGAGGCGGCTAGGCCATGTCATGAACCAGAGTGCTATGCTACACGTCACAAGGAGACCAAGGGCATACACCTTGCAACAATCCCCCTAATGCAAGTGAGGGGTTCAAACCTGTGACTTAGGCTTTGATACCAATTATTGCATAGAAGGTTGTCGTTGCACCAAAAGATCGACTTGCTAGTGCCTGATACAACCGCCAGAGTTAATGAATCCATGGGAGGTGGTTAAGCCATGCCACGAACTCGAGCATTGTACTGCACATCACAAGGAGACCAAGGACGCACACCTTGCAACACAAAAATTCAAGAAATATTGACATAATGACTAAAAAGATTAAAATGCAATAATAATAATAATAATAAAACATATATTGCACTTCATCATATATACTCAAAATAATATTGGTTTCCATATTTACAACAAATTTCAAGATAGTATTCAAATGAAAATGCTACCTGAATAGGAAGCTCTAGAAAGCCAAAACATTATTTGTTGTAGAAGAAAAAAGATATATACATAATCATTCATAAATAGTTTTCATCCTAGCTAGAAAGTTCCACATATTTAACTAGGTTTGAATAGATCTAGGATTTTGAGAACACAATGTTGGAGCCATTGCGTACACTCAACCAAAGTATACATGTATTCCTATAGTTATTATAAAGATGGCATAGGTAGCGAAAAATAGAAGAGAATGCACTAGGATTGATGCTCTGCTTGTGTGAAAGGTGTTGAACTCCACTTTACAGTTGTTCCCTAGCAGTTGGAACAACAATCTTGGTGTCAGTAGTACGAATAGAACAACTTCCACTAAAATGGGTCCCCAGTCAACCATTTTCTTCCTTGAAGATGAGTGAGCAAACAAATTGCCTTTCAAAGCAATGTAGGTCTGTAGATTATACCTCTAGTATTAAATGGAAAATCATGAAGCTTCTAGATTCTCACTATTCCCACTTCACCTTTTGAGTGTGTGGCTACAACTAGAGAAGACCCACTTGTGAATAGATTAAGATAGCCCAATTTATGCTTTAATGCCATTATTGTTTTATGATGGTTTTGTAAAGCTTGAGATTGCTCTGTAAGCCAAAATGCTTCATGCAATGGCATTCAATGCATTAACCACGCATTGAGTGATTTTGTAGCTATCTACTGAGTTAGCAAATTTGTTAGTAAAGTTCTCACAATTTGCATTTAATGTGAAAATATTCACTCAAATCTATTTATGTCATCTTAATTTTTGAAATTGTTAAAAAAATATATATATTATACAACTACTCTTACCAATAGAAAAACAAATTAACTATAATTTTTAAATATAAAAAATATGTTTTTAAATACAAACTATAGAAATAGAAAGAAATATATTTAAATTATACAATCTGATTGACCAACACAACAAAAATAAAAATAAAAAATCAAATGATTGCAATACCCAAGAACTAAAAATACAGAAAAAAATAATAGACATGGCATATTAATAGATACGTTATATATTACTAATCTAATTTACAATCAAGACAGTTTTGGGTTGCAAAAATGACATACACGTAAGAAAAACATTTTATGTCGTATGTATGCATCAATTGTAGCCTATTTAACCACCACTGTTCCTAGATTGTCTTTAATCGAGTAGAGGCATCTGATATCAATCCACCACGTGGCAGCAGATCCGTATTTTCCGGCACAAGGATGCTCTCGGCCGTGTAGTGGGTTCCAGTCGTTTCCCCACTTTCCCGACTATTTATAGCCCCGTTTTCTTCTATCAATCTGAGCAATTCATTTGAACCATTCCTTTAAAATGAAAAATTCAATAACCTGGCTAATGTTAGTTTTAGTCCTGTTTGTTCATCCTTCCTACCAGTTCAGCCGCCATCGAGGTCTCTCAGAATTTGTGGAGAAAAGGACGTCTGCTGTGGACAGGCAGCCAAAGGAATGGACGCCTCCTTCCATTAGCACCGAAAATTCATGGGCCCGAAATCACTTGTACGCTCAAGATGGCCTCCAGGAGAATGATAAAATAATTGCCCTTCCCGGCCAACCAAAAGATGTAACATTTGCGCAGTATTCGGGATATGTGACGGTGGATTCAAAGGCAGGCAGAGCTCTGTTCTACTATTTTGCTGAGGCCACCCAAGACCCTTCTACTAAGCCTCTCCTCCTCTGGCTCAATGGAGGTAATTACTGCCTTACTCTTCAATTTTCATATCAGTGAATCTCTTACTCTATTGTTGTTGTTTCTGAATTCATTGTGTAAAATTTTAGTATCAATGTTACAAATCACAGTCTCCAGTTGTTTCTGGATTCAATTGTGTGAAATTTTTAATATCAACCTTTTGACTATTAGTTTTCTAATATCTTAATGATGAATCACAGAGTATGATCCATTCATATCTATAACGTGGATACAAAAAGTTTCACACAATCGAATCTAGAAACAACGGTAAATTGTAAAATTCTGATATCCTTAATCCTTCATTATGGAAAGCTAATACAGGCGTGAGATTTCAGGGCCGGGATGCTCATCGTTGGGAGCGGGAGCAATGACCGAGCTGGGGCCCTTCCGCGTTCAGCCTGATGGTGCCACTCTTTCTAGTAATCCGTATGCGTGGAACCAAGGTCTTCTTTTCTATACCCACCACACCTTTGCTTTTTCTCTTCACAATTGATGTTTCTTGTTAACTTTCACTTCAATCCATTTTTGACAGTGGCAAACACCTTGTTTTTGGAATCACCTGCTGGGGTTGGGTTTTCGTACTCCAATACCACCTCTGATTATGATAACGCCAATGACTACTCCACTGGTACTTTGTTCTGAGCTATGTTATAAGCCCAATTTATTTACGGGAATTCTGTTTCAATTTTACTGATTCAATATATGATTTTGATGTGATGGGTAAAAACTGTAGCCCGGGATTCGTACATGTTTCTACTGAATTGGTTTGAAAGGTTCCCGCAATATAAGAACCGGGAATTTTATATCGCAGGGGAAAGCTACGCTGGTAAGTCTTTCAACTCTCATCGTATCTGAATACAGAAAAAATAAACAATAAATAGTTGTTTCCTCCTTTTTGTGCAGGCTTTTATATACCTGAATTGGCAGACACGATTCTTAAGAATAACAACTCTCAGACATCTTTTATAAATCTCAAAGGAGTTATGGTGCGATTCCTCTACCTGCTTTTACAATTTCTTGAACTGCTCTGTTCTAGAAGGGAAGTGTGTATACTATTCATTTTTTTTTAATTATTATATTGGTTAATATATAGAGAGAGATTTACTTATCGAAAAATTGTGTTTATATAGATTGGTAATGGAATAATGAATCACGAGACAGATAATTGTGGGAGAATTGACTATTATTGGTCACATGCATTAATATCTGATGAAGACTATGCAAATGAGCGTTGTAGTACATCTAGATCAAGCTATCAAGTTGATAGTCACACATTTCACTCTCAGTTGGAAGCAACTAGGGGAGGGATAAACTCCTATAATATATATGCACCACTTTGTCCTTCTCAACTTAACGCTATATGGAGATCTACTTCGATTGTAAGAAATAAATGTGCTTAAGTACATGCATGTTTTTCTAGAATCTTTTAGCTTTTTTTTTTGAATTGTAGTAGTGTTGTGTCATATGATCAATTTTGAAAAATATAATTGCTACATCATCTCTATTATAGGATGCTACCCCTACAAATGGATTAGATGGATTTGATCCATGTAGCCTTGATTATGTGCTTACCTACCTTAACACACCTAAAGTGCAAAGTGCTCTTCATGCAAATGTGACAATCTTGCCTTATGCATGGACGGAATGCAGGTACACTTATGTTTGCAACTCATTGAAGTGAAGATGCTTGTTTGATCTTACTTAATACTTAGAAGATCATCATTTAAACTATAAAGTGCTCATCTTTTGCTTTGAACAGTGATGTACTCTCATACAATAGCTTAAATGTGACAACTATGTTACCAATATATCAAAGAATGATGGTAGCAGGATTGAGAATACTAGTCTACAGGTATAAGGGAGAAAAAATATACTTTGGAAAGTTATAATTATGAATATTTATATTATGAGCATTAATTAATAGTATGCAATTTTGGTTGCAGTGGAGATGTGGATGCAAAGGTACCAGTGACTAGTACAAGATATTCCATTAATGCATTAAATCTTTCAATTGAGAAAGCATGGTATCCATGGATGGATGGAGATATTGACGTGGGGGGTTATAGTGTAATTTACAAAGGATTAATATTTGCAACTGTAAGAGGAGCGGGGCATCAAGTGCCTAGCTATCAACCATCTAGAGCCTTGACCATGACCAAATCCTTTTTGACTGGCAAGCCACTTCCATCATAACAATTCCAAATATGGACATAAATATTGGAATTCAAATTATTTAACAACTTATGATTACTGAAGTCTATTAATGATGGATATTTCACCAATATATTTTATTGTTTGATTTTAGTCTATAAAATTTTTATTTTTTTATTTGTTAAAAGTATAAAATAAAAGTAATATTCATTTACATCAAATTTTATCAAATTATATAAAAAATGATATGAGTTATAGTTCCCTTATAGAACAAAAATTATTAAAGAAATTTATAAGCTGTAGTTAGTAACAATATAATCAATTCAATATAAATTGGTCAAAATTAATTAAGGATAGTTAAGAATGATAAATTAGATAATTGTATTTGTTATCTTAAAAAGTAAATTTAAAGAAGGATAATGTTAATTATTGAGTTGTGAATGGAGAATGAATTATATCTACTATAGAGTTGAATTTTGAATAGTCTTTGACTTGAAAATGCTACATCTTTTTGTTTACTACTTTAGATTTTGTGTTAGATATGAACTCTCTTTAAGGTCAAATATACATGTTTGGGTCTATTTTATGGTTCCAAATTCATCCTCTATGGGTAGATTTTACCCTATTGAGTGTGAAATTATTGTTTTGATACATTACGCTTGCAATGAATTCTTGTATAGTGAGTTGAATCAACATTATTATTTTTTAAAAGGATGAAAATGATTAATTAATATAAAATAAAAATATTAAATTTTACAATTTTAGATTTTCAAATGGAAAAATCCATGACTAAAGCAAGAAGATGAAAACCCAAGAAGGTTTTCCACTATCATGAAACCAATAGGATCCAAAGTAGCATAGTTAACCATAACGATTGAAGGAGTTAAAACCCTTACTCTGTATTTTTATCATTATGAATTAGTTGGAAAAGGTAAAGAGATTTATCAGATGGTAGCAACACTAACTCAAAGATATACCAAATTTTTTTTTTCATTTGAAGCAAACTTGACAAGGTAATAAATTACACTATTTCATGCCCTAGGAATATGAACAAAGGAAATAGCCTCAAAATTCAAAGAGAAATGGATAATCCATTCCACTAAAGAATTAATCCTCCAATAGCCCTTGTGAGAATCTCATTTATTTAGGAGAGAAACCAAGATCAAGGAAATTGATTCACAAATAACCTTCTTCTAACCAAAATCACAAGCATTTTAAAGAGCCACCAAAATAGCCTATCATTTCATCAAATTGTTAGATTTGATGCCTATAACATAAGATAAAATAAAATGGACTGAGCCATCACTATAAAAGTTGATTCCTCCAATCCCAACAATGTGTGGGTTACCGTGAGAAGAGACATTAGTATTAATTTTGAAAAAAAACTAAAAGGGGGAGTACACTACTTTCCACATTTATTCACCTTCTTAAATGACATAGATTTAAAGCCACAAAAAGGTAAAATATTTGAAAGCTCCAAATTTCATGGAATAAGAGAATCAAAAGAGGATAAGACCCCCTCAAAATTTAATTTAGTTGTAATATTTTCTTTAAGTAATTCCAAAATATTTACCCAAACCCATTCAAGGAGATTTTGGCCCTAAAACATACTATAATTCCACTCTAACTATATTTCTCATAAGATAAAAATAGGACCAATATCTTAGGAAACCACAAGGAAAGATGGTGATGCAAGAGGATTTCCTAAAGTTGCCCAAAATTCAATTAAGTAAGAAACATAAATAATAGGTAAATTCTAGCACTACCACCTATTGATGTGGTTGTTACACACACAACAACATGCAGATACAATATTCTTATTTGAACAATAGAACCTATCTATCTTGAAAGAATCACAAAATTCAATTAATAATTTAGCTATCCGAAGGCTCGAGAATGTTAGTCTTGATGTAGTAGGTTCGCTCAGGGTTCATTATGTAATTGAATTGTTTTAACATAGGGTTCCTGCTGGTATTCAAAATCTCTTTCAATGAAAAATTGGTCATGTAATAATCCTAAAAAATAATTATTGCATCACTTTCAAACTTCAATTAATTTGAATCTTTTCAAAAATAAACTTCATAAGATCAAGGTAAGAAAAGATAAAGCCTAAAAAACTAATTGCTCCTAGTTATTACCCATGCATATATTGAGAAATAGACAAGCTAAAGCATTAAATATTTGTTATTTCACCAGATTTTTTTATAGCTACATACAAAATAATGGAAGAGTTTAAAGAAACATAACCACTCACAACTAAGATATCTTCAAAATGCACCCAAATTTGCCACAACAAATTGATTATTTCAATAGGATTGATCAACTTATAGTCACACAAAATATATGATTTGGAATGACCTTTACTTGTTTTAGCATTATCAATCTCTATAGTAAATAAAAGTCTTTATAGTTGAATTGAATAGAAAATATGAAGTAAAGAAATAAATTGGCGATGTTCCAATTTAGGATCTACTATTTCAACAAATTATGATCCCCCTAAACTAATCAACTCACTTTCCATCACTTTGATCCACACTAAAATCCCTTGATTCTCAAACAAATTGAATAAAAAAGGTACTTGGGATCCTCCAGTTTTCAAAAATGCAAAATCCATTATGCTGGTGGAAATCTTCATAATTCCCACATCCGAAGACATTACTTCCTATATCGGGAAAAATAGCTACTACCGAAATCAAAGAAAATACCCGCTATCAAAGTTGAGAAAAACATTTGTTAGTGGTATTGACACCTATCTCTGCATCCTTCCTCATTTTCTCAAAAAACTCACAAAACTTTATCCTGTAACATTTTTCATGAGTTTCCATTGAAACTTTTCCCAAGCATATCCTTCAGACAAATTCTTTATTTCATCATTTCTTTGCAACATGTATGCTCCATACCATATGATAATGTTCTTAGTTTTAATTGTCTCTTCCATTATTTCTTGGTTCAAATACTAGACAGGGTCATTGCTTATCCTTTTGAGTATAGCCTTGAATATTTTCACTTCTACATCATCTTGTCCCAAGCTATCTGAGTTAGATATTTTCTAGGTAAGTGTTTCCATGAGCTCTGGATCTTTATCCATCATCTTCTCAATATCTTTGATGACCTTGTTTATTCCCTCCACATATTACAATGAAAAATATCTTTCCCAATCTAACTACAATCTCTAGGCCTTTACCTTTTTAAGATCCTATTTCGTTACCACCTTTTCTTCTAATAGCAATTTCATATCCATCTTTTGAATGACTATCATTCACTGCAACTCCATATCATTTAATTCTAGGTAGTCTTTGCAATTAGTCAAGTGCTTACCTTTTGGCCTTCCAAAAAAAAAATGAGAAACTTCATTGAATTTCCCTATGGCTCCTCTCATGGATTCTCACCTTGTTTCATTATATCCTCCACCCATTTATCCAACACATTCAATTTGTGCCTCAAATTTTCAATTTTTTCCACTTGTTCCTTGGACATTATTACTGGGTCTGTCTAGGTAGTTCTATCAATGATTGGATTGGCTAAGCCACTTCTCTAAGAAAACTTTGCATTTGAGCTATACACTCTTTTAATTCCTTCTTATTTTTCTTATCTTTTCTCATCCTCATAACAATCATTTCCAAGATCATCCTAATTTCCTCTATATCATGTTTCCATGAAGAATTCCCTAAGTTAATAGTTGATAGCTTGTAATCTTAGGCAGTGACTTCACCTTTGTCTTTTTCTATTGTAGGGGTATCAACCTATATGAACTTTACACCACCCACACTTCTCTATATTGCATGCTAACCCTGACCTTAGCTTTGGGATTCGACGTTTCCACCTCTTGTATCATATTCCTAATGTCTAATGGTACCAATTGAACTTGCATTGGTGGTTGTAATTGCTAAGCCAACCAATCAAGAATGTCTCCACTTATTCCTAATTCTTTCAGACCCTTTTTTCCACCTGGTCCACCTACTTGGAAGCTTCCCTTTCTAATGCACGATATCCATTACCCTCATTCTCATGGATGTTTCTATGTCACCTTCTGGTTGAAATGACTCCTTGTTCTTGCTCTACTTTCATTAGTTTTTGTTTTGATCCACCCCAACTTTTCTCTTATATTTTTCTCTCAAGTGTAAGTTCCTCATGAGATCTTAGGACATCAACCTTTCTAATATCTTCATGTCCTTCACTAACAACCTTAGTGTTTTCAACCAGTTGATCCTTATTTGAGCTTTCCTCTAGTTGAGATTTTGGTAGCTAATCTTATGAATTTTTATTATCAATTTTTAGATGTTGAGATTGGACTCTAGTCATCTCAACATTTGTTGAATCTTCCAATTGTACCGTGTCTTCTTCTCTTTCTAAAAAAGAAATATTTTAGAAATATTTAGCCACTTTCTCTTCTTGAACCGAAGGCATTACTTTTGTTATTTCTTCAATCACCCTTTCTTCCCTTTCAGGGTTATCTCCTTCTTGAGCAGGTGGATAAACTATTACCTCTTTACCTTTAACAATGTTCTTTGGAACATCCTTTTGTTGGAATGTGATGTTGTTTGTTGTCATTAATGGTTTTCATTCATGTCAACATATCTTGGTTGATTAATTTTGATGCTTTGGTGATCCAGATTGACAAGCTTCAGATGTTGCATTGTGATGATCTATCTTTTGGTCATGCTTGTCCGAGTCCCATTCATCTTGCAACATAATGAGACATATTATTTTGGGTTTGGACCAATTTGGAAGTTGGTTATTGTGCCCTGAAACATATTTTGCATTGTAATGTGTTTATTCTATTTTTCAGATATCATTGTAACATTTTGACTTGAGCGAGGAGGTTCTGTGTGGTCCATGTTTTGTTCCTCTTCACTGCAAGAATGATTTTGTGGCTACCCAATTCAAATTATATTTGGCTAACTTAGAAGACTATGAAGACATTATGTCTAGCTAACCTAGAAGATTGTGACGACATGGAATGACATAAGAGTTGATTTTTTCAATGAAAGCAAGTGTGATGCATGTGAATTTGAAAATCTAGACATTGTGAAGTGTGTGGAAGTATATGACTGGAGTCAACAAACATTGAGATTCTATTTAGAGTCATTTTTGGTGATAGTTATTTCAGCGATGGATTTCCTTTCATCATTTTTCTAGCAGTGAGCTGTTTTTTGTTGGTAGTGATCCTTTTTTTGTTGGTAGTGAGCCTTTCTCTTTTGGTAGTGAGCCTTTATATCTTTGGTTGTAATAGCTGGGCAGTGAGCCCAACTGACAGTGAGCCTTACTTGCATCGATCCTTTGTAAAAATCACCTTAACTAGTGTCACCTTAACCGGTGCTTTATAATTGAGAATTATTATTCTCCATGGTTTTTTCCCTTCTTGGGTTTCTACGTAAATTATAGTGTTCATTGTGCATGATATTGTTTTGTGCTTTCATGTTCATTAATATCTGATTGGTTTAAGTTTGTTATAGATTAATTAAAGTCGAGAAAATTGTTTTATAATAATCGATTCACCCCCCTCTCACCAGACTATTCAACAATTGGTATTAGAGCTTTGGTTCCTTGAAGAAGAGCTTAACCGCTTGGGGTAGATCCGATGGTGCACAAACTAACAATTCTTGTATTTGATGGATCTGACTATAGTTTCTAGAAAGTGCAGATGAGAGGTTACCTAATCTCTTTAGGCTACAAGACTTGGAAAGTCGTTGAGACAAAATATGTTGAACCAACAAAAGGTGTTTCTACTACGGATGAGATTTCAGCCTATGAAGAGAATGAAAAAACAAGGTATGCAATCTTTAGTGGTTTGTCCAAGACTGAGTTAACAAAAGTTATTTCTTTGGGTACCGCTTATGAAGTTTGTGAAAAGTTGAAAGAAATCTATGAAGGAAATGATAGATTCAAATTATCAAAGAAGCTGGCAGCTAAGTGCAGATATGAAAAGTTGAGAATGGAAGAAGGTGAGGATATATCAAGATACTTTTAGAGAGTTGAAAGTGCAATAAATGTAGTAAAAAATCAAGGAGGGACTCTGAAAGATGTAGATACCATGTAATGGATAAAATTATGATAACCTTACCAAAGAGTTATAGTGATAAGATCTCAACTATTGAGGTAGTTTATGATCTGAAGAAATTCACCAGAGAGAAACTATTTGGCACCTTGATCGCATTTGAGATGAGGAAATTTAGAAAAGAAAAGGAGAAATCGGAAACAACCTTCAAAGCCACAAATATAGAAGAAGATCCGGATGATGAAATTTCAAAAGAGTTGGAAGAAAACTTCACAAGAAAGTTGAAGAAAGGTACCAACAAGTACAAAGGTATCTTACCTCTTAAATGTTTCAGATGTGGAAAGATTGGTCATTTAACAACTAAGTGTTTGGAAAGGGGAATAAGGAAAAAGTTAAAAAAGATAAATAAGAAGGCTTAGTATGTCAATGAGAATGCCAAAATTTCAGATGATGAATCAAATCATGAGGATTGTTTATTTTTGGTGCAAAAGGATGAACCTAGATTTGATATCTCTAATATTTGTCTAAAATCTAATGATAGCACTAAAGCTACATTGTTTGTTAAAAGAAATAGAGATGAATGGCTGATTGATAGTGGATGTTCGAATCATATGACTGGTGATAAAAGTAAGTTTGTAAAGCTTGAGAAATATGATGGAGGTTTTGTTAGATTTGGAGATGATAAAACAACACAAATTGTTTGAATTGGCTCTATTAAATTTGATGGAAAGCATAACATTGACAATGTTTACTATGTGAAGGGTTGATATCATAATCTTTTGAGTGTTGGACAGATGTGCGAAAATGGCTATAATGTGGTGTTTCAGGATGATGGTTGTGAGATCCAAAAGAGATTTGGAACTGTTATTGTAGCTAGAAAAGAACAAGTGGGAATATGTATCAACTGGAAGGAGCTACAAAGAAATTATTATTCTCCCAGTCCAATGAAAATTGGATTTGGCACCAGAGGATGTATCACATCAATTTCAATAATTTGGTAAGGATAAGTTCAACAAGAGCAGTTAGAGATTTTCCATGACTGATCAAACCAAACAACACTAGATCTTCAAAGGATGTCAAGAAGGAAAGCAAACCAGAGAAATGTTCTAGAGAAAAGAAGAATCATCTACCGGTTTGTTGGACCTTGTACACACTAAACTATGTGCTCCGACCAAAACAAGAAGCTTACAAGGTGAGAGATATTTCATTCTCTTAATAGATGATTATTCCAAACTAACTTGGGTTGCATTTTTAAGAGAAAAATCAGAGGCTTTAGAGAAATTCAAGATCTTTAAGGAAAGAGTTGAGAATGAAGTTGAAAGGAGAATCAAGTGTCTAAGATCTGATAGAGGAGAGTTTACTTCTGATGAATTCAAAAAGTTATGTGAAAAAAATGGCATTAAAAACAACTATCTATCCCTAGAACACCTCAGCACAATGGTATAGTAGAAAGAATGAAAAAAATAGTTCAAGAAGTGGCTAGAAAAATGATCATGGAAGCAGGTTTACCACAGATCTACTGGAGAGAAGCAATACACACAATAGTATACACTTTTAACAGAGTACTATTCCAGATGAAATATGGAAAGACATCATATGAGCTATGGCATGGAAGAGCTCCCATAGTAAAGTACTTTAAAATTTTTGGAAGAAAATGCTACATTCATAGAGATGAGGACAATCTTGGAAAGTTTAACAATAGAGCTGATGAAGGCATATTTCTGGGTTACTCTACAAGAAGCAAAGCGTACTGGTGTTACAACAAGAGGCTGAATAAGATTGTTGAAAGTGAAAATGTGAAAGCAGATGAAGATGTTCAAAGAAATTCAGAAAGGAATATTGAATATGAATCAGATGACTTGGATGACAAAGGAGAAAAAGATAAGAAAGAAGAAGAAGAAGGAGAAGAAGAGACAAAGGGGGCTCCAACAACCACAACTAAAAATCCAATATATGTATAGAAAAAACACTTAGAAAACTAGATCATTGGAGATAAGAATAAGGGAATCACCACAAGAAGTAAAGTAGCTTAAGAGCAAGTATTATTGTGTCTACTCTTGGAAACTGAGCGAAAGACTATGGAAGAATCATGCAATGATTAGAATTGGGTGAAGGTAATGAAGGAAGAGCTTGATTAGATAGAGAAAAATTAGACTTGGGAACTTGTGCCCAGTTTGGTAGAAAAAAATGTAATTGGAACAAAATGGGTAATACAAAACAAGCTAGATGAAAATGGAAAGGTAGTGAGAAACAAGGAAACATTGGTTTGCAAAGGTTACACTCAAATTGAAGGTATTGATTTCAAAGAAACCTATGCCCCTGTTGCCCGGATGGAAGCAGTTCAGATATTTTTGGATTTTGTAGCTTTTAAGGATTTCAAAGTCTATCAAATGGATGTAAAATTTGCATTCTTCAATGGATAACTAAAGGAAGAATTTTACATTGAGCAACTAGAGGGATTTAAGTCTGCAAGTGACCCGAATGTTATTTGCAAGTTGAAGAAAGCTTTATATGGTTTGAAGTAGGCATGTAGAGCCTGGTATGCGAAATTAGACAAGTACTTGACTGGACAAGGATTTCAAAAGGGATTTGTTGATAGTAATTTGTATTATAGAACTCAGTCAGATCAAATGTTGATTATTGTGGTTTATGTTGATGACATAATCTTTGGAGGAAATGATGATATGTGCAAAAAATTTACAGATGAAATGCAGAAGGAACTTGAAATGTTTATGATTGGTGAGTTAAATTTCTTCCTTGGACTACAAGTAAATCAGACCAACAAATGAATTTTCATCTCTCAGTCCAAGTATACCAAAGAATTATTGAAGAAGTTTGGATTGGAGAATTCTAAATTGGTTTGTACACCTATTGTTACCAGATGCAAGTTGACAAAAGAAGATGATTCACCTAAAGCTAATGCAAATATGTATAGGTCAATGATTGGAGGATTGTTATATTTGACTACAACTAGACCAGGCATTATGTATGCTATTTGTTTAGTAGCAAGATTTCAACAAGAACCAAAGGAATCACATGTTGTGGTAAAAAGGATCTTTAGATATTTGAAGGGTACATAAGACATGTGGTTATGGTATCTAAAGGACTCATATTTCACTTTGATAGCCTACACCGATGCTGATAGGGCTGGATGTGTTGATAACATGCATAGTACAAGTGGTGGAGCTTATTTCCTTGGCTCCCGATTGGTTTCTTGGTTAAGTAAGAAACAAGATTATGTATCTTTATCTACTACTGAATCTAAATACATTGCAACATCCTCATGTTGCACTCATATACTTTGGATGAAAAAAACATTGAAAGACATTGGCATGTATCATTTGATGAATTGATCTCAATTATGTGTGATAATACCAATGCAATAAACATTTCCAAGAATCTGGTACAACACTCTAGAACGAAACAGATATCCATTAGATATCATTTCTTGAGGGAGAAGGTATTGGACAATGAGTTCATACTTGAATATGTACCTACAAAAGAGCAGATTGCAAATATTTTTACAAAACCATTGAGAAAAGATACCTTTGAGTATCTCTAACAGAAGTTAGGGGTTTTTCCCCCTCCTAATCTACAACAATGTGCACCAAGGTGTGCATTGGTCCAAAATTTTACATGTTCACCCTTATCTGGATCAATGCTGGGAGGCTTCCTCTGGGGGAGTGAAGTAAGTTTTTCAGGGGGAGTTTTTTTCCCTTTGTCCTTGATGTCAAAGGGGGAGATTATTGAAATGTGATGCTTGAGTTGTTTGGTTTTTTGTTGATGGATGTTTCCATTAATGACAAAGGGGGAGATTGTTGGAATGTGATGTTGTTTTTTGTCATTAATGGTTGTAATAAATCATTTAATATTGATGATTATAACCAAATATTTAGATTTTATCTTCCTTATATTATCATCCAACTTTGGTAAAAAATATGAAAAAAATGTAGTTATATGTCAACTATAGGCAAATCTTTTAAAATTAGGGTTTTGTCCACATTTTTCTAGATCATAGCTCTAATACCACTTGATATAATTTTACATATAATATTTGAAATAATATAATGTAGAAGATATATCTCATACAAAAAAGGATATTTTTATCAGCCAATATGCTCTTAATATCCAATATATGCAAAATAGAGTAAACCCTTGAGGTTGGGTAACACTATACAATACTACTTATGGAAGAAGCCACTCCATGCTATATCTCCAAGAGATCCCAAATATAATATCATATTTCAAACACCTTTTTACAATTATAATCACTTTCTTTATATAGACATCCTCATAATAATACAGTAGAGATGTAATCGCATTGAAGGCCTACTCATTGCCTATATAATTAATTACACAAGTTATCCACATAACCCAACAAAACTAACTTAAGGGATGTGTGCCACATGTTAGCATCTTCATCCACCTAAATACATTATAATATAATAGCCCTAGATACATAATATAAACTTTGTTGAGGAAAACTCCACCATCAAAGAGAGTGCAAATTTGTATTAAAAGCATCTCCCTTCAATTTGCTAAAATTTTGAAAATGTTCAGATATCTATAAAAATATACATAATACCTATTTCCCGAAACATAAAAATATAGAGAAAATGAAAATAAGAAAGATCATAAATGGTTTACCAAACAAGGGGCAACTACCATGGGCTAAAACTATGTGCCCATAAACCCTCAAACAAAAACTAGATACTTGTATCTACTTGATCAATCTTCCACAATAGAATGTAACTCCTCTTACACCAATTATGTATGTTATTATAATGGTAAAATTTCATCATTAAGCCCAATTTCCCAATTATAGGTGTTTGATGAGGGACAATTAATGGCTTTTCATAGCTGATATTGAGAAAGGTGGTCCATAACTTCCATTTGACTTATTTTGTAATATTTCCAAAGAAATTTCATTAAAAATATGATGGAGAATAAAATAATAATACATAATTATTCTCATTCATAAATAGGTATCCACTTTCACCCTCTCCATGATTCTTGGAGAAAACACATTATTTATCATATATAATTAAAATGAGACTCTAGGATTGCAAGGTGAATTCAACCTATTATCCTAACACTATCCCAATTTAAATTTATATTAAAATGAAATAAATAATAAACATGAAATAAGTGAGGTGTAGTATATAAGGCTCATGGCTTCCATAAACTAATATATTTTATCCATGCTCACTAGTTTTGTAAGAGAATATACAACATTCTTAAGAGTGTCAATCCTCTATATCTCATGATCTCACCATTTTCTACGATATCATAAAAAACCTATACCATACATCAAGGTTCTTGGTACAATCATGGTATATGAGATTCTTATCCGAACAAATAGCTCTTTGATTGTCACATCTAATTTGAACCACCCTAAAATAAAAACCAACTTTAGAAAATAATAAAAGTGATCTATGGAACCAAACCATCTCTTTAGAAACATGTGTGGCAACCATATACTATAATTTAATAGTGTGAATATCAACCATTAGATTCATATTTCTCATCCGACCAATAACACTAATAAATATAGAAAACACAACCACTAATGGACTTTGGTTATCCAAGTCACCTATCCAATCTACAACAACAAAGTCCTATATGTCTAATTTCTTTCCCATATCATTAAAATAGAGATATAATAAATACTAAATATAATTTACATGTATATAAGTAAATATCCTTTTAATATGATTCAAAGTCTATTTACTAGGGTTAGACATAAACCTGCTAAGAATTCCCACTAATTGGGCAACATTTAGTCTAGTACAAATCACTGCATATATTATATTGCCAACAACACTACCATAAGAAACACTATATTTTTCCTCTACACCAAAATTTAACTTAGGAAATATATTCAATGAAATATTACTACCAACATGAAAAGGGATACTCACTATTTATAATTATGTATAATAAACAACTACAAAATAGTGACAACATACTTACTGTAACTAATCCAAAGCTTTATGTGAATCATATTTTTAGTATGTGCACATAGATGAGGGACATAAAGTGGACAAAATGTTTTGGAGGAAAAATAAAACATGACACACTCATGTTATAAAAAACATGCATGCATTCACGTTATAACATGAATGTGTTAAGGATTGATTACAATATAATTCAATGTGAACTGTAGTGCTAAAAGATATAAATAAATATTATCTCCAAAATGGTCTTAACAAAATCCTAGTGTTAGTACAATTTTTTTTTCTCTTCCTATTGATGGGCTTGCCACAAGGATAATGATGCTAGCATTAGAATCTTAAAAAAAATAGAAAGCTAGGGTGATGTTAATTACATATTTTAAATAAAGTATTGGAAAATAGGTTTACATTGATTAAACAATAGAGTATAAAGTGGACAGATAAGAAAGAAAACTACACAAATTTAAGAAAACATTGAATGGTCTTAAGTAAGCAACTAAGTCTTTATATAGCCAAAGTAATGACTTGATTATGCTATAAATGGTGATATTCCAATTAATGAATTTAGAACAATAATATAAGGAGAATTTGAGATGACTAACTTAGTTCTATTGAAATATTTTTTAGGAGTACAATTTCTTCAAATGAATGATGAAATATTTATTTCATAAATTAAATATGCCAAAGATTTAGATTTAAATATATATTGAGTAGAGAACAACAAACCAATTTGTATATTTGTTGTCACAAGTCAAAAACTATGAAATGATGGCTAGGTGAAAGTTCATATTCTCATCCAACTTTTAGAAATGGAATAGCCAACAATATTCAAACCTTCTAACTTGAAATAGTAGAAAGTGGTATATATGTTTTTATTTTTAAATGATATAGAATAATGATATATACATTTTTATTTATATAAAATAAATTGAGTGTATCATTTTGTAAAATTAACACTATAATTTAATTGTTGATAAAATGTTGAAAAATGAGATTAACGAGGATGTCACTTTTTATATGGTAAATTTTAATCTTTTTATTTTGTATTTATAACTTAAAACACTAGTGAATGGATCAAATTTTTTCTCATTACAATAGATATTCATAAATAAAATTTAAAAATTGTGTGTATTGAAAACATAAGTATTTTAATAAAACAACATTTTTTCCTAACTATTTATCCAAAATAGAAAAAGTAATATCATCTTGACATGAAATATCTTCTGTAGGGTACCTTTTTTTTAAGTTAATAAATTTTAGTATTTTCCTTGAGAATACAATCAATGTTATATTTTGGTGTTGATGACCTACTTTAAGTGAAAATAAAATAAAAATTATAAATGTTAATTAAAATATTTTAAAAAACTATACTTATAGATCTAGAAAAGGATATTTTTAAATTTAAAAAAAATATTATTTATGTTAGTAGACTTTGTGAGAACATCAAGTGTTACAAAATAATTTATTTTTAATAAATTGGTCTCAAAATGATACTACATATGTATTTAATGGACACTTCTAATTGAAAAAAGGTGTAGATTAGCTTTAATTTAGATAGAACATATGTTTGACAAAATTTGAATTTTTATAGGAAATGTTTAAATTTATTTGTATTAATAAGTTAGCCTAGAATGGGACAACTTTGAACTTTCACCTAGTAATAATAGCAAGTTAATTCTACTCATTAAAAGTATTGATTAGAAGATTAATAAACCTAATGTCTAAGTGCACACTAAGTATGATAAAATATGGCTATAGTTGATGAATTTCAAACCATAAAATATATCCAAAACATGTAAATTAATCTTAAGTAGAATTCATATCTAGAATAAAATCTAAATTAGTACACTAACAAAGAGGTAGTAGTTTTAGGTCAAAAACTATTCAAAAAGTCAACTCTAGATTAAAGATAATTCATTCTTCATCCATTGCTCAATAATTAACATTATTCTTCTTTGCATTTACTTTTCTAAGATAACAAATACAATTATCTAATTTATCATTCCTAACTACCATTATTAGGGGAGAGAGCCCCACCCTAATTTTGCATTTCTCAAAATCCTATGTGAAAATTTCAAATCACTCTCAGTTTTGTACAACAATTTATTTGGCAACTCACGTGCTTCTATATTTCATTTTAGGGTCACATCATCAAATGTGATGCCACATCAACATACTTTTAGTTGAGGTATCAAAAAAGGGCCAAAAAAAAAGTGAGACTGATAGTGGTGCACTAAGTCATGTTTTATTGGTGCACTAATGTGGCATCACATGATTTGTCAGTTTGTGTATTTTATGGATAAAAAGTGTTTTGTAATTGATTAAGGTGCTCTACTATGGGGCCCACTGAGGACTACTTCTATCCCCACTATTGGACCCTACTCCACTATGGGCCCCTCTCCCCTAATATATACTAATTTATATACTTGATTAATTTAATCTTAAAAAAATTATAATCATTTGCAATGATGTAATTTCATCTATATATTATTATTGTATTTTAACTAACCACAACAAAAAAACTCTTAAATAACTTCTATTATAGAGAAGAACTAAAACACGTCATTTTTCATATATATTTTCATATTACTTTTATTTTATATTTTTGTAATCTCTTTCCATATTTTAAAGTCATAACAAATCAAACAAATATAATTTTGATAATTTCTTAATTTATAAATTTAAATCAAACAGTAAGATACATAGCAAAATATATATCTTATATATCTTTAATAGACTTTACTAGTCATACTAGTAATTTTAAAATAATTTGAATGCCAATATTAATGTCCAAATGTGTGCTTGTTATGATGGTAGAGGCTTTCCAAGAAAACTATATTTAGTCATGGTTAATGCTCTAGATGGTTGATAGTTTGGCACTTCATGGATTGCTCCTCTTACTATTGCAAATATCAATCTTTTATAAATTACATTATAACCCCCCACATCAATATCTCCATTCATCCATGGATACTATACTTTCTCAATTGAAAGATTCAATGCACTAATTGAATATCTTGTACTAGTTATTGGTACCCTTGCATCCAAATCTCCACTACAACCAAAATTATATATTATTAATTAAAATGCTCACAATCTAAATATTTATAATAATAATTTTCTGAAGTTTTTTTTTCTCCCTTATACCTATAGACTAGTATCCTCAATATTGCTACCATCATCCTTTGATAAATTGGTAACATAATTGTCACATTTAAGCTATTGTGTGAGAGCACATTACTGTTTGGAGTAAAAGATGAGCACTTTATAGTTTAGATGATCTTCTAATTACCAATTAAGAATAAACAAGTATCTTCACTTCAAAGAGTTGCATATAAAATCATCAATGCATTTTATCCATGCATAAGGTAAACTTGTGATCTTTGCATGAAGAGAACTTTGCATTGTAGTTGTGTTAAGGTGGGTAAGTACATAGCCATGACTACATCTAGATCAAATCCATCAAATCCATTCATAAGGGCATCATCATATAATAGAAATTCAATCTATCATTTTTTAAATATTTTTTAAACTTTACCATATGAACTAACATTACTACATTTCAAAAGAATTATGCTAAAATATTCTTAAAAAGGCATGCATCTACTTAAGCAGATATATTTCTTGTAGTAGAAAAAAAAATCTTAATGTAGAAGATCCGCATATGAGCTGAGGCTGGTAAAGACAAATTGATGCATACATATTATAGGGGTTTATCCCTCCCCTACATGATTTTGATTGAGAATAAAATGTGTGACTTTATATAGTCTTCATATGACATTAATGTGTGTGATCATGGATAGTCATTCATCTCACAATCATCCATCTCATTATTCATTGTTCCATTTCTAATATAAATAAACACAAATTTTCAATAACTAAATATTTATAATGATTTGTGAGATTAATATATATTATTTATAATATTTCATATATGTATTGTACTCATTATTGTAAAGATATAACATCAAACATATCATGTACAGAACTCTAAAATTAAAACCATAAAAAATATTGTTAATTGTACTTTGAAACAATTAGCTTTGCAGAAGACATTTTAAATGACAACGGATTTAATAAAGCAAAATGAGCAGATAGTTCAAATTTAAGTGGTAACTCATACTTTCTGAAATATATAGATGTTCAATAATAAATTGGTCAACAAAATATATTTATATCTAATAAAATATGATTAATTGAGAGTTAAAGTCCGTAGGTGGGCCCTCTCCACGTAAACAGCCGGCTACGTTGATGCCATGCAAACTAATTCAGTTGTAGACAAAAAAAGTCGGCAGCATAGAAGCATTTAAAAACAATCCAAAATGGTGTTGATAGCCATTTATTTAGTTATCTATTTGTGTAATTGAAGAAGCTTAATAAAAGAAATCTCTCGAGTAATAAATAATTTATTCTGTTTTTATTTAAGTTTTAAATAATAATATAGAAAATTTATTGAAATAATTTATTTTCATAAAATTTTGACATTATTGATATAGTTTATATTTAAGATGAGTAAGTGTAAATAAACATATCTTAAATATTTCTATTTAAAAATCATAAAAGAAATAGTTTGTTTCAAAAAATCTTGATACTATTGATATAATTATATATTTAATATATGAATAAACAATTTATTAAAATTGTAAATAAAAATAGCATAAGTATAACTATCTAAAAAATACTAAGAATCAAGAGGTATCTATCAATGTGTTTAAATAGATGTATTTAAGATATCTATACAAGTTATGTTCAATCCAATTCTAAACCCTTCTCAATCAATTAATCAAGAGATTTTTTCTAACTAATAATTATATTTATGAATAATATTTTTTTATCCAAAGACAATATAATAGACATCCAATCTTCTAAGTTAAGATTCTCATATTTCTCTTCATCCATTTTAGTCACAACATTAGCAAACTATAACTATAATAGAGATTGCTAACTTAGTAGGGAAAGTGGATTTCCACACAATGACAAAACGAATCTAGCTTCTATTGTAAGAAAATAATTTAATTGTCCATGCAATATGGTTATGATCCTAGTCACTCTTCCTCTAACCCTAAAAATCAGACCTATTTCCCAAGGCTAGGGATGTCAACTTGACAAAAATATGACAAGATTCATGATCGAGTAGATGAAAGCTTATAGAAAATACATAAGCTTGTAGTGGCATACAATAAATTCATCGCCAACAATTCATTGATCGAAAATTCACTATCAACAATTCACCATCACGAAAATTCACCACCAAGTAAAATTCACCGCTAACAATTCATTGTTGCGAAAAATTAACCGCATTAATATTTTTAATAAAATCAAAGTTTTTGAAATATATATTAAAAAATATTAATGTGTTTAATTTTTTGCCACGATGAATTGTTGACGATGAATTTTACTTGACGGTGAAGTTTTCGTCGATGAATTTTTATGGCGGTGAATTGCTGGCGGTGAATTTTCCTAGAACCACTTGTAATATACTAACAACTATAAATAAACCTTAAAGACCTTGCTTAATTAGATGGAAACAATCTTACATATGCACCCAAATATAATACTAATTTTTCATTCCTATACATAAATTCTCTTGACCTAGCATACATGCATATATTGCAAACCATCTTACTTTATCATTAATATTTAACCAGCTAAATATGCATAAGATTTTACACACATTGAATCACAAAACCATGAGAGAGAGCATGACATAAACTAGCATCAAAAAATAAAATAAAAGGGGCATACTTTAACTATTTTAGAGATGTTTGTTATAGTAGGAGACTCTTATTAATTGGTCTCTTTATAATCTGGGCAATAGAGTCAAAACACTACCCTTGACACTAAAATAATTTATATTTTAAATTTAAATATAGGTATATAATTGGTAATTATAATTGTGGCTCCATGATCATCAAATGTAGACCTATAGGTCATAAGAAATTATGAAAAAGCATTCTTTATAATCCATGATTGAACAAAGAAAAATATATGTATTATGTTGGAAATATTTTCTCAAATGAATTGTGAAATGTTTAATTTTATTTGCACTTACATGAGTTAAATAAATGGTACAATAATAGTTTGACAATTGTAGCCTTAAGATAACAATCCTAAAAAATATCTACTTAGCCATGGACACATTAATAACACAAAGATATTCCTACATTCAAATTCTTTTAGACAAAAATAGAAAAGGTGAAGCATGGAAAAATAAGGAATGAATTGCAAGAGTTTCTATTTGATAGTTTTTTAATCACTTAATATCGAATTCAAAATAATACCTAGTCCCAAATGTACTAGCAACCTCTACAATAAAAAGGTTCTATATATATATATATCAACTTAGAGAGAAGAAGAAAATGGTGAGATTATCAGACAAATAAATTTAGTTCATTTAATTACAATCAAACTAGATTCATAAACCACCTATCCTACCTTCTTATCTAAGAAATGAATTTAGGAACGACCAAAACTATAACTCAACAAAAAGAACTACAACCCCTGAAACTCGATAATACTCCTCTTTTAGAGGAATGATACTCCCACATATTTTAGCTAATGTGTTATATTTACACAATGGTACCTTTTGTAATCCTACTACAAAAAAAAAAACTTGAGCTCATACCCAAAAACTCGCAATGCAACATATATAATTTTAGCTAATGTGTTATATTGAAGGGAATAAATGGTCTCCTTTTCTATTGTCCTATTAAATTAGAGATCCCCATTGCTCTCAATGAATCCCATTAAGGTTCTTGTGAAGGGAACTTTGATGGTTGATCTTTGGTTCAAAATTTAATTTGAATTGGATATTATTGGAAAAAAATGGAGTAAGATTGTTTTTCCTTCATTAAGAAATTCCTAAATGTTAACAACATAACAATTGGATTCATGCTCCACTCATGAACTTCATGCACATGTTTCTATTTGGTCATTTTTTGTGTGGAGCTTGGATTTTATTAGAAAAATTTCTCCTCCCTCATCTCAAGGACATACTTTTATCATTACAACTATATATTATTTCATGAACTTGGTAGAAGTAGCTCCACTTTTCTCCATGATGATTGAAGTTATTTTTCACTTTATATTGGATAATATTATATCATGATTTGGTCTTCATTCCACTTTTATTGTAGATAATGGCACATCATTTAAGAACAAAGAAGTGAATGATTTCTTTGAAAAAAATTGTATATGCAACATAACTTTTCTACACCATATCATCCACAATAAAATGGAAAAGTGGAAGAATCTAACAAAAATATTGAGAAAGTCTTATGGAAAATTGTTAGAAAACATGGTAAGGATTGGAATAATCAACTCTCTTATGCATTGTGGGCTTATTGTACAAGTGTGTGTATGACTATGATTACTAGTCCATGCAACTTTGTGTATGGATTCGATGTCATTATGCCTTTGGAGTTAGAAATTCCTTCACTACAAATTTATTTCAATGAAATTCTAGATGATATTTCTTATAGATAATAATAACTTCAACAACTTGAGATTCTTTATGAACAACATATAAATGATCAAGAACATCTGCAAGATTATTATAAAAGGTCTTTAGTGCAAATCCAATGAAGGCATTATCCACCATTAATTCAATATTGGTGATATGGTGCTATATGAAAATAAATTCAATATAAATAGTACACCAAGAGAAAAGGAAAAAAATAGTTCAAATTGGTTAGGACCCTACATCATCATTGAAGACTATGGCTCAGAAGCATATAAGATTTCTACAGTGGATAGTATGCCTCTCAAGAAACCTATTAATGCTATGCATTTGCATAGATTCTATGAATTAATTTGTTTCAATCTCATTAAATGGTATGTTTCTATTTAAAGCATGTAGATTAGATTAGATAAGATTATTTTCTATTTTATTTTTCATTTCTTCATTCATGAGAAACATTAGCGTGCCTTGGATTTTAGAGTAATTTTCTCAAATTCGAGTATTACTTTTTGGCATACTATTTAAAGAAGAGGGAAAAATATTAGATAACATACATCATATAAAGCATAAACCAAATCTAAATGTAGAATCTAGTATACTATAAAGTAAAAAAAATGAATAGAATATCATATCACCTAGATCATTGACTCACTAGTGAGGAGCCATGCATGTGTCTATGGTGGCTATGTTTGGGCTCCCGCATGAGGTTGAGGGAATGGTATATGATGATATTCTCATCTCCCCATGCTCATGGATGCTAAATATCTTAGGTGTAGTGGATTATACTTTTGATATGTGAGGGTGAGACCTAGGTCTCTCCTTGTGGGCATCACTAGCCTCCTCTTGTTATTGTGGTTGGCTACTCGTCCTCCTCCTCATCATATCCACCTACAAATATTTCTTCATCCTCGTCCTCCTCCTCATAAGTCTCTCGACATCATGGCCATGGTTTTGGATTGTCAATAGGATGATCTACAAGAAAAAATAAGATTTGGATGTGGTGTCCCACCACCTAGTATATGATGTGCTAGATTCAACATCATCCACATTAGACACTAGATGTTTTCTTGCTCCTTTTCATCCAATTTGTTTAATAGGATGTCTATGATGGTAGAATGTGTGATGTACTATGGCCTAGCACCACTGTGAGATGAGTTCATATGGGTTGGTTGAGAGATGGGAACCCCTTGAATACAAATAAACTATTTGGTCACTCAATCATAGTAAAAATGCATCATGATGTACTCATAGTGACCAACAAAAAAGTGATCACATTGCATCCTCACAATTTGTTGTGATAGGCCGGTCTAGGGGTATAAAGTCCTAAAGGATATCTAGAGCATGTTATTAGCATCTATTCGATCAATTGTGATGTGCCAATATAGAAAATATGTGTACTACCATGGCCTCTTGAAAGGATAAGAAAAGGCTCAAGTATAGGTCCATGCTAACTCTATGGGATATCTTGTGGTTCATGTGCAAGCAATGTGCTTGAATTCCCAGTCTTGGAGGAGGCTACATGTCATAAGACTTTACATGTCATAATGGATATATCACCTCATATTGTAGTATAGGTGCATCGGCATGCTTCACTCCTAAGTGAACATAGTTTATTACTCCTCCATTATTCATATAGTATGAATGAGGTCCCCATGTAGGTGTTTACCTTATCTATCTAGTGAAAACGCCCATTCTATAGTCACAATAATTATCTAATGAATAATAAGGATCTCAACATCTTTGTATAATGGCCATCACAACTAAATTTGGCCCTTGCCATCCTATGGCATAGTTTAGCCAATGCAATAGTACTAGTTGGATAATATCTCATCTAAGGTCCTCCCCTCATTGTGGCTAACAATCCTACCTCAGATGGGTAGCCAAATAATGTGATATATGTCCTCCAATGTCATTGTCATCTCTCCCATCGATAGAAAAAAGGTAGAGGTGTATGAATGCCACCACTCCTTGAGTTTCATCAACGTTGCATCATGATATCTCATGGTTGGAATGATATACAATGAAAATAGACCAACATCACATAGATGAATCTAATTTTACATGGAGAAATTAGTGGGGTGTGGTCACAAATAAGAGAGTATAAGAACCCTCGAAGTGCTCCTCCATATGTGGTGGTCCCTATCATCAAAGAAAAAAAAGATTATCTCATCAGTTATGCATTAATTGATAAGTCAACATAAAGTAGAAAATTGTAAAATTCTACAAACATTGTGCCTAGTCAAGGGAACCCATGCTGGTTAGGGGTGCCCATCCTATTCTAGGGTGCCCTCATGGGTCTAGGGCACCAAACTTGATCAGAGGTTACCCCTTTTTTCAAAATTCATTAAAATGACCTAAAATGAGCTCCTACCTATAGGGAAGTGAAAACATAATGTACCTCTCATGTCAGCATCCCATGTGTCATGCACCCCCTCACGAACTTGAGCCTTAGTGCACGATAGGGTCATCATTGCATAATTTTCACTCATAGGAATATTGGGCTTAGCTCATAAGGTTCTCAAATTACAAAGGTTAAAATTAATAGAACAAGGTAAAAAAATTATAACTTATAACCAATTTTGGCAATATATCATTCATACCATATTATCTTAAAAACAACATAACTTGTGATCATGAACTTTTATTTATGTGTCATATGTTGCATTGGAATTGTGGTTCCACCCTATTTTAGTTTTATGCTTTTTGGTCCTTGTTGTTATGTCCTCATGACCCTACCAGAAGCCTTTTCATCAAAACCCTAATTAGTTCGATGTGGCAAGATAGCTACCCTATTTCTACCTCCATAAAGTGTTAGGAAATAATGCATCATACCCACATTCTTAATTCATTTCCTACATAACCCCATGAGAGATAAACATGCATAAAACTAATCATAATGCATAGATCAAATAGACAAACCACAAGATAACAAAAGATATACCCTCAGAAAACCATCAAGAGGGAAAATCCTAGCCTCCAAAAGTATCGATACTCCATCTATTATTCAACAATAAAACATTAACAGAGTTACAATGAATACCTCTTAAGCATCAAGCCTCTCTAATACATCCTCCATGTGTCCAAGCATGAATCCACACATCCCATACCATGCTTCACATGTGCACTCTTAAGAAAGACTCAATAATGATAGTCCACTCACCCAACCAACCTTAACCACTAAACATGTGCTTTCTTTTATAGAATCAAGCTCATGCAAATACAACCAAGTGGTAAGATAAAAACCATGTATCACAAAACCATGTGAATACAAAACAACTGAGCCCTCATCTAATATTGGGTACTAATTTTTCACTTCATTAAATATTCCCCCAATATTAAATTATCATCCCATGTATCTCACATATTAAATAATAAAACAATGTTATAATACAACATAAAGTGGCCCAAAAATAATTACCAAGTGTGATTAACCACACCTCCTAGGTGCATGGCAACTAAATAATGATTTAATTACAAAATTATAATAAATAAAATTATGCAATGGTTTACAACACCATATCTGAACATAAAGAAAGTGGAAACATGGGGGGCATACATCTACTCTCAAATTCATTCTCCTTATAAGTATTGGACTATCACATTTGTTTGTATGTGCAGGATGATTTTGAATTTCTAAAGAATTGGTTTTATAGGATGTGATGCCTAATGCTATGGTTTACAGGTTACTACATTGGGGGCTTCATTTTCTTGCTTGGTGAATATTCTACATCCTCTACGGTATACTTTTGGTCATCCATTTATATGATATAATTTACTTTCAATAATTTAGCTTGCATATGGACATAGTGTCATATAGCTACTAAAGTGGGGGCTAAATGTGGCATCATAAATTTTACTCCCTTTAAGGTGAAAATAAAATTTCACACTCTATTTGGAACTTACTTTAGAATCGTCTCCATTAGTTCATTTTAGAAATTTCCTAGCCTTAACCTTTCCTATCAACCTAGGATAATGTGTCAATGCTATAGGAGAATGTGTCAATGCTATACTAAAAAATTATTTTATTGATCACATGACACCAAATTGACCTCAACAAGTGCTCCTATTTTGGATAAGTCCTGATTGAGAAGACTATTTAAGGTGGGGGCTAAATGTGGCATCATAAATTGTACTCTCTTTAAGGTGAAAATAAAATTTCACACTCTATTTGGAACTTACTTTAGAATCCTCTCCATTAGTTCATTTTAGAAATTCCATAGCGTTAACCTTTCCTATCAACCTAGGAGAATGTGTCAATGCTATACTAAAAAGTGCTTTTATTGATTGCATGACACCAAATTGACCTCAACATGTGCTCCTATTTTGGATAAGTCCTGATTAAGAACACTCTAAACTTCCAAATCACATTTAAATGCAAGAAAAATGGTTGGACATGGGTGCTCGTGCCCTAGTCCAAGTGTTTTTCTTAAAAAAATTGATTTCCCATTTTTTTCAGTCTCAAATTTTAGAGATGTGAATTCAAACCCAAGACTCGGTAGTAAATTAATGCAAACAATCAAAATTAAATGAGTTGACCTACACTTTAGTTTATTCCTATGTTCCACTATATAAACATAAAATATTATTTCAAATTAGAAAAAAACAATTATAATTATAGTTAGGGTTTGCCATAATACATCCATTTTTATATATTTATAAAGCAAATTTCAAAATCATTCACACACCTAAGCAAGGTATTTATGAGCATTTTCTTCTTCAGAGTCTGATCTACTTGTTTCCCTAAGTGAGGTATTTATGCATTTTGGATTTTCCCTAGGGTATTTAACTTTCTCTTGGGTTGATCTTGTTGATATCATCTAGGAATCCTTCTCTAACACATTTTAGTAGGAATTTATCATTTTATCTCATTACATACTTAGACACACTTAAGGTTAGGAGAACACACATTTATTAGTCAATCTATTAGTTATTTGTGGAGGTAGAAATACAAAAATGAGGGTTTGACCACAACAACCTCTTATACAACCACCCTTTTCCTCTTCTTTGCTATGATTTTGTAGGTTTAGATATAGAGATGATAGTTTGCAGAGCAAAAGAATAAGGTGCAAACCTGTAGGTTTCAGAATAGGAAGTTGCAGATCAAGATCCACACTCCCCTATCAAGGGTTCTAGTGCCCTTGACCTCCTAATTTAGCTCTAGACAATTTTTTAGGACAAGTGCACAAAACTATACCCTTCTTAGATCTATCTTTGGTCTCTAACTTTTTAGTTTTGTTTATGCATAAAATTTGTATTTTTAGATTAGGTTGCATATTTAAATAGTTTAATTAACTCACATTAGATTCAATAAATTTTAAAAGAAACAAAAGAACCATGTCCAGGGCATATTAGCTCTCCTTTTAGGATGTATTCTGTATAATCATAAAATTGCACCCCTTGCAATTTCACATACATTCTTGCACTCGCTATAGTTTCCACTCCCTTGGCATCTTGTGTAGGCTCATTTTAGCCCTTGCATTATCCTTTTTCCCCTCTTAAGATGCTCAACACCCCTTTTCAACAACTACCATCACAATCCAGCTTTGCATTAAACCTTGTGCTTTTCCCATTCCTGTTGTTTTGTAGCATGATGTGTCTAGACACTAGCACGCCGTATGGACGTTTGCATTCTGTGCTACTGTCCAACGATGTTTCAAAGTTCAAATGACCATTTTCATGCATGTTTTCCACTTGTCAGTGAGTTTTGTTGGTGGTAACGGTTGGAGAAGCTTCTTTTCCCTCATTAAATGTTATTCTTTCAATTCATTTTTGGTCTCTCAAACTTCTAGCTTCACTCTTCTCCTTCTTGGCTTCTCTCTTTTCCCTCTTTACTCTCTTTCTTGCACATCTCCCTTAAATGTTACAATAGCTCCAATATTTCACATTCTTACAAGACTCAAGCTTTTGCAACACCCTTTGTAGCTCTCTTGGCTCTTGCAGCCCTCTGTCTTTTTTCCTTGATCTCTCCATTTTGCTTCCTTGAGCCTTGCAACTCTATCTCCTTCACTTCATGCTCATGAGAATCCTAGGATTCCATATCCCCCAACTATTGCATCCTTACTTTATGACACAAGTTCTCCTCCTTGAGTGGGGATTGCTTTTATCACCCATACTTGGTGGTGTGGGTTCTACTCCTAAACCAAGTTTTGCTTTTACCACACACTTTGTCCATTTCGGTTCATTTATCTCTTTCTATTTGGTTGTCTATGGAGGTGAAACACCAAAATGGGGGTTTGACTGAGGTAAACTCGTATACAAGCCCAACACTTTCTCCATATATTACAGATGTAGGTATTGAAGATATTCATTTGTTGGGGGCTTCATTACTTGCATGGTTGTAAGAACTTCCTTTCTATCTCTTATTCTCTTTATCATTTTTGTTTCAATTTATTTTAGTTCTATTATATTTTGTTGGTTTCTCACGTTCTAATGTTTCCTAGCAATTAGAATAGAAGTAGTCACTTTGTCACTTTTTGTGACAATATCACTTTCTAGTCCGTATGAGATGCCAGTGTGCCTCTAGGATGCAATGCGTCGTGCTGTCATCTACATCCCACATTGTCATCCTTTGGCCGAGAGCTTGTCAGTTTGTCTAGAAAATATACGTGGCCTACTCTTTCTGATTCTAGAACTCTCGCATTGTTCCTTGGGGTAGTTTAGGGTAGTTTGGCCCGTGAGGCTCTTTGAATGAAGAGAAGTCATGAGTAGCGAGTCCCCCTTCTCTACATTTTTGTGAACCCGATGTTAAGAGGGTATTTAAAAAAAACTAGGAATTTATTTACCCCTACTTGTCGAGGGCATAACTTTTGAATCGATGCTCAGGATCCAAAACCATTTGCATTGTTGAAAGGTCTCCTAGAGAACTAGTTCAGTCCCTAAAATACTATGCCTTTGGGTATTGAATTTTAGGAACCAACACAAGTTCTGACCTCAAATTCTACTCCGAAGACCTCTAAAATGCAAATTACTAGAACCTAGAAAGTATCAAAAAAATATAGATTCTCAGTTTTTCTTAGTTCTGTCTCTAAAATAAGTTTAATATCTTCTTTTATTAGTTCAGTATCTAGTTTTGTTCAAAGTGTTAATGATATTCCATTCCATGCATGTGAGTGACTTGGATTTTCCCATGTCACTTTGTATCTTTGATCCTTTTCATGAGAGTCCTCTTGCTTCAGAGGATATCTTGTTGCAAGAAGATGAAATCATTGATACCTTTCTTAATGTTACTCTACCTTCTCTTCATCCTAATGCACTCTCTTGTACGAATGATGCATTAGTGGATGATGAATCTCTTCTCTATCCCAATACACTCTCCTCTAGAGATGATGTATTAGTGAATGATGAACCTCCTTCCACATCTGATCCTCCTTTGATAGATGTTGAGAATATTTCTTTGAATAATTATTCTACTAGTTGTGATGATTCTGTAAATGTAATCTATGTCTCTGCTGCCCCTAAAAGGCCTAAGAGACCATTTATGTAACTCTAGCTATTCCTCCCAAAAGGATTTTTTCTATTGATAGTGTTCCATTTGATAGTGATTCTCTTGATATTTCTATGGCCCCCTCTTATAGATTGGTATCCCATGCTTATAAGAATAGAATGAATTAAAAAACAAGCCTTCTTCAAGCTCCTAAACCTAAAACTAAAGCACCCAGTGATTACGATCTTGTCGAGCAAATTCAAGTTACTCTAGCTAAGATCTCAGTATGGGACTTGCTTCAATCTACTCTAGTTTATCAAGGTATGCTTTAGAAAGCCTTGCAAAATATCCTCTTGCCGTCTTCCGCTAGGCCGGAAGATGTTGTTGCATTGATAGTTCATATTTGTGTGGATTTTCCAAATATTACATTCTATCTACAGGAACTCCCACCTCCAGAAGTATAGAAGCAAGTGGACCCTCTAATGATTATAGTTAACATTAATAATATTGGCATTAGACATTCTCTCGTTGACACTGGTTCGACACTCAATGTGTGTAGTATTGATCTATTTCCTAAGATTAATATTAATTCATCTTCTCTTAATGCTTCTTGTGTTGTCATTTGTGGGTTTGATAATGTTGGTCACAAGCCCTAGGCATGATATTATTTCCTTTAAGGTTGGGACTCATTATCATACTGACCCTTGTATATGTTATGTCTGAGAAATTACCATATAACCTTCTTCTTGGCAGATCGTGGATTCATGCTATGGGTGCAGTCCCGTCTACCTTGCATATATCTCTTAAGTTCATTTGCAATAATCAAGTAGTCATAGTCAAGGCTCACCCTGAGGCTATGCACTTATGTGAAATGACAACTACTGGTCAGGTTTCGGTTGTGCCTACTCTTATCCCTTCAGTATCTTCTGGTGTGTTGACGTCCACTCTAGCAATATCCATTACAAAGGATACTCTTGAGATAGATGTCCCTGAAGAAGATCCTTTTGAAGCAAGAAATATTATGTCTACTCCTTCTACCTCTTCTCAAGAAAATGAATGTCTTGGTGATGATTGGGGTTCTTTATACTTTACATAATCCTTCACTAGAGAATATATAGTTGACCCAATCCACCCAAACATTCTGATAACATCATCCAAACCTGTTATCAAAGATGGCTATTCTTTTGCATCACGAGATAGTGTGAGAAACAGTTGTAATGTCCTTAATGTCGATCCTCTTTCTAAGGAAGATGATCACACTTCTATTAAAGAGGTTAATGTTGGTAATCATTTCAGGAAAGATGATAATGATCACATAGAGGAGTATGATCCCCATTGTTGGAATAATTCTCTCCACGTAGATCCTCCATTATCCGCTATATTTGTGCCTTCTTCTTGTGAGAATTCAAACTTTTCTCTACAAGAGAAAGGGTTGCTTCCTGCCCCTCATTCTTTATTTGAGAAAGATTGTATTTTGTTGTGGATTCTAAAAGCTTGGTTGATTACTCTTCCTTCTCCTACACGTAAGAAATTTCATAAGCATGATGAAGCAAAACATTCTTTTTGTGCATACCATCGAGTGCCTAGCCATTCCACTAGTGAATATAAGGCCTTGAAAGATAAAATACAACTTCATGATTCGGGTTCCATCACTCATTGGTTTGTTGATGCACCCGCCTGTTCTCCAAATGACAAGTGCTACCAAGGTTTACCTCTGTCTTGCATATTCTAAGTATGTTGCATGGTTCTCCTCCCTTGTATGTTGGGGAAAGTGATAACTTGTTCCGGATATGTGCATCCCTTTAGTGGACCCCTTTTCTCTTTGGAAGGGTTCTCGAGGGAGCCCCTTTGAAATGTTTTCTCTCAAATGAATTCATTGGTGTCTAGATTGGAGGCAACTTGACTAGACCTTTCTTTTCAAATAGTGCATCCCTTGAGTAGACCTCGTTTCTTTTGAAGGGTTCCCAAGAGACCCCTTTGAAAGCCTTCCAATTTATTGATGGTCTACGTGACTGTATGATTGCTTTCCTGTGTGGCTTCCTTTCTTTTTGACATGCTCTATTTGTGGATTAACATGTCGCTTTATAGGTGCACCTATAAAGCCACTTTCCAATATGACTCTACAAAGTCACCTCCTTTGGGTTTCCTCCATGTGAGAGATCTTAGGGGACACCTCCTTGCATGTCTGCATGCTTGTAAGGAACTTTCATCTTGGTTTCCTCCATGTGAGAGATCTTGGGGGATGCCTCCTTATAGTTTTGTGGGCTTGTAAGGCAATTTTTTCTTTGGGTTTCCTTCATGTGAGAGATCTTGGGGGATACCTTTTTGCAAGTTTGTAGGCCTGTAAAGCACATACTTCACATGGATTCCTTCATCTGAGAGATCTTGGGGGCTACCTCCTTACAGGTTTGTGAGCTTGTAAGATGCTCTCATCCTGTGAGATTTGTCTATCGTTGGTCTATGGACCTTCGATGCACTTTTTTCAAGATCTCCTTGGGTCTAAGTACCTATGGAGCCATCTCTCTTAGAATTTTCATTTCTTTCTAGCTTCTCAATCTATTTCTTAAATTCTCTTCTCTTCTCTTCTCAATTGTATGTATTGGATTGAAGATCTACATCCTCTTCATCCTAAGTATATGCTCTTTCTCTCTTCAACATTGGTTGCTTCCCTATCTTTTGGGTGGATTCTTCTCTTGAAGTAATCGATCCTTACCTTCTTCCATCTGTTTAAGAATTCTTCTATGTGTTGTTGTTTTTAATTTGGGGATGATGCATAGTACTGAGACAACCTTTTACATCGAGGTCTCTTTCACTTTGCTGACTCAAATCCTTTAGTTTTTATGTTCTAACATTGTTGTCTGGTGCATGTTTTTCTTGTCTAATGCATTTGTTTTGCAGGTTTTTAGCCTAGGGGCATGCTTCCATGGTTCAAAGAGCTATATGCTTCCTCTACAATATCCTTTTGGCATTGTGATGTTATTTATGTTTAAAGTAGATTTCCTTTAGTATGCATATTAGCATAGATTCATATGGCCACTAAAGTGGGGGAAAAATGTATAGTCATAAAATTGCATCCCTTACAGTTTCACATACATTCTTGCACCTGCTTTAGTTTGCACTCACTTAGCATCTTGTGTAGGCTCATTTTAGCCCCTACATCAACCTTTTTCCCCTCTCAAGATGCTCAACACCCCTTTTCAATAGCTACCATCGTGCATCAACTTTGCGTTAAACCTTGTGCTTTTCCCACTTGTGTTGTTTTGTAGCATGACGTGTCTAGACACTAGCACACCACACAGATGTCTATGTGTTGTGCTAACATCCTGCAATGTTTCCATGTTCAAATGACCATTTTTGTGCATGTTTACCACTTGTCAGTGAGTTTTGTTGGTGGTAACAATTGGAGAAGCTTCTTTTCCCTCATTACATGCTATTCTTTCAATTCATTTTTGGTCTCTCAAAATTCTAGCTTCACTCTTCTCTTTCTTGGCTTCTCTCTTTTCCCTCTTTACTCTCTTGCTTGCACATCTCCCTTATTTGTTATAGCAGCTCCAAGATTTCACATTCTTACAAGACACTCAAGCTTTTATAGCACCCTTTGTAGCTCTCTTGGCTCTCACATCCCTCTCTCTTTTTTCCTTGCTCTCTCCATTTGGCTTCCTTGAGCCTTGCAACTCTATATCCTTCACTTCATGCTTGTGAGCATCTTGGGATTCCATATCCCCTGGATATTGCATCCATACTTTGTGACACAGGTTCTCTTCCTTGAGCGGGGATTGCTTTTGTCACTCATACTTGGTGGTGCAGCTTCTACTCTTGAAGTGGGTTTTTCTTTCACCACATACTTTGTCCATTTTTGTTCATTTCTCTCTTTCTATTTGGTTGTTTGTGGAGGTGGGAACACCAAAACAAGGGTTTGACTGAGGCAAAACCCTATACAACCCCAACACTTTCTCCAAATATTACACATGTAGGTATTGAAGACGTTCATTTGTTGGAGGCTTCATTACTTGTGTCGTTGTAAGCACTTCCTTTCTATCTCTTATTTTCTTTATAATTTCTATTTCACTTTATTTTAGTTTTGTTATATTTTTTTTCTTTCTCATGTTCTAAGATTTCTTAGCAATTAGAATAGAAGTAGTCACTTTGTCACTTTTTGTGACAATCTTTCTTTTTGTTCCGTACAAGATGCCAACATGCCTTTGGGACGCCAATGTGCCGCGTTGCCGTCTGTATCCCGCATTGTCGTTGTTTGGCCAAGAGCTTGTTAGTTTGTCTAGAAAATATTTGTGACCCACTCTTTCTGATTCTAGAACTCTCATGATGTTCCTTGAGGTAGTTTAGGGTAGTTCACCCTATGAGGTTCTCTGAATGAAGAGGACTCATGAGTAGAGAATCCCCCTTCTCTACATTTTCTAATCTTGTCACCTTTTCAATTTGGCTTCTAATGTTGATGTTAAGAAACATCGTTCTTGGTAATCTATTTACTAGGTCTAAGATCTCTTTTTCCACATCACAGGTGGAAAACCCACTTTAGTCTTAAAAAATCACATATAGCTAGATAGGAAACATGAAAAAATATAATTATCACTTCCAAATATGATAAAAAATAAATGAAATGAATTTATTCTAAGAATTAAATGAAAATGAAAGAAAAATAGAAATAGAATAGAAATAAAACCCCCATTTCATTAATCGCTCCAAATGATAATTGTCAAACTAAGAATGAATAAATTTTGGGTGTTGTTAATGAGCTTCCAATGAATGGTCAAACCATCACTTTAGTTTTTCAACCTCCCAAGGTTTCCGAGATATAAAATATGATAAAATTTTGTGTGTATGCTCTTATCTTAAACACATTTAGTAAAAAAAAGAGTAGTGATAAAATATGATTTATAAAAAAGGAGTAAAAATAGGTATGTAAATGTGAGTGAGTAAATGGAAATACATATCCCAAGGTACCACTTAGGCACTGCAAAAATATTCTACAACAACAAATGGGAATAAATAGAAAGACAAAGGAAAAAAAGAACAATATCACCTCACAAGGTTGGTGAAGAAAAGAGAGGATAAAATGATCATGATGAACATTGTTGAACATCCAAGGAGTTCTATAATATGTTTTATAAAGTGATCACATGAAAAACACAATGCTCAATAGTGATGGTCTGAAACTAGAAAATGTAGGAAAAAATGTAAAAAATGATAGCTTAAAATTGAGGGAGAAATGATATTTGAAGATCCATTCAAATTTTCAATATAGAGGTCATCACCAAATTGGGTAGGTAGTAAGCAAAATAATTCTCCAAAATAGTTATTGAACAATGAAATGTTGTCGAGTATTAGCACATTGCACGAATGTCTATGCATTGCACTAGAATTTGAATAATTTTATCTATGAAAAGGGAAAAACACTAGAAAATCACAAGGTTAAGACATTTATAACATTCATTTTCACAAAAAGGACCATGAGGGCAAGACCTTGGCACCATGAATGGAGAAAAGAAAAGGAAAGGGTTGAATGGACTTAATTACACGCTAGAGGAAATGGATACCAAAGTGAGTCCAAAATATAATATAAAATTGCAATGGTATACAATTTCCAATGTTATAGATCCTCATGATGAATAAGATCTCGTAGAGGAAAGGGCTTATCAATCTAGTGATTTATAAATTATAGTTTGGTCAAGTTACATGAATAAAATTCCATGTATATTTTAGTGCATAGAACAATATCTAGTCAAAAGAAGGTTATGGGGTTGAATCTAGGGAGTATATATTTTTTAAATGACACACCAAATGTTGATTTTTGATATTGGTTGCTCATAGATGGTCATGATTTTTATGTAAATCATATCTGGACGTTATAGTACAACTGACACCTAAATACAAAACCGTCTTATAATTCTAATGCATTACTATGAAGTTTTTAAATACAAATTGATCTTTTTAATAAAGTACTCTAGCACAGTATGAAGTTGATGAGAGCATACCTATAATTAATTAAAAAATAACCAAAAGAATTTTGTGCTTTGAAAAAATAATGTATCCATTTCTACATAAACCTAATATGTAAATAATTTCACATTAGATTTTCTGACTAATTAAATTATATATACCAAAACTATAGGTTGAATAACATCAAAACTTAAAAAATTTATCGGAGAAGAATCATTATACAAAATATGATTAAAATATTCAATTCACTAAATAGTATACATGAAAGGTAAAGAAGATTGATAATGTTATCTTAGCTTGCTCATTTGTTTTCTTTTTCTTTGACTTGTAATGAGGTCAAAAAATTTATAGATATATAATAACAATTTTGAACTAAAATGTAATACATACACTCAATTATGCATGTATGCTACACAAAAAAAAAAATGTTCTATAATGCATTTGGAAAAGTGGATCAAAATAAAATCCTTTTTTTTTTATGAATAGGCAGCTACTATCTATATTAATAATAAATATAAAGTTACATATTCACAAAAAAAAGGGTGGGCAGTAAGAAGGCACACCCCAAGAGTCACATGGGCAGAGCCTAGAAAACCAAAAAATGAGAGTCAATTGGGCCTAGCCTAGAAGTCCATAAACATTAAAAACATATACAATAAAAATGCCCATCAAGCAGCTAAAGTAGTTCCAATAGACCCAGGAGGGTCTCTGTCATCCATGTGTTTCCCCATACATCAATGGGGTTTGGAGTGATGTTAGGAGGAGGACCCCATCCATCATTAGAATCTTTCTCTTTCTCTTTCTCTTTCTCTTTCTCTTTCTCTTTATCTTTATCTTTATCTTTATCTTTATCTTTATCTTTATCTTTATCTTTATCTTTATCCTCGTGTCGGGGTGAGATTGCAAGCACCAGACGCAAAAAGATTTTATCAGAGTCTGGCCAACCAGAGCCAGTAGCAGGAGTATCATCAGAGGGTCACCTAGAACCGCTACCGCTATTCCTCCAAAGGGCCACCCTTTCCTAGCCAGCAGAGGAGGAGAATGAGTTCACCAAGGAGGGTGGGAACCATGCCAAAGAGGAGGTTGAGAGCGGGGATGAGCAAAGCCACTTCGCTACCAGCCCCGAGAGGGCGACCGACCACGAGAGGAAGTGGGAAAAGAAGGAACCTGAGCAACAATACATGGGAAAGTTTCAACTCAACACTTGCAAACCAAGTGGTAGAGAATATTTTTCAACAGACATGAGCGGGGGATTGAAGAAGCCACCTTTGGTTTAGACTTTCAATCATAGGAAAGTGTGGTGAAATCCATCTATAACCAAGCCTAGGCTTCTAATTCCTGAAAGGGGTTTCTAGGTACCACTTCTAATCCTTCCACCAGGACTTGGATCCATGAATTCTTGCCTTATGAAGCATTTATTTAGGAATAGCATTCACCAAACCATCATAAGTATCATGGTCCTGGTTTTAAAGCCTGTAAAGGGAATGGAATCTTCCCATGACATGATGCACATTGTGGGTCTATGAAACACCTATTGCAAAGTTTGAATGCAATTCTTGTGGAATCTTAGTGCCTTAAGCCAAGGTGTCTTAGCCAATGGCTGACCATTACTAGCAAAGAGAGGCAACTACCAAATATTTTGTTGATTGAGCGAAAGCCCATCATGGAAACTAGAGCTAACACAATGGAGCTAGGGCTTAACTACCTCCCAAGCTCTCCTTGGCCACGAAAGTCCCCACAATTTGAACTAGTTCCTTCATGACTATAAGGGTTTGAAAGCCAATCCCCTTCTAAGAAGGTCTATGAACAAGAAAATTGGATTGAATGCAATGCCTGATGAGAATTTTCTAGGCTTCATCTCTAGTAAGAGCACAAATTATCCATTTTACACACAAGGTAGTCTCTTGTCGTTGAGTTGAGAGCAACCCAAGTCCTCCAGAGTCTCTAGGAAGGTAGAAAATCTCCTAGGAAATGTAGTGAAACCATTTGTGGGACTCCACAGAGGCCCAAGGAAAGTCTCGAAGTAAAATTTCAAGCTTGGCATAAGCAAAAATCAAAGGGGCCCAATAAGAGGAGTAGTAGACATGTGTGGCTACTAAAACCTTGGAGCAGACTTGGAATTTCCTTGCTAGAGAAAGAGGCTGTGTAATCGAGTAGGCTAGCTTTTGCTCAATCCTAGAGAGGAAAGCTTGCCACAACTCAGCTGGAGAAGCTTGGAAGGAAAAGGGAATGCCCAGAAACTGAAAGATTTCCCTTGGCCTAATCCATTTCCAACTGTATTGCTGAAGTCAGTGAGGAGTGGGCAATATAGATTGTCTGTAGCACAAAGTTTCATGCCACTGAATGGTGGAACCAGACGCTAGGAAAAAAATGTTAAGACATTCAAAATATGCCTTAATATTATTCTCTTCATCCAGAAGAGTGAGGAAAGAGTCATCATCAAAATGGCCATTAACCAGTTGAGCCTGGGAGTTAGGAAGATTAATTCCTTTGACACACTATTGAGAACTGCATTGGCTAAGAGATAGCCAAATCCTTCAACAACAAGCATGTAAAGAGAAGGAGCAAGCGAAAATCCTTGTTGAATGGAGTGGAAAATCGCAAAGGAAAGATATTATTAGCCATTAATGGTGATACAAGCAGAGGTGTCTAAGAAGAGCATTTGGATAACCTGAATGAAATTAGGACCAAACCCCAAGGATTTCAACATGGCCAAAATAAAAAGGTCATTCAATACGGTCATAAGCTTTAGCAAAGTCTATTTTGAGAAAAATAGCTTTTTGGTCCGAACGCCTAGCCCACTCCATACCTTCCCACATAGCAATGATATTGACTAGGATAAATTTGGACTTGATAAATCCAATTTGCTCCGGGTGCACAATCTAAGGAAAAAGATGGCAGATCTTTAGAGCCAGAGCTTTAGCAATGATTTTGTAAGAAACATTGAGGAACGTGATAGGTCGCTAGTTACATATATCCTTGAGATCTCTAGACTTAGGTATGAATTTAATATTTCCATTGTTTATTAAATTACGTAGGGATTTGGAATTAAAAGTCTTGAGATAGACTTTATGCAAGTCGTACCCAACGTAGTCCCAAAGGGCCTTGTAAAATTCATAAGGGAAACCATCAATCCTTGGGACCTTGTCATTAGCTATGGAATGAATGACTTCCTTTAAGTATTCAATTGTGAGTAATTTCTCAAAAAATGATTTTTGGGCTGAAGATAGCCTATTTGGCAAAACAACAAGACAATCCTGAAGGGTTTGTTGTCGCTCGGGTGTAAACTCCTAAGTAGTGAAAACTTGTTCATAATGTTGAAAAAAGGCTTGGAGAATGTTAGGTAGCTCAGAGAGAACCTGAATTCCATCTTTAATTTTTTTAATGCCTGAAGCTCTGTGCCTGGTACGTAGGGCCAAAAAAAATCCTTAGAGGCACGGTTGCCAATTTTTAACCAATGCATTCTGACTTTGATTTGCACACCTTTGGTAGCATAATTGTCTACAACTTGCTTTCTATGTCTTAATTCTACCACTCTGACTTGTAATGATGGGGAGAAAGGGATAGCCTCTAGAGCCTCAGTAGTTGAGCGCATGTCAGCTATGGTAGCCTCATAAGACCGCCAATGAAAAATGGCTAGCTAGCACCCATAAATGTGCAAAAATCTTATCATATGAGTGATGGCATCATTCCACCAATTATTCTAGCCTATATTGTGAGTTGGCCTACACTCCAAATTCTAGACTTTGTGAATGTGGGCTATCGTGGGTTGATGAGAAAGTAGAGACATGTTAAAAATAACTACATTTTGCAAGCCCAAGGCTATCTTTTCTCCCATTCAATGTGGAAAGAAATGGGGAAATAATCTAACAAAGCCACATCCAATAACAGCTTAACTGTGAGCAAAGAGTTGTCAAAAGAGAAAAAAGATTGAGTCAAGATCATAGGATGATCAAAGCATTTAAATATACTGTCAGAAACAACCTTGTAATTACACCAAGTGTGCTAGAGAGGATGAGAATGTCGGCGGCCAATATTGGGATCAAAGAGCCTCAATTTATTATGCATGTAAAACCACACCTCCCTTTGGCCAGTTGCCCATCTGAATAGCAAAGTGCCATCTTTATCATAGGCCATCTCAACCATATTGAAATCCCAACACAATAGCCAAGTAGCAACTAAAAATGAATAAACAATCCAATTCCAAAGCATAGATCATTCCATAGCATCATTAGAATCATAAACATTAATAATCCCAAAGGAATGATTATCAATGTTGAGAAGGATCCAGATGAGCCAATGTGTGCGGTTAGACTCGTGGTCAACCACACGAGTGTGATGGAAAAAAGGGTGACAGCTCTGCCAAGCCCAGCTTCATGATTGGTACAAAACATTTGACTAGTTTGCCAAATAGAGCGACAAGTCGACACAAGAAAAAAACCAAAACTTTTAACTTCTTGGAGACAAAGCACTTCGATACTAGAATATTTCTTCAAAGTATCCCTAACATAATACTTTCTAGAGAGTTCTATCAAACCTCAAACATTCCATGAGAGGAAATTCATGAGTGAAACTCCTCCATATTGTCAGAGTATGACTCCTCTTCATTCAGAGAAGAGAAGCGATTTTGCAAAAGCTTTGGTGGAAATGACCCAATTTGAAAATTCAGAGAAGAAAATCTCCATTTCTCCTTCACAAATTCACCTTCTTCCAATGGAAGAGAAGGACTGCGAGACCACCTTTGAGCTCCCAACACAGGAGGAGAAGCATTCGACTGCTCTATCATAACGATAGCAAGCTGAGGCATAGCCTTCAGCCTAGGACACACTAGAATATTATCAGCCCCAAACAAAGCCTCTTTCCCCTTCGCTAAAGTGTTTGAAATATTTTTTGCTGGCTTGGGGATTTTGAAAGTCGACCTAGAGCCATTGGACTTATTTTTACAATTCGTAACTATGGTCCATTTTTCATCAAGTTTGGTAACAAAATTATCCGCTTGACGAGGCTTTTCAAAATCTCATGGCAGAGAAGGTGTATGAGGCACTGCCAAAGAGCAGTCCTTGATCTTGTGCTCTACAGAATGATATCTATAACACGTGTTAGGAAGATTAAAATAAGTGACCTTCTCGGTATTTTGGAGAGCTCCAAATTGAATGTCAATGGAGTCCTTCAAATCTTGTGAGAGGTCCACTTCAACACAAACCCATTTCTGGGGTCGGGCCTCAAAAATCCTATCTAGCTCAATACAAATGACCCTCCCTAGAGAGAAGGCAATATGATTCAAAAAAGGCACACAAGGAAAAGGTAAACCTAGAAATTAAATCTAGACTGAGACCCAAAACTTGGTGTCATATGAGGCAGCGAAGTCCCGGGTCCATACCTGGAAAACCAACAAAGAAGACCTAACATACTAGGGAACATGATTCAGGATTGCCTAAACATGTCTGACCTCCACAAAATGAAACAAAAAAAACTCTTGGTTAAATTTTGAACCATATCAAGGCGGACCCCATGAGAGACCCAGGCCTTGTTGACCCATTCTTTAAGCACACTTTTAGGGGGAGTCCTCCCAAAAAAACACCTAACAAGGGTGTGTTACTCAAGCCATTGACAAGAAGAATCAAAATCAGGCAAAGGTAAAACCACATTAGCTGGGGAGTCAAAAGACTTACCTCATGAAACACTTTCAAAACAAATTTTTGAGGTCGTTTGCTTGGACGAGGATCTATTGAGCAGAGCCATTGAACCGCCAACACTAGTATGAACTGCTGGGTTAGAGCCAGTTGAAGGAATATTAAAACAAAAAAACTGCAGTAAATGTGGTTGTTGTAAGAGAGGGGGACCACCGCATGCAAGACCCCAGGTCATGGAGGGTCAAGATGTGAGAGGCTGCCCTAACTTACCTCAGCTAAGTGCAATGTTTAGGGTTATGGGGATGAGAATGATGAGGATTATGAGGTCCTACAATCACTCTATAATCCTAAGTTTTAAGATTGGGGCTAGGTGAGTCAGCTTTTAGGTTCAAATCTATGCCTCAGGGAGCTCTTTGCCCATGGACATCAGCGTAGACTTTGGATGATAGCGCGGCATGCTAGCATCTCTAAAGTGCATTGTAGTCCGTTCGATCAGACAACAACAAAGACAAGATTGAACTCACCAAAATGACTAACAACCTAGCTACTCAACTAAAAGTCCAGAATGAAACAAGCAAATAAATGATACATTTTCTAATGTTGTAAAGTAAATAAGCAAGAGTAAAGAAGACGAGGAGGATCTCATCGAGAAATTCACTTGCTAGTTGATCCTTGAAAGAGCACGTATTCCTCCACACAGAAAGAGGGAAAATGTTGGGTGGTTGTATAGGGTCTTGCCTTAGTCACACCCCTATTTAGGTGTTTCCACCTCCATGGACAACTAATGAAACAAGATAAAGAAGCAATAAAGTAAAGAGAATACAAACACTAAAATGCAGTACTATGCTACTCAACCAAGTGATAGAGGAGAGGAGAGGGAAGCTTACCACCTCCACCAAGAGCACTCAAGGCTACTTGGGGGAGAAATGAGAGGAACTCAAGCCTTTGCTACAATGACGTGGTCCCAAACATGCTCTAACGAAGTGACGAAGTGAAGATTTTGCTGCAATGGTGTGCTTGAATGCTTAGAGTGAGTGAGAATGGATGCAAAAGTGTGAGAATGGGAGCTTGAAGTGTGCAAGAATGAAGGCTTGATCTGCTGAAGACTTGTGAAGAAGTTGAGATGCTTGTTGAAGGACTGAATATGAAGAAGGAAGAAAACAACCATATTCAGGTCGGTTGGTCGAAGGGGGAATTACAAGTTCATTGCCAATGAGAAGTGTAATGCCTTTGCAGGTTCAGCTACAGGAATCTGCCAGGGACATAAGTGCATCGTATGGACGTTTGCATGTCACACGGGTGTCCCCGTCAGAAACGCCTCCACCGATGCTCAAAACAGGCACCAAGTGGATCGCCAACAATAGGCTTAAGTGGAATTAAGCCTTTGAACTTGGTTTTCTAAGGTGGAAAAAGGAAAAAAGGGGAATTGCACATAGGGTGCAAATTCACTCTTATACATTTTTCCCCCACTTTAGCAAGCATGAGTAATGATGAGTGCTCGGTAAAGTAGATTAAGAAAGATCAAGGTTAGAAATGTATACCTGAACCATCGAGGAAGCAATACTTGGTCTAGAAAACTCCAAGGTGCAGGGAAAGAAAAGGACTTCATAGCTGCTCAAAACTATGAAGTTGGAACAACAAAGCATCTTATAGGCCTACAGACCTACAAGGAGGCAACCCCCAAGACCTCTTACATGAAAGAAGCCCCAAGGAAGCACCCTACAGGCTCTCAGTCCTATACGAAAGGTATTCTCCATGAACTCAAGCATGAAGAATATCGAAAGGAGTACCCTACAAGTTCTTGGTCCTATAGGGAAGGTATTCTCCATGAACTCAAGCATGAAGAATACAAAAAGAAGTGCCCTACAGGTTCTTAGTCCTATAGGGGAGGTATTCTCCATGAACTCAAGCATGAAGAACACTCGAAGAAGCTCCCTACATGTTCTCAGTCCTACAGGGGAGCCACCCCCAAGATCTCTTGCATTGAGGAAGCTCAAAGGAAAGTACCCTGCAAGTCTTCAGTCTCACAAGGAGGTATCCCCCAAGATCTTTGTCATGGAGGAACCTGAGAAAGGGAACTCCACAGAGTCAGGAAGTGGTGACACATCTACCCACAGATAGAACATGTCAAAATCGCCCGGTCACGCAGACCATCAATAAGTAAAAATTTCAAAGGGGTCCCTCAGGAACCCTTCAAAAGGAGAGGGGTCCACTCAAGGGATGCACTATTTGAAAAGAAAGGTCTAGTTAGGCTACCCCCAAGCTAGACGTGAAAGGGCGAATGGAAAGAGTCTAGTCAGGTTTCCCCCAGGCTAGACATGAAAGGATCCATTTGTCATAGAGGCCTTTGAAGGAAGGGTCCATTGGGAATCCACCGTAAGGAAGAAGGGGGGTCCACTCAAGGGACACACAATTCAAAAGTAGTTGTTCTTCTCAGAACGATTCATCATCAAGGAATTTGAAAGGAAGGACATGCCCCCATGCAAGGGGTAGTAAAACCATTTTCCACTTTAGAGGAAGGTCTTCAAGTCCTTTCTTTACGAACTCGTGATGAAGGAAACACGATCCATTAAGGTTCTGTGTTGAGAATGCGATTCTAAGGTAAAGTTTTTGAAGGCCCTCAAGAAAAGATTTGTTGATAATGAATTTGTTTTCTAAAAACTGAAGTGTTAAAGAAGAGCGTTGTCACACATAGGAGGGACAACTCAAGCAAAGAAGAGAGAAAGAGAAAGCAAAAGAGAAAAGAAAAATGAAAACAAAGTGCATAGGGGGATCTAGTTTAATAGGGTTAGATCTGTCTAAGCTCATACAATAATAGGTAATTGTAATGCAAGGTGAAAGATCATCAATCCCCAACTAGATCAGGAAGAATGGATGGAAAATAAAGTAAAAATAAAAAATTGGGTCAACATGGAAGGGAAGCCTAAATGCCCCCAATGCTTTGCATCATCCCCAATTTATCGAAAGTTAAGCACAAACATGGAAGAATGATGATACAAATAGAAGAAGGTACAAAAACCACGCCTATATCCAGGAACCAATAGGGGTGACGAGGGTCATCTAGGCACACATAACATGAGTATGGGGGAACACATCACAAAACACACACACACACAAATTAAGAAAAGGGGCCTCCTCCTAACATTGATTAGCCAAGAGGTCATCTACTTCCCAATCTAAATCCTCATAATGGGAAGGAGGATGAGCCTACAATGGTGGGATGTTAAGAAGAGGAGCATTCGGCCCTCCTGCAACAAGGGTTAAGGAAGAGGGCCCCTCAAGGTCCTCTCTGCCAAGCTCTTGTGGAGTCAAGGTCAATGATTTCGCGAAGATTGCTGACAAGGTCGGGACCTTGTCTATAGAATTAAACATGCATCCCATAGGGGCACCATGCCTATTCTTAGCAGACGAGGCATGATATTCCTGAGATTCACTACTAAGCTAGCCAAATGACTTGGGAGCAGTGACAAACTCAGGAGAAGCGAGGACTGGTTCTATTACAAGGACAAAACAAGTTAGTACAGGGCCACCTTGCGAGGAAGGTGGACTCCTCTTACATCCTTCATTGCTAGAAGGACCAGCCTTCACCTCTTTCTTCATTAGAGGAGATGAACTCCCCATAGATGAAGCTAGGGGTGGAGAGGAAGAGGAAGAAAGAACCACAACGAATATGACTAAGGTATTAACCATATTCACGGGCTTCGGGAAGGGATGAATATCTAGAATGGTCATCAACAAAGGCAACTCTGCCAAAGGAGTGATAAACACCTATACCAATTTAGGGTTAGGCACATTTGTGCTCGCAACGGAAGCTTGGAGTGGATCAGACTGAAGAGAAATAGAAGGGAGGAAGAAGACATTGCAGGAGGTCCTAGAACAAGAGCGATCATTTCTTCCTCCTTTTTTGTGAGGTGGCCTGCGTAGCCAGGAGAGCCTTTTGCTGACGCTTGTGTTAACATGCAAGGTGGTTTCTATGGCTCTTGGAGTTAGAGGCCAGAGTTTGCGAAGGGACAAGATGTTCCTGTTCAACCATAGAAATGTCTACTATGGTCGTTTCAGGTAGAGGAACAGGTTCCTATATGGGGGCAGGGGGAACATGCTGAGGAGCGACAGGAGGAGTCAACTTGAGAACCTCGATGACAGACATCTTTCCACTCACTTCCTTAGAAGTAGGAGCGATAGGAGGCTACGGATTGAATTCTCTACGAGAACCTTTCTTTCTGCTGTATAAATAATACCATGGTCCAAGAAATTCATTAGGTAGATCTGTGACCCTAATCTTGGGCCTACGCCAAGGAGGGATCATTAGACTAAGTGGGTAGCCACTGGGTTTGCTCATCCAATACTCTTCCCAGCAAAGGGGAGAGGACGGGGTAGTCTGGGAAAAGGTCACTTTTTCTTTACCTCTGCGAGAAGGAGAGGGAGTCATCATAGGATTCTCCTCCACTAATACATTTGACTGCAAAATCTGACGAAACTATCCAACGAAATATGTAAAATTCGATGTTCATCGGGTGCTTGTAAAATTTGATGTGTAATTTTCAATTTTTGAAAGTTTATCCCCGATGTTCGTCAAAATTTTGATGAACTGGGGCTTGTCAAAATGCCGGCTATCATTTTCGTCGAATTTTTGACAAACATGAAAAATAGAAAAAAAAACAAATTGTGGCCGACATAAAGAAAAGTGAGTTTGCACCTGATTTATTGCAATGGTGTTTTTCTCTACTTGAGACAGTTTGTGGAGAACTAAGGATGATTTTCTTGGGAAAAATCAGAGAAAAATTCAAGAAGATATCGCCAAGTTGAGGGTAGTCATTGTCTTTTTGCAGAATTCAGTTGTGAAGTTAAATTTGTAGTTCCAGGTTTGAAAATCATATTTTAAAGCAACATCTCATCAGATTTCATTTTTAGAGGTTAAGGGTTTTGAGAATTTCATGTCCAGATTTTGTTATGTGGAATCACCATAAGATGACAACCAAGGAACAGATTGTTGTGACTGTAATTATGTGATCCATAACTCTATTGGTCATGTGGCACAATTGTGCTATAACAAATACATGATGCATTCATGTGTGACCCAAGTTTAATGTGGCTATGTTGTGATAGAAATGGAGGCACTCATATAATGTAGTTAATTCAGGTTGTATAATGTAGGTGTCAATCATCATTGGGTGCATTCGGGTTATCTCAAGTTTAATAGGTTAGGATGTAATTATAGCATGATCGAAGAGTGATTACCTCTTGCTGCAATAAAGAGCCTATAACTCTAGTTGATATGTAGAGTGGTTGTGTTATATCAATTATGTAGTGCATTCAAGCACAACCCATGTTTAATGGGCTATTCTAGAGAGTGATCAAGATTTTATAAACCTTATGAATGTTACTTGACATATATTTGCATAATCTCAAATTCTTTCAGAGGCTTTTGAAGTATCAATGTATCCTATATAGGGTTTAGAATGATTTATTTTAATTAAAAAAATAAATAAATGATGTATTTCCCTGTAATTAGATAATTTGGAGATCTCCTAAATCTGCCCCAAGACACTATCCTCTTTGGCACTGTATTAATTACTCCAGCTACTAGGGTTTTGCATGTGACATCTTTGATATCTTCATGACCATGGCTTTTAAATAGATCTTAGTCTTTTCTTTAATCTTTTTCATGATAACCCTTGAGTTCCATAATCCACCTTAAATCTCTTCTAAGAACGTTGTCTTAAGCTAGACTGCATAGTATGCATATAAAGCAAGTCCTTCATACTTGCCATTGTTCCAAACCACCACTCACTGCCTTGCTTAAAATGTTGCCTCCATAAGCACAATAGCATGTTTTAAAATCATGGTTGTTAGTGATTGACCATTAAGGTCACCACTTTCATCATGAAGATACAATGAGATTTTTGTCTTCAAACTCAAGGCATTATGGAAGATAACATTGTGAATTGTTTGTTGTGTACGATTCAATTTTCTTGCACATTTACTGCTTTACTAACTTCCTTTTAAGATTGGGTATTGCACCCTCAGTTGCAATCTTAACCAACTCACTCACTATCACTTGAAGATTCCTTTCATGAGCATCCTTCTATAAAATCAAACTATGCCCTATAGACTTCCTACTTACTACAAGGGACTCATTGTATCATGGTATTGTAGTTCTTAAGATCCTTCAACCTTATTGACACTACTTCACATTCCACAAGGTATTATTCACTATTCTCCCATCTTTGATGAGTCTCAAAACACTGCTCAAACATGCAATCCACTACCTCCATTATACATTAATGGATAAGAAGAAACATTGAACCTATGATTACCACTGTTACTTCATTTGGACAGTCATTCCCTGATTGCATTTGCCTTGTCTAACACTACCAAAAGCATTTGAAAAACCCTTAAGGTCAGCAAGGGGGTAAGGAAACTCACTGTTAAAATCTCCACTTTACTATGCAAGGTTTGAGCTTTATTATCTTGTCACTGCTCAGCCTCTTTTTGACTGTCACATCTCAAGTGACTGTCATTCTTCTTACCGTAGATTGCATTTACAAATGTCACTAAGCTACATAGTGTGCTTGTTATTGGTTACAATCTTTAGATTGCAAGATTTTGTTATTACCTACAATGTCTCAATCTTTCTAGTATTGCAACCTCACTAATCTGCTATAGTTATTATTTATGTTTCTACAGAGGCCTAGGGTTTGTACCCTAATCATGCTTTTACCAATGCTTCTATTGTTTTTTATTAGGGCTCTCTCAATGTTGAGGGCCCTAGGGATAAGCTCGTCATAAAAAGTGACACATTGCATCTTTAACTAAAAGGATAAATCCATATTGACATTAGCAATGATGATTTCGACTTGTTGCTCCTTAGGAATGGGTCACTTGCTCTTACTAGCTCGCTACCTCCATTGTTGTAGGAAGTTTGTGATCAAGTTCAATATTTTGATTTTAGGAGTCTTAATGGTTGGAAATCATATTAAAATTAGAATTTAATAAGTTTTGGAATTAGCATTTGAAAGTGTTTTTTGGGGTCATTAACTTCAGACTATCTTCTCTTTTGCAGGGGTGGTTGCATGCAAAAAATTTTTGGTGTAAAATATTTAAATTATTAGATTATGTTACCTACCTATGAATAAAAATTATTGGAGTGTGAGTTTGATATTTTTTGAAGATCTAAATAGTCAAGCTTGGTAAAGAAAAATCCTGTCAGATAATATTAGTCTAGAACAAAATGAAGAGACAGTTGATAGATTGTGGGCTAGATTGAAAAGAAAGGGTGATGGGAAATTTTATTGTCCTTGCAATAATTGCAAGGGCTTAAAGAAAATTTGACTTTTAATCACAGAAGCTAAGAAAAATTGTAGGCAGCATGGTCACATTGAAGGTGGGCATGATTATCGTCCATTGGTAAGTTGTTCATTATATGTGTTTCTATTGATTGAATTTGTAAATGTTTATATCATTTTAAAATTATATATATATATATAATCACTTGATCATGATTATGGTTTATTTGTGTCAATCATTATTATAAAGGTTGGGCGCCATAGGGTAGATGATATGGATTATCACAGCCCAGAGAATGTGTTTTTGCAAGTGGACAAACATGGAGCTGGTAATATCGAAGATGAAGTTAATGATCTTATGGAAGAAGATGATCATGCGCCAGAAAACACAGTTGAAGATGATGGTACGAATACATTGATCTATGACACATTTAGTGGCAGAGCTGATCATGATGATGAAGTTGAGTTTGATGATGTTCATGATTTACCTGTACTTGAGAAGGCATACGAGCCCCTTTATGAAGGCTCCCAAACAACTCTTCTCTCAGTTGTATTGTTGCTGTTGAACTTGAAGGTTATGAATGGTTTATCAAACATAGCAATCTCACAGATGTTAAAGTATGTCATATATGTCATCTTTTTTCATCTATTTTAATTATTGTTAGTTCATCATTAGTAAATAAAGGATGAAATATGTACCATAAATATTCTTTATATGAACAAATTATTTTATTTTTTAGATTGATTGGTGAATTTTTGTTACCACCATCAAATATTTTACCTTGCTCATACCGAGATTTATGTGCCATTATGAAAGATATAGGAATGGAGTATTAAGCAATAGATGCATGTCCCAATGATCATATTATATATCATAAACAACAGGAATTTGCAACAGAATGCCCAGAATGTCATATCAGTAGATATCGAATAGATCAACTAACAAAAAAGGTGCCTCGCAAGGTTTTTCATTATATTCCCATTATTCCACATATGCAACGATTATTTAGGTGTGAAAACTTAGCACAATTTATGGATTACCATGCACGGAATAGAAGTGGAGATGACATTCTTCGAATGCCTGTGGATGGTTCTACATTTAGGGACATGGAGAAAAAATGGCCACACTTTAAAGAAGAACCTCGTAATCTCAGGCTTTCATTGGGAGTGGACAGTGTCAATCCATTTGGAGAGCTGTGATCTATTTACTCAGTGTCGCCTGTTTTTGTTATCAACAATAACATTCCTCCATGGATGTCAATAAAGAGGGAGCACATAATATTGTCAATGATTGTTCCAGGTATTTGTTTACATCAATTTTCTTTAATGTAGTAGCATCTCATTTCTTATTTGTTGCATAATGACATATTTTTTTCATTCAATAGTCATGTACATTAATTTATATATATTGCAGTAAAATGGTTATAATAATTATGTAATGTTTATGTTGATTAAACTAGGTAAGTACCAAGTTAAAGATATGAATGTATATATCGAGCCTCTTATCGACGAGTTACTAAAGTTATGGAATGGGGTCACTATGTATGATGTCTCTAGACCAATAGGACAAAGACAATTTCAATCCTATGCAATGCTTGTATGGACAATTCATGATGCCCCAGGGCTAACACATTTTTGTGGTATGTTATAACGTTCGACTGCACATTAACAATATTTAATTTGATGAAGTAGATATCATGCATGCTTTTAAAATAATCTATTCATTATATATAATGAAAAAAATTGACATATTTAATCCAATTATATATCATCTTGCAGGTCTTCAAACAAAGGGAAAATTTGCATGTCCAATTTGTGGTCCAAAGATGAAATCTCGTCGTTCAACAAGTTTAGCAAAGCAGGTGTTTGATGAGTATAGGCACTTCCTCCATAGAAATCATAAGTATCTAACTACTGAAAAAATATCTTTTCAATGGGAAAGAGGAGACTACATCAAAACCACGAAGAATGACACCTCGCCTATGAAAGTTGGAATATAATAGAATTAATCGTCAAGGTTATACATTAGATCAAATTGTTTATCTATCATATATGATATGTTTTAAATTTATATTTTTTATTGTGTTGTGTTTACTCATGTTGTAATTGACAATGATTGTCGTTGTTAATTTGTTTAACTTATATGCTTCATGAAGGTCATCAAGGCATTAATGGTCGGCTTCCATAGGGACTAAAAAGTTAACCCAGACAATTTAGTAGGTTGCCCTACTATGAATAGCTACAAATTGTGCATTTGTTTGATACAATGCATATCAGAAAGAATATAATAGAAAGCGTTATGGAAAATATTGGATGGAAGGCATGACAAAGAAAAAATTGTCAAAATTTGTACTGACATTTAGGAAGCCAATCATGCAATGAAAAATGTCATTCAATTAAATAGCATGGAGACCAAATTAATATAAGTGCACTTCCTTGGTTATTAACAGAGCAGCAAAGCAATGCTATAAAAGAAGTCATACAAAAAATTCGATTTCCCATAGGATTTGCTGCGAACATAAACAATATAATAACAAAGAAAGGTGAATTTGGGTCAGGGATGAAAATGCATGATTAGCATACCTTCATAAAGGTAATTATTCTGGTATATTATATACACTTGTATAATGCATGTACTGTTCAGTGTATTGTGTTTACTTCTTTGGAAAAATAATGAAAAGATCATTTTATAATTGTTGCAATAATGCTCTCTACCCTATCTCCTGCATAACTTTGACAAATAAATGTTTGCCAAGTTATATATGATCTTGGAAATAAGCATAGGGTGAAGTGATACTTGTTCAATTCGGTCAGATTCATCTTATAATTGTCGTACTTGTTTTACTTGTTATGTAATACATCAGATATTTTGTTAAATCTCATAATATATTTGCACTTGAATCACTTGTAGATGGCTGTCATCTAAAGAAATCCATAAAGAAGATATAAATTATTGGAAGAGAAAAATTCCTCGTCTAATGTGTGCAATGAAAAAGTGTCTACCTTCAACATTTTTCAATGCACAAGAACACTACCTTATACACCAAGTTGAGGAGATTGAATTGTGTGGACCTGTACACACAAGGTCAACGAGGATGGTTGAGAGGCACTTGAAATTTTTGAAGGCTTTGCTTAGAAAAAGAGCACATCCTGAGGGTTCTATGGTGGAGGGATATATGGTATATGAGACCATGGTGTACATTAGTGAATATCTTCCTAAGTTTGCAACAAAGATCTATGTAGATCGCATTTGGGATCCCAACTCCATTAACAAATTCGAAGGGGAGTACCTGTTGGGGAAAGGTAGATTGAGGAAAGTGAGAGGTAATTATAAGATGGTCATGGAGATTAATTGGAATACATTTTACATATGATTTTTATGTATATTGTACTTATTTAATTTTTAATCTTCAATATATATCAATTATAAATTAAGGCCATATATTGTGGTATTTAACTAATTATACGTTGTTTGTGAATTTTAATTTTTTTTGGTACAGTTGGTTGAGAGTGGGATGCACTACATTTGTACGTCGCCAACAATCTTGATTGGATGACGGTATGGATTGAACAATGTCAACAATCTAGTTGTGCATTAACATGGGAAGGTGTGGCTTCATTGGTTAAAGAAACTCATCGTAATGGAGATTCCAATGTTACACAAAGGGAAATTGATTTAGCATATGGTTTAAGAGATAAACAGGTACGTATAAATATATTAATCACCCATATTATTTAATTATTTTCAAGTATATTGATGTATATGTAGCTTGATATTGTTTTCTTTGCATACATTCATCCAAGAATAAATATGTTTATCAACTGATGATATTGCAATAATTTTTACATGTTTGACATATTGCAGGTGAAACACCACAAGGCTATGTGGTGCAATGGTCATAAATTTTGAATCAAAATATTGGATGACATGAAGAAAACTTGTGATTATGGTATAACTGCCGTCTTTTAGGTGACTATATTTTCATCTAGAAGCGACATACATCCAAGTCTCAAAATTGATACTATGGGATTTTGGATGATATACTTGAGTGTGACTTTAAGTCCTTCAAATTAATTTTGTTTGTCATCCATGGTATAGGCTACGCATTGAATGAAAATGATCCTAAAGAATCATATTGAACATGTTAATGGATTTACCATGGTTAATACAAGGTTGATCGAATGAGCTAGAAATGAGCCCTCTATGTTCTTCCAAGCCAAATGTGAGCGTATTTTACCTCGTGAGGTTCCATCGAAAACCAGTGGTCATTTGTTGTTAGACATGATCCAAGAGGAAGGGCGAGAAAGTATAACGTGGGTGGAAGAAGAAGATACCAAGAACTAGAAGATGATGTGATAATGATCGATCAATGGTTAGTTGATGATGTCCCCTAAGATGTCAAGAGGAGGAACTAGATCATGATGATGTAGGAGTTAATGTTCATGAAGATGATATCCAGTGGATGATGACATTATCAAACCCACATCGATGACGATGATGATGATATGACCAATCCTTACAATGTAAAATCTAGATCAGATGATACAAAAAGAGTTGGATGAAGAAGAAGATCAATGACATTGAAATGTATAAGTTATGCGATTATATTATCTATTTGATATTAATTTCTTAATAGAATTATATTTGACTTATGTGGTTACATAATTAATTCATGATGTTTTTAATTTTTATGCCATTACATAATTAATTTAATGATGTACTTTCTAATGTTTGAAAGGTCAAAAAATTAAAACATTTCAATAGTGATGTTAACAACCTTTAAATTAGTGTGTTTTATGTTTCATGTGATCATAAAAGATTAAAAAGTCAGTTGTAGAGGTGGTTGTTCAGTGGTTGACAAGTATGTTGGTTCTTTTTACAATGTAACCAGGTTTGTCTTCTAATCTAGGTATGGAATTGCCAATTCCAATCGAAGGCAACTCGAAGGACCTGGACCAACTGATGGGGACATTAAAAGCCTCCTACACTTCGGCTCTGCAAGACCCTGGAGGGTGATCCCTTAATGTGTTTACAACCTCTGCACCATTATTATAAACAACATTAACAATAGCGATGATCTCACTTAATAGCTCAACACAATAAGATAATATCAACTAGAATTGGTTGTTCATAGACAATATCAACTATCTGGAGCTGAGATAACTAAACACAATCCATTGTATAAGATAGTCAATGATTTGCAATTTGTAGCAAGCTCTAGGCAAAGACAAACAAATACTGAACTACACTAATAATTACAACTTAGATCAGTGCCATATATCCATTGCAGGAGTCAAATTCATAAGCATCTAGAAGTTTATAACAGATTTAATACATCACATATAAGATCCCTGACAATATTGCATTACAATTTCATCAGTATGCATTCTAACCCAGGACTACTTATCAAATCCTTATACAACACATATCCGCCTATAATCCCATTCAAGCATTTTGATTAATTCCTTGAATTAAAGCTAAAATAGAATCATACACACCACAACAGTGAGATGGATAAAACAACCCTTAGTTATTTCATTCAAAGTTTAGATATGCATGTACAATGGAGAGACATGAGCTCAAATTTTCATTTCAACTCAAATGCTAGTACTGTTATACAACATTAAATCTCTATGAACTCAAAACCTATTACATAATGACTCAAAACCTAAATTGCATTTCTCTAAAACCATCAAACTTTACAATTCGCTCTGCAACTTCACCTAGACTCGACAAAAAATATCTAACTTGCTAACCCATGCTTTTGGCCTTGAAATCCTTCATATAGAAAATGAAGGAGCAAACAAGCACCGGGCTAAAAAGTACACCTGTCACCAGTCAATTGGAGCACCTGGTGATATTCCAAAATTTGTTACAACCAACACCTTGAAAAATATTCTTGTTCAAAAATCATTACAACAACAATCATCCTAGAGCATATTCTCATTCGTCATGTCGGCAGAGGAAGGTTGATGCAATAACAAAAACCACGCGAAACCCACACCAAGAAAGTCATCCATACAAAAATGGAAACACTATAATTGCAGCATCTGATTTGCCACATGTCGGTAGCCCACTCTTTTTACTCATCATCATTCAAATACTTAGCCACCCACCTCTGGTATTCTTTGTCAGTTGGCTAGTCAAAATTAATCACCTCATTTACCTTTGTACTATAAGGCATATACTTGACCGCTACCTGATTAGCATCTCTTTCAAAAGATTCCAAAAATGAGTCAGTACCAATAATCTTATCCATACAATTTACCAACAAATCATAATCTGAGTCATCACAAATTATTTTAATTTGATTATTGATGACTTTACTTGTGTGATCCTGCCATTGTTGGAGTGTTCTGATTTCCCCCTGCTCATCAGTTTTATTAGGTAATAGTGTGTTACCCCAATCATTGAAGTTCTTTACCAATTCCCTAATCTTCCTACTTAGATCATCTGGTAAGGTCTGAAAACATTGCAATGATTTAACTAATATATAAGTAGGCTTCAATGATTGGGGCCTGTTATTTACATCAAACCTTTAGGCTTTATTCATAACATCTAGATCATTTTCCCTAGGGATCCAATTTTGAATTATTGGAATCACTATCCCTTGATCCCTATCAATATTCTTTATTGCTTCAAATAGCAAAGAATACAAAGAATGTATAGAGGGCAGTTTATTATCCACCTTTTCATTTAAATGCTCCAAAATAATAGTAACAATTTCTTTTTCTTTTGAAAGAAAACCCTCCTCTTTTAAACCCTTAGTGATGTCTATAATTGATGAATTTTTTGCATGAGCTGCCACTTTATTGGATCAACAGAGCACTCTGTTTCTTCATCAATTTGTTTTAGAGGAGGGGTAAGAGTAGGATTTTGAATGGGAGACCTTGGTGTAGAAACATTTGGAGAAGTAGGAGGCATTGACCCTACCGTGGGAGGTGATGTGTTGGTTCCTAGAGCATTGGATGTTTCCCCAGTATGTCTATACTTGAACCTTTGTACTTCAGTTTGCAGCTCAACATTCCTCTATTGCATTTTACCATATTCTTCAATTAAAATGTTATACTTCTCTATTAGGCTCTTTCTTTCAGCCTCCTCCATTTCAACAGTCTTTTGGGCCAACTTGGCCACATTCACAGTTAAACTAGTGGCTTCGGTTGTTGTAGTCTCTGAAGCCCTCTTTATTATTAACCCTCACTTGAAATTTGGATTAATATCAGCAATGTCTGGCTTTCTTCCTTGTGGAGCCAATGCCCAAATTGCCAAGGTCTCATATTCTTCACTGAAGGCAGAGTTTTGTAATGCTGCCTTAACTTCTTCTTCAGAATCCTGAAAAAGATTCTTCGACTTTATAATGGCATTGAAAGCCACTGCATCTATGATGTCCCATTCAGGAAAAATCAAAACACCAGCCTGATTCATTAGTTGTCTTCCTTCTTCAGGAGTGATGTTTTTGAACTCTTCCATTAGTTCAGCTTTCACTTCATCATTCTCCTGATCTGACCTGTCAGGCCTTAGTTCTCTTCTCTCCTTGCATTTATTTTGACATTCCTCAAATTTCATCCTCCATGCCAATTGTAAGAATACAGGAGTCTTTACAAATGCATAGTCATCTAAGAACTCCTTGCAAGCCTCCATTCTTGCATCCTGCACACTTTTACCCTTCATATCCAAATCGGATAGAACCAATTCAGCTGACCTAGGAGGGGACGACATACCAACCTGCATGTCTTGATCAGTAACAATAATTTCATCTGTGAGATCCTCAATTAGGTGATCAGTTCTTTTCCTCTTAGGTCTTGGCTCAGGTGGTGGTGATGGGGGACTGCGCTCTGGTGAAGATTTTAATTCAATGATTTTGACAGCCCTAGGTACTTTGAATTTTGGGCCTGGTCATGAAGGTGCCTTCATTATTTTCTTCCCTTTTCTGTCTATTTCTTCCTCATCACTAGTAGTATCCATTTTCCTCCTATAGATGGGCCACCTTTCTGTAGGCTGATATACTGGCTTTGTTTCAATTGGCATATCACTTTGTCCTTGCATATCCATACTTAGCCTTAAATTTAACTTTTTGGTTGTCAAGGTGTCCATTATCTCCTTGAAATTCTTCATTAAAAAAACAATTCTCTTGTGGTATGGAGTGAATTCCATCAATGGATCATACGTTGGATCCATTTTATGCACAATATCCAGTAGCTTACTATAAGCTATCCACTTTTCCTTGTTCAATTTCTGTCTATTTAAATCAAATTCATTCCTGATCAGGTCCTCAGGGAAATTGAACTCATGTGCAAATTTGCCACCTTTTATTCTTTGCCTGAAAAGAGCAAAGAAACCTTTAGGATCATGTTGTCACCTTGGACCAAATCTCAAATGGTAATCAACAAAGAATTTTTCAAAATATGTCCAACCTCCCTTTGAAAATGTAAAGTCAGACACTACTGTATAATCAGGGAATAATGTTCCCTTCCCCTTTCCAGTTAGGTTATCTTCATGAATACACCCCATCTGCCACATAACTTCTGCAAACCCTAGTCTTGGTGGCACATTGTATGGTAGTATGTGAGGGATTCCTTGAAATCCATATATTTTCAGGACAGTGCTGACTGGATATGGGATAATTTCACCCCAGTTATGTAAAACCCTCAATTTTGGTTTCCTCTCCTTCGGCCTACGAAAATCATGCACTTCCTCAGGGATCCTAGGTACATTTACCATCAATCTAGCCCTCAATCTTGCAGCAAAACAATTATCAAATTGCACATAAATGGTACTTTCCTTATTACAGGACAAATCTGTAGCCCATATTTGTATTGGCAATCTTTCTCCATTAACTGATTGTCTTAAGTTCATCTTCTTAGCAAAGAAATCAGCATTCCTAAATAAGAACATATACATCAACATGGAATACCAAAAGAATTGAGTACCAGTATCACCATTCTGCAGCTTCGACAGTCCTTCATCTATCCTCTCCACTAAAAAAGAAGCAAATTCATATGTTACAGAGAAGTTAGGGTGTTGTATTTTCACCCCCACGAACATGTATGCAATCGGCATTACTGCACCAGGGCTGAAACCCAAAATCTGACATAGTGAATAGAAAGTAGCTAGGAAAGGCTTTCCAAAACAATTCAATCTGAAGGGTTCCTAGTCACTAGGGATGATGTGAAATTGTGAACCCCCTGTTTTAACCAGATGAGGTGGAAGCAGCTTAACCCTAAAAAGAGATTTCAATTTTGTATACTCCTACTTCATTTCTTCAAGATTAATAGGAGCCAAGTCATCACTTGGCTCACTCAAATAAAAAGTCTATTGGATAACATCTCTGTTAATTTCTAATAAAACCCCTCTGATTACCTGTGTGATAGGGTCATATCTTTTAGCCACTACTCTAAGTAAGTCCACATCAAGGAACACATTTGGAACAACCATCTTTCCCATGTCGTACCTCCATCCATTTGAAAAAGGATGAGGAAAATTCCTCTGTCCATACTATAATCTGAACATTTCTAAGCCTGTGAGTGAAACCCTAGCATCAACAATGTTGGAATTATTACACACCAACCCCTCCCCTAGGATTTTCCCTCGCATCAACACCAAACCTTTCCTTCTCTCATTTGTTGATAATGAAAATTGATCTAGGAAATCATTGTACATGTTTCTTTTCAAATACTCAATGTGGCCAGAGTGCTGCTTGGTTGGCACCATTTTAGACAAACTAGGGCCTCACTACAATGTTACACTTCAAGTGGCTATGACTAAGCAAAGATAGGAAATTACAGAGTAAAAATACCACAATTCCTCACAATTTATGATTAAACAATAGCCCTAAAAAATATTTTAATGAACTCAGTGCCAAGCATAGCAGACCCCCCCTTCCCAAATTTAGGTGTAGAATGACTGGGAAACAGAGAAAATTAACTCATAGCTTTTTTCGCACAAACTCCAATTTCTGGCTACAGCTGCTCGCAATTTCACCTTTGGCTCTGAAATTATTTTCACGAAATACTTGGATGCTTTGTGATACAAATGAGATGAGTAAATTGATTTTATGTCGATCAAATCCTGCTAGTAGATGTCTCATTCACCATTAAAGCCCACTCGCGGGCTGCACAAAAGGCTCCAACCATAATTTGATACATATTTAAATTTGAGCTGTTGATCCTTCAGTTTGATCAAATTATTGACGACCATCTTCAAAACAGGCTGACATAATCGCCAACATGGAAATAAAGGGGCCCACTATGTCATACACCGCGAAGGAATGCCACATGGAGGTTGCCCATGATATCGTAATCCTTTGATTTACCATCGCGGGATGGCGTGCACCATCGATCTTTTTACCATAAATCCTGCTCCTTCAAAAATGGTCGCCATCCTTTCCTTTAACTATCAAGCAACTTTTCCCTTAAAATCATAACATCTGCATTGAAATAAAACACATGCATCTTACAAGCACATTAGTAATCTGCCCCGTAATACATTTAAAACTGGCGAACGCTTTCTTCAGTCCTTAGGCTTCATTGGATGAGACACGTGGCAGGCACCCGCGACATCATGATCCCAAAATTCCTAATCACGGGATGGCGGACACCGTCAATCTTGAAGAGACAACTCATCAATGGTCATGCAAATTTCATCCTTTAGGAAGGGCACGTGGCACTCACTTGTGATATCGCGATCCCTGTAATCCCTGATCGCAGGATAGAGGGCGTCATTAATCTCATTCCTTTAACACAATCGCCAACCATGTCGTTAACCTTTGAGTAGCATTTCCAATGAAATTATAACATATCCGTCGATTTAGAACATGTGCATCTCGAGAACACTTTAGTAATCCGCCCCTTAATACATTTAAAGTCAGCTAGTGTTTCCTTTACTCTTTAGGCTTCATCCGATGAGACACGTGGCACCCACCTATGATTTCACAATCAACCCAAGCACCATCGCGGGATGGCGGGGAATGATTCAGATCAAATGGTAGTTGGTTAGTGATAGCTCAAATTTGAACCCCTGGATAGGACACGTGGCGCCTGCCCATGATTTCACGATCCTTCAATTCCGGATCACAGGATGGTGGGCACCGTTGATATCTGCAGGAAATAGATCAACGACAGCACTAAATCAACCCTTGCAAAATAAAAACATTCATTAAAAGGAGAAGTGGGCATTACTAGGCGGACAACAAATAAAAAAATTATATTTATAGAAGAAAAATAAAATAAATTTATAATTTCTTTTATAATTTCACTTTTTAACTTTAAATGTATGTTCACTAATTAAGTTGTATTTTTTTACAATCACATTTTTAATTTAGATGTTTGTTTATAAAATATAAAGATGCATTAAAAATATATTAGAAATATTTTTCTTTATATTATATAGCATTCATAACATTAAATTAACATAGAATAATTTCACAATATCACTTAACCAATCAAGAAAAATTTAATCATTACTATGCAACATTATTCTCACATCAAACTAACAAATAAACATTGAAAACAAATTTATTTTTTTATATTATAACATTCATAACTTAAACCTTTTATACACAATATCAAGTTAATTATAAAAAACACTTAAAATTATTTATAAGCAACTTAAATTTTTTAACAATTTAATAAAATATAATTTAATATAATTAAGAAAAATTTAATAAGAATTATAGATAAATTTATGAAATATTGATTTACTTATCAAGAAAAAATCAATGATAAATTTACTTATTATAGATAAATTTACTTACCAATCTATTTTAACCATCAAGAAAAAATTAATCATTAGTGATTGCAACATTATTGGCACATCTTTTAAACTAACAAATAAGGTTAAGGTTCAATTAGTATTCAATTTGGGTTAGGGATCAATTAGGGTTATAATTCAATAAGGGTTTAATTAAGGTCAGGGTTAAGGTTAGTCTTAAATTAGGGCTAGGATTGGAGTTAGGGTTCAATTAAGGTAAGGGTTATTGTATATTTTAGGGTTAGGGTTCAATTAGAGTTCTCTAGGGTTTTGATACAATTAGGGTTAGGTTTCAACAATACCTAGGGTTACGATTACAGTTCAATTAGTGTTAGAGTTAGGGTTATACTACGAGTTCAATCAGGTTAGGGTCAAGGTTTAATTAGTGTTAGAGTTATTGTTGCAATAATAAAATTTTCCATAATGATATGGAAAGGCATTCAATTGGATTCATATACAAAAGCACAAATAAGAATTGGTAATTAAGAATTCTCTAGAACTAAAGTTATAACAACAAATACAATCCTTAGCTTAATCATTTGTTCTTTGTCAGGGTTGGGATAAGAATTTAACGAGGCCAACTGAGACATAGGAAATAAAACCCTGCGGAAGAAATAAAGTATTAAAATCAAAGTTGGGTTTTAATTTTAATCCAGTGATGTAAGCCTAACCCATTAACCCCAGTGGTCATGTCATCGATGGCTTATCCAAATCCTTTCATTAAATAGTAATTGCGTAATGTGTAGGTTTTTTAGATTCGAAGATATGGCAGAAGATCTCGATCGTACCCCGCCAACTCGCAGACCTAAGGTGTCGCCCTGTTATTTGGCACGAGGTCAACAAAAGGCAGATGTGTGTCATGTATGGATTAATGTTATTGGTCATGAGGAAGGTGAATGATGCTTCATTGGATGTCAAACCGAGTTAGCCCGAGATAAACCATTTGATCTGCCAACTCTTCAGGAGATCAGCGGGCATCATTCGAACTTGGAAAATGACACATGGTGGTCATTTTATTGTACAACTGGTGAAGCATTAATGAATTATTCCTTGCTTTTGCAGTCACATCGATCTCAATCTGTGTGAAAATGTTGTTGGCAATCATGAAGGGTGATCTTTGGATTCTCATGCAGCTCTAGTTAAACGGTGACAGTACATACACTGCCAAATTTCCATGTTTGCACATGCATTTTTACTAAGCATTGATGAAGGTTTCCATTGCCTCGCACAATAAATACAAGAGGAATTAACTACTAATAGTGCCATTCTTGTAGCAGTTAGAGCACTTTGTGGGCTGAGTCTAATCAAGTTTGAGTGCTTGTCTGAGAAGAGAAAATGAGTAAGTCAGTAAGGAGGTCTATTCGTTTGAGCTCACAAAAGCTCAGTCCTGCTATTTAGGGAGGTGCTTTGGTTGACAAGCCCAGGCTTGTGCCCACCATATGTAGTAGAAGGTTGTAATTCTAGGACGTTGCTGCTCAACTGGTAGATGAAAAAGGCAACCAGTCGGTGTGCTCTAGATGCGAACACTCCCCCATTGACCTTATGAGCAACACTTCTGATGATGTAATTGAGACCGACTCAGACTACTATCGGTATTTAAGTCGCGTCAATCACAGTCTGCCCTCTGATGAGGAAATAATATATGTGGGCACATTGACTGTTAAAACCCCAAGTGGACGAACTAGAACCGTATTGGGCAAGGACAAAAAGAAGAGGAGGCTGAGGGTCTACCATATTGGGCAACAACTAGAAGCGGGCGTGTATACTGGGGTCTCAGTGTTGGTAAGGTCAGGGTGGTAGGTAAATAAGAAGTTGTTGTGGTGTGCCTTCGTGGCAATTTGGTTTCCTAGTTTTTTTGCATGGCCTAGTGATAAGGGGATTTTGATGACAATTTATGTTCCCTATTCTTTTACGCTACCCCAGTTCATGCACTATATATGTTTTGCAGATTCAACATGTGGGAAGTTTTGTAATGAAAGTCAAATGCAATGGAGATTTTGTTCAAATGAAAATTTGTGGTGAAATTACATTTGAGCCTGAAGCTTGTTGCTCCCTTGTCATATGAAAGGGAATTCAAGGCTCATTTGTAGGGAGAGAACTGATGAAAGCTCTAGCTAGGTTTTGAGTTGAATATATGGGTAGAAAGATATCTATCCTCTGATGAGGAAGTGATATCTGTGGTGCCATTGGCTGTTAAAACCTCAAGTAGACGAAATAGAATAGATAGCTTGTTTTGAGTTTTGGATGAATATATGCAAATTATCTTAAATTGTATGCAGATATGGCTTATAAGCATGAATAAACATATAATTCTAATATATTTTCTCTCCTTATGTGGATTTGAGTGAATTTTGAATGAAATGTTAATGATGTTGTCATTCTTCTTTTGAGAATTTGTTCAATTGTGTGTCTATGTTTTGGGTAGAATTCAATTTTAAAATTTTGAGGTTTCATATTTATATGTGTGAGATTGATCTAATATTCTTTAAAATGAATGTTAAAATATCATGAAAAAATGGGCATAGAATGAATGTAGAAGTAAAATTATATTTGCATATATTCATAAAATAAGATCTAATAAACAAAAAATATATGCAATTAAAAATAAAGGAAAAATAATTCAACCCAAATTTAGACAAGAGAGATAATTAGATTATATAATAACTTTAAGGCTAGGGTTAGGGTTTGATTAGGATTAGTGTTTGCTTAGGGTTATGATTAGAGTTATGAATCTACAATTAGGGTTCAATTAGGGTTATGATTAAAGTTATGAATCTACAATTAGGGTTTCTTTCTTGGGAGAAGTTTATTGAATGGTAAGTGTATTTTATAAAATTAATATGTCAAGAATTAATTTTAGATAATACTACATGTGGTTTTTCATATGGTATTAAATTGTAGATTAAAATTGATAAAATATTTCCTTTCTTCTTTTGTATTGTAAGCTACCATAATATATGGCCTTAAAATCCTATTCATATTTTGAGCTTTTCTAAACTATACAATATGACATCCAACAAAAAAAATTGTTATGCATTTTTTCCAAGCACAAATCCTTAGAATTGTTAATGTGTTACTTAGGTTAATTATTTATTGCAATAAATAAATACACACTAATATATATATTATGGATTTGAGGGAAAATATTAAAATATTTATATATATAGAAAAATTTAAATGTAAGGGATTCAAGTACATACCGTTGCTTTTGTTTTAATGTTGATGAAGATACAAATCTTGATGAAGTGCCAAATTTGATGACATGATATAAAAAATTGGAATATCTTTGCTCTATGTGGCACTTGAAATTTTGTACAAAATTATAACTAACTCTACCCCAAATTTGTTACTTTGGACCTATTTTGCATCAACAAATATGAGCTTTGACACATGCCTCCTAATCTAGCATACAATATGTACTTAAATGCTCAAAATAGTTGGGAGTAGTGTTGATATTGGTGGATCTTTGGGAAGGTCCAATGCTTCACCTTTGTATCTCTCCCTATAGATAGAGGTAGAGATGAATATAGAATGAGAGAGGAAAAGGGATAAAAATAGATAGAGATATAGAGAGAGATAGAGGGAGAAATAAATATATAGAGAGATAGGGAGATATATATATATATAGAGAGAGAGATAAGAGAGAAAGACAAATAGAGATGGAGAGGGAGATAGAAATAGGGGGAGATAAGAGAGAGAAAGAAAGAGGGAGAGATAGATAAATGGGAAGAGAAAGACATAGATATAGAGATATATGGGATGATAAAGGGACAAATAGGTTGAGATATGAAGATAGATAGGGTTATAGGGAGGGGGCAAGAGATCAGGGAGAGATGGGGAGAGATAGAGAGAGGGAGGGAGAAAGGGAGAGAGATATGTAGAGGAGGGAGATATAGAAGATGGGGAAGAGGGAGATATATGTAGAGAGGGGGAGAGAGGGAGAGCGAGAGGGGGAGGCTAATTTTTTAGTTTAAATTCTATAAAATATTCAATAAATAATAATATAAATATTATAAGAATTATATAATTTATATTTTAAATTACACACTATATTTTATTTTTTGAAAAATATGTAATTTTTTAACCATTTTCCTATATATTTAGTATTAAGATTTTTACATCTTTTAACAATTCAATATATAATACAAATAAAATATAGTTAATAATTTAATTAACTAGCATACCTATATTAATTAATAATATATGTAAAACACGCCGAGAGTTATCTTTATCAAGATGGGCCTATTGACTTGAAAAAATGCTTACATTTTCATGAATATGAATTTGGAAAGCAATCAATTTTATTTCATTATTGTTTATGTCATTGTTTATCTCAATTCATATTTTGAGCTTTTCTGGGTGGGAGAGGGTGGAGAGAGGGAGAGAGGGGTGAGAGAGGGTGAGAGAGGATGGGAGTGGGTGGAAAATGGTGAGAGAGAGTGGGAGAGGGTGGGAGAGATGGTGGGAGTGGGTGGGAGTGGGTTGGAGTGGGTGTACACTATATATCTTTAAAAAAATCCAACTTTACTATAACGCGAGTGCATTATGAATAAATAGAGAGATGGCCATGGGAG
>VDFB02193867.1:697840226-697862834 GCA_007258455.2 Sequoia sempervirens
TGGGAGAGGGTGAAAGAGTGGGAAATAGGGTGGGAGTGGGTTGGAGTGGGTCTACCCTATAAATCTTTAAAAAAACTAACTTTATTTTAACGTGAGCGTGTTATTAATAAATAGAGAGATGGTCGTTTAGCAAGAAATAACGCCCTTACATTATAATGCGAGCGCATTTTCTATTGCACTAAAAATGGTTAAAAAACACAATATACCTATTATGTCGGCCAACATTCTACATATTCTCCTAGTTATGCGCGTGCTCCGACAAAAAGTAGCTTTTTGGTGATTGAGTGAAGTGTGCATGCATGATTTTTAGATTCCACCACCTTTTTCATGATATTTCCATCACCTTTGCATGAAATAGTAGAGTTTTCACGATGAAAGGCATATAATATGAATTCAAGTTTGAATTATAGTGATAACTGATATACAATTGAAGTTTGGAGGGGAACAAGCTTTTGAAAAAGTCAAATTTTTGAGGAATTTGAGGAAAACAAAGGCTACATAATTGGAATTTAGAACTCCTCCATTTGGAAACTTTGGTTTTTAGGTATGTAGAGTCTTTTGTACATTTTCTTTCATTATGGCTTGCATTCATTTTATTGTTTTGCTTATTCCATGTTGATCAAATTGTTTGTTTGTCATGTTACAACCTTAGGTTGTCAATGGACATTTTAAATTACACAATTCTATACACTTTCCTATTACATTTTTAAACCACATCTTTTTGAGGCATTTTGTTAAATTTAACAATTGACTTTCTTTGTGTATGCTTCCAAAGCTTTCATTGAGGTATTTTGACAAACAGTTATAGAAACAAACTGATTGCCTTGTCTATGCTACCAAATTTTCCATAAATGTCTCTAAAAAAATGGAATATACTCCTAATGCATGCTCAAATAGGTTTCCAATACAAAAACCCTCAATTTGTTCATAAATATCTAGGGTTTTCTATATTTCACAACTCCAAGGCCTTCCAAGCCTCACCAAAGCATCAAACAAGTTTGTCAAGGTCTGTACAAACAAACTAAACCTTCACTAGGCCTTTAGCCTCATTAGATCTCAAAAACACCACTTTGGTTCCTCCTTTTCATGCCAAAAACTCACATTCTCAGCCTAAGATAACATTGTAAGGAAAGCTAGATGCGGAAAAAAACTCTCCTAAACATCAATACCTCAGGGAAGAATGAAGATGCACTTTTAATTTTTCAATTACGGTCAATTAAGATGCACTTTGAAATAAATATTAGAAACAAAGTATTTGACAATCACACAAGAACACTAGATATATGTGGGAAAACCCTTACGGGAGAAAAACCCACCACACCAAGAGAAATCACTTTGTATTACAGTAATGGAGATTACATACGAATGTCAGACTTATCTTTCTGATGTCTATTTACAGCAGCATTCACCATGAACAATCTTTCTACAGGAACCTTCACGTTACAATCTACACAGAATTTACTCTGAAACAATTCGAACTGTTCACACACCTGTTGATCGAACCAACCGATTACATTCTGCAATCACTGAGTATAAACATGTCGATCTCTGTTTGTCGAGCTTCCTCACAGAATCGTCGCAACCGATTGTCTTCCAACTATTCAGATTCAACTTCTCCTATTGGTCCACAAGACTCCACATAGGACGGTCAAACGGTCAACAGAATTTGCATTGTGTTCGCATCTCGGTGAGACACTAACAGTGTCTTGCCAATGCCACATAACCTTCATATCGATGTTGCCAAGAGTCACCGTTGTCGCCAAGATGTTCTATCAAGCTTTCAGTGTTACGCCAAACCACCAAGCAGTCACCCAGACCTATCGCTTTCACCAGGACATCATAGCGAGGTCCACAAAGTCTCATAGATGTGAGTTTACCATTTGGCAAGACTATCGTTCTCGCCAGAACCTCACACTGAGTCATTCAGAGTTATATCGAAGTCACATGTTATACTGAGATCCAAAGAATAGTTAGCAAGGCTTAACACCTTCGCTAAGAGTTCTTATCGAACACATATATGTTACACCGAAGACATCAGCAATCGCCAAGACTATACCGCTTTCGCTAGGATGTCACTATGAAACCTCTAGTCATACTGGGTGCCAAAGAATAGTCGGCAAGACCTATGTCTTTCATCGAGAGGTCTTATCGAAGTTCTCCAAGCTACCCCGAGTCCACCGTTCGCCATGAGTCTTACCGAGAATAGACTTCAACATCGGCGAGACATAAACACATCGCCGAGACATCATAACGAAACAACCATTGTTACTCCGATGAACCCAAATGCATTCTCGTCGGTGAGACTTTAACCATTCGCTGGGACATCATAGCGAGAATCCTTTAGTTATCCCGAAGACTTCCATACTAAACATACTGTCGGCGAGACTTTAACACATCACCTAGACTTCTTCTCGAACGAAGCCTTTCGGCCAAGGGTCTCAACGACAAGCGATAGAATGGCCTGTCTACCAAAGATCTCCCCGAGTGCTAAGAGGTCATACCGAACACTCCTTGTCACAGCGATAGCTCCAAAGTGTAACATTTCAGTGAGACAAAAGCTAGGTCACAGCGACCTGTACAAAACATGATGTTCCAAACTGCTAGTCGGCCAGACATGATAGATGTCATACTGACTTTGCTCCAGTAGAGGTTATAGCCTGTGATGATTGAGGCATATATTTCCAACAATCTCCCACTTGACGAAGATCACACAGGCACCTCCAGAGCACAATAAAACTTACTGAAAATCATGGGTACTAAGGCCCATTGAATTGGCACACCACCTGAACTTGTCTGTGCTCACTGGCTTCGTCAATGAATCTGCAACATTCTCTAGATTATCAACCTTTTCCAAACTGACCTTTCCATCCTCAACCATATCTCATACAAAGTGGTACTGTACATCAATATGTTTCGTCCTGGCATAGAAAGTAGGATTCTTTGCCAGAAAAATTACACTCTGACTGTCACAGAAAATAGTTATTTTCCCTGCATCAAAACCAATGTTAGAACACAAACATTTCAACCAAACTGCTTCTTTACAAGCATGTGTGGCTGCCATGTATTCAGCCTCCGTAGTGGACAAAGCGACTACATCCTGTCGCTTACTCATCCAACTCACTGCGCCACCATTTAACATGAAAATTTATCCACTGGTGAACCTCCTGCTATCAATGTCCCCTGCCCAATCAGAATCTACATATCCATGAATGCTGAGAGTCCTCTATGATTCAACCAAATTCCCATGATAACACAAAGAAAAATATGAAGTGCCCTTCAAATATCTGAAGACTCTCTTCACAGCATCCCAATGTATTCTTCCTGGATTAGCCATAAACCGACTAAGTACTCCCACTGCTTGGGCAATGTCTGGCCTTGTACAGACCATTACATACATGAGACTACCAATTGCACTAGCATAGGGTACACTAGTCATGTCCTCCATCTCAATAGGATATTTTGGACAGTCCTCAATAGATAGCTTTGTTCCCTACAAGACTGGAACCACTAGTTGTTTGCAATCATTCATACAAAATCTCTCAAGAACAATCCTGATATACTTACTCTGACTGAGCCAAAGCTTTCTATTCTTCCTGTCCCTAGTTATCTCCATCCCCAGAATATACCTTACTGCACCAAGATCTATCATTTTGAACTTATCAAAAAACTAAGACTTAAGATCAGAAATCATTAGTTTACTATTTCCTATGAACAGCATATCATCAACATAGAGAGCAATAACTAATACTTGATCACTTTTAGCTTTATAATATACACAGTGATCAGATTTTGATCTCACAAATCCCAAAGATAATACAAAAGTATCAAATTTCTGGTACCACATTCTAGGTGATTGCTTTAACCCATACAGAGACTTCTTTAATTTGCATACCAGTTTTTCTTTACCTTTTTCAACAAAGTGCTTAGGCTAGGACATATAGATTTCTTCTTCAAGATCACCATGAAGAAATGTTGTCTTTACATCTATCTATTCGACCTCTAAGTCATACGATGTTGCAAGTGACAAAATAAATCTGATAGATGTCAGCTTTGCTACAGGAGAAAATATCTCCCCATAATCAATTCCCTCGACCTGGGAATAACCCTTTGCAACCAATCTTGCCTTGTACTTTTCTACACTGCCATCCAAACCAATCTTCTTCTTGAATACCCATTTGCAACCCATAGCTTTTCTACCTTTAGGCAAGGGCACCAAACACCAAGTTTCATTTTTCTCTAATGATGCCATTTCTTCATTCATGGCTTCCAACCAAGAGTCTGAATCAGACATTCTAAATGCCTCTTTTACATTCCTAGGTTCATCAATGCTAGAAAGCAAAGCATAGGCACAAGTAGAATCAATCAAAGAGAACCCATACCTATCTAGTTGTTTTCTTTCTCGGGTTGACCTCCTCACTTGCTGAGGCTGAGGTTTTTCTTCTTCAGAACTTTCAGAACTGCTCGAACTCTCCTCAGTTTCAGGTACATTTTGAATTTTCAATTCCTCTTTCTCTGGTGTAGGAGGAATTACAGCTACATCCTTATTGTTTTCTAGCTTTGTCTCTGACTGTATATCCAAAGTGGAAGGTTTCAGCTCACGAAATATTACACTTCTGCTATATATAACCTTCTCTGTATCAGGATTCCAAAGCTTGTATCCTTTTATGACAGCACTATAGCCAATAAAAATACATTTGACAGCCTTGTTCTCCAACTTAGATCTTTTCACATCCAGCACATGAGCATATGCCTCACAGCCAAAAACACGAAGATGTCTTAAAGAGGGCTTCTTACCAGACCATGCTTCCAAAGGTGGTTTCTCAACAAGAGCAGAATTTGGAGAATGATTAATTAGATAACATGCAGTAGATACAGTCTCAACCCAAAACTTCTCCTCCAAGCCAACACTACTCAGCATACTTCGTGCTCTCTCCATCACTGTCCTATTGAACCTTTCTGCAACTCCATTCTGTTGTGGAGTATAAGGTGTAGTCTTATGTATTTTAATCCCATGGTCTTTGCAATACCTCTCGAATTCATCAGAACAAAATTCACCGCCATTATCAGTCCTCAAGCATTTTTTTTCTACCAATCTGATTTTCTACAAGGTTCTTAAATTCCTTAAATCAACTGAACACTTCTAATTTACTTTTCAAAAAATAAACAAATGCTCTTCTTGAATAATCATCAATGAATGACACATAGTATCTTGATTTAGACAAAGAAGGAACATCCACTAGACCAAACACATCCAAATGAATATAATCTAGCAAACCAGAAGATTTATGAGGACTAGAATAAAATGAAACATGGTGCTTCTTTCCATATATACAATGCTCATAGAATTCAAATTCGAGATTACAATCTTCAAGCCCCTCAACCAAGCTTTTATTCTTCAAGGTTTTTAAACCTTTTTCTCCTATGTGGCCTAACCTATGATGCCAAAGCATAGTCTTCTCTGCAGGAAGTTTTACTTCCATAGAGTTTACATAATTAGGGATATTTCCCTCTTTACCTTCATGAGCAGCTTTCAGTGACTTTACAAAGACACTATTACATTGAATAGCCTGTGCATCCAGCTTGTATAGGGTACCAATTCGAGCACCTCTAGCTAGCATCATAAAAACCTCTAGTCATCTTGTAGCCACTTCCAAAGAATGTAACTTGTACTCCAATATCATTCAACACACTTACAGACAATAGATTTCGAGCCAGACCTGGTATGTGCACAACATTATTAATTCCCTTCACTCTGCCATCGGGGAATTATATTCTGACTCTTCCACGGACAACAATTTCCAAAGTTGAATCACTTGCTAATTACACCTTTCCACCATCATATTCTTCATACTTTGTGAACCACTCTCTATGAGATGTCATGTGAAAAGATGCTCCAGAATCAATCAGCCAGACATCATCTGATGCCTAGGTAGCCAAGGTTGCAATGAAGGCGTCACCATCACTATGAGAAGAACCATTATCGGAAGAGCCTTTCTTCTTCTTTTTCTCCTCTTTACAATCCTTTCGGACATGACCAAGTTGCCCACAGTTCTAGCACTTCACCTTGGACTTCTTGCCAGAAGACTTTGATCTCCCTTTTGATTTTGATTTGGACTTCTTGTCCTTCTTCTTGCCTTTCTCCTTTGACCTTCCTCTGACAGCAAGAGCCTCCTTCACCATCTCAGAAGATTTCCTTCTCATTTCTTCTGACAGCAAAGAACCAACAATATCTTCCATCTTGAAACTGGATGTTGTACTCCCAATAGCCATCACTAGATGATCACATGAGTCTGACAAAGAACACAATAGTAGCATATAGCGATCCTCTTCTTCAGTCTTCACAACAACAGATGTTAACTGAGCAAGCAGCATATTAAATGTGTTCAAATGATTAGCTACAAACCCTCCTTCCTACATTCTCAAAGAATATAGTTTCTTCCTCAGGAATAGTTTATTCACCAAAGATTTCCCCTGATAAATAGACACCAGTCTCTTCCACAAGAAAGAAGCAGTCTTCTCTTCATGCACATTGAGAAGAACGGAGTTTTCCAAACAGAGCCTTATCAGCCCCTTAGACTTTCTGTCTGTAAGGTCCCAATCTTCTTGCTTCATGTCTATAGGTTTCACTCCAGCCACAGCAATCCAAAGATCACGATCCACTAAAAGATCCTCCATCTTGAGTTTCCACAACTCAAAGTTACTGCCATTGAACTTTTGTATTTCAATTTTTTCTGATGTTGTAGCCATCTCAATCTGTTATTAGAAATTGACAAACTTCTACAAGACTCCCACTGAAATAGAATTGACACAAAAAACACAACATACCCACAAGGATAACACAACTGGCCAGGCTCTGATACCACTTGTAAGGAAAGCTAGATGTGGAAAACAACTCTCCTAACCGTCAATACCTCAAGGAAGAATGAAGATGCACTTTTAATTTTTCAATTATAGTCAATTAAGATGCACTTTGAAATAAATATCAAAAACAAAGTATTTAACAATCACACAAGAACACCAGATATACGTGGGAAAACCCTTACGGGAGAAAAACCCACCACACCAAGAGAAATCACTTTGTATTATAGTAATGGAGATTACATACAAATGTCAAACTTATCTTTTTGATGACTATTTATAGTAGCATTCACCATGAACAATCTTTCTATAGGAACCTTCATGTTACAGTCTACACAGAATTTACTCTGAAATAATTTGAACTGTTCAGACACCTATTGATCAAACCAACTGATTACATTCTGCAATCACCGAGTATAACCATGTTGATCTCTGTCTGTCGAGCTTCCTCATAGAACCATCACAACCAATTTTCTTCCAATTGTTTAGATTTGGCTTCTCCTATTGGTCCACGAGACTCCACATAGGATGGTCAAACAGTCAACAGAGTTTGCACTGTGTTGGCATCTCGGTGAGACACTAACATTGTCTTGCTGATGCCCCATAACCTTCATATCGATGTCACCAAGAGTCACCGTTGTCGCCAAGATGTTCTATTGAGCTTTCAGTGTTACACCAAACCACCAAGCAGTCGCCCAGACCTATCACTTTTGCCAGGACATCATAGCGAGGTCCACAAAGTCTCATAGATGTGATTTTACCATTCGGCAAGACTATCGTTCTCGCCAGAATCTCACGCTGAGTCATTCAGAGTTATACCGAAGTCACATGTTATACTGAGCTCCAAAGAATAGTCAGCAAGACTTAACACCTTTGCCGAGAGTTCTTATCGAACACATATATGTTACACCGAAGACATCAGCAGTCACCAAAACTATACCACTTTCGCTAGGATGTCAGTTTGAAACCTCCAGTCATACTAGGCGCCAAAGAATAGTTAGCAAGACCTATGTCTTTCACCGAGAGGTCTTATCAAATTTCTCCAAGCTACCCCAAGTCCACCATTCACCATGAGTCTTACCGAGAGTATACTTTAACATCGGCGAGACATAAACACATCGCCAAGACATCATAACGAAACAACCATTATTACTCCGATGAACCCAAATGCATTCCCGTCGGTGAGACTTTAACCATTCGCTAGGACATCATAGCGAGAATCCTTTAGTTATCCCGAAGACTTCCATACTAAACATACTGTCGGTGAGACTTTAACACATCACCCAGACTTCTTCCCGAACGAAGCCTTTCAGCCAAGGGTCTCAACGACAAGTGATAGAATGGCCTGTCAGCCAAAGATCTCCCTAAGCCCTAAGAGGTCATACCGAACACTCCTTGTCACAGCGATAGCTCCAAAGTGTAACCTTTCGGTGAGACAAAAGCTAGGTCACAGTGACCTATACAAAACATGATGTTCCAAACTACTAGTCGGCCAGACATCATAGATGCCATACCGACTTTGCTCCAGTAGAGGTTACAGCTTGAGGCATATATTTCCAACAAACATCACCATCCCTATAGATGCCTTACCACTATTAAAAGAAACTTGAAACTTGAAAACAACATATTACAGGCCTTTCCTCTGAATAACAGATCACCACAGTAGGAGGAAAGGCTCCATCTTTAAATTAAAGTAAAACTCATACCCTGCTAGTTTGTACAGGCTAATCATGAAGAATGGATTTTTTCGTTCACCGAAACAACCAAAGGAGTCTCAAAATAGATTGAAGTCCAAGTTAAGACCTACCACCACAATGATTTATTGTTCTAGAGACCTAGGACCATTTAGACACCTTTATTTAACCCATTACAGAGCCTTTCAACATATCCAACAATCACCAATGATTGTTTTGTACCAAACTGCACAAATTATTAAGTTTTCTACGCTTTTAAGGGCCCAAATTAGCCCACTTTTACAAAGGGACCACCTTCAAGATGTGTCCAAATCTCCTAAAACCTTTGGGAAGCACTCTATACCTATCAAAACTTCAAATTATAGCATTAGATTGCAGAGATTCAATCATTTACCACTCAAACCATAAAACCCTCTCCTTAGGCTTAGAAACTGTATGTTTTATTGAAAGTAGCACTTTCCAAAAACTCCAAAACTTAAAAACTATTGAAACAAGACTAATATACCTTTTTCATGCTCAATCTAACATAAAATAATGCTGCCCAACTCAGAAACTCAATTTCAGTCACCAAAAGCTCAATTTTATTAAGGAAAACTCAACATTTCCTCATTAGGTTTGACGCCCAATCCAAGATCATCCTCCATTCAAGTTTATCATGGCCTTTTATAATGTTACCCTCTTAAAAAAAACCACTTCAACTTCAAAAACTAACATTTGAAAGAGGTGACCGTTGGTCTCCCTCTTTAATAGACTTTTACAACCCTTCACTATTAGTTAATTTGACTTGACTTAGCACTTTTTTCACATGTAAAATTATTCGTCATGCCGAAGAAATGAACTGTTAAAAGGATAAAACTAACAGATCATCAGCTAAAATCCTTTAGAGATAAAGAGAAAAAATGGATGAGGGAATAGCATGAAAATTAGAAATTGGAAACGATTGACGAAAACAAGCCAGTTGAAGAGGAACCTCAACCATCAACAAGAGAAAAGAAATTGGTAGCACAAAGGGCACGAATGCGAAAGATTCATGCTAGGGGAGATGCAGATACCGTAGTTGGAGACACACCCTCTACCGCAAGTGAATATGAAGGGACACCATTAAGCACAAGCAAATATGGAGGGACAACATCTACCACAAGTGAGTATGGTTGGACACCATCCACCACATCTGAAGTTGAGAGTACATCATCACTCGGATTTGATGAACAAGGTATGTCATCATCTCCACATGAACCTCAAGGTATGTATTCTATTCCACCCTCGGTCGAAGATACACAATCTAGCCCACCTCAATTAAATATTGATGAAATTGCTAATGTTGAGATGTATGTACTTAAGAGAACACCACCTAGAATTTTGCGTAGAAAGCCAAAGTTTTTTATTATTATTGATGAGGATATTTTGCAACACATGGAAGGTAAGATTCCAAAATGCACTTGTAGAAGATATGCTGATAATATTTGGAAAATGTTCTTTGAAAGGGTAAATGAGACCGGAAGATGTCAACTATTTGTTCAAATGATGCAGGGTTTAAAGTACAGAAACATCATGAAGACTATTGGGTTGAGAACATCGAATGCATCAGGTGAAAACACTATTGTGAAGAATCTAATGGATTCTTATGAAAGTGTGGGTAAGACCTCATGCTCAAAGGATAGTAATGTCACCTGATGTGTCATTACATCGAATTTGGTAAGATATCAAACAAAGAGATCTCGTCTCATTAAAAAGACATGTGAACAAATGGGAATTAGTAGAAAAACTTTAACAAAATCCATTCAAAGGCGGCAAAGAATTGAGGGCACCGATTCAAATGAATTATGGGCATTCTCAGGAAGACTGCCACATAAAGATAGAAAAGTTGTTGAAGCATTGAGAACACTAATTGAAGATTATTGGAAGAATAATACAAGGCCATCTTTGAATCAAAGGGATGTCGTAAGAAGGAGAATTGGTAGTCGGAACCATGAGCCACATCCAAAGCATTTTTTGGATACGACTCAAACCCAATTTTTTCATAAATTTCAAAATGCTTATCCTCAAATTAGTATTTCTCAAAGATTTTTTGAAATGTTTAAACCTTTTTATGTCAAGATAAATCACACATGCACTACTTCTTGTTGTAGACTACATATTGCATTCGCTAACCATTATGATGTTTATCATTCTATATGTTTAGATTTGCATACTAATGATGTTTTACAGGATTGTGGCATAGAAGCCCCACCAAAATCTTCAAGAGATTTCTTATCAAAAAATTTATGTCAAATAGAGGATGGCCAAATATTCTATAGGACAACATGCTTGGATGGTTCACATGAGCATTGTGGTGGCTTGCAACGAATGCCAGTATGTCAACATATGAAAAGCATAGATAAGGTGGGGCATAAACTAGTAGATTTTGGGAAGTATAAAATAGTGGCATACGCTACAAAAGATGGGTCTCAAGAAAAAAGGTTTGATTTGGTTATTGAGAAGATTCCAATGTATCAGTTTATGTCCATATTTCGTGACAATCTAGTGTATGAGTATGCAAGTCATACCCATAGAGCCCGATGGCTAGACACATAATTCAAGCTATGCAAGGACACCTTTCTAGTTGGAAACATAGTATCAGTGGTTGACTTTGTAGAGAACTACACTCTATAGCCACAGTGTGAGGTACAGTCAGTATTACAACTCCACACATGTTTTGATATTTGTGCACATAGCATTCATTCATGTAGCTGATAGTACAGAGGACCAAAGGAAGGTATTGAGGGAGTATCACTTTTATATTAGTGATGATTGCACACATTCTCCAGATTTTGTGCAAGGTTGCTTCTAGATGTTCTATAGTGATTTGGATCGGAGGGGCATAGCATATGGTCGGCATATAATATCGTCAGATAACTGTGCAGCACAGTTCAAGAATGCGTGCATGTTCTACTGGTTGTGTAGGATGCATCTCACTACAGGTGTTTAGCATCTGTGGAACTTTTGTGAGGTCGGGCATGGAAAGGGGGAGCATGATGGTGTAGGAGCATGTGTGAAAAGAGTATTAGCATGAGAAGAGTTAAAGTATAAAGACAGTGCAAAGTTGACAGATGTAAGTTCAATCATCAAGTGGTGTAATGCTTCGATGGGTCCAGGTAATGAAGGTATGTCTTCAGTTCGTAGATTTTTTTGGTTGATGGATGATACTAACATTGCACCATATGAGGATTTTTGTACACTAACAGGATCGAGTGAGCTACACTCTTTCCTTACCTCAAATGCAGGTTCATGGAGTATCAATACACGTAAGATGGCATGCTTTTGTTCTTCATGTACAATGCAAGCTTGGAATGATTGTGAGTCAGGGGAGTTGGTTGACAAATGGTTGACAAGTTATCTTACCCCACTTCACACATATCGCCCTCCAACGGCATTGGAACTAACACAGATGGAATCATCGGTCGACTTTGACCACATATCAGATCTAGTTCAACCAGGTAATATATCTAGTTGCTTAGTTTTTCAAATTCCATATTGTTATCTTACTTTGTATTGTATTCGTAATGTTGACTAATTTTGAGTGATTTTATGCACATATCAATGTAGGGCATGTTTATGTAGTTATTGCAAATGAAGAAAATGAAGAGGGAACGGACTATTACTTGTGTCATTGTGTTGAGGCCAAAAAGAAATTGGAAGCCCTAGTTATAGATGGAGAGAACATCGAATACCCTACATGCTCAGTTGTTGTTACTGGAACGTGGCTTAGAAGGTACCCACATAAGAGTGTTAAACATTGGTTGTTTGAGGACTTTGACACACATCGTAAGATTCTTCATTACTCAAACCTTGTTGTGGCATCCAATGTTTGTTTGAGAAAATATGGGCATAGACCTTTGAACAAGACCTTGTGGAAGGTTCGTGAGTCTGACCATGAGGCAATACTTGACACAATAAAGAGTAGAGTAGATCCAGATGGTTCATTGGATTAATTTGTAAGTATATGCACAATGGTTCTTATTAATTTATACTTGTATCCACATTAATTTGTTTGATGCCAATTCTATCATGTCTTATTTTACTTTGTGCATCTATAAGTAACCCGGTAAGCATTGAATGGTGTCCCCTTGTAGAAAATGCAGATTTATGAGCCATCCAAGAGAATCTCAAGCATAAAAGCAATGCAACATTCCTATTTTGATTATGAAGCCAAATCTCAATTATGATTTTCATCCATTACAAAAGTGTGTGTGAAGCTTGGTGAGGTAATTTCAAGTTATTCATTTGAAGTTAACCTTATAATGAGCACCTATGATGTAGACATTATAGGAGCATCTTAAATTTCAAGATATTCTAGATTCATGAGAGGTGTTGTGTGCAATAGGTATCTTGGAACTTGCAGTGAAGATGTATGAGCAGGAGTGACTAAGTTGAGATACTGCCATACCTATCTGTAAGTTCCTTCCATCTATTTTCATTTCATTTCCATTTTGGACATGAGTTGTTTCTTTTTATTCTTTTACTTTGCTTATCTGTAACTAAACTAGTAAAAATTGATTGGTCTCTCCTTGCAGAAAATGCTAATTTTGGAGCCATCAAAGAGAATCTCAGCCAAAAAAGTAATGCAACATCCTTATTTTGATGATCTTGACAAATCTCAATTTTGATTTCAAGCCATTATAAAAGAGTGTGCGAAGCTTTGTGAGGGAATTTCAAGTTTCTCATTTGAAGTTAACCTCTAAAGGAGAATCTATAATGTAGAAGAATCTATGATGCAGACATTATAAGAGAATCTCGAATGTATGAGTGACATTGTAAAATATATGTGAGAATAGAGTACCTAAGGCATTGTAATGAGATTTACTTGTAATGACATTTACTAAAATAATGAAATTTGGTGTAGGGGAACCAAGGTTAATGAGCAAATTTGGTTCACGGAAATCTATTAAGTTAGTTTTGTGTTATGAGTTTTGTCAATTGAATAAGGTCATAACACATCCATAATTGATTTATAATGTAATAAGTCATGTTAGTTACAAAAATAAAAGTTAGGCATGATTGGAAAGATGTAGAATCATTTGGAAAGGCTATTTAAAGCCTCTTGAAGGCTATTTAAGTCAATATTTGAATTTGTAGCCTTTTGAAGGAAAATCTTTGAATATGGTTGTAAATGTACTATTAGTGAGATTGAGATTGTTAACCTTTAGAGATTAGCAGTATTTATGTTGATGAAATTTCCTTTAGATGCAAGGATTCAAAGCACATCAACCATGTGGTACAAATGATTAAATCCTAGAGACGATTTGTAGCAATGAAAGAGTCTGAAAAGGCAGAGAGAGCTACATTGGTGACTTAGGAGAAAGTTTAGTGATGCAGAGTCAAGGTGGAGAAGACTCAAACAAATCATATTTTAGTAAATCAACAACCTTTGTTATTTCATTTAGCCATCTTGGAACAACTACCAACAAAAAGGCTTCGAAAGTCAACAATTTGGCTTAAATTTTAGAGAATGTCTCTCAAGGACCATCTCATCATCAATATAGCATCTAATTAAACCCCCAACACCATTTCCAAGCCAAACATACAAGGTTTCTTTACAATTTCTTGGAGATCCTTCAAACTACCCTGCAAAAAGGCTACAAAATTAGCCCTATTTTACAAACAAACTGCTCTTTAAACTTCTTCTAACCCCACAAGCTCTTGGACAATCATCAAATAGGTCACAAAACTCCCAATTCCATAGATTTAGAAAATCACTCAACCTCTAAGCCATAATTGATTAAAACCCTCAATTTTCTAACGAATACGTAGGGTTTTTAGCATCTCACAACTCCAAGGCCTTCCAAACCTCACCAAAGCATCAAAAAAAAATTTTAGGGTTTGCACACACATAATAAACCTTAACCTATCCTTTAGACTCAGTAGATCTCAAAAACATCACTTTGGTTCCTCCATTTCAAGCCAAAATCTCACATTCTCAACCTAAAACAACATCACCAGCCCTATAAAAGCCTTACCATTATTAAAAGAGTTAAGGAAACTTGAAAATAACACATTGTAAACCTTTCCTCTAAGTCACAATTCACCATAGTAGGAGGAAGGGCTCCATCACAAAAATTAAAGTAAACTCAGACCCTGCTGGTCTGTACAAGCTGAATAAAGAAAAATGGATTTTCCTTTCACTAAAACAACCAAAGGTGTATCAAAATAGATTGAAATATAGTTTAATACCTTCCACCAATATTTTTCATGAATTTATTTTCATAAGAGGCATGTACTAGGCCCTACACAGAGAAAAGAAATTGAAAACTCAGAAAAATGTTGAAATTCCACAGTCTTAGGCATTGTGAAGAGCACCAATCTTCAAAAAAACTATTGATTGAACCCCCATTCAGGCTTGAATGATTTTTTTAATACATTTCAAATGAGAATCATCTCCCTTCAATTCCCATAACTACCTTTGAACCACCAAACCCTTATTAAGCCTACAAATACTAGTATTTATTATTTAAGAATGGTTTTGCTTACTAACCTTTATCATGCAAATTTAATATTCTAAAGGCCTGGGACCACTTAGACACCCTTATAACATGACTTTTAGAATCTTTCTCTGCACTCCCACCTACTTTTTACATAATTTTCCTTTATGGAAATATCAACAATTATTTAATTCAAGAGTGCTTTTGCACATTTGTCCACCCTAACCTACTAATTCCCAAAGTACATAAAAGATTGGTCTATTAGACCTTATTCAATACAAAAAGACCTCAACATACTAACATTTACCAACTATCCTCCCAATTTACCATCAAACAATCACAAATTGAGGGTGAGGTGTGGGTGCTCCTGCACCATTCAGCTTTCAAAAACAAAGTCAATTAGGCTGGCAGACGTCTCGATCGGGCTAGCATTTGGTGGAAGAGGAAGAAAGATGACTGGAACTCTAGAGGCCCACCATACTATATTTTGGTATTGAACCATGAGAGTAGAAGAGAGATTTGATATCATGTATCAAAATATTAAGAATGCATTATTCCAACCAACGGAGAAGGAGATGATTCCTTTGATTCATTTACATTTGCATAAGCATATCAAGGCATGGGAACCAAGAAGACCAAGGATGTCCAGTTTTATGTGGAGGTAATGGATGTGGTCCAAACTTTAGGAGGGTCAAGAAGGTCAATGTATGATCTTGATGAAATTGAGGAAGAACAACAAGAGAGGGACAGGAAACATAAAATCAATACAAAGTTTCAAGGTCTTGTCAAGTGAGTAAGAGAGCTATGGAAGGAGTCTCATCTAAAAGATTTTCAACTAGACTTTGATATGTACCATTTAGAGAGCTTGGTTTTCATGGATTTCCTTTCAAAGCCTCTACTTTTATTATTCTTATGGTAAACTATTTGGTAGAGTTGGTGGAATTACCTTTCTTAGTAGTAATCGCTATTAGCGAGATTGAGATTGTTAACCTTGAGAGAGTAGAACTTGGGAAAAAGGAATTTGATATGGCTATTTCTTTCAAATACTTCAAGCGGTATGTACTCTGCATTGATGCCATTCCTCAATCTTCACTTGATTGCATCAAGGAATGGCGAAACTCCATGGTTATAAAGTATTATGAAAGCATAATGAACTTGTACTAGCAGCCAATTTTGAAGACTATTACTAATGATTCAAAGCACATCAACCATGTGGTATAGATGATTAAATCCCAAAGATGATTTGTAGCAATGAAAGAGTTTGAAAAGGTAGAGAGAGCTACATTGGTGACTCGGGAGAAACTTCAGCTTTCAAAAAACAAATCCAATTAGGTTGGTAGATGTGTGGATTAGGCCAGCATTTGGTGGAAGAAGAAGAAAGATGATTAGAACTCTGGAGGCCCACCATACTGGATTTTGATAGTCAACCATGAGAGCAGAAGAGAGAGTTGATATCATGTATCAAAACATTAAGCATGCATTCTTCTAGCCAGCGGAGAAGGAGGTGATTACTTTGCTTCATTTTCATTTGCATAACCATATCAAGGTGTGGGAACCAAGAAGACCAAGTACTTTTAGTTTTATGTGGGCTAATGGATGTGGTTCAAACTTTAAGATGGGCAAGAAGGTCAATGTATGATTGTTAACCTTGACAGAGTATTTATGTTGAGGAAATTTCCTTTAGATGCAAGGATTCAAAGCACATCAACCACATGTGGTACAAATGATTAAATCCCAGAGATGATCTATAGCAATGAAAGATTCTAAAAAGGCAGACAGAGCAACACTGGTGACTCGGGAGAAACTTCAACTTTCAAAAACAAAGTCAATTAGGCTGGCAGACGTGTAGATCAGGCCAGCATTTGGCGGAAGAGGAAGAAAGATGACTGGAACTATGTAGGCCCACCATACTAGATTTCGGTATTCAACCATGAGAGTAGATGAGAGAGCTGATATCATGTATCAAAACATTAAGCATGCATTCTTCTATCCAACAGAGAAGGAGATGATTACTTTGCTTCATCTTCATTTGCATAACTATATCAAGGCATGGGAACCAAGAAGACCAAGGATGTCAAGTTTTATGTGGAGGTAATGGATGTGTTCCAAAATTTAGGAGGGACAAGAAGGTCAATGTATTATTGGTGCATTAGCACCATTCATTAGGTTTTGTTCATCAAGGAAAATAAGGAGTAGAATATCATCAATTTACTAAAATCGGCTCGAACTTGTACATTTGAAGGTTTTGAGTCAATAAAAATGGATTTTTGACCCATTCCTCTTTCTATAGCCTCTATAACTTGAAGAATTGGTTTTCACTAACATTATTAAGGTGTGGGAATGATGTGTTAGTGTTGGGGAGGTCTGAAAGTGAGATGGGTGTGAAACCCATATGTGTAAAAGTGAGTTTTGTTTAAGAAAAATGGTGGTTTTGAAGAGTTAAATTGTGTTTTTGTGTAGGGCAGGTTTTTTATGATTGTTTGAGCTTGTGTAGGGTATCACAAACTTGTTTGAATAATTTTTTGGTTGTGGTTAGCTTTGGAAGTATCATTTTCAATAAACCCCTAGGATTTAGGCTACAATAGAGGGTTTTGTGGTTTACCCATTGTACGGTGGTATAACTGAGATCTAATTGTGGATTTTGAAGTTTTTACACCTTAGAATTTCTTCTCCAAGAGTTGGTAAGGTTTGGATAAGTTTAGAATATAGACCCTTTGTTCAACCGGATCGATCCCTTAAGGGTCCAAAGGGAAAAATGGCTGCAAATTTCAGCATGAGGTTACTCGGACAACGTGATGCTTAGAACCTTCTCGTCTAATCTGATGGGATAATTTTGGGCCCCTCTACAATAACCTCTCTCAGTTTTCATTATCTCGGAGTAGTTTTCCCGTGGTGTCCAGTTTTCAGTTGATGAAAAAAGTGTCAAATGGAAGCTGTGGAATGTTGCAAAGTGGTGCAACTTACATTCTGCAAATTGTGTGATCAAATGGACTATTCCAATGTGTCTGAATAGGAATTCTACGCTATTCATGGTCCTCTTTTGCACCCAAACATGCGGAATCACTCCGAGTTACATTCAACTGGATCGATCCCTTAAGGGTCCAAAGGGAAAAATGGCTGCAAACTTCAGCATGAGGTTACTCAGACACCGTGACACTTAGAAAATTTTCATCTGATCTAATGGAATCATTTTGGGCCCCTCTACAATAACCTCTCTCATTTTTTGTTATCTCAAAGTGGTCCAGTTTTTAATTGATGAAAAAAATGTCAAATGGAAGTAGTGGAAAGTTGCAAAGTGGTGCAACTTTCGTTCTACAACTCGTGTGACCAAACGGACTGTTCCAACGTGTCTGAATAGGCATGTTTGCACAAGGCATGGTCCTCTTTCACATCCAAACATGCGGAATCACTCTGAACTACGTTCAATCAGATCAATCCCTTAAGGGTCCAAAGGGAAAAATGACTACAAACTTCAGCATGAGGTTACTAGGACACCGTGATGCTTAGAAACTTCTTGTTTGATCTGATAGGATCATGTTGGGCCCCTCTAAAATAACCTCTCTCGGTTTTTGTTATCTCGGAGTGGTTTTCCCGTGGTGTCCATTTTTTAGTTAATGAAAAAAATGTCAAATGAAAGTAGTGGAAAGTTTCAAAGTGGTGCAACTTTCATTCTACAACTCGTGTGACCAAACAGACTGTTCCAATGCATCCAAATAGGCATGTTTACTCTAGGCATGGTCCTCTTTCACACCCAAACACGCGGAATCACTCTGAGATACGTTCAACCAGATCGATCCTTTAAGGGTCCAAAGGCAAAAATGGTTGCAAACTTCAGCATGAGGTTACTTGGACACCCTGATGCTTAGAGATCACATTGGGCCCCTCTACAATAACTTCTCTCGGTTTTCATTATCTCGGAGTGGTTTTCCTGTGGTGTCGATGTTTTAATTGATAAAAAAAGTGTCAAATGGAAGTAGTGAAAAGTTGCAAAGTGGTGCAACTTTCGTTCTGCAACTCATGTGACCAAACGGACTATTCCAACGCGTCCAAATAGGAATTTTTACACTAGGCATGGTCCTCTTTTGAACCCAAACACGCAGAATCACTTTGACCTACGTTCAACTGAATCGATTCCTTAAGGGTCCAAAGGGAAAAATGGCTGCAAACTTCAGCATGAGGTTACTCGGACACCATGACACTTAGAAACTTCTTGTCTAATCCTCTAGGATTGTGTTGGGCCCCTCTATAATAACCTCTCTTGGTTTTTGTTATCTCAGAGTGGTTTTCTCATGGTGTCGAAGTTTTAGTTAATGAAAAAAGTGTCAAATGGAAGCAGTGGAAAGTTGCAAAGTGTTGCAACTTTTGTTTTGCAACTTGTGTGAGCAAACGAACTATTCCAACACATTTCAATAGACATTTTACACTAGGAATGGTCCTCTTTCACACCCAAACACGCGGAATCACTCCAAGCTATGTTCAACCAAATTGATCCCTTAAGGGTCCAAAGGGAAAAATGGCTGCAAACTTCAATATGAGGTTACTCAGACACTATGATGCTTAGAAACTTCTCGTCTGATCCCATGGGATCATGTTGGGACCCTCTATAATAACTCTCTGAATTTTTGTTATCTCAGAGTGGTTTTTCCGTGGTGTCCAAATTTCAGTTCATGGAAAAAGTGTCAAATGGAAGCAGTGGAAAGTTGCAAAGTAGTGCAACTTTCATTCTGCAACTCATGTGACCAAACGGACTATTCCAACACGTCCAAATAGGCATGTTCGCACTAGGCATGGTCCTCTTTCTCACCCAAACACGTGAAATCGCTCTGAGCTACGTTCAACCAGATCGATCCCTTAAGGGTTTGACGGTAGTATGTTGAAATAGGCCATTCCACCTATTGTTCAGGTTGTGTCTCGATGACATGGGCCCGATGTAAGTAGGATAGGGAGTAGGAATAAGAAAATAGCATTAGTAAGGGCATTGGAAGAGATTACTAAATGTTGGCAGTCATAATGGCATAGCAACAGTTAAACAGAATATTGCTAGTATGTTTCTCCTGAAAGAGAAAGATAACACATGGATATCTTAGCCCCAAGGTCTTTGTAGTTGGTTCTCAACTGTGTTGATGTCCCTCAGTGATCAATGTAACAGTAATGTTCAAGGGGTCTGCTGGTGTGAGCTTCTGGATTGTTCTAAGATCAAGCATGAATTTAAACCTACTCTAACCAGGGGTTTTTAAAGAAACATAAAAAGATGGGTTAGAGCTTTGGAATAGAAAAGAATGATAATTCACCTATCTTAACCAGACGTGTTATCCTTCAAAGAATTGTAAACTAAAACTGAAGAAAAAAGTCAACTTGTGATTAACACACAGTGCTGATTTCTACAACAAAGTACTAGTTACCATTTTAAATAAAACACCAAAACAACATTCCATTCCTTGAAGACTTCACAAATCAAATGATTAACTTAAGACAAACACCATTCTGAAACACAATCTGAAGTAGATTAGGATATGGTTGCTTCTACTATTAGTGAAACAGATAAGCAACACTTACAAAGCTAGCACAATCACCAGTGTACAGAAAATCTATGACTCCAAATTGTTTCCATTTATATTAAGAAAAATTGAAAGATACTGTGATAGGTCGAAATAGAGCGTTAGAAATCAAGCAACAAGTTAAAAGAGTGCAAATAAACAACTTAAAACAACCTACACTTCAAGATTAGCCTAAGTTAGAAACAAAAACAAGACAAAGCCACAAAATGGAACTTTATACCTTGCGTTGAGTCGATCCTTTGGTTGGCCCTTTGATCTTTGATGTGTATACTCCTTGGATGGCAAGATGCAAGCTAGATGAGGATGTGAAGATGAGTGCAAGTGGATGAACACAAAAAAATGGCTAAGTAAGAGTTGAGAAACAAAATTGCAAGAGTTTGGCTAGCACAAATGATCTCCCCAAAATGAGATAAAAGAGGGGGTATTTATAGAATTTTTGGGAAATCCTAGGGGAAATGGACGATCAAGATTGATCCACCAAATATCAAGATGTAGGGCTGAGGTGAGTTGAGAACTCACAAGCCCTCACATCTTGACATGTGGCATGTGAGATAGCTCTAAAAGGTGAAGTGGACATGAGGTGGAAGGAGAAGGACATGACATGGAAAGGGGTACAAAGTACCTTGGGATTGGACAAGATCTTCTCATAAAGGAGGTCCTTGTCCCCATGTGGGTGAGAGGACATGTGAGGAATTAAAAATTCCTCAAATATTCTCATGGGGATGAGAGAAAGAATAAAGAATGAATAGAGGACATGTGGGGAGAAGTGAAGGAATTAAAAATTCTTTTTAGGTGCCTTGGGGGATTAAAAGGTGAATTAAAAATTCACATGGGGAAGGGGGATGCCTTGTCCAAAAGGAGAGAGCCTTTAATAAGGTTGACTCAAGGACATGTGTCATAAATAGGATGAGGATTAGGTTAGGCTAATCAAATTATTAAGGTTGTGCAAGTACTCAGTTAGATGGACTAATGACTGATTAGAGGCAAGTGGGAAATTATGGAGGATGTGACCTTAATGATGATTAAGGGTGTGCACATGCTAACCCTGGTTGATTAGAAGAAGATGAAAATAATTAAAATGGATTAGGGACCAACTTGCAAAAGTTGGAGGATGTGACCATGAGAGAGAAAAGATGAAAAAAATGAATTTTAATTCAAAAGGGGAATATGACTAAATTAAATAAAAGGGCATATTTATTCAATTTAGAGGAGAAAGAGGGGGAAGGTATTAAATTGAATACTTTAGGACCTTTGTGCAAAATGCAAGGTATTAATTAAGCAATTGGCTTAATTAATATTGACAGAGGGGATGAGCAACTGGATGAATAAGGAGACGCATTTGATCATATGGAAGTGATCAAAATTGGATGTCTACATTTTGCCCCTCTTCGAAAGACTATTAGAATAATAGGGTTTCGAAGAAAAATAGAATGCAGATGTCTCTGTAAAGGAAGAGACCAGAAAAAGAGATGCCCCAACATGGGGGAATGCGCGTGAGTTGCCCCGAACAGAGGGAATGCGGAGAGGATGCCCCAGTCAGGGAAAGGTAGGGTTAGAGCGACGGGTTAGGAGGGAATGGTAGGGTATGCCCCCTCAAGAAGGGGGACGGGGGAGGAAAAGGGAGCCCCGGTCAACTTCTCGAAAGTATGGAGTGGTACGTGTTGTTGGAAAGAGCACGGAAAAATGAGAAGAATGGCACTTGAACGGAGTCAATCGGATATACGGTGTGCAACTGGCGGCCCCAGGAAGAAAGAGCTTGGATGAATTAATCGGAGGAATTTTTTGGTTAAAAAAAAAAGAAAAAAAAGACCATGAGGTGAAAAAGTGAAAAGGGGATAAAAGGTAATTGTGGACTTACCTTAGGCCCATTGTGACAGCTGGCAAGTGGAGAAAGAGGAGAGAGAGAGAGAGAGAGAGAGAGACGAGGAGGCGAGAGAGAGCGGACATCATGCCAGAGTATGACAGTGACGTCATTCACCGGGCGGACGAGAGACTGATATTTTTCACCCATTGCGCCGTACCCCGCCAGGTTAGCCTAAA
>VDFB02193867.1:697864175-698114693 GCA_007258455.2 Sequoia sempervirens
GGTTGAGGGGGGAGGTGCAAGGACAGATGTACAGGAGCTGCACACACAGTTACAGGTGATGCAGGTCGAGAGGGATAGAGGCTCAGAGCAGATACGACAGTTGATTCTAGCTCAGGAGGCCTGGGCACGGGAGAGGTGGGCTATCAGCGCAGACCGAGATTGGTATAGACATAAGCGGAATGCCGTGAGACTGATAGCAAGGCAGCGGGATGAGTTTATGCAGCAAGCTAGTTATTGGAGAGGGGTATATGAGCAGGTTGTTCCAGACCCAGCGCAGCGCACAGCACGCTACGTCAGTCAGGCTCCACTGCCCCCAGGGCCATCCCAGTCACTGGGGACACGCACCAGGGGTTTCATGACTACCGGCGGACTCCGTCTCCATACGGCGGTTATCAGGGGACACCCACCCATGAGTACCAGGGGACACCCACCCGCGAGTACCAGGGGACACCAGCACATAGAGGGTCAGCACCCGATTCTCCGCAGAGGTCAGATGTGGGCAGCTCACAGTAGAGCAGGCAGATGCAAGACATTGGTTATTTTTGGCAGATACAGGATGGATGGTGTGTACATGTGGCCAGAGAGCAGAGGTGATCCATTTCTCTGGATCTTGTATCTTATTATACGATATATGATGGAGATGTATTGTATTGTGACATTTTATTATTTTGATGATATGATGGCCTTTATTGACATCATGCAGGATGTTTCCTTTATGCAGCTATATGAGATGATTCATGATGTGATTCTGCATGCATATATATATACACATGTTTATATGGATGACTTATGTTTTATGCTTTATGTTTTTATGGATGGATGATTTATGATTGATGCAAACGTGTTTATGATTCATGATGTATGGATGCACATGTTTATATGATTTATGATGTATGAGTGATGGATGGACGATTTATGCATGTTTATATGATTTATGATGCACATGTGGATGGACGATTTATGCATGTTTATATGATGTATGATATATGATTCATAGATGCACATATGGATGGGCGACTTATGCATGTTTATATGATTTATAATGTATGATTTATGGATGCACATGTGGATGGGCGATTTATACATGTTTATATGATTTATGATGTGTGATTTATGGATGCACATGTGGATGGACGATTTATGCATGTTTATATGATTTATGATGCAATGACATGTCAATAACGACCGTTATGAGGATGCGGGTAGGCGATAGGCGGATGGAAGATTGCATTTGCCAAAAACAACCATTAATATCCTGAGAGGAAGAGAACTGACACGAGGAACGAAGAATGAGAGTACTTGCACAATCGACATCATAAGTGGTGGTTATGATGGAAATGAAGGGTGCATGCAAAGTGGTGGAAATGAAGTGAAAATAAGATCTTGCCATCTTTGGAGCATTGATTTTTACTATAGCGTAAGGTACTAAGCACCTTGATATAGAAGACCAAGGCAAGTAAGTACTCTACGCATGAAACAAACACAGCAAACAATAAGGTTATCGCCACACCCCGAGGTCATGATGACCTTGGTCGGGCCTGGTGCTGTAATAACCACAAACACACAAAGTTATCCCAGCGTAACACAAGATCCTAGAGATCTTGGTGAGTCCTACGAGGGATAACTCGAGAAGACAACAGACAAAACAAAAGATCAAGGTATGCCCCCATTTCAGCAGGTCAAAGCACGCCATGGTATGGTGGACCAAGGTGACCTCGACAAGTGATGGGAAGGAACCTAAAATGATAAAAAAAAATTGAAAACATTAAGAGATCATAATCAAGACAACAGTTCCTTTGCCATAGGATCAAGGTGGTGGATGGGATTGGTGAGGTCTGCTAGGAAGGACTCATCCTGTTGAGACCAAAGATGGATGTGAAATAAGATGACCCAGTTGACGTGGGATGTTGCCGAGGGACAAGATCTTGTAACACAAGGGAATTTTGTTTGTTAAGGACCGGTTAGATGCGGGCATAACTTGATAACGAAGCTCAGAAGACTGACATAACCTACAGACCTAGGGGCTTGGGGGCCGATCATAGATTAGCCTTGCCTACGTGAAAGCGCAGAGCCCTCGTAGTTCCAGAAAATACCATGGATAAAGCGGAAAGAAGACTAATGGTGACCGATGATGATGGACAAATGCCCCGGGGGTGAATCAAACGATCAACCTTGCCTACGTGACAGCGCAGGGGCAACATAGTTCGACTGGCAGACATGATGGGATGGGACCTAGGTGAGGACTGACGCGATGGATGACCGTACCTGATGACACAAATGTGAATGACGTAAGCTCAAAGTGGGATACTGAAAAGCTCAGGAATGGGAGATAGGCTAGATGGGTCGTCCAATGCTCAATTCAATATTTACCAAGTAGCCTAGGATGAGATGGGTAAGGACAATGGTGCGGATGAAGGCATAAAATAACTAGGATGTCAGGTAGATAATGATTAAGCCCTCTATGGATGACGCCTGTTACCAGGTTTTCACCATCCATACCTATCCAAGGCGCCACCAAGAGGTGGTTTTCACCATAGGATGAATTTATTTCTCTTGACTGTTTTTGACTTTTTTTTATTTTATTTTACTTTTTGACTTCTTTTTTTGATTTTTTGATAAGGTAGGGTAACCAAGCAGACTTAGGCGTAGAAATTTTTTAGATGCATGACATTGATAGGCTCGTCAAGGGGGTCTCCTTCAAGAGTAGTCAACCTATATGCCCCAGATCCATATTTAGTAGCTATAATATAGGGCCCCAACCAATTGGCCGCAAATTTTCCTTTCTTGTCTCGATCTTGCTAAGTACGTTGGTTCTCTTTAAGGATGAGCTCGCCCACCTGGAATTGGTGAGGACGAACCTTCTTGTTGTAACTACGCTTGAGACGATTATGATATGCTTGCAGATGATCGTAGGCCTTTATTCTGCGTTCGTCCAGTAACTCTAGTTGTGCAAGCCGCTCAACACGAGCATCCTTTTCGCTGATAAGGTTCTTAAGAGAGATTCTCAATGATGGAAGTTCAACCTCGATTGGCAAGACGCCTTCAGCACCAAACACCAAAGAGTAGGGGGTGGCGCCTGTGGGGGTACGAATGGATGTGCGATATGCCCAAAGGGCAGGATGAATATGGAGGTGCCAATCTCATCCGGTGTTATTGACAGCCTTTTTGAGAATACGGATGAGGGTTTTGTTGGTCGCTTCCGCCTGACCATTACCCTGGGGGTAATACGGCGTCGACCAACGGTGTTGAATATGGAAGGTTTCGCATAGGTGTTTCATGGCTTGGTTCTTGAATGGTTTGCCGTTGTCGGAAATGATGGTGGATGGGATACCATATCTACAGAGAATATGGTAAAGGATGAACTTGGAGATCTGAATGCCGGTGATTTGTGAGAGGGGCATTGCCTCTACCCACTTGGTAAAATACTCAGTGGCGGTGATTATGAAGGTATGGCCGTCGGATGATGGTGGGTGAATTTTGCCAATCAAGTCAAAACCCCATTGAGAAAATGGCCATGGTGCCAGGAGGGGCTGAAGATCTTGTGCTGGAGCATGGATTAAATCTGCGTGTTGCTGGCATGGAAGACACTTTTTCACACTCACAAGCATCATGTTCCAACGTAGGCCAATAATATCCAGCTCGTAGGATCCTCTTGGCCAGCGCCATACCATTTGAATGTGCCCCACAAACACCGCTATGTACCTCCGTTAGTGTCGCATGGGCTTCGGTCTCATTTAGACATCTGAGGAGGATTCCATCATACCCGCGATGATAAAGCGTATCACCGACGATGACGTATCGAGAAGAGCGATGAATGAAGGATTTGCGTTGGTTACGTGAAAGGTTTGGGGGTATAACGTTATCACGGAGGTAGGTATAGATGTCTTGGTACCATGGGGAGGTGGGACCTACAATTTCACACACCATTTCAGTCTCAGGGATATCATATGCTGGGATTAACAGTTGTTCTACAAGGAACTCACACTCTGTTTGATCCTTGGGCATGTCCAGGAGGGAGCCGATAGTGGCCATCACATAGCTGCTTTGTTTCGTACCCTGGGAATCTGCTCAAATTGTATGGAGGTGAAGTATTTCTTGAAATCATCCACCATGCGCTTGTAGGGTAACAACTTATCATCCTTGGTCAGAAACTCATCATTAACTTGCCTAATGACTAGCAAGGAATCACCGAAGACTTTCAACTGAGTTATGTGCCACTATTTGGAAATTTTGAGACCGGTGAGGAGAGCTTCGTATTCGGCCATGTTGTTGGTACATGGGAACGCTATCCTGAATGACTTGGGAATGTAGTCACCTTGAGGGGTAACTAATAAAATTCCTGCCCCCGATCCATTATGTGTATATGATCCATCGAAATACAGTGTCCACATGGGGGTTTCCTCAATTGAAAAGACTTCCTCATCAGGGAATTCCGTGATCAATGGGTGAGTGTCAACTAGAGGAGCTTCTGCCAACTAATCTGCAATTATCTGCCCCTTGATAGCCTTGCGATCTACGTATTCTATGTCAAATTCACTGAGGAGCATGACCCACTTAGCCATGCGGCCAATCAGAGTGGTTCTAGATAACAGGTACTTCAACGGATCAATCTTGGCAATTAATTTTACTGGATGGCTAAGCATGTAATGTCGAAGCTTCTGTGTGCTGAAGACGAGTGCTAGGTAGGCTTTTTCCATGGGAGAGTAGTTTAGCTTGTAGCCAACCAATGTCCGACTGATGTAGTAGACTGCCCTTTCTTTTGATGACTCATCATGCTGCGCCAACAATGTCCCCAGTGCGACTGAAGTGGCGGAGATGTAGAGCAAGAGGGGCTTGCCGGGAATAGGTGGCATCAATATTGGTGGATGGGCTAAATATTCCTTAATCTTATCAAATCCCATCTGACACTGCTGGTTCCATCGGAAGGTGGAATCTTTTTTCAGAAGATGAGTGAATGGTTGACACTTGTCTGTCAGCTGGGCAATGAAGCGACGGATGGACTGCATTTTTCCCTGAAGGCTTCTTAGCTGTTTGAGATTGCGTGGGGGGGGAATATCCAGGATAGCCTTCACCTTAGCAGGATCAACCTCAATGCCTCTACGAGAGACTATGAAACCCAACAACTTTCCGGAAGTGACCCCAAAGACGCACTTTTTTGGATTTAGCTGCAACTTATAATGCTCTAACCGCTCAAATATCTTCTTCAGGATGGCAGGATGTTCTGCTCATGTTCTGGATTTCCCTAATAGGTCATCAACATAGTCTTCCATGATAATATGTATGAGGTCATGGAAGATGACCGTCATTGCCCTCTGATATGTCGCCCCTGCATTTTTGAGACCAAAGGGCATGACATTGTAGCAGAAAGTGCCCCAAGGAGTGGTGAAGGCAGTTTTGTGTTGGTCTTCTGGTGCAATTCGAATCTGGTTATACCCAGAGAAGCCATCCATAAGGGACAACATCTCATGTCCTGCTATTAAGTCGACCAACATGTCAATATTGGGTAGGGGGAAGTCGTCTTTGGGGCAAGATTTGTTGAGATCCCTAAAGTCCGTACATATCTGAATGTCACCATTTGGTTTAGCTATTGGCACTATGTTGGAGATCCATTCAGAGTAGTCAATTGGTTTGATAAATCCTACTTCCAATAACTTCTCTAATTCCTTCTTGACTAACAGCGCAACTTGCGGATGCATCTTGCGGAGTTTTTGCTTGACAGGTTTAGCGTCTAGGCAGATGTCTAGGTGATGAACCACCAAGGAGGGATCTAAGCCTGGCATGTCCGAGTATGACCAAGCAAAGTTAACAACTTCCTCCTGAAGTAGCTGTGCAAAGATCAGAAACTCTTGTTTGGAGAGTGACTTGGCTACATAGGTGATCTTGGGATTTTTAGCAGTTCCCAAATTAATCTCTTGCGTTTCTTCAATCAGAACAGATGATCTGGCAGATAGCTGAGTTCCCATAAGGGGAAGATGAACATCTCCATCTTCTAGCGCCTCTTCGAGGTTTTCGCCATTAGATGCGTCCTTTATTTTTACTTTTTCAAGGTCAAGAAGTGCCTCAGGGAGGTTTTCACTAGATGACCGTTTGTTATTTTTCTCATTCTTACTTTTGCAACTGGAGTGTTCATCCTCCCCCAATCCCATGAGGTTAACATAGGTATCCGCAGACATACTAACAGGTGTGCTAGTTCATAGGTCCCAATCAATGAGTTGAGGATGGTGAAGGGATAGGCTAATAGTGCAAACGGATAGGCATTCGAACATGGAAGATAGGTTGGTATGATCAACGTCATCGTACGCACGTATGATGGATTCCTCCTTGGGTATGTCTTCCAATAAGCCGTTGTCCACAACTACACTATTGGAAGCATTAGACGATGTTTCGGGGCCTTTTTGCTTTTTGTCATACCCAATGCCCATATTTCTTGATAGCGGAAATGTATCAATGGGTTGTAACCACCCTTGTTCTTGCTTTCCTAGGCCTCTACCTTGATAGTTATGCTTTTCCACAAACTTTTTCGGCTAGGGGTACTTTTCTTGGAAGTATTCTTTGAGAGGAGTTTCCAGCCGAGGCTCTTCTCGGTAAACCCATTGGCTTATGTCTTCTTCGGGTGCATCTGTCTTGATACTTGGGGATACAAAAGTGGTAGTAGGGATGTTTTTGCTACGGAAGGTGACAGTCTTGTCCTCTTTTGGGGTAGCATGGGAAGGTTGACCTTACTCGTGCGGCGATGGTGGCATGGTCGCTATATTGAGAGTAATGTGCATTTCGTACTCGCCACACCCTTTGTCAATGATCTGGAATTTTGTGAATGTAGGCTCAGTGGAAGATGGAGCGGTGATTAAGGTGGATGGTGGATTAATGGGTGATGGCCGAGATGCCCCCATTTCAACCCCAGGACAATAATGCAAATGGGGAAATGATGTCTCTAGGGCACGGCAATATTTGAACGGTTGGGGATCGGCATAGATGGTGACCTCTTGTCTGTTGACTGGGAATTTGAGGCACTGATGGTAGGTGGAAGGCACGGCTTGCATAGCATGGAGCCATGGATGGCCGAGGAGGAGATTATATGGTAAGTCTAGATCAAGGACATGGCAGGTGATGTACTGAACTACCGGTCCCACTTGGACAGGAAGATTGATGATCCCTTCTGAATTTCTTTCTGCATTGTCATAAGCCTTGATTGTAATAATCTGGCTACTTAGGTCCGCTTGGGTATACCCCACCTGCTTTATGAATTTTGAAGTGCACAAGTTGAGGGCAGAGCCATTATCTACCAAGACCCTTTTTATTTTATGCCGAGCGACTACGACTTCAATATGTAAGGGGCGATTGTGATTAGCATCAATGTTGGGCATATCATTGTGGCTGAAGTGTAGTTGGTGAGATGAAGCTAGGTGTCCTACCAAGGCTTGAAATTGTGTAGGATCCATATTATTAGGCACATGGGTTTCCTGTAGGGCTCTATTAAGGATTTCTTGATACACGGGGGAAGACTTGAGTAAATCCAAGATGGAGATATGTGCAGGGGTCTTTCCCAAGTGATCAAGGATATTGTACTGGGAAGTTACAGGAGTCGGTTGGGCAGGTGCAGAGGCTGTAGGAACGGTGATGCGGGCTCGTCGTGTGGTAACAGCACATTGAGAGTCTTTAGCTTTGACATGTATCATGGATACACGAGGTTCTACTTGCTCAATGTAATGAATAATACCCTCGTAATTGAGGGGTACATTCTTGTAACTCACGTTATTTATGTTGTTTTGAGGATTACTGTTGGAAGTGCTCGGGCCTTGGTTATGGTTTGGGAAAGCGTTTTGATAAATCTGCAACTGAGCATTGGACGACGGAGCTTGGTTAGGATCAACCTTGATGTCACCTCGATCGATGAGATCCTGGACGTAGTTTTTTAGACCTTGACACTTATTCAAAGAGTGTCCTTTGATTTTGTGGAACTCACAATATTCATTTTCCCTAAACCATGCGGGCTTAGGTTTGGATTCATCGAGTGGCTTGGTGACAGGGTACGTGATCAGATAACTGATCTGCAGTAGTTTGTTGAAGACGACACTCAAGGGTTCTCCTAGTTGAGCATACTGACGCTTAGTGTTCCCTTGGTTATTTTGATTGGACTGTTGGGGAGGACGTGGCATCCCTTGTGGTACGGATATGGCATTAGGCATGGATTGCTGTTGTTTCTGGGATGTATTGGCAACATGGACATGTTTAGTATCAGTGACACCATCATTGACTGCATTCTTGTTCTTGTTCCAGAAACGTGGCTTGTCGTTGAATGACCTTTCCTTATCTTGATTGTATATTTTGATGTGCCCCTTGGCAACAAGGGCACACTCAAGGATAGGTCCCTTCTCTACTACCTCCGTAAAAGTGGTGACACAGTGTAATCGGAAGTTGTGAGCCATGTCAGGATGGGAGTTCTCCACGAAGAGGGTGACCATGTCCTTTTCTTTCAAAGGAGTTTTCATTCGGCTTGCCAGGGCACGCCACCTCTGGAGGTAGCTAGTAAAAGTTTCCCCTTCACGTTGTTTCTCCTTGAGAAGATCTAGGGTATCAGTATCTTTCTCCAAGTTGAAGGAGAAGTAGGAGACAAACCTTTCTGACAAGTCCGCAAAAGATTTTATAGATCCCTTATCGAGGGTCATGAACCACCCTAGTGCGTCACTTCCCAGACTTCGGGGGAACAGACGCAAGAGATAGTTGTCATTGTGGATCACTTCTTGACACTGGGAGTAAAACTCCCGTAGGTGGGCCTTAGGATCTTTGTTCCCCTTATATTTGTCAAATTTTGGCATCTCAAAATGCTTGGGGAAGGGAATCAATGAGATGGAGGGATCATACGGATAGGGGCATATATCTTCAAACTTGAACGATTGCTTGCTAGTCCCTGCCTAAAGATCCTTTAGTGCGGCTTTGATTTCCAGGATGTCCGCATTGGCCGGAGTGTTGGACGGGTATTGATGGTAGGATGATTGTGGATTCTAAGAGGATGTTTGGAGATGGGCGTATGGATGAGGGGGTGGTACCTCCTGCTGATACACCAAGGGACCTTGTTGATAAAAAGGTTGTTGTTGCGAGGTGGGATATGGATTGGTCGGGTAGTTGTGGGTGGCATACTGTTGGGAAGTATGGAGAAAGTGTTGCTAATTAGCTTGCGGATATTGGGGGTGTTGATATGACTGTTGTGATGCCCCATAGGAGAGTTGTTGATATTGTTGTTGGTTGTAATAGTTGTAGTGATGAGGTGGTTGTTGATATTGTTGTTGATGCATAGATGGCGGCTGTGATGGGCGAGATGGGATGCTATGTTGTGGTTGCGCTTGCGGTTGTAAAATGGATGCAAGGAACGGAGATATGGTCGGGGCCGAAGGCCGAGGTTGATTTCCTTGCGGTTGATGTTGTGATGGTTGTGTTGAAAATAGGGGATTGACCAATGATTGTTGTTGAGGTGGAGATGCGATTGAGATGTGGTGCGAGGGAGGTTGTTGAGCACTAGTGGAAGCATAGGCTTGGGGAGGTTGCTGGGATACAAACGATGATGATGGAGGGATGTTAGATTGGGGCGGCTGTTGAGGTACGAATGACGATGGTGGAGGAATGTTGGATTGGGATGATGGGGGAGGATTGAATGACGATGGAGGAGGGATGTTGGATTGGGATGATGGTGGAGGGTTGAATGACGATGGAGGAGGAATGTTGGATTGAGGTGGTGGTGGAGGGTTGAATGACGATGGAGGAGGAATGTTGGATTGAGGTGGTGGTGGAGGGTTGAATGACGATGGAGAAGGAATGTTGGATTGAGGTGGTTGTTGAGGTACAAATGATGATGGTGACGGATTGTTTGTCCCAGGAGGTGGGGGTAATGCGGCGAAGGGGTTGCCCCCAGTGTTGATAGGAAGTGGGTTCGAGAGGGGTGGTGCTGGTAGCATTAATGGTTGCTGTTGTGGGACGTTTTGCGGCATGCCATAGGCAAAAGGATCATTGGGATCAACGGTTTGGGCTGTTCCTGTGACCGAGATGGTGGGATGTGTGGGATTGCCAACGGGATATAGGACAGTGTTGTTGAATTCAGGTTGATGCCAACCTTCTGCGAGAGGAATGTTGGGGACATACGAGCTACTGGGGATGTCATGTGAACGTTGGGACACATTGGTTGTAGAGGTGCCATACTTGGATAAGTCGACACCTGACGGAAGTTTGACACCTTTGTCAATCAAGTGAGCCAAGATTTGGTCACCATGTCTTTCAAGAAGGTGTTATGTCATTTGGGCATTAATAGGGTTGTTGAAATGTTCCTCAAATGTGAGCTCAGGTTGGTTAGCCATGTTTTCTTCCCCAAGTGGTGACGTGTTTTGACCATCCACGTTGGATTGTGATGAGGTACCGTTGTGGGGATCGTGGGGGATGTTCATTGTGTTATTGGGATCTTGAGGATTGTTTGATTGGGCATTCAGGGCTTGTTGGTCGGCCATTTTCTTTGCTTGCGATCAAGTCTGAACGTGCATGCAATATGATGAGAGGGATCAAGATATTAGAAAGACCTTGATGATGAAGGGTTGATTTGATTTTGATGAAAGATTAGTTGACGACGATTGATTATGTCGACGCAGATTGGCTTGATGGAATTGGATTGGATTGATTGGTAGATACTGGATTAACCTAGATTTCGGGTATTGGTCTGAATAGGTTTGATGATGTGGGGATCAGATCGATCTCATGATTAGGATTGGTGTGATGATAGATAAGATGAAGACCGAGATCCACAACCGAGTTTAAGAAGGATCCTTGGTAACACTAGGTATTGATTGAAAGGTGGATGTATGATAACGACACCGAATCCAACTTGAGATAGAAGCGGATTGATTGGGTTGAAAAGGATAACTGACCTAAGATGGATAGCGATCCTAAGCCAGCTATGATGATTGTGATTAGGGATGAATACCTAGGTCAACTTGGATGACGACTCCAACGGGGTTTATATGGAATAACGGAGATCAGAGATGAAAGCGTGTTTAGGACGGATGGGGAGTGTCTCAAGGTAGATGAATGGCTCTCGAAACAAGCAAAAGACTATTCAGGACAAATGACCCTTAGAACAAAGGGATGGGGGCTCGGAACGGACATCCAGATGTTTGTTTTGGACACTAAATGATCATTTTGGTGTTCAAAACAGAGGGACAATGAATGCCAAATGATGGTATAGGATGGTCAAAGGGACAGGTCTGCCACTGCAAAAGGACAGGTCCGCCACTGTGTTTGGACAGATCCGCCACTGCACTAAGACAGGTCTGCCACTGAACTAGGACAGATCTGCCACTGCAAAAGGATAGATCCGCCACTGCACTAGGACAAATCCGCCACTAGACTAGGACAAATCCGCCACTGAACTGGGACAAATCCGCCACTGCACTAGGACAGATCCACCACTGCACTAGGACAGGTCTGCCACAGCACAAGGACAGGTCCGCCACAGCACGAGGACAGGTTTGCTAAAAGATAAGGTTAAGTCTACCAAAGGATAAGCTTAACCTTGGTTTTTTGATGGATGGCAAAGGCAAAGGACCCAAATTGTAGTAATCATAAAAAGACTTGGCCAAACTGACAATCACTGGTTTTTGCACAAGAAAGACAATTCAAGCAGCACAACCCTAATATTAGTAGAAATGGGTATGGTCAACAAAGTCTTCTACTCTAGGATGCACATGGTTTCTAAGGAGTCCTTGATATACACCCGGTACGTGAGGCCCAAACCGTGAACACCAACCCGTTACAAGCGTGAGTCAGGAACCTTAGCGAGATACTAGAGGCTCGGACCAACTCTTCACGTCATCCCGACGCTTCGCCAATTACAACGTGGTTGGATTGGGGTACAGCTTTCGCTCTCCCCCCTTTATATACCCCGCCGGTACGTGTGGTTGGAATCGTCCCTTGGGTGATGAAATCTCCAAGCAGGTCCCACTAAGAAAGTGAAAAAATGGTGACTCAAAAGGACTTGGAAAGCTACGATTTCTCGTCACCCAGGATTGCCAAATGGCGCAAGGGGATTGGATACGTCAAATAGCCTTCCCAAACATGCCAACCAAGGTTTATTGACACCCTTTAATTAAACTATGTTCCTATTTTACCAAAAGACATTCGGAAAAGATTTGAACTTTTTACCTTCTAGAGGACAGGTCCGCCACTCTGCAAGGACAGATCCGCCACTCTATTAGGACCAATCCGCCACTCTGTTAGGCCCAGTCCGCCACTATAGGATAGGTCCGCCACAGCAGGACAGATCCGCCACCAGAGGACAAATCCGCCACCCTATCAGGACAGATCCGCCACTGCAGGACAGGTCCGCCACTTCTGGACAGATCCGCCACTCTGTTAGGCCCAGTCCGCCACCTCTGGACAGATCCACCACTCTGTCAGGACCAATCCGCCACTCTGCAACCTGGACCTTGAAAAATGCAAAAAATAGCAAACGTGAAAAAATAGACCCGTTTGTGGGTCCCACCGGGCGTGCCAGAAATGTGATAGGTTGAAATAGAGCGTTAGAAATCAAGCAACAAGTTAAAAGAGTGCAAATAAACAACTTAAAACAACCTACACTTCAAGATTAGCCTAAGTTGGAAACAAAAACAAGACAAAGCCACAAAATGGAACTTTATACCTTGTGTTGAGTCGATCCTTTGGTTGGCCCTTCGATCTTTGATGTGTATGCTCCTTGGATGGCAAGATGCAAGCTAGATGAGGATGTGAAGATAAGTGCAAGTGGATGAACACAAGAAAATGGCTAAGTAAAAGTTAAGAAACAAAATTGCAAGAGTTTGGCTAGCACAAATGATCTCCCCAAAATGAGAGAAAAGAGGGGGTATTTATAAGATTTTTGGGAAATCCTAGGGGAAATGGACGGTCAAGATTGATCCACCAAATATCAAGATGTAGGGCTGAGGTGAGTTGAGAACTCACAAGCCCTCACATCTTGACATGTGGCATGTGAGATAGCCTTAAAAGGTGAAGTGGACATGAGGTGGAAGGAGAAGGACATGACATGGAGAGGGGTACAAAGTACCTTGGGATTGGACAAGATCTCCTCATAAAGGAGGTCCTTGTCCCCATGTGGGTGAGAGGACATGTGAGGAATTAAAAATTCCTCAAATATTCTCATGGGGATGGAGAAAGAATAAAGAATGAATAGAGGACATGTGGGGAGAAGTGAAGGAATTAAAAATTCCTTTTAGGTGCCTTGGGGGATTAAAAGGTGAATTAAAAATTCACATGGGGAAGGGGGATGCCTTGTCCAAAAGGAGAAAGCCTTTAATAAGGTTGACTCAAGGACATGTGCCATAAATAGGATGAGGATTAGGTTAGGCTAATCAAATGATTAAGGTTGTGCAAGTACTCAGTTAGATGGACTAATGACTGATTAGAGGCAAGTGGGAAATTATGGAGGATGTGACCTTAATGATGATTAAGGGTGTGCACATGCTAACCCTGGTTGATTAGAAGAAGATGAAAATAATTAAAATGGATTAGGGACCAACTTGCAAAAGTTGGAGGATGTGACCATGAGAGAGAAAAGATGAAAAAAATGAATTTTAATTCAAAAGGGGAATATGACTAAATTAAATAAAAGGGCATATTTATTCAATTTAGAGGAGAAAGAGGGGAAAGGTATTAAATTGAATACTTTAGGACCTTTGTGCAAGATGCAAGGTATTAATTAAGCAATTGGCTTAATTAATATTGACAGAGGGGATGAGCAACTGGATGAATAAGGAGACGCATTTGATCATATGGAAGTGATCAAAATTGGACATCTACAAATACATTACAGGTTTCTACTAAATCTAACTCCTAACTAAGAAGACAAAAGAAGCTCCTATTACAAAGAATGAGGATATAGTTATGTCTCCTCTATCATTCCTCTATTTCTTTCTATACTCTAAAACTTCTTCTAACTTTTCTTCTATTCTTTCTAACCCTAGAAGTTCTAACCTTTTTAAAGAGGAAAGAATGCCATATATATACAGAGTGTACCAAAAATAATGCACTATCCCCTTGCATTAGGGTTTACAAAATATCTGCTTCCAGGAGAGTCGGCTCTCAGACCTTTCTGAAGAGAGTCAAAGCCGCATTCAATGTGAATTCATGTTGTCCATGCTGATGAGAGATTGTTCTAGGAATCCTCTTAGATCTTTTGCAACCACCAGATTTACTTTGGCCTTTCGTGTCCATCCTTGAACTCCATTGGGGCTGCCTTGAATGCTCTAAAAGAATTTTTCCATTAATAGTGATCTGCCTCTCGCCAGTGGTCACTACAATTATCCCTACGAGTCATAGTTTCTTCGTTCTTATGGGCTCCTTCATGTTCCAGACCTTTCTGCACATTGACTGTCTTCTGGAAGCATCATCGAGCCTCCCTTTAGATTTGAACTTCATCAACCGAGCCGATCCATTGCCCTTTGATCTCAGAATGAGTTCATCTGGTTTGCATTCTGTCGGACTCCTTCAAGGTGGTAGTCAATCGTTCAATGGCCAATAGGCCATTCCTTTAGCTTCTTCTGATTGGTGGAACATAGGCCATGCAGGATTCTTGGGCAGTCAAAAGTGGTCTATCTTAAATCGCATGTCGGTGAGACACTAATTGTGTCTCCCCGATGTGATTTTGCCTCCTAACAGTTATCAGAGTAACCTATGACAGTCGCTGAAATGTTGTGGTGAGTTGCCCAAGCTGTATCGATATCCACCGTGGTCGCCGAGACAATCGCCATCAGCCAGACATCATAGTGAGCCCAAAACATTTAGCCAGGAGTCTCTTTGATGTCCACCTTGTGAATAAACGTCGATGAGACACTACCGGGTTGGCAAGATGTTACCCTAAGCTCATTCTGCCTTGACAAGACCATCGCACTCAGGAAGACGTCTCCCCAAGCTTAAATTTCTTTCGATGAACTCATCTTATGTCGGGGAGATCCCCATTTGTTAGTGAGACTTCATGTCGATCTGGGATCTTTCTCCTCGAGCCCATTTTGTATCGGCCAGACCCTATTGGGTCGGCAGGACCTCATGGCGAAAACAAAATCTCTCTCCCTAAGCTCTTTCTTCTTCTCCTGGCTCAAGCTCCTTTTCCCTTTCGGTAAGACTTCTTCAAGTCAGCACAAGGTCATGGCGAGCTCCTTCTAGTTATACCAATATCCCCTTCTATTGGTAAATCCATCGCTGTCAATAGGAGATAAGACGGTCGTCAAGACCTTATGTCAATCCCCCTTCTCTTAGCAAGCACATCCTGCATTTGCAAGACCCTACCGGGTCGGTGAGACACTATGGTGATGCCTTCAGAATCCTTTGGCGAGCCCATTTTCATGTTGGGGAGACTACATTGTTTCGGGGAGATCTTACCTTGAACTTTACGTCCTGTCACCGAGAGATCCCCGGGTCACCAAGACCTTTCATCGAATTTTCTTTATTCTCACCAGGCTCACTTTGTTTCGGTAAGACTCCTCACCGCCGACCAGACGTTATTCCGAGCCCCTTAGTCCTTTAGGGAGCTCCTTCTGAGCTCAAATTTCTTTCGGTGAGACATTTCGGAGTCGCTCAGACACTGCACCAAATGCATCTAGTCTCCTCGAAGGCATACCCTATCGGTGAGACATAAATATCTCACCAAGACCTTATTGCGATGGAATCCCCTTCTGTCGATGCCTTCATTTCATGTCGGCGAGACAATCCCACATCGGGAAGACCTTTCCTTGAACCCTTAATGTCATATCGAAGACTGACCCCTTGGCAAGACTTTTTTGTTTCGGCCAGACCTCCTGCCAAAGGAAAAATTATCGTCAGGCTCAGACCCTTGGTGGGACCTTCTTCTGTTCTTTGTCAGCGAGACCCGGTGCACTCGCCAAGACATCTCCCCACCTCAAGAATTTCTCACCAAGATACATCCTCCATTGGTGATCAGCAAGACTTAAGGCGCTCGGCAAGACCACCCACCGAAGACACAACTCTTGCCGAAGTGTCTGATCCTTATGCGCTAGTCGGTGAGACATGAAGAAGTCACCGAGACTTCTCCCTAAAGGAAAATCTTTGGCTGATATGTGCATCCCTCTGTCGCCGGTTGGTGAGACACAAAGATCTCGCCAAAACCTTTCTCCGAAGGAGACTTTCATACCGATGGGAAACTCCTAGTCGTCGGGACGATGATTGATGTCTTGCCAATAGGTATCTGCATGTGAATTTTGATTTTTGTGACATCCCTGAGGTCTTGTCGATAGGCAACATAGACGCCTATTAACTAAATGCACTGGTAGTTGGCAAGACATGTGCAAGGTCCTGCCGACTTTCTTCTTAGAGGAAAATTATGACCAACTCGATTGAGGAATACATTCCAACTGAGCTCCCTTGGAAAATATCATCATGTGTGTGATTTGATCTTGTAAAACAGAGTCCCCATCAGTCCTCAGAAGCACATAAGATATATTATCCTAAGATACACTATTGTCTACATGATAATGTCACTCAATTTCCAGCAAGAGGAAAACCAACTCAAGCTGAAACAGAACCAAAATTTGACAAAACAAGAAGACAAACTCAGGAAGAAAAACAGAAGAACCCCCAAGAGCAAAGCAAATAACCAAAGGTAACAAAGCAAGAGAAAAGGGGGACCCATTTTTTTCCAGAATAAAATGGGGTGGTTATGCAAGGGCATAACGCTAACACTACCCCTGTTGAAAATTCAAAATTGAGGCCCCTTAAAAGCAAGGCTAGAAGAGGTAAAAAGAAGAAATTGCTTCAAAATAAGTTAGAATAGGTTGGAAATAGGGTGAGATTGTGGAGTTTGATGTGTTCAAAAGGTTTGCAAGGACAGGGGAGGTCAAAATTATGTTATGGCATGACATGCCCTAGTTGGAAAAATAGGGGTTTTGAATGAAAAAGAGAGGTTTGAGGGAGTAAATGTGGGTAAAGTCAAGGGGAAACGTAATTTGGTGGTCAATTAAGTTTGTGCAGGAAAAATGAAGAGTGTTGGAATAGGTTTTTAGGTTCAGGTTCAGGGGTTTGATTTGTCAGTTTGGCCAAATTTTTTTGGAGGGGGGTTCAGTTCATTTTGGGTTCGTTGGTACAAAAAACATGTAAAAACAAAATATATATCTATGCAACCTAGAAGCATGAATTAGGATTAGAATATCACATATCATCATATAAACAACAAAACCACTATAAACTTGAATGTCATTTAAAACAACAAAATTGGCAAAAAAAAAAGTGTTTATAACCTACAAAAAAATGTGAATAAAATCACACTGATTTTCACGTGAAAAAACACCATGAGACCATAGTTTGTTGCATTTTTTCAAAGAGTTCACTGCCTTGTCTATGATATTGCTTACTATTACGCTTTTGATAGATTTTTTCCAAGCATCCATAGCTTGTTTGAAAGCACTTGTTTTAGGCTTTCAGCCATAGCAACAAGGAAGTGAACTATTTGACAAAATGCTTTGGTAGACATGTATCAAAAATGTGGTAGTATAGACAAGGCAATGAATTTTTTGAAAAAATGCCTCAAAGAAACGTGGTCTCATAGAATGCCATGACAAGCAAATGGAATTGGGAGCTACTCCTAGTTATTAGTTATGCAATGTGAAGTAATTGCATAACTACTTAGGTTGACTTTGTAAAAACTATATTGTAATTGAAATTTTGTCATCTATCAGCATCTAGTTATTAGTTATGCAATGTTAAGAAATGCTTTGAGTTTGAAATATGTGCAATGCAATGTAATCAACGATATGAATATAAACTACAAAAATCTATTTTTTACAATTTATTAGTTAAACTCTTTATTTTATTTGCTCTCTACATCTCTATGCTATGGAAATGCCCATAAATTTTTTTAAAAAAATATATATCTCTTGTTCTACTTTTTTTTACCTTTTTTTTTAAATCTGATTTTTTTCCCCATTTTTTCTAGACTTTTTCCTGATTTTTTCCCCAAAATATTTTTGCTGCTATGGTATAAACACATATCTTTTTGTAATATCAAGGATACTTTTTGAAACTTCCATGCATTGCTAATCTAAAAGGAAAATTCTTTTGCCTAATCTGTATGTAGCCATGCTTTTGACATTGTCAAAAAGAGCAAATATGGACACCATCGATAAAAAAGATTTGTATTAACCAAATAGCCATGTACACATACATCAATATATGTTGATATAAGTATAAAATATAGTTACAAAATAGCCATATAGGCTTACAAGAATGCCATATAGGCATACAATGTCAAATATATCCAATACAAGATATGTACAAAATTGCCACGTCTAGGCATACAACAAAGGGCTCTAGAATCAAAATTCATTTCTCTCCATGCTCTGGAAATAAATTATTTCCCTTTGTTTGGCGATATGATGGCGATAAGTTTGTCACTTATTTTTGTTGTGCTCGAGGAGTGCTCCTGTTGCTCCTCCTATAGTTTAGCTCCTAGTGAAGTTTTAACTATTACAATAAGAAGTAAAGACATTAATATATAGAAATTAAATTATAAGAAATAATATATTTAACAAAATAATCACATACGGCCATCCCATGATCACTCTCCACGATGGAAATATTTGCATGTCGATGCTTAGGCATGCTCAAGCCCTGTATAAACCATCCAAATAGGAATTAAGCTGTGAATCAATAATGGTTTGATTTTTCACTAGAACTAACATCTATAACAACGAATGTAAATTGAAATTTAGAAATTTGCCTCATACCTCCTCTATCAGAGCCATGGAGGATTTTATAGCGGATGAAACACCGATATCCATTGCTCTTGTAACATTTGGAGGTGTTTCCACAACCAACATCTGAAAATAAAACAACAAATTATTCAATCACAAAAAGTTACAATAGCGATCCACGTCATGACTTATAATGTATGAGATCTAATGAACAAAATTTTGAGTACAAGTATTAAACTATATATTTCTGGTAGGCCTTGGCAGTTTGATAGGAAGACCAAACATGATGGGGAGAAGAAAACATACTCCATTGTGAAGGATGGGAAGACTTACAACCTTTCACCTCTCCTAGAAGAAGACAAGGCAAAGCATGAAGGGCCTAGTGTTTTGATGGTGGGTGAGAAGGAGTTCATTAAGACCTTGAAGGAAGGAGGAGGAAGAGGATTCTTCCTGATTATGAAGCCAAAAAGTGAAGCAGATCTGCCCACAAAGAAGAAGGAAGATGCACCAAATGAAGTCCAAGAGTTGTTGGAAAGGTACAAGGACATAACAGTGAATGAATTACCTAGTTCCCTACCTCCCATTAGGGATATAAGCCACCATATTGATCTAATTCTAGGGGCTACATTTCCCAATAAGGCTGCATACAAGATGACACCTGCTCAAAATGAGGAGATTGCAAGACAAGTGCAAGAGTTGATGGATAAAGGACTAGTGAGGAAGAGTTTGAGCCCATGTGTTGCTCCTACTATCCTAGCACCAAGGAAGGATGGGAATTGGAGGCTTTGCACTGATTCAAGAGCCATTAATAGGATCACAATCAGATATAGGTTCTTGATGCCAAGAATGGAGGACCTCATGGATTGTCTATCAGGAGCATCTTACTTTTCCAATATTGATATAAAGAGCGGGTACCATCAAATAAGGATCGGAGAGGGGGATGAATGGAAGATAGCTTTTAAGACTAATGAATGGCTCTATGAGTGGTTGGTGATGCCCTTTGGGTTATCAAATGCCCCTAGTACATTTATGCGCCTTATGAATGAGGTATTGAGACCTTTCATTAGAAATTTTGTTGTAGTTTATTTAGATGACATCCTTGTGTTTAGAGGATCTAAAGAAGAACATTTGAAGCACCTTGACATGGTACTAAGGAGGTTACAAGAGGAGAAGTTGCTAATCAACATGGAAAAGTGTGAATTCATGAAGGAAGAACTAGTCTACCTTGGTTTTGTCATCTCCAAGGGAAGTTTGAGATGGATCCTTCAAAGATGGATGCTATTCTTACTTGGGAAACACCAAAATCCATGGGAGATGTGAGAAGCTTCCATAGACTTGCAAGCTTTTATAGAAATTTCATCAAGAACTTTAGCCAAATTTGTGCACCAATCTTGGACACCATCAAAGGAGGTAACAAAGGTAAGTTTTCTTGGACCAATGAGGCTGATAAAGGGTTTGAATATTTGAAAATGAGAGTAGCACAACAGCCTATACTTGTGCTCCCTAATTTTGATAAATTTTTTACCATTGAGTGTGATGCTAGCAATCAAGCAATAAGGGTTGTTTTGAGCCAAGAAGGCAGACCAGTTGCATTTTATAGTGAGAGGCTGAATGAAGCAAAGAGGAAGTATTCTTCCTATGATTTGGAATTGTATGCTATGGTCCAAGCCCTCAAAAAGTGGTGGCACTACTTGTTACCTAAAGAATTTTTTGTTTATACTGATAATCATGTCTTGAGTTTTTTGAATGCATAGGACAAACTCAATCATAGGCACATGAAGTGGGTAGAATCTTGTCAAGCCTATACTTTCACAATAAAGCATAAGAAGGGCCAAGCAAATAAGGTGGCAGATGCTCTCAATAGAAGGGAACTTGTGGTGCAATAGATCCAACTCCAAAGCATGGGGATTGAAGCATTGAAGGATATGTATCATGAAGATTCAAATTTCAAGGAGGTATACAATGTTTGTGAGCAGCATTTGAATTCTTTTTATGGTGAATTCTCTGAATTTTTATTGCAAAATGGTTTTCTCTTCAAAGGAAGCCAATTGTGTGTGCATAAATGCTCAATGAGGGAGAATATCATAAAGGAGAAACACAGTGGGAGTCTTGGAGGTCACTTTGGCCTTGACAAGACCTTGGAGCAAGTTAGGAGATTTTACTATTGGCCAAAGTTGCAGGTGGATGTCAGAAGGTATGTGGAAGGCTGCACAATACGTCAAGGGGCAAAGGGAACTTCATCAAATGCAGGACTCTATTAGCCACTGCCCATTCGCAATAGGCCTTGGGAGTGTGTAAGTATGAACTTTGTCTTGGGGTTGCCTAGAACCCAAAGAGGTTTTGATATTATCTTTTTGTTAGTTGATAGATTTAGTAAGATGGCACATTTTCTTCCTTGCAAATGCACCAATGATGCATCTCATATAGCAGGTCTCTTCTTTAAGGAGGTTGTTAGGATACATGGACTGCCTTTAAGCATTGTTTCTAACAAGGATTCTAAATTTATTGGTCACTTTTGGAGGACCTTGTGGAAGAAACTCAAGGAAAAAATATTTCCTTTAGTTCAGCATACCATCCACAAACGGATGGACAAATTGAAGTGATGAATAGATCATTGGGAAACCTCTTAAGATGCCTTACCAAGGAGCATGGACAAGCTTGGGATATGATTTTACCTCAGGCTAAATTTGCATAAAATGACTTCATGAATAGGAGCATTGGTAGAAGCCCTTTTGAATTAGTCTATGGCATGCACCCTAGAGGGTTCTATGAACTAAGAGATCTACAAGGAGTTGCTAAGAGAAGTGCTCGAGGTGAGGACTTTGTTGTTACAATCAGGGATATTCATCAACAAGTGAAGGAAATCCTTCAAAAGAATGTTGAGAAGTATAAGGAAAAGGCATATTTAAAGAAGAGGAATGTCCAATTCAAGGTTGGAGACTTGGTGATGGCACACTTGAAGAAGGAGAGACTTCCAAAAGGAAAGTATTTTTAACTCATGATGAAGAAGATAGGACCTTGCAAGGTGGTCTACAAGTTTGGCCAAAATGCTTATGAAATAGAGCTACCTCCTAGGGTGGCAATCTCTCCTATCTTCAACATTTCTAACTTGTATCCTTTCAAAGCTTTTGTGAATGCAGGTGATGGAGCAGGAACAACAACAATGGAGGATGAAGATTGGGTGAAGGAACTACCCCCCAGCCAACCTATGACTCTTGAATGCATCCTAGACACCAAGGAGATAAAAAAGACTAGAAGGAAGGTTTACAAGGAATACCTGGTCAAATGGAAAGGTCTACTTGAAGAGGGTGCAACATGGATGTCAAAAAATGATATTAAACAACATGGAACTACTATAGAAGACCTAATCTCAAAGAGGACTTGAGATCTTTTTCTTGCTTGGGAGTATGGTGTAGGAGCACCCATGGGTCTAAGGGACCTAGAATAATTTGTCATGTTTTGGTTGTTGTTTTATGGATGGAATAAGGTCTTATGGACCATTTTAATGCTTTGTAGTAGGTCTTCTATGTTTTTGGTTGAGTTTTTGGTCTTGGTGACCAACTTCTTTGTACAACAAGGTCTCTGTCCAAGTCTAGTGCATCTTGGAAAAATAAGGAAAAAGGATGCCTTGTTGTATCTAGACACCTGAGGGGATTCACCTTACTTTTTGACAAGGTTTTAAATGCCTTTGACACAGTTTGGAAGGCTCTTTGTGGTTGAGTTGGTAGAAGTTCCTCACATTGCCTTAACTAGGAAATTAGAAGTCAAAGCATGAGATTAGTTGTTTTCCAACGTCTCTCTTTTAAAAAGAAAGTTGCAAGAATTTTGAGGGAGTTTGTAAGACTTCAAATATACCTCTCTTTTTCGAGGCAAGGTTGATGTTGATGTTTTGAAGAAGTTTCAATAAGAAGTTTGTTGTTTTTCCTGTGTTTTTCTAAAGAATTTGTTGATCCCATACTTGGTACGGACTGTATGTTCACTTTCATGATCCAAGCCCTTAATGGTTGGATAGGTAATTGAATAATATTTCCTTTGGCATTGGAGTGGTGATATTTCATTGAGTATCAAGGGATATATTCCAATTTCTCTATCGAGTGGTCTAAAAACCCTTAAAATTAGGGTTTTGGGTGAAAAATGTATATTTCTTCCATTCCCAGGTTGTAAAATTGCTAAATCTTGGTGGGATGGAAGATATAAGGCCATACTATCATTTCCTTAATTTTTTGGAGAATGGCAGGCTCATTGTTTGAAGTTGTGCATGAATTTTGGCTTGACATCTCTATGTGGCAAGCATAATTAACAAGCAAAAAAAATGAGTTTTTTCTTGATTTTGAAGAATCTATTTAAGAGGCACTTAGGAATGGTGGAAATAGGTGTGGAGAACCTATAGGAGTCTGAGTTTGGGCTTTCGGGTGAAGGGGAGAGCCTAGATAGTCAAGATCTAGGTGTAGGTCTATGAATTAGGCCTTTTGGAGCAGTGGTAGAAAGGGCCATCGTGAGTGATGTTTTGATAGTCAAGAGAAAGGGTTTTGGAACCTTGTAGGGGTCCATCTTAGGGGTCTAAATCCATAGGTTTGGTGTCTTGACAGTCCTCCTTGTGTTTTTTATTCTGATTGTCCTGCAAGCCTTAAGAGAGTGAGGTCTAAGTCACCATAGTGATGGGTGTTTATTGAAACCTAAATGCTAGAGGGTTGTTAAACCTTGTTTTGAATTAATGAGACATGATCCAAATGTTTTCAAGCTTAGTGAGTGGTCTGATTTGTGAACCCTAGGTGTGTGGAGTTGATCTCTTAAAGAATAGTGGAGTTTAGGACTCATGAGAGTATTTGAGAGAAGGATTTAGTGGAGTGACTTTGCCATTTGTGATTGTAAGTTTTCCTTCCCTACCACTCTGCATCATTTCTAAAGCTTATGCAGGTTATTTCCATGGTGCTTGTGGTGGTGGCAGGAGTATTTAAGGTTTTTAAGTACCTTATGCAATAAACCCTCCTTTGTAGGGCTTGATTTGTGCATAGAATAAGCTTAGTCAATAAACATGATGTGAGTAATGTCTTGGAAGTCAGATGAAATGATTGAGGTGTAAATGGTTGATTGTAGTATCTTGGTCTTGAGGAACTAGTTGGTAAAACTAAAAATTTGGTGAGTTTTTTAAGGGATTGAAAGATTCAGAGCTCTTTATCAGGTTTTTGCTTTCAATTCATATAAATTGATGATGAAAAAGGTGTGTTAGGATCTGATGGATATAGGTTGTAACATGAAAGATTGGTTTTTGGTTATTTTGCCTAGGTAAAGAAAATTGATTGGAAGGGTGCCTTGGTGAATGATGAAAGAGTGGATTGTTCAGTGACTCTAATTAGGTTTCTTGTGCATGGATCAGTCATTTTTGTTGATAAATAAGATGTTTGAAGCTTGAGAATGATAAGAAGAAGTATTGAAATGAGTTGGCTTGTTGTTGCCTTGTGGTTTGTAAATGAAACAATGTGATTTTTGATGAAAAGAGAGAAATTTCAGTTGCTTATTCAATTTGATCTTCTCCTGATTCAATTGGGTCAGATGTTGGTGCAGGAGCACCTAGGTCATCAAATACTTTTCAATTTTGCAAAATGGATGAGTGTTCAAATTTGTATTCAGTCAATCACAAAAGGTCATGGAAAAATAATGTAAAGCATGTTCAATGTCATATGAGGTCTTATTTGAATGTATTTAAGGTTATAGGTAAGTTCTAGGTGGTCAAAGTGGGAAAATGCAAACAATGCAATAATGTAATATTGTTAAAAGTTGTTAAATTGAAAAAAACAAGGAAATCAGGCATATTAAGTGTTAAAAGGGGTAGTTTCAATTGATGGAAAGACAGTTATGGAAAAAGAAATATCTTTAAAAGGTATGTAAAGGCGAGATAAAGCAGAAGTTTGTGTTCTTGTAATTAGATTTTGAAATAAAAATTCCCTGTTTTTGAGTTTGCAACATTACTCTGGATTGTTTTGTTTTCTTGTGTTGGTAATTTAGGAACACCCAAAGTTAAATCATAGTGTATGTAAAGAGGAGTTAGTTTCCAATTTCAAGAGTTGACTTGGTTAGTTTTAGGAAACATAAGAATAAGAGGCAGTTTTCAGTGCCCGATAGAGTCCTTTTAGAAGCAAGTTTGAGAGTCCAATAGGGTTTTTCTTCACTAAGTACTCCACCAATGTAGGTCAAGTAAATTGGTGGAGTAGGTTAATTTTAGGATTTTTTTCATGTTTTGATGATTGTAAGTGCATGGAAAAGCAAGAATACCATGGTGGAGTTGCTGCTACACTAGAAAATAGAGGATTTTCCTACACAAAGTGATGCTACAGTCATGGGTCATGAATAAATAAAGCTTGTAGAAGCTTGGAAATGATGTAGAAGGTCTTGGAAAACATAAAAAATCATGTTCCAGGTGGTGGCCAGAGAAATAGAGGTTTGCAAGAGTATTTTTCACAAAACCCTCCTTGATTTGTGCTTTTACACCCTATAAACGAGGGTTTATTGGATCAAAAAAAATTCATGGTTTTCAATCCCTATAAATGGTGAAATCTTGATTTATAAGACATGCTTGAAGAATTTTTTGAGGTTTTGAGTGATTTGGAATGGTTTTGAAGGGGTCTCCTTTGTAAAACAGGCCTAATCTAGTAGCCTTTCTTCAGAGGACAGTCTGAAATTTGATGATTTTCTTTATGTCAAACATCTAAGAACTTTGATATGTTGTGATGTGATGGAAAGTGTTTCTAAATGTGTATTGATTTTTTTAATAAGCTTTGAGATAGGAATGTAACTACCCGATTCAATGGTTGACAGACCTAATAGAGGAATATGATATTGTCTTATCAAAACAAAGATGTTTGTTTAAACAATGGAAAGGATGATATTGAGTGCTTGGTTACTATCAAACTAATGATATGGTTGATGTTACTAAATCTGGTTAAGGTGTATAAGATAGGTTTGGTGACTTTGATGGTTGGATGGGTGAGTATTATGAAGCCTTTTGAGCAAATTGGTGATTAACCACAAGATGATAATCAAGATTTTGTTGTAGCAGGAGTTTGTAACCTGTAAATAGACTACAGCAGTCAAAATATGGTGAGTACAGTGCTTGATAATGGACTAATAATAGTGAGGTATGGTTTAGTTGATTTGTTGCCTTGGTGAATAAATGAAAGGATGAATTGTTCAAGTGTCAATAATCAGGTTTATCTTGTTTTTATGGTTGTTGAGAATGATGTGAATCTAATTGATTAAGTCAAATTTTTCTTTAATATGGTTTTTACTTTGAATGAGTCAATTGGAATACTGATTAGTGGAATGATGAATGATGGCCTATGGAATGGCTAAGAGAATTTGAGTGGATTTTGGTTGAATGAAAAGTAGATTTCTAATGAAATTATATTTGATCTTCTCTTGATTTTATTTGGGATTGAAATCCCTTGAAGAAATTATGTTGATGGTGTTTGTTGGATGCTCTGCATCAAATGTACCTTGATGATTGAGTGTTTTGATATGATGCTCTGCATCACTAATTGCCTTGTCTATGATATTGCTTACTATTGTGGTTTCATAGATTTTTTCCAAGCATCTGTAGTTTGTCATGTTGGTGCACCTTTGCAAGCACATGCCTCCATGTGAAGTAATTGCATCGTGTTGCTTATGTTGACTTTCTAAACAACTATATTGTACAATTGAAATTTTATCATCTATCAACATCTAGTTATTAGTTATGGAATTTGAAGTTATGCTTTGAGTTTGAATGATGTGTAATGCAATGTAACCAACAATATGAATATAAACTACACAAATCTATTAAGTAGAATTCATTAGTTAAGTTCTCTTTATTCTATTACCTCTGTGTACGTTTGAGTGAATCCACTGGCACTAGGAGGTGTTTGCTTGAAGTCACCAATATTAGCATGTTCAACATCCAAAATCACATGTATTAAAATACCATTCATAAAACAATGCTATTAACATGTAATAAATTTATAATTGTTTACTAGTTACATACCCCACTGATAGGTGTACTGCATAAATAAGTAGGTGGGGGACTAGTGTATCCAGTCTCAACACCGTGACCCTACAATTTTATTAAAATAATAAAACTAAATTAGTTAATCATGCATTTTAGAATCAAAATTTAATAAATTAAATTCAATGAATATGTTGACTTTTACCCGACTATCAATGCCATATGCACAATGCAAAATGTCAGCCATCCTCTCCATCCCCGTAGTAGCATACGGATCCTGTGTATTAGCATACTAATCCTGCATAGCAGCAAACAGATCCTGCGTAGCAACCTCGTGAGTGCTAGTGGGGTCATATGAACAATTCGCCCCGCAAGATTGACACACATGGGTTTGAAGGCCACCACCCGAAGACTCACCTAGATGGAATTGTATAATAGGGAAATTATGATGGATGACACTATGGGTCAAAGTGTTGATCGCCTACAATGTCTCTACGTCGGTACTCTCCTTCGCAATGGCAGGCATAACAATGTGCTCACGAGGCGGCCTAGCGAGAGGTCGTCTCCCTTGCTGCGTAGGATCCAGTTGTGCACTGGGCCTATCCTGAGCCAACCCCCCACCTCTCCCCTGAAAATCCCTCATATCAAAATAATTTGGGATTTGGTTCAATATGAACTCACTGTATAGTTTCCTAAGAAAATATTGGGGGACTTCACAACTGTTGCACGGTGGGTAATCAAAGACCAAGTACCACCTATCATAAAAATGATTCCTAATCTCTTGGTGGTGGCACCAATGAATAGGAAACCTCTTTGCATTGAGGCTAATATTTTGATTTGTTCTAGGTGTTGGTATGTGGCGACTGATCATGCTATACTGTATAGCCCATGGTATACTGTACACCCTAGCCCCCCGTCCTCGCCGGGGTCTCCGATTTTGTAGAACCCAAAAATCTGGAAGCTTCTAAGCTTGGTAAAAAGGGGTTCGGATGGGTATTTCAGTATGATGAAAAACGCGATTATTCGCAAGATTGTAATAGGTTTTACACTGGATAATAAAAGTATAGGATGGCTGCGGTTTGGTGGATGTAGCCCGGATTGGGTGAACCACGTTAAATCTTTGTGTTATGATTTATTCTGTGTATGTTTTAGTTTCTCTGTTTTTGTTTATTAAATCTGCATTTAATTGTTAGATCTGCCATCTCTAACCCTAACAAGTGGTATCAGAGCGAGTTGTGTTTCGATTATCGTCTGTAGGAAGATCTCGCGGTTGAGTGGGAGTCTCACGGTTGAGTGGGAGCAATGGCAGACGAGGGTAAAACGGTTGAGAAGTTTAACGGGAAGAACTATCAGTTATGGAAGATGCAGATGGAGGACTATCTCTATCAGAAGGATTTATGGCGGCCATTGGAAGGAAAGCCAAAGCACGCTTAATGTCGGATAATTTGGGAAGTCTTGGATGAAGGCTCTTGGTAGTATTAGTTTGTGCGCCTGTCGGTGGCATTATGTGCAGCAAAGACAACTCAAGAGTTGATGGAAACCACTGGCAAAGTTATATGAAAAGCCTTAAAGCGAATAAGGTATTTCTTATGAAGCGTTTATTTAATATGAAAATGGTAGAAAGGTGGGTCAGTTACTGATCATTTAAATGAGTTTAATATGGTCACGGTCAATTAACTTCTGTAAAAGTAAACTTTGATGAAAGAAGTTAGGGCTCTTTTTGATTTTGTGTGTTCTTTGCTGAAAATTTGGAATAGCTTGGTAATGCATTTGTTAACAGTGTTTCTGGTTTGAATACATTGAAGTTTGATGATGTTGTTGGTGTTATTTTTGGCCCGAGGAAATCCGTGAGAAAAGCTTCAGTGGAACATCCACATCGAGGCGATGTTTTGAATGCAGAAAGCAGGGACAGAACAAAGGAGAGAGGAAACAATTATGGAAATCATGGGAAGTCACGAGAAAAATCAAAGGACAAAGGGTCTCAATCTAGAGACAAGAGGGATTGCTGGTACTGTGGTAAGCCGGGTCATCTGAAGAAAGATTGCTGGTCTCGAAAAAATAAAGGAGACAGAAAGGAAGGAAGTAAAGAGGCAAATGTGGTAAGTAATAAATCTGATGAGGATGCTTTGATTCTTTCCCTTGATAATGTTGACGATTCTTGGGTGTTAGATTCAGGGGCTTCATTTCATGCTACCCCCCATAGAAGTTATTTTCTTGATTATATCCAAGGGGATTTTGGGCTGGTTTATTTAGGAGATAACGAACCCTGTCAGATTGTTGGAAAGGGAAGAATCAAGATTAAGTTGCAGAATGGGAATCATTGGCTACTACGTGAGGTAAGGCATGTTCCAAAGTTAAGCAGAAATTTAATTTCAGCGGGGCAACTAGATGATGAAGGTTGTGTTCTTACATTTAGTGATAAAAATTGGAAGGTCACAAAGGGTGCCTTAGTAGTAGCAAAAGGTGTGAAAGTAGGCACCTTATATATCTTTCTTCTGAGGTCATCTCTTGTTCCTTCTACTTTAATTGTTCTGAGAAAAGATCAATGTTCGAGGAGCAGAGTTCTTTGATTAAGCGGTAGAAGATCATCACGGTTGTTGTGGACTCGAATCAACCTTTGTGGCATAATAGACTTGGGCATATGAGTGCAAGGTATGAAATTACTTCATTCAAATAATGTTTACGGGTCTAAAATGTGTTAATATGGATTTTTGTTAAAATTGTTATTATTATGGAAAACAAAAAGTAAGTTTTCTCAAGGATGGGAAGCAAAAGAAAGATGAGAAATTGGAGCTTGTGCATACAGATGTATGGGGACCAGCTCAGGTATCTTCTCTCGGTGGCTCTCTGTATTATGTTACATTCATTAATGATGCAACTAGAAAGGTATGGATTTATTTCCTTAGGAATAAATATAATGTATTTGAAACTTTCAAAAAATGGAGAAGCTTGGTTGAGAATGAGACGGGTAAAAAGATAAAATGTCTCAGATCTGATAATGGTGGTGAGTATTGCATTAAAGAGTTTGAAGATTATTGTTCCTCTAATGGTATTAGTAGGCAGAAAACGGTTCCAAGGACTCCACAGGAAAATGGAGTGGCTGAGCGCATGAATAGGACAATAATGGAGCGTGCACGGACTATGAGATTGCATGCTGGGTTGCCTTTAAAAATGTGGGCAGAGACTGTAAACACTGCTGTTTACTTAATCAACAGAGGCCCTTCTAATCCTCTAGGTTGTGGTATTCCAGAGGAAGCATGGAAAGGTAAGAAGGTGAGTTATTCTTTTCTCAAAACCTTCGGTTGTGAAGCATTTGCACATATAGATTCTGAAAATAGAACCAAGCTTGATGCAAAATCAAAGAAATGTGTATTTGTTGGATATGGCATTGATTAATTTGGTTATAGGCTTTGGAATTTTAAAAATCAGAAAATTGTGAGAAGCAGGGATGTCATATTCAATGAGAAGGTGTTGTACAAAGATGCATTTGCTTCAGCATGAGAAAGAAGAAAAGATTATGTGGTGTTGGATGATACTCCAAACAATGATGTTTTGATGGTTCTCATCTTCCGGACAACAGCAGCGTATAAATACCACAAACTCTGTTAGGCGATCTTCAAGGTTAAGTAGACCTCGAGAAGATTCTCTCCCTCTTTGTATACTATTAACGTTAAGCGTCTTTGGTGAACCAGAATATTATGATGAAGCTATAAGTGGATACAAAGGTTAGAGTGGGAGCATGGAATGAAGAAGAAATAGACTCCTTGCTGGAAAATTAGACTTGGGACTTATGCAATTTACCTACAGGTAAAATGTTTTACCAAATAAATGGGTTTATATGCTGAAAGAGGAAGATGAAGGTAAGAAAATATTTAAAGCCAAGTTAGTTGTAAAGGGATTTGCACAGAAAAAATACATTGATTTTGATGAAATATTTTCTCCGGTTGCTAAAATGACTTCTATTTTTATTGTTTTAAGTATTGTGGTTGTTGAATATTTTCATTTAGAATAGCATGATGTTAAACAGCCTTTCTCCATGAGTGATTTGGAAGAGGAAATTTATATGGAACAGCCACAGGATTTGAGGTAAGGTAAGAGGAGAAAACTAGTGTCTTGATTGAAGAAAAGCTATATGGCTTGAAATGACACCTACAACTGGTATTTGAAATTTGTGAGTTTATGGGTGAGCAAGGCTACTGTGAGTGTAGTCCCGACCATTGTTTATTTTAAGTTGGATAATGATAGCTACATTATTTTGTGTTTATATGTTGATGATATGCTTGTAGTTGGGTCTAACATGGACCACATAAGAGAGTTGAAACAACAGTTAGCAAAGTCTTTTGCTATGAAGGATTTGGGGGCAGCAAAACAAATCCTTGGTATGAAAATTCGTAAAGATAGGAAAAACAGAAATTTGTTTTTATCTCAAGCTAATTATGTTGAAAAGGTGTTGCAGAGATTTCATATGGAGAATGCAAAAGGCGTGACACACCTTTGCCTAGTCATGTCAAATGACTAAGGATATGTGTCCAAGACATAAGGAGGAAGAAAAATGTCAAAAGGTACCTTATTAAGCTGGTTTGTAGGTAGTTTGATGTATGCCATGGTATGCACTAGACCGGATATTGCACATGCTGTAGGAGTTGTTAGCAGGTATTTGAGTCATCCCGGAGTTGAGCATTGGAATGCAGTAAAATGGATTCTCAGGTATTTGAGAGGTACATCTAGTAAATGCTTATGTTTTGGGGGCTCTAACACTGATTTAAAAGGCTATGTTGACTCAGATTTGGCATGGGATATAGATACCAGGTAGAGTACCATAGGTTATGTATTTACAGTTGGTGGTATAGCAGTGAGTTGGATTTCTCGATTGTAGAAAGTGGTTGCTTTATCCACCACGAGGCAGTATGTTGCTGCAGTGACAAAGGAGATGATATGGCTGCAACTTTTCATGGAGGAGTTGGGAAAACGAGGCTGAAAATTACTTGTTCTGAGGCAACCCAGTGCTATACATCTTGCAAAAATTCTGCTTTGCATTCTAAAAACAAACACATACGGTTGAGATATCATTTCATTACGATTAGGTGTTGGAGGATGGGCCAGTCAAGGTGGGGCAGATACACCACAATGTCAATCAAATGAATATGTTCTGAAGCGGTGACAAAGGGAGAGAAGGCAGAGCTCCTCTTGACTTTAGTTGGTGGTCTTCAAGGTTGAATTCAAGTATATGAGCGTGAGGTCAGGTACTTATTTCGGTGGGAAATTTTGTAATTTTACCCAGCGGTGTGATCGAGGATCCCGGTCTCCAAGTGGGAGATTGTGGTGGTGTGGGCACGATGGGTCTCAAGTGGGGAGATTGTTGGTATGTGGCCCGATCATGCTATCTTGTATAGCCCATGGTATCTTGTACACCCTATTTGGATCTTATTTGGGGTCAGAATTTTGAAGACCCGAGGGGTTCGGGGGTGGCGACCCCTAGAGAAAAATTTTCTTCCTATTTTTGAATCAGAAAAAGGAAAAAAATCAATGAAAAAGGAAAAATCTGATTTTGTAGAACCCGAAAATCTGGAAGCTTCTAAGCTTGGTAAAAAGGGGTTCGGATGGGTATTTCAGTATGATGAAAAACGCGATTATTCACAAGATTGTAATAGGTTTTACACTGGATAATAAAAGTATAGGATGGCTGCGGTTTGGTGGATGTAGCCCGGATTGGGTGAACCACGTTAAATCTTTGTGTTATGATTTATTCTGTGTATGTTTTAGTTTCTCTGTTTTTGTTTATTAAATCTGCATTTAATTGTTAGATCTGCCATCTCTAACCCTAACACTAGGGTCAGTGAATAAAGAACACAAATCACCTTTAGTAATTTTTAAATATTTTACTTGTTTATATGATAGTTTATCTGTATAATATACCCTAGCTAGCTGCCTCCTATCTTTCCATCTCGTTATTTGTTGGGTTATTGAATCTACATTTTTTAACATCTCTTTCATTGAATTTTCTAGTGTCATTCTTTCTGTGGTTGAAGCATTTGGATCACTCAACCTACTTATAAGATCCTCAATTTTTTTTTTGTTGTTTTCAATTTCACTCCTCAAATTTTGTTGAGTGTCAGGAGGGTGTTGAGTGATTGGTGGGGGAGGTTTATTTTGTTGAGGATTTTGTTGAGGAGGAATTTCTTGTTCTTCTTGTTAAGTATTTTCAGGATTTGCAGGATTATTTGCATTAAAACAAACAAAATCAACTTGAAACTAAGAAATTCAAAACAAATAGCAAACAATACTTACCTCTTGCACCCCTTTGTTGTCGTTGCACCATCTTTGCAAATGAAAATCAACTATTGTTGATGAATTTTGTAGAATGACTCCTCCTAGAATGCGAGCGCAAAAATGAGGGTTTTTGGCCGCAGGCAAAGCAAAAAAATAGACAAGAGAAAATGAATAGATTTCACTTTTTTTTTGCTTTTAAAATGACATAACGCGAGCGTGTTATAACACTCTCGCGTTATGTCATTTTCAATCTTTTTTTGAAGTTGGCCACAAAAGTGTAACCCAACTTCATGCACCCACCCCTTAGTTTGACTTGAAGTCAAAGATAGAACTCCAAATGCATGCTTGACACTTCAGTTCAATTCCTCCTTCTCTTTTTGCATGATTTTGGAACTAGAATAAACTACTTGAATAAGTATTAAAGACAATTAGTTATGATTTACTTTAATAATTACATCATGTTTTTCAGTAAAAAAGTCTCTTGTTATCGTACTTCATGTTCTACTTTCAGATTTTTTTGAATACTCTAAGAAGTTGCTACAAGCATATGTTCATGTGAAGTCATTTCTCCTCTTTTTTTGTTTTCATTGATCCCTCTCCCGTGTGTGAAACTAACTTAGTTAAAGAGCATACAATCTTGGGAAAACATGACGATCATGTTTGTTCTTCTCCCAATATCTCTCATATTTGTGAAGAAGATATTTTAGTGTTAGAAGATTCAAACAATGAGAGTCATGAGAATCCTATTTTTTTATCTTGTCCTACCCCGTGCTTGGGAAAATATTGTTAAACAAGAGGATGGCATCATTGATAAGCAAGACAATCCAACTATTGATAACTCCCCTACTTATGATGAAATCATTTTAGAAGATCCAATTGTTGGCCTTGTCATTGCACCAAAAGGTCGACATGTTAATGCCCGATACAAGCATCAATTAAGATCCATAATAGGTGGTTAGACCATGTCACAAACCCAAGCACGGTGTTGGACAAGGAAGACCAAGGGACACACTATCTTGCAACAATCCCCCCCAGCACAAGCGAGGGGTTTGAACCTATGACCAACTCTTATACCAATTGTTGGCCTTGTCATTGCACCAAAAGGTTGACCTGTAAATGCCTAATACAAGCGTCAGTTAAGATCCATAGGAGGCAGTTAGACCATGTCACAAACCAAAGTGTTATGTTGGACAAGGAAGACCAAGGGACACACCAGCTTGCAACACCAACCATTGAATTTCATAAATATCTAGTTTGTTGCTCTCCTTAAAACTCTCCTACCAGGGAAGATTTCATGGTGCAAAGAAATGAAAACATTAGCAGTAGTAAGGTGGCTTCATTAGATGAAAATTATGAGGTAACCTTAGACTCCCCTTCACTAAAAGATAATCAAAATAAGGATAAATATTTTGAGGTTATGAACATTAGATATCCCTTCAAGCGATCTCATGAGCTATTACTTATCCTTTATCTTTTGGTATGAATGGGGTCATTTCCTAACTATTTATTAGTGAGGACCTATTCACATCATTAATAAGTTTACTTAGGAGCTAGTTTCCTAGGTGGAATTCTAGAAACTAGTATTTAATGAGACCATATCTCATTAATAGGCCTATAGTTATCTAGGCATTTAATATTACTCTCATGCATTTATAATTATGCATTAGGTATTTAATGTCTATAACTAAGGTGGTTATCCAACCTCCTCTCACCTTCCCTATATAAGGAAAGCTCTTGTACATTTGTAAATCATATCAAAGATTCTAGATCAATTCATTATAAATCATCATTTGATCAAGTTTTATTCTTGTTCATGTTGCAACACTTCTTATTCATGTGGATGGTATTCTTCTTGGTGATCCATTGAAGAACTACAACTTCAAGTGGGTTATTGTTCATATTTCCAACATGGTATCAGAGCTTAGGCCATAGGAGATCCATCTCACATTGGGAAGTTGTGTTGAGAAGACTATCAAAGGTTGAAGGGTTTTCTTGAAGGGCTAGTTATTCTCATCCAGGAGGCAACTAATTTCTAAGGCACTTTGGGTCAGATTTGACCCCACCATTATGTTTATAAGGTCCAAAAAACTAAGGATGGCCTACCCATTCATCACGATTTGACTTTGTCATCTGGAATCCATCAGAGATGCTTTCCACCGATATTGGAATGGCATTGTATGGACCATACAAGTTGTAGGAAAAAATTTCCTCCCCCTTGTTGCAAAAAAAAAGTCCACTCTCTAGACCGCATCATATAAAATACTTCATATTCTGAGGTAAATTTATTTTTTGGTGATTTTTCAAAAAACTCGAGCGACTATCTTAAATTTGATGGCCAAATGACCCTCACAGAAGCCCTATCATGTCTTAATTAGGCAGTTTTCTTAAAATCGCCATAACTTTTGACTCGAGTATCAAATTTTCACAAATGAGATATCGATAGAAAACTAGTTCCAAGCACTATCCAGTGGTATAAAAAAATTTATCAAATTTTATTCCTGTAATATTTTACCATGGCTTGAATTTAGTGCTTCATTTTGGAATCCCGAGCTTGTATCTTTTCACCAGTTTCTCAGATTTTGGAGATTCCAACGGCATTGCGAAGGTGATTCAAAGCTCTATCATTTTTTCCATCTAATTTTCTTAGATTCAACCCTAGGTACATTTTATTGAATTTTTGCAATTTGTGGCATATACTTGATAACTTGGATATACTACAATTTGGAGAAAGTCCATTTGCATTGGGAGGCTTCATTTTCAGTTGTGCATCATATTTGAAAGTTTCTATTTGATATTGAAGGTCATGTCTTTGTAATATTCGAGATCATTCATAGTTTGTTATGGGGTTTTCATTTCATCCTTCAATAGTTATGTTGGAAATGGGAAACTATAAAAAATGGAGAGATTGCATCATAAACCATCTCCAATCACTTGAATTATTGCCACATTTGTATGGTATTATTCCCCATCCAAGCAAGCGTATCCAAAAAATTTCTTGGATTTGTAACAAATATAATGCCTTAGAGGTCATTGCAATGCATGTTGATGATGATGTTTTGAAAGGTATTGATCATTGTGATTGTCCTCATATTCTTTGGACTAATATTTGGGAGATGTATGAAGATCCTAATACTCCACCATTCCCCAATGATCATGATTCAAAATTTCATGTGCCTCTTCATTCTTCAGATAGGATACCCTATGATGATATTGTTATGTAGGAGCTTACATATTTGGAATACTTTGAATCTTCAAATGAGATGTCAAGGCTTCTACAAATGCTTCTTCTCCATCAGAGACAGTTGATGTACCTTCACCTTCAGTGATTCATTGTCCAGAGTCATCAATTGAGGCTTCCATCATTCCTATTCATCAGGACATGTTCATTTTTCCAAACTTGGGATCACAGGATGGATTTGTTTTAGGTATTGAATAATTGGCTACTTCTATAGGTTTGGAGGACATTCTTGACGGGGTATCTCTCCTCTATGTAGATTCTACTTAGGAGAGTTTTCTTGAGTCTCCACATTCCATTGTTTCAACCTTTATTGGGGATCCTGATCTTGGTGAGACCACCTTAGAGGCACTTGATTCCTTTTCAGAGATTTCATATATGAGGCTTCTTCCCTCCCATTTCATTATGGAGTTGGAGTTTCTTCAGCATCTACCATTATATTTTCTTCTTCATAGTGGGAGACATGTGGTTTTTCATCACTAGACACTCTTTTGGCTTCAAACTTCTTTCAATGGTTTTGAGGACACTTCATTCTAGAGGGGAAATATATTCTCCATCTATTCCTTCAATGGAGGAATCATTACATTGCAGTCTTTGGATCTTGTTTAGCATCAATTTCCACATAGTCCTGGTTTGTCACCTTCTTCATTGATTGGGCATGTACCTAATTTTATTGTGGCATCTTCATCTTCCTTGGGAAAGGAAACACATGAGTAGTTTTTTGATACATCATCATCATTCACATTCATCCATCCTTACTTCAATTCTTATTCAGAATGGGAAGCATCCCTACATTTGTACTTGGTTTTGTTTCTTCCAAAAGGGAGACAATTTGTTTTTCGACATTGGATCTCATGTTTTTTCTTCAGGAACTTACCATTTTTGCAGGTGATTACATATTGTGGGGGAGCTAATAGTCTCTCTACTTCCCTCTTATGTGGGGATATTGATTATTGTACCCTTATGATGGATGTAGCTCTTGGGGGCATTGATGAACATTGAGACCTCCATACATCACTTCCATTACATGTACATGATTAGCATTAGATTTTGCATTATATCTCCTTTTTGGGGAGGATTTTTGTCCCAAGAGGTTTATCCTTTTCTCCATTTGTAAGAGATTGCATTTTTATTTTTACATGGGTACCTAACATGCCCTCATAATCGAGAGCCATCATTGCATCATATTGCATCATTTTCATCATAACTACACTCCAAAGTTGCACTTATGGGGGTGTTAGTGTGAATGGGGTTATTTCCTAACTAGTTATTAGTGAGGACCTATTCACATCATTAATAAGTTTACTTAGGAGTTAGTTTCCTAGGTGGCATTCTAGAAACTAGTATTTAATGGGACCATATCTCATTAATAGGCATGTAGTTATCTAGGAATTTAATATTACTCTCATGCATTTATGATTATGCATTAGGCATTTAGTTTTTGTAACTAAGGTGGTTATCCAACCTCCTCTCACATTTCCTATATGAGGAAGGATCTTGTACATTTGTAAATCAACTCAAATATTCTAGATCAATTCATCATAGATCATCATTTGATCAAGTTCTCTTCTTGCTCATGTTGTAACACTTCTTATTCATGTGAATGGTATTCTTCTTGGTGATCCATTGAAGAACTGCAACTTCAAGTGGGTTATTGTTCATATTTCAAATATTATCCACCCTCACCTCAACCTCAAGTTCAAACCAAACCCGTGCTTATCTTAGAGCCACCTAAAAAGAAACCATTAGCTCTAGGAGATATCTTGAACTTTACAATACAAATTGATAGTAACAATGTTTCGTAGCAACCGAGTTACAATATCATTGCTCACACATATAATACAAGGAACAATAGGAAACCACAAACCATTCCTACTTCATTACCATTACCTCAACCTATCTTTCCTAGTGCTCTTCATTTACCTTTGCATATCTTGGAAAGGAGTATGTTCTTGTTGAAGAACTTAAAAAACGCTCCTAAAATATCCTTATGGGATCTTATTCAAGCCTCACCTAGTTATCATAGTATGCTTCAAAATGCATTGCAACAAGTTTTGGTTCCCCTTAGTGCAAACCTGAATGACATAGTAGCCCTAATTCAAGGAATAAATTCAAACATTTTTTCCACCAAAGTGAACTACCTCCTTTGGAAGTGCAAAGACAGAATGAAGCTTTCATGATAGTAGCTATACATAATCAGGTAAAGATAAAGAGAACCCTTGTTGACAATGGCTCAACCCTTAATGTGTGTAGCATAAAATTTTTGGACAAGATTGGAGTAGAAGAAAGCTAAATACAATCAAAATATTTATCTATCTGTGGATTTGATAATGTAGGTGTGGAGCATTTTCACTTTAAGTTTGTTGTTTCTTTGATGTGTTCTTTTCAGCCCTGAGGCTATCACTCTTTTAGCTTGTAGGGATTGTTCTACCTTTTCAGGTTTCTCTTTCCCTTCAGGCCTGAAAACATACATGTGGCTACCTCACAAGGTTTTCTCTCAAACTTCTCTCTTAAAATTTTGAAGAATTCCCATCATCTTGCCACATCGCCCATCTTTTTTTGGGAAATTTTCTTCACCTTTCAGGGCTATACCTTCAAGAATGATATTGAGTGGTATTTCATTTTAGTTCATCTGCTGCTATTGGATTTGGCCTTTCCTTTTGACTGAAAGATGGAAAATTGTCGTTGTTTATGGTTTAGGACATAGAACAACAATCTTCTTCACTCTCATTCAAGGAAAACCCTAGAGATCTCAATCTAATCCATGCAAAGGGGGAAGGGATCTTGCAATAGGGTTGTCCTAGGGTCTAATTATAAACTAAAGAGGGTTCACTACCAAGCTAGGGCTTGGAAAAACTAATGAAGTGCAAGACCTAATGCTTAAACCTAATGCAATGCATGTAAAATATAATAGAAAGTTGATAGATCAAAGGTGCACACCTGAAAACCTGAAGAGGACTGGATGAAGCCCTGAAATTCTAGAAACACTAAATTTAATGTTTTCTATGACTCATACACTAGACTAGGTGATTTATTCCCAGATTAGAGATTTTGGGTAGGAACAAAAATTTGGCAGAGATATGTCTAGAACTATGGAACTCTGCAATTTTTCCTATACTAGGACTCATGCCAGAAGTGGTGTAACACTCCAATTAGGTTTTTCTAGAAATTTAAAGTTTGATTCTACTCTTCAATGTCTACTTTGTCCTTTCCACTTGATTTTTGGATCTAAAACTTTAATTTGCAACCTATAGATGTCTTCCAATGATCTTCAATGCAAGGTGACAACTTTGACAACTTTGAGCACTTGGAAACTTTCTCCAAACTTTCTCTTCAATGTGTCTTCAACCTAGATTTGCAAATCACACACTAAAGAGAGGGAAACATGTTGTTTTGTTAGTGGAAATAAGTTTTCCTTGGTCAAACCCCATTTTGGTAATCAAACCTTGAAATGAAATGAAATGAAATGAAATGAAATGAAATGAAATGAAATGAAATGAAATGAGGGAATGATGAATGAACAACATGCAGTGTTACAACTCACCAAACCCTAGCAATAAGGTGTTGCAAACATGTATGAAATGGATCCAATGAATGTAGATCTTGACTCTTACTTGAATGTGATAGGTCTTGAATTGAATGCTAGCTTGAATCATGAGACCCTACATCACAATTGTTAGCTCAAAAACAAACATGATGCATGATGACTTTGTAATAATGCTTGATACTTAAATTATGCTCTAAAACATTTGATAATCAGCCCTTGAATGATCTTGAATTCTCTTGTAAACCCTTTAAAGCTCTTGTGAACTCCAATTTTCTATAAGGATGCTCATTAAACTTGCTAGGTGCAAAATGAGTGAAAGAAACTTGTATTTATACTAGTTTATGCCAAATTTCCCGAAATTACAACACTACAAGCCGACATCAGATCTAGGAGGGTAAAATTTTGCCAAGAACTTGAATTAAATTTGATTTTGGGCCACATGGGACTCATACGCCAGAAGTGGCGTATGAGTTGCATTAGGCATTAATTATGTGACACATTTTCAAAAATGCTTAGAATGATGCAAAATACAACTTGAGGCCCTAAAAACCTAGGTGGGACTCATACGCCCAGGGTGGCATATGAGTCCTAAATCACTAAATCTAGGCGACACAACCTAAAAACATTTGAATTATGATTGGGTGTTGATTTGTGTCAAGATTATCCTCAAAAATGTGAATTAATTAAGGGTTGTGGATGCAAAATAAGGCTAATTAAAGCATGAAGAAGCCTAATTATTTAATAAAACCTAGAAAAGTGTGAACGTGTATTACAACACTTTACAACACCCCAAAATAAGGTACAATTAAGTTTGAATTTAGTTCACAAGGGCCCAAGACCTAATGTGAATGTGTTAAACACATTACAACACTAAATCAAAGCAACCTCAACCATCATTTTTTATGAAATTACATGTGCTTCTCTTGCACTCTTAGGGTTTTTCACCTAAAAGGAGAGAGATAGAACCCAAAAATTGAGCTGGTTCACTCAAATAGAGGATTGTATGATGTAATTAAGGATAAATGAAATGATCTAAATGTAGCTAAGTGATGAAATTGATAGATTATTAATGCAAAACTAATGAAATATGCAATGTTTGAAAACATAGTGAGGTATGCAAAAAATGAACTAAAAACACGAAAAAATGTAAACATAATTGAAAGAAGCTAAATAGAGTGCACTTGGGAGTTGATTGTTGATCTTGGAAGGTTCTAGAAACTGGAAAAAATCATTGTATGTCACCAATGGGACTCATTCGCCACTGATAGCGAATTAGTCCTCCTACAGGTAAAAACAACTGAAACTACTTTCTAACTATCAGGAACTGGATTCTGACAAAATCAACTTTTTCATCCCTTAGGTGGGACTCATTCACCACTAATGGTGAATCAGTCCTCCTCCAAAATTTTTCTAATTCAAAGGTCAATTCTGTAGCTCCAGATCTGCACTTGTCTTCTTGTTGGGTTAACGGAGTCAAATCTGCAAAAAATAGACTATAGGTCATCTCTCAGATTGAAGTAGGGTTTAGTTGACTTGAAACACTTTGTTGACTTGTTGACCACCTTTCAACACCTATTTTCTTGACAAATCTACATACGAAATTTTTCAAACACACATGCAAAAGGGGGGAAATAGTTAATGGTTAGAGTATAGGGATTTTCCTTGGTCAATTCCCACTTTGGTAATCAAACCCTTAATAAAGAAATGAAATGAAATGAAGAAGGAAATGATGAATAAAAAAATTGCAAATATCCTAAACTCACCACAACCTTGTTGAAGAAATATGAAGATATGTGAATGGCTACTCCAAAATGCTTGATTCAACAATGCTAAGATGCTTCAATGCTTGAATGGATGATTGAGTGATTGAATGAATTATGTGTAAAATGGATGGAAAAGAACTTATTTATACACAATTATGCCCTAATAACCCAATAATACATCATCACAGGCTAACATAAGGTCTTTTTGAATAAAAACCCAAAAGAAAATTTGAATTATTTTGAATTTGGAGCCAAGAGGGACTCATTCGCCACCCATGGCGAATGGGACCACCTTAGGCTTGTAAGTGGGTGTCAAGAATTAAGTTGCATTTAATGTTTTTTTCTAGATTTACATTCAAAAATACACTTAATTAAGTCATATGAGTGCATAAAGGGGTCAAATAAAACATAAGAAAGGTGTAAATAGTGAAATCAAGCCTAGAAAAGCATTAAATCTTGTTACAAGACTTTACAACACTTTAGAATAGGACTTGATAAAGGATAAAAAGGTTATTTTTAGATGAATTATAATAAGAAGATTCTAGAAAAGTGTATAAATGTGTTACAACACTTCACAACACCTTCACAAAATGTCATAATTTGAATATTTAGGACCTAATGTGAATGCATAAGTTACATTGCAACATTAAATCTAAGAAAAATAGATCAAGAATCATGAGAGAAAGACCTAAAAGACCATAAAAATTTTAATGATCCATTTTTCTATGGTACATTTAGCCCCACTTTAGTGAGAGGATGAACTGCTTTCAAATCTCACACTAAAGTAGTCATTCATATCAAGAACAAGGTTCAAATGCACTTATGCTAGCAAGATGGAACAATGATCAAGGGGGATCAAGCCCCCAGGATGAATGTCCCATGGAAAACTAAACATAAAAATAAAGGAACACAAGTTTGAAGGAGAATGACAAAGAAAAGGGGAAAATGAAAACTCGGATCAAGCTTTGATCATTTGTTCAGCTAGTTGTGAATCAGATCTAGGTTGTTTGTCTGAAAAAGAAAATGCATACTCACTCTAGGGCAATAGAACTCATGATGGTCCACCAAGTGAGAAGGCCCAAAAGGTGAAAAGCATAGACTAGTTAGTATGCACTCACAAAACACATAGGTGGCTATGGGGAAAGTCGTGTCATGGAATGGACTTCCTACTCAACCATATCAAAGTTATACCTCCTGATAACTTTAACAAGGTGCCACAAAGGAAAATGTTGGTTCATGCTCCATGAGACAAGAAAAGCTTCATATTCTTAGAACTTATGAACAAATAGGAAGGTACCATAGGCATGCATACCAACTTAGGGAACATTGTGTCTAATGTCTCCAAGATAGGACCAATCAAAGAATAGAAAATTCACAACTTAGGGGATGCAGTGTCACATCAGGTCATTAAGAGGAATGTAATATGCTAATTTAGATCACACTTATGAAAGATATCATACCCAATGTCATCCACAAAGTGACAAACACATTGTATGAAGTGACAAGGCTTCACTAAGAACCAAGAATGCAAATGAATAATACCAATATATGCTCCCCACTTTAAAGGAATTGCTACACACCATTTTGTGAGAAATTACTTTAAAGTAGTAAAAGGAAAATGCAAAAAAAGGAAAACAAGACATGAGAGCCAACTTGGAAAGCCCCTATGCCAAGTCATATGTTTCCAAGTAAGGCTAATTCATGTAAAAAAGAAAACAAAAGAAAAGGGGAGTTGCCCCCCAGAAAGGAACACACCAAACACATAAGGGATCTATGGATTTGGGGTTAGTATATTCATTTCTGAAATGTTTTTATGAAAGAGCTTGGAGCTTTTATCATTCCCCTAACAACATAGAACTGGAAGAATGAACAAAGAGAGCAAAAACAAAAGAAAAATAAAGTTCATTTTGGGTCAACATGGGAGAGACATTTCAGTCTCAATGCTTTCTATTGTCCCCAAAAGGAAAACAAAAGCGAAATGAAAAATGAAAAGGAGAAATAAAACGAAAAGCTTTTGGGTCAACATCAAGGAGACATTTCAGTCTCAATGTCTTATGTCATCCCCAAAAGGAAAACACAAGAAAAGACAAAGAAAAAGGGACTGATTGGGTCAACATGGAAGAGACATAGGGCATCTCAACTCTTTGTGTCATCCCCAGAAGGAGAACATAAAACAAGAGTAAAAATGTATGACATATAGAAGAATGGAGGTACGAATAGAAGTGCACAAAGAGAGGGAAAATCAAATGCACATTATGGGGGAACATGAAATGCACATGCAATCACACCAAAGAAAAAGGAAAATATAAAAGAAATGTAAAAAGCTAGCAAGTTGAATGTAATTCAACCATCTAACAAGTCATCTGCCTCCCAATCAAGTTCAATATATTGTGAGGGCAGTTGACTGTCCAAAGGGAGAATTGCAAGTGTCAAACTAGGGGAAGTGTCAGGTTCTTCACTTGGTGTAGGATATTTATCATTTAATCTCATGGAAGATGAAAATAAATAATTTAGATCATTATGCACTTCTTCACCTATTTTAGATATCTCCTCATCATCATCATCATCTAAATTAATCACAATGGGAGGACAAAGGGTAATTTCTAATGAGGGATGTATCAGGAGTTATGGTTGTTGGATTGGATCATTTTTTTGTAACAATTGTATCGTAGTATCTTGTGGTGGGTCAAGGGGAGGAGGTTGATTAGTTATTGCTTTTGTCGAATTTGGAGGTTAGGTTTCCCTATTTTCTTCTATTTGTAACTGATGAGCAAGGAGACGATGACGATGCCTACACTCCCTAGCACCGTGATTTCATTTAATTCTATGTTTAATTTTTTGAGGTGTAAGAGCGGATTGATCCACCATGGGCTTCGTTTCATCTTGAGGAGGAGTGGAAGGAACTGAAGGAGATGGGTCAATCACTTTCTCTTTGGATTTATAAACTTGTTTAATGTGAGGAGGCATGACGAGATTGATTTCATTATCTCTTGGATGTTTAGACAACAAAGGGGAAGTGTCTATGGTTGGTTTCTCATGAGGTTGCATTGTTTGTTCAAATTTTGATTCAGGTTGAAGCATTGTCTCATCAAGGATAGGAGTAACGGAAGTGGATGGGGACATCGAGTGAAGAGACAATTCGGCTATTTGATTGGCTTTGAACTTTTGATAGGAAATGAAAAAGAAGTCTTTTCGAGGCGTGATGGGCTCCATAGGTTCAGGCCAAAAGGCTTATAAGGAAAAATTACCTTTAGAAGATAATAGATTAAAACCACTATGGTGTATGGTAAATATCTCATTATTATATGAAAACTTCAAACATTTGTGAATAGCTAAAGGAACAACTTTCATCGAGCGAAGCCAAGAATGACCTAGCTATAGACGAAACTGATACAATTATGGAATAATAGAAAATGTTGCATCCAAAGTTTTGGGTCCTATTTGGAGTGGGAGTATGATCATAGATCGTAGGGCATGAAAAACTAGTATGTGTTTTAATCCATGCGGTTGGTTTATCATAATCATCTTGATAGAGATCATGTAATACTAAAAACTTATGTGATCACATTCTCACCACAAGTGGGATATATTAATATCCCATTGGTCGACTTATCATATATGTGGTTGGCTATGTAAAGAGGACCATCATGAATCTTTTTAAGTATATCATGAGAAGAAAAATTAATATCAATAGATTTGTTGGTTGGGCCCTTATAAGGGACAACGTCTATCGTACCCAGAAGTTCATCCATAGGATTAACTTGGGTAACATTTGGAGTAATGTCATGTTGTTCATTATTTGTATCAATGTTCATCACATGAGTTTTTGAAGGTTCACTTGCTTTAACAAATGAAACATTGTGTTTAGGCATGGGATTGGTGAAGATTTGTAAATGTTGATTGGGGTGTACAATGGATTTACTGCCTTGATCATTGACACCCACAATGGAAAAAAGGCCAGAAATCAATGAGGTCTTGAACTAAGTGTTTGAGATGCTTACATTGTTCGGTGTCATGTCTATTTTGGCGATAAAAATGACAATAAGCATTTGGTTTAAAGGTGGGTGGTAAATACTTGGTGGTATCAAGTGGTTTAACGGTAGGCAAAGTGATCATCTATTGTTGTAGCAATTGATTCATTGTGTTATGGAGGGTATCGGGTAAAGGGGTGAATTGTCTCTTTGGGTCCCTATAGGTAAAGGGCACCACTACTTTAACAGCTACCACTTGACTCTGAACAAGTTGAGTTGGTTGCAGAGAAGGGGGATTGAACTGGAAGAAGCCTCTGTTTGGTTTTCTAAAGTTTTGTGTGTTTTTTTGGTTAGTTCATTCAAACTTCTCAGCTCAATTAGAAGTGGACTTTGAATCATGACTAGTAACCGAGTTGTGATAGTCACAAAGGGTCATGCATAAATGCATGAATGAAGGAAATTTCATCATAGTCACCTTATATTGAAAGTGAGTGTGCAAGTTTTCAATAAACATATTTTGAAGATGTGAATCAGGAATCTTGACATCTACTTGAGCATACAATGACTGATAACATGAAATGAAATCAGTTACTTTTTCATCTGCATTTTGTTTACATTGCATTAAGTTAGCCATTGTCTTTTTGGGATTCATGTGGACTTGGAAATGACTTATAAAGGCATCCACAAGTTCATTAAACAATTGGATTGAATGATTGGGTTAATTTGAAAACCAAAAATTTTAGCTAATAGTTTATCATCAAGGATAAAATCACTACACAATGTTGTATAGGTATTAACATGATTAGTAGGGTCTCCTTTACCTATGTACTTCTTAAACCTAGGCATCTCAATTCCTTGTGGCATCTGGGTTCTTAAGATCTCGAGAGATAATGGGCTACTACGAACATGGTATGTGGGTGGAGCATTTTTACTTTGACTTATGGTGGATATTTGTTGTTGCATGGATGAAACGGTGTTAAAGAGTTGTGTAATGAGGGGATCCGTGTAAGTGGTATGAGGGGGGAGGGAAAATGGTGATGGAGTGTATACATAATGTTAGGAGAAGTGAAGGGAACACTAAGAGTGGTGAAGATGGAAGAGGGAACATTCGATGCCACAAAAGAACTAGAAATGCTAGTTGGAAGAGCAAAAGGAGTAACATGACTAACATGTTTCATGGTTGTTGTAATTTGAGGAGTGGTATAGGTTGGTATGGATGCTATGGTTAGAGGAGGAATGTGAGGTCTTCCTTCTCTCATGACAATGTTTGTTGATTGGGAAGTGGAAGGAACATGTTTGTTGTATATCTCAACAATTATTTTCATAACTTGTAGGCCATCTTCACTTTCGATCAAGTGATGAAGGTTTTCTATGGTAGGTATGGTAGTGGTGGAAAAAATTTCAAGGGATAAATATTGTTGTAAATGTGCAAAATCCTCGTGAATGCTAATGACTTTATCTTGCGAAATGGAACTAGTTTGTGTGTCAACATGCATTGGATGTGAAGGTAAAGTGTATTAGTGGTAGTATTCATGCGTAATGCACCATTGTCCATACTAGGAGTAGGATCTCTTGATATCCAAAGGTCCACAACGAAAGTGCTATCGCAGGAAGCCATGATTCTAGAACTTTGTCTCACTAAAGTATTATCAATAGGGTACCGAACACTCATACAAGAACCACAAAAGATTGGGTGAATGCAAATGAAAGCTAGGAATAATAAAATTCTAATGATAGAAATTTTGTAAACTGAAATGAGAATGCAGTGACATGAAACAAAAATATAGGAAATATTGTGAAAATGTTAGAAATTTCAATGCAGAAAATGTAGTTGGAATGATTCGCCCAGGGTGGCAAATGAGTCCAAGTATGGATTTTTTTGTGTTTTTTCATAAAATGTAATATGATTTCAATGCTTTTCACATGTAGAATGAGGATGAAAATGCATATTTCCAATTTTTTTAATGATTTGGTATGCAAAAATAAAATCTATATGAGTCTTTCACTAATGCAATTTGAGAAACCCTAGGATGCAAAAACAAAACAAAACCTAATTGAATATTGATGCAAAATGAAACCTAGGATACAAGATGTAATTTAAATAAGAAAGAGATATGTTCAAAATGTAGGTTCACCAAAATGAACCATCAATTTTTATGGAATTCTATGTGCTTCTCTTGCACTCTTAGGGGTTTTCACCTAAAAGGAGAGAGATAGAACCCACAAATTGAGGTGGTTCACTCAAATAGAGGATTGTATGATGTAATTAAGGCTAAATGAAATGATCTAAATGCAGCTAAGTGATGAAATTGATAGATTATTAATGTGAAACTAATGAAATATGCAATGTTTGAAAACATAGTGAGGTATGTAAAAAATGAACTAAGAACATGAACAATTGCAAACAAAATTGAAAGAAGTTGAACAAAGTGCATCTAGGAGTCGATTGTTGATCTTGGAAGGTTTTGGAAACTAGAAAAAAACACTATAAGTCACCAGTGGGACTCATTCACCACTGATGGTGAATAAGTCCTACTAGTAAAAAAAACCTGAAACTGCTTTCTGACCATCAGGAACTGGATTCTAAAAAAATCAACTTTTCCAACCCTCAGGTGGGACTCATTTGCCACTAATTGTGAATCAATCTTCCTCCAAAATTTTGCTAATTCAAAGGTCAATTTTGTAGCTCCAAATATGCACTTGTCTTCTTGTCGGGTTGACGAAGTCAAATCTATAAAAAAACGGATTGTAGGTCGTCTCCAAGCTTGAAATAGGGTTTAGTTGACTTGACCTTTCAACACCTATTTGCTTGAAAAATCTACATATAATTTAAGTCTACAAACACACATGCAAAAGGGGGAAAATGGTTAAGGGTTAGAGTATAGGGATTTGCCTTGGTCAAATCCCACTTTGGTAATCAAACCCTTAATAAAGAAATGAAATGAAGAAGGAAATGATGAATAACAACATGCAAATATCCTAAACTCACCACAACCTTGTTGAATAAATCTGAAGATATGTGAATGGCTGCTCCAAAATGCTTGATTCAACAATGCTAAGATGCTTCAATGCTTGAATGGATGATTGAATGCTTGAATGAATTAGTGAATGAATTAGGTGTAAAATGGATGGAAAAGCACTTATTTATACACACTTATGCCCTAATAACCCAATAATACATCATCACAGACTAACATAAGGTCTTTTTGAATAAAAAAATAAAAGAAAATTTGAATTATTTTGAATTTGGAGCCAAGAGGGACTCATTCACCACCCATGGCGAATGGGTCCCACCTTAGTCTTGTAAGTGGGTGTCAGGAATTAAGTTGCATTTAATGTTTTTTTCAGGTTTACATTAAAAAATACACTTAATTAAGTCTTATGAGTGCATAAAGGGGTCAAATAAAGCATATGAAAGTTGTAAATAGTGAAATCAAGCCTAGAAAAGCATGAAATCTTATTACAATACTTTACAACACTTTAGAATAGGACTTGATAAAGGATAAAAAGGTGATTTTTAGATGAATTATAATAAGAAGAGTCTAGAAAAGTGTAGAAATGTGTTATAACACCTTCACAAGATGTCATAATTTGAATATTTAGGACTTGATGTGAATGCATAAGTTACATTGCAACATTAAATCTAAGAAAAATAGATCAAGCATCATGAGAGAAAGACCTAAAGACCATGAAAATGTCAATGATCCATTTTTCTATGTTACACAACCTCAATCTCAAATTTTATAAGGAGGGCCCAAACAAGTGTGAAAATGTCACGATTGACATTTTTTGACACTACATTTAGCCCTCACTTTAGTGAGAGGATGAACTTGCTTCAAACTCACACTAAAGTAGACAAGATCACATCAAGAGCAGTCCAAATGTACCAATGCTAGTGGGATAGGACAACACCAACCAAGAGGGTTGCAAAGCCCCCAAGATTGATGCCCTATAGCCAACCAACATGGGCACAAAAGAACACATGAAAATTATATAAGGTGCAACAACAAGGCACAAGCATACACTATCAAAGAAGAAAAATAAAAATAAAACAAAAGGGATGGATCAAGCTTTGACCATTTGTCCACCACGATGTGGATCAAACCTAGGTTGTTTGTCTAAAAATGTGTGCTCACTCTGAGGCAACGAAACTTTAGGTTGTTCATTGGGTGAGTATCCAAAGAGGTGAGTCACATACACACATGACTGGTATGCGCTACACACACAAGAAATTGGCTAAGGGAAAGTCATGTCTTGGATTAGCTTCCCATCCAACCATACCAAATCTATACCTCTTGATAACTTTGATAAGGTGGCACACAACAATGAACTTTGAGCTTCATGAGGGAAGCAAAGCTTCATATTCTTGAAACTCACGAACACACAAGATGGATCCGCAAGCATGAAAAGTGTATTATGCAAGGTGGCCATATAACTAAAATTTTGTAAATGCAAAATAATGTAAAGAATGTTCAAAGGATTCTTTCTTAATTTGTGTAAGGTCTTTAACTTATGGAACATCGTGCCTAATGTCTCCAAGAGAGGACCAATCAAAGAATATAAGATTCATAACTTAAGGGATGTAGTGTGTTGCATCAAGACACTAAGACGAATATAATATGCTAAGAGAGATCATTCTCTTGAAGGACATCACACCCAATGTCACCACAAATCGAAAGACACATTGCAAGTAAGAAGACTACACCATGAAATATGAAAACTGCAAAAAGAATAATTCCAATGTATGCCCCCACTTTAAAGAAATTTTTAAACACCATGTTGTGAGAAATTACTTTAAAGTAGAAAATGATAAATTCTAACAATAAATAAGACATGAGAGCTAACTTGTAAAGCCCTATGTCAAGTCATATGTTTCCAAATGAAGCTACGTCATGAAAGAAAAGAAGGGGTTGCCCCCAACAATAAAATTCCAAACACATGAGGGACCCATGGATTTGGGGTCAATATGTTCTTGCTACAATATTTTTAGAAAGCTCAGAACTATCATCATTCCCCAAATACTCATAGAACTAGAAAATTGACACAAAGAGAGCGAAAAAAAAGAAAAACCTTTCGGATCAACATGGAAGAGACATGAATGTATTGACACCTTGCATCATCCCCAAAAGGAAAACACAAGACAAATGAAAAGATAAAAAGGAAAATATTTTGAGTCAACATGGAAGAGACATGAATGTCTCGATGCCTTGCGTCATCCCCAAAAAGAAAATACAAGACAAAGAAAAGATAAAGGAAAAGATCAAACATTTACGACATAGAGAAGAATATAGGTACAAATAGAGGAATGTCACAAAGAGAGAGAGAACACTAAACAGAATGTCATGGGGGATCACATTATGCACATGCAATCACATGAAAGCAAAAGACTACTAAGGCACATGTGAGTCAACCTATTATTAGGTCATTTGCATCCCAATCATGTTCATCATATACGGAGCTCCTTGAATCTTGAAATGATTTGCAATAAATGTATAACATGTAGTAGTGAGAATGTTATTATTCTTCAACTATTACATGGAAAGGAGTGGAAGGGTCCTACTTTAAGGGACTATTTCTATGATGTCAAATTGGTCAAGTATCCTTATTAAATTCCAACACTCATTAGTAAGATTCCCAAGAGTTCGATGGTATGCACAATACTTCATGTTATCTTTAGGAATTTTGCTTCTAGTAGGGGGTGGTACTAGTTTAAGTTGACCTATGTCTATAAGGTGTTCCATTTGTCATTCAATTTGTGTTTGACTATGTAAGAATGGTAATGGTTTGAGCTTGTAAGGTATTTTGTTTTTACTAGATCCGCCAACTTCTCAAGTTGAATGTTGAGGAGGAGGACCTAAGATGATCTTGTCATCCTTAGCATCGTTGTGAATCATTGGTTGTTCTTTAGGAAGGAGGATACTCATATCAAGAGGAGGGTCTTGATATCCTAACCCTTTATTATTTTCAGTTGGTATTTGCTCTAAGAGTTGATGAATTTCATGTTCACTTGTTGTATCACATCCTTGTTTACTCAAGATCATAAATCCTTTTCCATATGTCTCTTCTAGGTTAATGGCAGTGTTTGTCACTTTGTTAACATAGAATGGTTGAATGTTTTCTTGATTAGAGGAACTAGTTTCACCTATTATAGGGAACTTAGGTTCAACTCATGTCTCAGTTTCAGGATGTAAGCAACCAAACATCTCATGTGGTTATATTATAGGGGGTGTTGGTTGTTTCATTGATGGATAAAAGGATGCATTGTTTTCAAGGTTATTAAGGAAAGCGTTTAGGAATTTATTCATGTTTTCATCATCTTCTCCAATGACTTCAACATCATGAGGAGGACATGTATTAGGAGTTGAGTGAGCATGAGTAAGTTCAATTTCATTAGGGTCATTTCCAAAATCACAGCTTGACGCATCCGCTAATGATTTCAAAGAGATCCAAAGCTTACCAAAACACATATCCATGATGCAATTGAAATGAAAATTTTAGATTATAAACAAGGTAAATATTCTATGCAACAATCTAAAATGAAATGTTTTAGATGCAACTTTGAATAATGCACAAGATGAACCAATTTAAATTAGATGCAATGAATTGAATGAAATAGAAAACCTATAAACTAAAATAGAAAGTTATCACCAAAAAATAGGAGCACAAAAACAGAGTTTTGAATTCTAGAAAATGTAGTTTAAAATATCCACTGGGACTAAATCACCGAGAGGGGTGTATGAATCCCAGTGAGGGTTTTTTACAAATTTCAGAAAATCTTAACTAGAATTTTATGTTTTTTTATTTTGGATGGTCTATAGACTAAATGAAAATGTAGATTTTAGATGATTTTCAATGATGCAAGACTCAAAAATGAAACCTATATGCACTTTCACTAATGCAAGATTTAGAAACCCTAGATGCAAATTAGCTAGTGCAAACCCTAATGCAAAGTTAATGCAAGAAAGATTTAGAACTAGATGATGCACTCCAAATCAAAAATGATGTTCTAGATGTAGGTTCACCAAAGTGAAAGGGTAAAAATTTTATTGCTTATGGTTTACGATGGGTGTTGGCAAGAAGTTGAGTCCACTTTTTAGCCAAAAAGTGGAAGTGTTTTCCCTGATTTTTAGAATTTGTCACATTTGACCTTAAAATTTGATGCACTTAGAGATGGAATCTTGAAAAAAAGTCACTAATCATAAAATGTAGTACTCGGAGTATAGTTTCCAAATATGTAATTTATTTTAATACTTAGATGATACAAATTGATTTTCAATAGGCATTTCTAAAAACCATTGTTTAAAAGTCACTTTTTTTCACTATACCACATATGTGTACGTCATCCATATTTTGACCTAAATAATCATATTTTTCTAAATCCTTTTGGGAAAATATTTGTAGCTGACTTAAGCATGCTTTCCCTATTTTTTTGTAATCTTTTATTTAATATTTATACTTTTGCTAATTTTTTACTGTCCATATTTGGTGTTTTGAAAAATCGTCATGTACGTCATGCATAAGATGACCTAAACTTATCATTTTTTTATTTTTTTTTAAATTGAAAAGAATTATCTAGAGTATGCTTTCATAAAAATAAATAAAAAAATTATTTTAATAAAAAGTTATTAAAATACTAAAAAATCTTGATAATTCAAGTTTATGGACCTATTTCATCAAAAATTAATTGAAAAATTTTATTAAAAAAATCCAATTGGAAAAAAAATTACATATTTAGAATCTACATAATCTCATATAAAATGAATTTTAATTTCATAAAATAATTCTAAAAAACCCATCAACCATATTGACATAGTCAGTTTTTTTCTCTCAATATTGTCATGACCTTGTACTTGTAGGTCTAAGGCTAAGATTTGGGTTACCATGCCTTTTCTAAGCCTAAATCCAAATGAGAAACATGGATTGTGATTTTCAAACCTTTTGGAATGAGTACCCACTTTAAAATGGGTACCTATTCTAAAAAATGAATGACTACCTATTTTAAAGTTGAAAAATGACACCTCCACTAGAAGTGGACTCAACTTCTTCCACTTACCTATACATAGAACAACAATTTTCTTCACTCTCATTCAAGGAAAACCCTAGAGATCTCAATCCAATTTATGCAAAGGGGGAAGATATCTTGCAATAGGGTTGTCCTAGGTTCTAATTATAAACTAAAGAGGGGTTCACCACCAAGCTAGAGCTTGGAAAGACTAATGAAATGCAAGACCTAATGCTTAAACCTAATGCAATGCAAGATTTTACTAAATGGCCTAGAAAAGCATGTAAAAGAAATAGAAAACTGATAGATCAGAGGTGTGCACCTGGAAACTTGAAGAGGACTAGATGAAGTAATGAAATGTTGGCAACATTGAATTTAATTCTAATTGGGACTCATACGCCAAACTGGGTGATTTAGTCCCAGATTAGGGATTTTGGGCAGGAACATAAATTTTGCAGAGATATGTCTAGAACTTTGGAAATCTACAATTTCGCCTATATTGGGACTCATACGCAAGAATTGGTATATCATTCCAGTTAGGGTTTTCTAGAAATTCAAAGTTTAATTCTACTCTTCAATGTCCACTATGTCCTTTCCACTTGATTTCCAGATCCAAAACTCTAATTTACAACCTGTAGATGTCTTCCAATGATCTTCAATGCAAGGTGGCAACTTTGACAACTTTGAACACTTGACAGCTTTCTCCAAACTTTCTCTTCAATGTGTCTTCAACCTAGATCTGCAAATCACACACTAAAGAGAGGGTAAAATGTTGTTTTGTTAGTGGAAAGTCGTTTTCCTTGGTTAAGCCCCATTTTGGTAATCAAACCTTGTAATGAAATAAATTGAAATGAAATGAAGGAATGATGAATGAACAACATGCAGTGTTACAACTCATCAAACCCTAGCAATAAGGTGTTGAAAACATGTATGAAATGGCTCCAATGGATGTAGATCTTGAATCTTACTTGAATGTGATAGATCTTGAATTGAATGCTAGCTTGAATCATGAGACCCTACATCACAATTGTTAGCTCAAAAACAAACATGATGCATGATAACTTTAGCATGATGCTTGATACTTGAATTATGCTCTAAAACACTTGATAATTATCCCTTGAGTGACCTTGAATGCTCTTGTAAACATTTTAATGCTCTTGTGAACTCCAATTTTTTATAAGGATGCTCATTCAACTTGCTAGGTGTAAAATGAGTGAAAGAAACTTGTATGTATACTTTTTTATGCCAAATTTTTTGAAATTACAACACTACAAGCCAACATCATATCTAGGAGGATAAAATCCCACCAAGAATTTGAATTAAATTTGATTTTGGGCCACACGAGACTCATATGCCAAAAGTGGTGTATGAGTCCCATTAGGAATTAATTATGGGACACATTTTCAAAAATGATTAGAATGATTTAAAATCTAGATCAGCACCCTTAAACCTAGGTAGGACTCATATTCCCAAGGTGGTGTATGAGTCCCAGATCACTAAATCTAGGCCACAAAACCTAAAAAAAATTAATTATGATTGGGTGTTGATTTATGTCGAGATTATCCTTGAAAGTATGCATTAATTAAGGATTTTGGATGCAAAATAAAATTAATTAAAGCATGAAGAAGCCCAATTATTTAATAAAACCCTAGAAAAGTGTGAAAGTGTGTCACAACACTTTACAAAACTCCAAAATAAGGTACAATTAAGTTCATTTAGTTCACAAGGGCCCAAGAACTAATGTGAATGTGTTAAACACATTACAACACTAAATCAAAGCAACCTCAAGTTTAAATTTTATAAGGAGGGCCCAAACAAGTGTGAAAATGTCACGGACGACATTTTTCAACACTACATTGACATTACCATTATTGTCTACAATAGATCAAATCAGATTCAATTGAGCATTTACAACGGTATCTTCCTTCTGACAAGGAGACCTACATGAATCTCTAGTGGAGATTTGGGTCATCGAGTTTTTATACCCATTGTCATTATTGAAGCAGATCAAATTCTATTATCATATCAGATATAATTTTTTATCATATTTTTAGATCGTCTAATGATGACACCTATTAGGGTTTCAACTTTAGTAGTGGAGAGTGATCAGTGCTTGTCTGCTTCCCTTGTCTTATAAAAGTGAATTTCCTTATCTTTTTTATGATTTATTCTCTGTCTCATATACATTGAATATTCTATCTCTTTTCTATACACAAGTCTTGATTATCAATTTTTAATTGTTAAGCTTTTATGATCTCCAAATCTAAACTTTCAAGGACTGAATCATGTTAACATACTCCTTCATTTTCCTGTGAATTTTTTGTTGATTTCATATTATGTTGTCAAGTGGAATAGTTATGTAAGGATCTTAATTGTCTTGTTAAAATTTGAGTTTCCCTTTTTCTATCCAAACCTTAATGGGTGCTTCCCACGAGAGGATTTGAATGTTTTATTTGTGCCCACATTGGCCTTAGTCATTCATTCTCTTCCCAACAATGAAGGGTCTATGGAATTATGTGTTCACTTTATCAGAAAATGGGAGCTATTAGGGGTTTTGAAATTTGTAAAAGCTTTGGTGCATCACCATATTTAGTTTCCTTTTTGCATTTTCTTCTCCCTTTTCCCCAAATACCAAAAAGATCTTACTTATTTAACAATCCCATAGGTTATTTAGTGAGGCACAATTAGGTCCCTCACTCACTGAATTTCCCATAAGGTTGTTCAAGAGAAGCGTAAGCTTTTAAAATCAATAGTTCTTTTTCTGGCATGCCTGGTGGGACAAGGATCTTTCATAGTGTCTGATATCTGATATTAAAGAGGCATCTTAATCAGATTAATAGGAGAGACTAGTAAACTCATGACCAGGGTCCAAACAAGGGCATCTTCTAGAGGAAATTTCCAATATTCTCAATTACCCTCTTCATCCCCTAGGAGGACATGAGTCACAGGTTTTGTATCGCCTGTTAGAAGTAATAGAATTAGGAGTGCTAGCCTGGAGTCTAGAGCCTTATCCACCCCTATAAGAGGTTGAACCTTTCAAATTAGAATACCTATTTACCTAGTCCAAAAAGCTTTATTTCTGATGGATCTCTAAGGAGCTCCTAGAAATTTTGTATTCTAAGATAATGGCAGCTTACTAGTTTTGTCCACTCCTCTAGATGTGTGGTCTGCCATCCCCACCAATGCCCTCAAGGAAATCTCAAATTTTATCGGGGATGATTTCAAGACACCTTCCAAACATCTCTAGGATATCGCAAATGTTAGTAGAGTTCACAACATCACAAAGAAAAACATCACCCTCAGGCTACTAGCCACATCCTTTAAAGAGAAAGCTCGAGATTGGTACAGATCCCTAGCTCCCAATTTCATTCATTTGTGGGATGATCTCAAAGGAAATATTTTTGAGTATTTTTTTAGAGAAAGGAGATCACTCATCCTTATTATAGCAGTTGATAACGATTAAGAGAGCTCCATAGGAAGCTATGATAGATTTTAACACCAGGTTTCACAAAACCTAGTAAAGAATCCCTACAATAGCTAGGCCTCCAATGTCCATGGAATTCATGTTCTATCTAAAGGATTTCAATTCAAACATCATACTTATGGTGTAGTCACTTGGAGGTGATACTCTTTTTGATGCCTATGATCTAGCTATGAAAGCAAAAAATAGTTTGATAGACACCGAGAAGCTTCAACCATGACCATCAATGTTGATGTTCATAGAAATATCTAGTGGACCACAAGAGGAGGTGGCTCTCAGTACACCTACCTCACTCCCTAGCATGATGATAGCACCACCACCTTCGATGTATGTGTACATCTAAATACACAACCAAGCATTTTGGGCTCTTCTTCGTTGGTCGTAGATGTCAATGACATGAAGAATCTAATGAGGACCTAAGTTGAAAATGAGCTCATCATTATCTAATGGCAACAGGAAACACCTCCAAGACCCCCGTCATAGAATTATCAAGGAAGTAGACCACCCTTCCAACATAATACATACCAAGGGGCTCTAAGACGGGGTAACCAATCGTAGACATCAAGACAGATAGTTATGGTGACCTCTCCATTATAGACAATCAAAACTAGCATAAGCAAGGACTTGATTCTAGGTCAAAACAACCTTGAAGGATTCAAACACATGGTGCTTTCCATGCAATGATGCTCATATTCCCCAAAATTATCAGAGCATAAATATTTAGCAAAGGGTGGCAAAACAAAAAGTCTACCTACATTCCTCTAGACGCCAAAAGTTATCAGTCCCCCAGGATTGAGAACTCCAGCTTTAGTGCTCAAATGTAGGGGATGTCCTTAGAGAAAGAAGCAGAAATCTCCCCTGACTATATTCTTTTTTCTTGGATGGAGGGAGAAGACTCAATATTCACAAATAAAGTCTCAACTATGAGAACACGACAAGTAAAATCAGACTATAACACTCAATGGAAGAGAAGGTTAATCAGAGAATACGTTTCATATGTACCATCATCACCACCAACCTAACAATCATAGCAGCCTCAGCTACAAGCACCACAAGTACAACCAAAAGCCGTAGATAAGGATCTTGGTGTTCCTATGGTAGACTAGCCCTTTTTTAAAGAAAAAGAAGCACCCCCATTCAAACCTAAGGTCCCACCAAGCATAACACTTAATGTAGTGGAGTAATTGAAGAAGGATCCTTCCAATGTATCTTTGTGGGATGTCCTATCCATTCTGAGGTAGAATAATTTGTTGTGGGATGCATTGAATAGAGAGGAGCAAGCCCCACTATTGAATCCAGTCCTGTCACCCAACCAAGATAAGGGAAAAAGACCCACGTCAAACCCCCAATCTTCAAGGGCTGAAACATATGTGAATATGGTGGACAAAAAAAGTATGAAAGAGGTAAGTAAGCCTAATCCCACCCCATTCTTCTTAACTCTTATTATGGAGGATAAGTTACTACACAACAACATGATCGATTCAGGGGTCAGTACTACAGTCATGCCCAAACTTGTGGTTTATAGCCTGAACCTAAAATATGAACCCCTAGATAAGGGAATTATGCACTTAGATGGAAAGAAGGTCCTGACCATAGGCCACATTAAATATCTCCCTTTAACTTTATATTCCTACCCAAGCCAAACGGTTACCTAGGAACTGCTCATAATTGGCATTCCCCCTATTTTTGGAATGTGCCTATCAAGAGACTTCACAACGAAGATAGGTGGATACCTAGTACTTGACTAGCCCCACTTGATATTAAGGGCTAAGCACAAAGCAAAGATGAAGATCATTTATGAACCTTTACATCTTGAACACATTGCGAAGGACGCGATAATGAGTTTCAAGGCAACACACACCTCCATTTCAAAGAAATGAATGTACTATGTGGATATTTTGGAAGAGGAAGAAGCCTCAATTGATCGAAGTCTAGAAGAAGAGGTCCTATTGAACTAATTTATTGATTTTGACCCTTTTGGCAATTTCCATGCCACCAACCTAGGCACTATGTGATATTCGATGAAGACCAGACCCTTTTGAAACTAGTCAAGGAATAGAAAAGCCCAGGTGAACTTGTTAATAATAACTTATGGACTTTACACTTTGACGACGCTAAATGTAAGACAAAGAAATATTAGTTGCAGAATGGTATTCATAAAATATTGATGTTGATTACCATAAAACTTAATCATCTATAACAAGGCTTGCCACAGTGAGAATGATTCTAGAATTATAACCTCAACAATTTAAATGGAAAGGTTATTAGATGGATACATTAAGTCTCTATTTCTAAATGAAATGTGAGAAGAATATATTTACAATGACCTACCACTAGGTTATGAATTGGAAGCATAAGAAAGAAAAGTGTAAAAATTGAAGAAAGTAATATATGGGCTCAAGCAAGTGACAAGGCCTTGGTATAGCCATATTTATTCTTTACTTTATAAATAATGGATTTTAGAAGTGCTCAAATAAGCCTACTCCTAATATCAAAATGAGTAAATGAAGATACATATTAATATTTTTCTTGTATGATGATGATTTAATTTATAATTGGAGTGGGGAAGATGTAAGAGGAATTTGAGATGACTAACTTACCTATGAAGAAATTTGTTCTAGAAATTGAAGTTTGTCAAATGAATGATAAATTATTTTTGTTTCACATAATAAATATGTCAAAGATGGTTTAAAAATATTTAGATTGGAGAAGAACAATCCAACTTATAGATTTTTTGTCACAAGCCAAAATTATCAAAGGATCGTAGCATTAACAATATCAATTCTACTCCCTACAAAAGATTGGTTGTAAGCTTTATGTACTTGACACATAAGTACACACTAAGCAAGGTCAAATATGCACATAGAGGATGAATTCACAACCAAAAAATATACCCCAACATGTAGAACCGATCTTAGACAAAGCTCATATCTAGCACAAAATCTAAAGTAGTACACTAAGAGAGTAGTCACATTTTTAGTTCAAAAGTAAACTTTGCATCAAAGATAACTTGTTCTTCATTCCTAAATTAACAATTGACATTATCCTACTTTGCATTTAATTTTTTTAAATAACAAATATAATTATCTAATTTATTATTCTAAACTGTTATTAATTAATCCTTGCTAATTTATACTTAATTTTAATTAGATTTACTTAATTAACCTACATTAATCTTTCCAAAAAAAAAATTCCTTTACAATTATATAATTTTATCTATATACTATTGTTATATTTCAACTAAGTACAACTTACAAATTGCTTTAATGACTTCTATTATAGAGATGAAGTGTAGCTCACATCATTTTTAATATAATTTGATGTAAATAAATAATATGTTCATTTTATATGTTTATATCCTCTTTTCATATTTTAATGTTACAACAAATCAAACGAAATCATTTAGAAAATTAAAATTTATAAATTAAAATCAAATAATAAGATATGTTGGTGAAATATCCATTTTTAATAATAAAATTTACAAACCATAATAATAGCTGTAATATTATTTGAATGTCAACATTAATATTTGAATGTTGGATTTTTATGATGGTAAGGGTTTTCCATCCAAAAAGTATTTGGTCATGGTCAAGGCTCTAGATGGTTGATAGCTAGGTACTTGATGCCCCGCTCCTCTTACAGTTGCAAATACTAATCCTTTGTAAATTATACTATAACCTGCCACATCAATATCTCCATCCATCCATGGGTACCATGCTTTCTCAATTGGAAGATTCATTGCATTAATGGAATATCTTGTACCTGTCACTGGCAACACTGAATCTACATCTCCACTGCAACCAAATTCATATACTATTAATAAAATATAACAATCCAAATATTTATAATAGTAATTTTCTAAAGCAATGTTTTTCTCCCTTATACCTGTAGACCAGTATTCTCAATCCCGCTGCCATCATTTTTTGATATATTGGGAGCATAGTGTTCACGAAGGTGTTGTATCCGAGTACACTACTATTTATTTTAAGAAAAATAAGGAAAATTTATAGTTAAGATGATGATCTTCCAAGTATTAAGTAATATTAAGAAAGTATTTTCATTTCAAGGAGTTTCATATATAATCATACCTGCATTCAGTCCATGCATAAGGCAAGCTTGTCACATTTGCATGAAGAGCACTTTGCACTTTAGGCGTGTTAAGGTAGGCAAATACATAACCAGGACTACATGGATCGAATCCATCTAATACATTTGTAGGGGCAGTATCCTGTAAAAGAGATGATTTGATATTTATTTATATTTTGAAAATTTATCATATGACCCAACAATACTATAGTTCAAAAAAATCTGACTAAAAATACTTAAGCACATTCATTTCTTACAATCGAAGTAGAATATGCCCATATGGGGTTAGGATGGGAAGGACAGAGTGGTGCATATATATTATAGTAGTCTATGTCTCCCTTCATTGATTTTGACTGAGAGTGAAATCTGTTAGTATGAGTTTGATAGTTTGAATCAGATAGGTTGCATTGCTGATCTGCATATTGTTCATCTGATATTAATGTATGTGACCATAGGTAATCAATCCACCCACAGTGATCTGTCCAACCATTTATTTTTCCATTCCCAATCTATCAAACAAAATTTTCAATAAGTAAATATTTCTACTGATTTACGAAATTAATATAATAATAAAATACTTGTGAAAATATAACATTAAACTTATCATATATCATATACAATCTTCTAGAAAAATGCTATATATCTATATATAATGATTTGCAATGATAAGATGTTTTAACATCAAACTTATCATATACTATCCTGTAAGAAAAAGGTAATTTACAGGACCCTAAAACTATAATTAAAAATATTCATGTTTATGTGTGCACTTAAACAAAGTTACACTGAAGCATTCCGTTGTAGTACAGAGCAACTCAAGAAATTTTAAAAGCAGGTAGAGGAATCACACCATAACTCCTTTGAGATTTATAAAAGATGTTTGAGAGTTGTTATGCTTAAGAATCGTGTCTACCAATTCAGGTACATAAAAGCCTGCCAAAAAAGGAGGAAACAAGTATTTTTTTATTTTTTATTTTTTTCCTGTATTCGGATATGTTAAGAGTTGAAAGACTTACCAGCATAGCTTTCCCCTGCGATATAGAATTCTCTGTTCTTATATTGCGGAAACCTTTCAAACCAATTCAGTAGAAACATGTACGAATCCCGAGCTACCATCACATCAACAATATATTTTTCATTAGTAAAATTGAAACAAAATTTCTCTAAATAAATTGGGATGCATCCGTGCTTTATAACAAAATGAAACCAATATACCAGTGTTTTCGTCAGTGCCATTGTCATAATCAGAGGTGGTATTGGAGTATGAAAATCCAACCCCGGCAGGTGATTCCAAAAACAAGGTGTTTGCCACTGCCAAAAATGGATTGAAATGAAGGTTAATAAGAAGGATCAATTGTGAAGAGAAGAAATAAAGGTGGGTGGGTATAGAAAAGAAGACCTTGGTTCCACGCATACGGATTACTAGTAAGAGTGGCATTATCAGGCTGAACGCGGAAGGGTCCCAGTTCTGTCATTGCTCCCACTCCAAAGGATGAGCATCCCGGCCCTGAAATCTCACGTCTTTATTAACTATTGTTTCTGTATTTGATTGTGTGAAATTGTGGATTGCATTGGGCAAATTTATCACCAGCAATTCATCGAAGGAAAATTCACCGCCATGAAAAATTCACCGCCAAGTAAAATTCACGGTCAGCAATTCACCAAGTTTTTGAATTGCTGACAGTGAATTTTCCTTCGGTGAATTGTTGACGATGAATTTTCCTAGAATCATTTTAGATAATAATTCTTTAAAATCTTATGATAGATTTGATCCGAAATGTTGATACTAAAAATTTCACACAATCAAATTCAATAGAATGAAAGATTCCATGAAATGGAGATTGAAGAGTAAGGCAGTAGTTACCTCCATTAAGCCAGAGGAGGAGAGGCTTAGTAGAAGGGTCTTGTGTGGCCTCAGCAAAATAGTAGAACAGAGCTCTGCCCGCCTTTGAATCCACCGTCACATAGCCCGAATAGTGTGCAAACGTTACATTTGATGGTTGGCCGGGCAGAGACGTTATCTTGTCGTTCTCCTGCAGGCCGTCTTGAGCGTAAATGTGATCGAAGTTAATGGAAGGAGGCGTCCATTCTTGCGTCTGCCCATCCACCACAAAATCTGAGAGAAGTCGATGCCCTCTGAGCTGGTGGGAAGGATCAACCAAGAGCGCTAAAGCTAATATTACCAAGAGGGTTACTAAAATTTTCATTTTGAATGAATGGTGAAGCTCAGATTGCCTGGTCACCGGGAGAGTCTGACATAAATAGATGGATTGAGAGTAAACAGCCCATACGTAGGTGTTTAAGGTGGGCCCTCTCTACGTTGATGCGGAGCAAACAATAAAATTGTAGGTTAAAAAGGGCAGCTGCCTATGCGATTATCTCAAAATAGGAGGACTTAAGAACAATCCGACTCGCACTTAAATCAAACAATATAATTTGTTTTGGTTTGTGCTCGGTTCATGCTTTTCTCCTTCTGACTTTCTTATGCTCCTGCTTACGATCCTTGTTTCTTTCCGGGTCCTCCCTTCCATTGACATCCAACTTTTTACTAATATTCTCAAATTTCTATGTTTATTTTAGAGAGTAGTGGCACACATTAGCAAAGTGAGGTTTTAATAGAGATTCCCCATTTGATAGGGTAAGTGAACTTTCAGAGTAGGATAAAGTGAATAGTCTCAACAAATAAGAAATAGTTTATGTTGCAAGCACAAATGGTAATTTTTTATTTTTTTTTGGTGATCCAAGACATTCCTTTTTTATTCTATTGATTAAATCTATGTCAATTGGTCTTACAATAATGTGTCTTATTTTTGGTCTAAGTAGGATGTTTAAAAGATCAACAAATTTTAGTATTTTTTTAGCTTGTGCCAACTGTAGAGAGTAAATAGTTATGAAATAAAAAATGATGAAAATGAATGACTCGTGGCATTTTCCATATAGATTCATATTATTTTTTATTTTTTAAAGAAATCTATCTCAATCCTAAATTTATTTTCTATCAATTTTACGTTGTCCTTTTTTTTTATCAAACAATTTTTTTTCATATCACATAAAATTCACTACAAATAAAAAAGAACCCATCTCTTTGAATTAGATCATTAACTCTAATGTTTAGTGCTGGTGGTATTTTATGACAATTTTTTTTAAAATTTTTTATTTATGATTAAATTTGAATTAGTACTAAAAAAAATTTAACTTATATTATTCCATAATACATTTCTCTTCACATATATATATCAAAATTAAATTATTTTACTTTCATTGAAATAAGGACACTTATATAGAGTGCATACATTTTTTTGAAAATTTTCTACATTATTATTTATTTTTTCTATTGTCGTTAATAGGTTATTATTATTAATGGGCCTACATTAATTATAAAATTTACAAAATATAATAAATTAAATACATAAAAATACATATTATAATTTATGGAAAGCTAATATTAAGGTTTGCATACTAAAAAAAATGCTATTTCTCAATGACTTGGTTTCATCCCCTAAAAGGTGAAGAAAACTTACTTTTTGTTAAGATGTTGATAAGTGCATAGACTCTACTGAGGATTTTATTTAAACCTAAGGGGGTTCTATCAAATGGGTTTATATAAGGGGGATTGATCTAAATTTCATTCAATTTAATAGAATCCCCCCTCTAGACTCAAATTATTTTTTTTCTAAAAAATAAGTGATTTTAGAGAAAAACTATTAGGCCTCATAAATGAGATATACTATTGTGGAATAAACTAGCCAAATACGTGACTTTAGAATAATATGATATGATTCATGATTTGGAAAATAGAATCTCAAAGCCAATGTAATAATATAGTGGATTTATGAATTCCTAATGCAATGGAGAAAAAATATAAATTTATCTTGCTTCTCTATTCTTTTCCTATCTACATATTGATATTAAGGTGTTTATGGATCTTTATTGGGTTATTTCCATTGTGCATTACATTTTTTGGTTATGGTTTGAAATTTTTCACCATGACTTGACTTATCTTTATCAATTGAAGACAAACATGAAGCATCTACTCAAGGCATGAAAGAGAAGAATTTGGAGAAAAGAGGTAAAAATATAAAATATGTGTGCAATGAGGAAATTGAATCTCAAAGCTTAAGGTATGTCATCTTTCCCATGTCAAGATGATATTGAACAAATTCCTCAATCAACTATTGAAAAATAATAGACACTCCAAATATTGAAAACACAATAAAAATTCTAGATATTGAGGCTAGTTTACCATTGAGAACACCTCTTAGAATTTTGCATAAAAAACCTAAGATTTTAATTGAAATTTATGAGAATGTCTTAAAACTTATGGTTGATAAGATTCCCAAATGTACTTTTCAAAGAAATATGAATAAAATATGAAAATTAATTTTTGAAAGCATAAATGAAATACTTGAAGATGTCAATTGTTTGTTGAAATGAGAAATTTTAAGTTTACATTCATAATGAATATACTTGGCATAAGAGCATCATCTACTAATAGTAAAAAAAATATTATGAAAATTTATTGAATACATATGAAAGTGTGGGTTTGACCTCACACCAAAGATAGTATGTTACACAACATGTAATAACATCAACAATAGTAACTAATCAAATAAAGAAATATTTCCTAAAAATGAAAATAATTCAAGCACAAAAAATATGTAGAAAAATACAACTGAAAATTGTTGGGAGGAATGAAAGAGTTGAGGACCCAAATATAAATGAATTATGGACATTATTTGGTAGAATCCCATAGAAAGATAAATTTATAGCTGAAGCCTTGAGATCCCTAATTGAATAATTTTGAAAAAATAACACCAAAGTATCACCTAATCAAAGAGATGTAAAAAGGAGAATTGTATGTTGAAACCATGAGCCACATCCAAATATTTTTTTGGATATGAATCAAACATAAATTTTCTCTAAATTTGTAGAGATATATCCTCAAATAAAAATTAGTCAAAGGTATTTTGAAATGTAAAAATCTTCTTACGTCAAAATAAATCAAACACACACAACTTGTTGGTGTAGTTCTCAAAGTTTGCGGTACCTTTGAATGCTTTGTCTTGACCTATAGGCGGATATGGGGTCCCTCCATATTAACCTCTCTTAGTTTTGGTTAACTCAACACCATTTGGCCATGCCAACAATGAATCTATTCTTCAAAAAAGTGACATTTGAGAGTAGTGTAACCATGGAATAGGCATATTTTATATTTTGTGTGTCATGGGGTCAAATTGATTGCACCAACACATGATCAAGGTGGGAAAGTGAAGCTATTGGAGGCCTTTTTTCTTCTTAGGTTTCCTAATCATTCCAAGCTACACTATTTTGACATAGTCTCTTAAGAGCCTTTAGAGAAAAAAAATTCCAACTATGACAAAGAAGTTCTTAGAGTTCATGATGTACCTATGAATGTTCCATCTAGACCTACACATGGATTTCAGATCTCTCTATTGTACCCTTTCTCAGTTTTTTCTCAACTCAACACCATTTGACCATGCCAAGAATGAATGCATTCTTGTAAAATGTGTAATTTGAGAGCAATGTAACTATTGAAATTGGTATATTTATATTTTTTGTATCATTGGTATAAACTAACTATGCTATTGGATGGGTGAATGCTACTAAATTCCTCCATTCATTTTCCAAGTCTCCAAATCCTTACAGACTATGTTATTTTGACATGGTCTCTTAAGAGCCCTAATAGAAAAAAACTATCATACTATGATAGTGTATTTCTAAAAATTCATAGCACCTATGAATGTTATAGTTGGACCTAAAAGTGGAAATAAATTCCCTTTATAGTATCCTATATTAGTTTTTATCAACTCGACAGTGTTTGACCATGCCAAAAATGAATGCATTCTTGCAAGATATGTCATTTAATAGCAATGTAATTGTGGAAACAAACATATTTTTCATTATGTGTGTCATGGGTCCAAACTGAATATGCCAACACATTCTAGGGTGGGTGGGTGAATGCTACTAAAGACCTCCATTTTTTTGGGTCTCTTGATCCTTGCAAGCTATGTTATTCTTGAATAGTTTCTTAAGATCCTTAAGAGAAAACAATACCAAACTATGATGAAGTATTTATTAAAGTTTGTGGCACCTATAAATATTCTAGTAGGACCTATGGTCCTATAGGTGGATATGATGTTCCTCCATATTAGCCTCTCTCAATTTTGGTCAACTAAACACTATTTGACCATGCCAAGAATGAATGCATTCTTGTAAAAAGCATCATTTGAGGGCAGTGTTTAAAATAGACACATTTTATGTTCTATGTGATATGGGGCCAAACTGACTAAACAAAATTTTTGGGGTGAGTGGTTGAATTCTCTTAAAGGCCTCCATTTTTTTTCTCAAGTCTCTCATGGGGTGATCCCATAATAGTGGTTTACAATTTTTGGCCAAACTGGACATTGAAATTATTATTTTTAACTAAATCTTCACATTCGGGCACCTATAGCGGCTAAACCGTGAGGAATTTGAAGATGGTGCAAACTAGAGTCTCATCAAATTTTTTCTGTAGATTCTAAAAATATTTTTTCAAAATTTTGGAATCAAATTGCACTTTTTTCCATCTCCCATGAAAATTGATTTTTTGAAACAACATTTTTAAAAAGTGATGTGTATAAGCATAGCTTTTTTTCCATGGAGGATAAAATTCTAATTCTTTCAAATTTAGATTTGTAACTCTATATCTAGTGCTTCCACTTGGTTAGATAGTTTTTTATTGAATATTTTTTCCTTAATCAAGTTTCAAAGTCAAACGAATTACAATTCAGACACAGCGGACCGTATAACGCAACTTTTGTATATGTCAAAATTTTATTTTATTTTTTTTGGATCAAGGACTTCAATATCCGGTGCACTCATATTTTTCAATTTTTTTTTGATCTTCTATTTTTCCACATGTGAAGAACAAAGAAATTCATTTTCGATGAAAAACCTATGTTTAATAAAACTTAAAAACAAATACATAACAAAACCAAAACATATTAAAATTATATTCATTGGATAGCTTGTTTCTGAGGAATACCATAATCATTTGAAATAAATTTTAAATGAATTCATTTGATCCCCCAAAAGCTAAATCAAAAGTGATTTTTTATTAGCATTTTGATAGGTGTAAAGGAGACACATTTATAGGTATGGTTTAAAACTAGCAAGGTTCTATCCAAGGCGGTTTGATCTAAGGTGATTTGATCAAACCCTCTTCAATTGGAATTCTTAAAATGGAACTTTTTAAGGCTTAAATCATTATATTTTCTAAAAATATGTGATTTCAGCTAAAATCCATTCCTCTCAGGAATTGTAAACCACTATTGTGACAGCACCTCTTGATCCTTCTAGGCTACATTATTTTGGCATAGTATCTTAACAACCATAAGAGAAAGGAAATTCCAAACTATGACAACATAGTTATTGGAGTTATTGGAATCTATGAATATTTTTTCTTCACCTACAAGTGGATATGGGGTCCCTTCATCTTAACCTCTCTCAATTTTTGTCAACTAAACAATTTTTTACAATGCCAATAATGAACCATTATTGTAAAACGCATCATTTTAGAGCAATGTATCTATGGAAACAAAAATATTTTTTGTTTTTTGCATTGTATGGACAAAATGAATATACCAACACATTGGAGTAGGCAAGTGAATCCTATCTAAGGCCTTTGTTCATTCCCTGAGTCTCATAATCCTCCTTAGCTATGCTATTTTGGTGCAATCTCTTAAGAGGCCTAGGATTAAAAAAAAATACCAAACTATGACATAGTAGTTCTCATAGTTTTTTGGCACCTATAAATGTTTTTTCTAGACCTACATATGGATATTGGGTCCCTCTACAATACCCTATCTCAAATCTGGTCAACTCAACACTATTTTACAATGCTAACAATGAATGATTTTTGTAAAATACATCATTTAAGAGTTGTGTAAACTTTCCAATATCCATGTTTTGTGTTTCTTGCATCGTGGGGCCAAACCAGCTATGCCAACACATTGAGGTGGGTCAATGAATAGTACTAAAGACCTTTTTTTTCTCCAAGTCTCTAGATCCTTCCAAGCAATATTATTTCAATGCAATCTCTTAAGAGTCGTAAGATAAAAAAACTACCACACTATGATGGATTAGTTGTCAAATTTTGTGGAACCTGTGAATGTTCCATCTAGACATAGGTGGTTGTTGGGTCCCTCTATAATACCCTATCTCAATTTTGGTAAACTTGAAACCATTTGACCATGTCAACAATGAATGTATTCTTACAAAATACATCATTTGAGAGTAGTACAAACTTGTTCATAGGCATATTTTTTGCTTCATGCATCACAAGGCTAAATTGACTATGCCAACGCATTGGGGTCTAGGTAGGTGAATTTTGTTGAAATCCTGATTCATTCCATAAATCTCCTAATCCTTACAAGATACATAAAAATCCTTTTCCTACTTAAAGAAATATATTGAAGACTATAAAAATCCTATTACAAATTTGTATGCAACATTTAAAAAATGTACTTAATGAATGTAGAGGTCACACCAAGACATGTCATCTAAAAATTTAATTAAGGGTCATGTGGGTTTTTCTTTGAATATTTTAATGACTCGTGTATGTAGAGTCAAACTTGGGCACTATGTTTAGAAATATATCTTGAGTTCATTGATTAGAAATCTAAAATTCTTGTTGATCCTTTTCTATATATGGGGTGCTTAGGATGGGATAATGGGTGGTGAAGTAGTTGTAAGGTAGGGATATATTTTTGAATCTTCTTCATGGTCTATGAGCGATGATCTTGTATTGATCTTGGTTGTGACATAGTGGTATAACCATATATGTATGGTTATGATGCTATATTATATTTTTCATAGGTTAAAAATAATGTATTGGAGGTGATAGATCAAATATTCTCTTTCTCATGATTGAGTGTTGGTACTTTGATATTGTATTGTAATGATTTGTTTTGTTTTATCTTGCAAGTATTCTCTTATTACATTAATATAGTTTCCTACAATTAACTATCAATTTTAAGAGGTCAAGTGTTGGTACTTGTATTAATTTTTTTACATTGTTGAGGATGAATGATAGAGAGTCTATGATACAACACCTAAATTCCTTCAAAATTATGGTGATAAAGGTAGCACTTGTGACTATACTAAATTTCGTAATTTTAAAAAATAACTATAAATATAAATATATATTCAAGAATTATAAAATGAATTCTATTCATAATCCAAAAGCATGAAATACAAACAATTCTAATGATTATTTTTATTTCTATTTTATTTCACGTAGACATATAGTCAAATCTATAACCAATACTACTTAATAAAAATAATCCACTTTCACAACACACATTTAAAGAATCAATCACCACACAATAAATCATGTCAAGGTAATAAATAATTTAAAACGTACTACAACACATCAATACAAGTACCTAGAAATCACATAAACAAGACACATGTACAAAAATAATGACATATATAAAATATTATATTATATTATTAGATACCCAAAGCTATCCCAGCCATATTAGGACCCATTTTCCAATTATATGGAGCATACACTTATCAACCACTTCACATAAGAAAGAAGAAAAACTAGACCAATCATAGAGAGAACTACATCAATAGGTAGAATAGTATACATAATAAAAAAATTAGGTCGTTATACTTCATAACACATAATCTCTTAACTCTAGTGTGTGGAAGGAAGGAATAATACACATATAGTTTATGAACCTTTTTCTAATAAGATTAGTAGATTCAATATTGTGTGGTGCATTGTAAGAAGAGAAAACTAAAATTATCAAGATAATCAATATTAAGGATATAATGGCCTTATAGGTGTTGAAGAAAAAGTAGAGAAGATGAAAGTAAGATGTATCTATACATGACAAAGGTATTTGTATCTACCTTTAATTCGTCCTCCATATATTTTTGTTTCCCAATATTTTTAAGGAATTAGTTGTATTAATTTAAGAATTTTGTTTAGTCACTCTATTTTTTTTTGGGAAAATGTGTCTCAACCTTGCAATTATATAAAGATTATTGTTGATATATATATATATATATATATAGTTACACCAATAGGTGTAATATACAATGGCATCAAGGGGGCGAGTGGGATGCATGTAAACAAGGTTTTGTTAACTTTTTCAGGAAACTCCTAATTTGGCCGACATACATTAGATAAACAATATATTGTAAATCTAGACCATTAATTGTTAGGTTTTAGATATATTGGTGGATATTTTGTTGGCCTATGTTGCCCTAGAATGTAACTCTATTTTATGAGGGCATTGTATTATGACTGTGGTAGAGACAGTGATGTATTTTAAGAGTCTGATAGCAGTTGTGTTGTCTCTAGATCACTGAGTGGTGATACTCCTATGAGAAGCTTGATCTGCAAGTATATTGCAATCTTTGTGATTTATTGAATAATATATTGGGTGGTTTTTGGAGTGTGGGGTTTTTCTTTTGAAAGGGTTTTCCCCACATAAATCATTGTGTTGTGGTATGCATGATATTTGTGTATTTTTGTAACTGTTAAAGATCTATATTTTTTTTGCATTATTCTCCTCTCAAGATTAGTGTAGGAAGTTGTTTTTCTACCTTAGCTTTCTTACATTTTTGGGGAGGAATCTAGGGACATCAATCAACAATATCTATGTTTGGGTTTAGAAAATAAATGAAGGTTGATTGTAGTAAGATAGAGGATATAGAGATACACATAGGTTATTTAGAGGTAGTATTTCTTTAAAAAGGGTAGGGAATAGGGAATAGATTCAAGATAGAGGATAATGGAATAAGGAAAGATGTTGTATGTATCTATGTTAAAGGTAAATAGTTTATGTTTTTAAGTTGACTCATTTGGTTATCCATGGGTATACAAATCTTGTTCTACATCCTTTCTATTTTTAATTCAATCTAAATTCTTTTTTCCAATTTTATGCAAGTTTGAATTATTCATTTTAAATACTAAAAGATAAAAGCAAGTTATTCCATGTGTCTCATATGTAGTTTCAAGTCTGATTCTACATTAAGACTATTTTTACCATAAGAAACTCAATGTATTACAAAAATATAATGTTGAAGAGAATTTTTTATTTATTTTTATTGATAATAGTAAGAATAGATATAGCTTATCGTCACATATAGTATGTTGGAATAAAAATAGCAGAAAGAGTTGTCAATTGGCAGCCAATAAAAAAAAAATAGTTCCAAACTCCTACTAGAATATCAGCATGGATGCGTTATAGATATTACAAAAATCAAGAGGCTTCATATAGCGATAGCCTTCACAGATCATCAAAAACAAAGAGAAGATTTGCTTCCACTAATGGATCGAGGACACCTCCACTATAGTTAAATTCTTTTTGGAGCTCCTTAATTCACTTACAGCTAAGTAAAAGATTGAGTTGCATTAAAGACAAGCTAGAATTCCCTTAGTACTTGGAGGAAAACCTCAGCATCTCTCTTATTATGGTGCCACCTTTGATCAGCCTTGACTTCAGCTTTGCTTACACCATCCAAGATCAACCTCATGAGTTTAGCCATCGAGATCTCCATCATCCCAGTGACCTACAATGTAATGGAAAGGAATGTGAGTCTTTTATTAGAATCAATAAGGCCTCCGGTACACCCTTGAAAATTCTCTTTGTTTCTAGCTTTCCAAATGAACCACATAATTTTAGTAGACAAACAGTCCCAGAAACCCTGTAATTCATTTGTAAGCTTCCTTGAATTAAATAAAATCCCAGCCCAATTAATTTGCCCATCATTTTTCCATATTGCCATATTATTACAAAACATGTTCCAAATATCTTTAGCATAGAAACAATCAAAAAAGATATGAATAATAGTCTCAGGAGCCCTACAAATATCCACATCAGTGTGATTAAATTTAATAGGGATTCTTTGTAAAAGCAATTGCCATCTAAAACAAGCCTTCTTAGGCTCTATAATATTCTACCATATAGAAGCTATGATTTCTCTCCATTTATAATCATCTACATTCGTACCCCAACAAGCATTAACGTGCTCTCTAATATCAACATTTTTCATTAACTCTTTATAAAGGTTTTTTGCTTTAACATCAATAAGAGGTGAGCCATCATTCCAAACAAGATCAGAATCAAGGGCAAAAATCTCAGAAGACTGAAGAGGAAAGGAGGCACTTTTATAGGTTTCAACCAAGGTGTTAAAGGTCCTAGAATTCGGTATATCCAGACTGAGCTCACAGACCAACTTGTCAAGGGTTTTAAGGTGACCATTCTCAAGGATATTATGAAAAGTGTGGATGCCAGTTTGGTTCCATTTTTTCGCAGAACACCCCTGCAGGAGGGCAAGGGGCTTCTTGTTATGCTCCAGGTTCCACCATGGGGAGCAATAAGTTTGGCACTTAGTGTTGTTATCAATTTGGATGTTACAGCACTTGAAATTGACCTTATACTTCACCAGCTCCCAAGCTTTCCATATGCTTTTAAAGGCCACTAACCCAACTAGGGACATGGGGGTGTTTTTTCAAAAGAATATCACACATGGGTAGGCCTTTCCACTGCTTTGCATGCTTAGGATGAGCTTGCAGGATGTTATTTTTGACCAGCACCTTCCAAGGCTCATCACCCGCCATAGCCTTGGCAATCCATTTTGTTGCCAAGGCGGTTCCTTGGACTCTTAGGTCTTTAAGACCTAAACCCCCATCCATTTTATCCATACAACGCCATTCCCAATTAACCATATGCCTTCTCTTTTTTCCTTTCCCATCAGACCACAGGAAGGCTCTAATTCTTTTCTGAATTTCATTAACCTGGTAGCTACTAAAAAATGAGACCGAGGAAAAATAAATACTATAAGAAGAGATAATTTTTTGGCATATTTGAAGCCTCCCAGCAAGGGAGAGATAATGCTTTTTCCAACTCTCCAATTTTTTAATAATCTTCTTGCTAATCCAGAACCACATTTCTTTTAAGTTGGGACTAATGGAAAATGGGATTCCCAGGTACCTAACAAGCTTGTTAGGGCCCCCCCATTGAAACTCAAAGTTATAAAGCCAGGTGGGCAAGGAATCAGAACAACCAAGAAGGTTGGATTTGGCCATCAATATTTTAGCACCAGAAGCTTGACAAAATAAGTCAAGTTTTCCCATGAGGACCTCCAAATTCTCCACATCAAGCTCAATGAATATGGCAGTATCATCCGCAAATTGGATGTTTATAAGCTCATTTCAGTCAAGGAGTGTGATCCCTTTAACTTTAGGGGAATAAGTTTGATCTCTTAACAGATAGTGTAGGGCATCAGACACTATCACAAAGAGGGCCAGGGAAAGTGGATAGCCTTGTCTAATAGATCTTCCAAGGATGATTTATTCAGATAAAACACCATTGACATCAACTTGGGTTGTGGCATCTTTAAGAAGAGTGTCAACAGCGTTGCAATAATTGCCAGGGAATCCAAAAGCTTCTAATATTGCTCTTAAAAAGGACCATTCAATTCTATCATAAGCCTTTTCAAAGTCAAGCAATAACATGGCAGAATTCTTATTAGAGTGCCTAGACCATTCCATGGCCTCCCAGCTCGTAATCAAATTCTCTAGGATGTATCTCCCCTTAATAAAACCAGTTTGGGTGTTGTTTATGAAAGTAGGAAGGATGTTTTCCAATCTCATGGAAACGACTAGAGAATATTTACTTAAGAAAGAATAGAAATAAAATAATAATTTGATTAGAAACACCTTGTGGTCCAATAGAAAGGGTGACAAATGAAGGCGTGTAGTTTCTTAGGATTTATATATTAAGCATAAAAAAATTAGGGGGAATGGGGATTAATTTTTTTCAAGGTTTCACTCTTGATATCAAGTGGATATAATAAAAGACATAAATTAATATAGACCTTCAAAAAAAATAGGTTTGGTTAGTAACTCTCTAGAAAAAATCCCTTAATAGTCTAGTATACACTTCTAGATTGTTATTTTTAGTGATTTCAAGGTTAAACCATTTGGTACCCCTATATTATGTTCTATTCTAAAGGACTACGTGTTTACAAGAGGTATTACCAAAGTTAATCAAATTTAATGAGGTGATTTGAGCAACAAAGAATTTTTTTTCATTTTAGGTCTATTTATTATAGTCTTGAACATAAATGCTCCTTGAGCATGCACAAACCTAGATGTTATTTTAAAATTTAGAACCCTAAATATATAAAAATTAACTATAACATTATCTTAGGAAGGAGGAGTTGACGCTTTGTTATTTTCTTAAAAAAATATATCTCATTATAATAAGCACAAAGGAACTTCTAAATTGTTAGAAAGAGTAGGATTGGAATGGTGTATTGGGAAGGACCTTTGATCTTAGGAGAATCTACAATCTAAATTGTGAAGTGAGATAGATGCTATAAATCATTGAATGCATCTACTAGGTGATTATAGTCATGTAATGTCATAGAATTGCACCCCTTGCAATTTCGCATACATTCTTGTATCCACTTTAGTGTCCACTCCCTTGGCATTCATGTAGGCTCATTTGAGCCCGTGCATCAGCATTTTTCCCTCTCAAGATGCTCGAGACCCCTTTTTAGCAACTACCTTTGCATGTCAACTTTGTGTCAAACATTTATTCTTTTCTCATTCCTATTGTTTTGTCTAGTGTGATTTATCTAGACACTAGCATGCCACGTGGACGTTCACACGTCGTGTTAGCATCTTGTGACATTTCGACATTCAAGTGACCATTTCTAAACTCCTTTCCACTTGTCAACTACTCAAGTTTCAGTGGTAATGGACCGAGATGCCTCATAACAGCTCAAGAATCTTCTTTTCCCCCCTATTCTCTCTTTAAATACTATCTCTTCAATTCATTTGGTCTTCTTTGTCTCTCCCTTGAGCTCTCGCTTCTCTTTCTCTCTTGCTATTTTTCTTACATAGCTCTCTACAACTTACTACAACACTCTCAAGCCCTTATAGCATTCTTTGCAACTCTTTTGGCTCTCGCAGCTTTGTCTCTCTCTTTGGCTTCCTCAAGTCTTGTAGGTGATATCTATCTCATGCCTTGTATCTTTGAGCATCTTGGGATTTCTCACATCCCCTTTCTAAGAGTTTTACTATTTTGTCTATCTATCTATCTTGTGGTACGGGTTCTCCTCCTTGAGCAGGGATTGCTTTTATCACTTCATATTTGCTTACTTTGTTTACTTTATCTATCTACCTAGTTGTCTGTGGAGGTGGGAACACCGAAATGGGGGTTTGACTGCGGCAAGCCTCTAAATAGCCTCAACATTTTTCCCTCAGTCTTATGTGTACAAGTGTTGAAGATATTCACTTATCGGAGGCTTCATCACTTGGTTTGTTGTGAGCACTTTCTTTATCCTCTTTAGTCTTATCTTTTACCTCACTTTATTTCAGTTCTATCATATTTTGTTACTTTCTTGCATTTCAAGATTTCTTAACAATTAGAGTAGAAGTTGTCACTATGTTGTTTTCTGAGACATTCTCAGTTTTTAGTCTGTATGGGATGTCAGCACACCTCTGGGACTCCAACGCGTCGCATTGTAGTCTGAACTCTACGTTGTTGTCCTTTTGCCGAAAACTTGTTGGTCTATCTAAAAAACCGTTGTTACCTATTCATTCTAATTCTAAAACTCTCACAGCATTCCTTGGTAGTTTAGGGCAGTTCATTCCTTGGGATTCTTTTGAGAATAAAGAGACTCGTGAGCAATGAATCCCCCTTCTCTACAAGTCTTTTTTTTCCTTCTACAATAAGTGGTTTCATAAAGCTAATTCTTTGTCAAGATTAACTTATTTAACTAACATGTGTGCCAAGAGATTTAAGAGGAATTGGCCTACTGCATGAGAGCCCAAGAAATCAAATTTGCAATAATTATTGTTGCATAAAAGTTGGTTGATGATGTTAATCACCATTCTACTATGTCTAATTTATTTAAAATCTATAGTTAATTTTAGAAGCTATCTACCATCCTTTAAAATTACCCTTTTGCTAAAATGGGTCAGAACTATTTCCTTACCTCTCGGGCTTCCTATGCTAATAAATCTTGTGATGGCTAGTTAGAAATTCCTTTTGGTTATATGTTGTGTTGTTCCCTTGTCTTAACTTTTTTTTGATAATTTTGTTAGCTTGAACCTTTGAACTTTTATGGACCGTATTATGCATACAGAAAAATAAAGACATTTTCTATGGGCATAAAAAGGTGCTCATGTGCTTCTCAAGTTAAATCCTTATTTCTATTATTTCTTAGAATTATGGCATGCATTTACATAGAAGGTAGGATGATGTTAAGAAGTTAACTGAGGATGAGCCTCCCTTTCTAGAGTCTCAAGTTAAAGGAAGGAAACAATGCTTGATTAATGGTGTTCAAGAAGTTTAACCTATGATGTTGGTTGGTTGGTTGGCACGTCCTATTGTTTGCATGGATTCTAGTTTCCATAATTTCTCCACCCTTGCTAAGAATGTTGAAGGCTTCAATATAATTAGGGATGAGATTGCAATTGATAATGTGATGGCTCCTTATCCTAAATTAGCTACATATGCTTGATCTTCTAATAGTGGTGAGATAGATGATGCCTCAACCACATACCCCAATGTTCTTATTCATGTCCTCCTTACCTAATGGCTAATAAAATGCGTGGAATTTAGAGTCAAATACATCTAAAATCAAATTCAAAACCTTATCAAAGATTTGGATAAATGGAAGATAGATAAAAAAATATAAATATCTATATATATTAATTTAAGAAAAAGTAATATATAGTAAAAGAAAAACAGGGGATAAAAGGATGGGTTCAAACCAGAGGAGATAAAGGAGGGAGGACCCGGAAAGAAACAAGGATCCTAAGCAGGAGCATAGGAAAGTCAGAAGGAGAAAAGCATGAACCGATCACAAACCAAAACAAATTATATTGTTTGCTTTAACTGCGAGTCGGATTGTTCCTAAATCCTTCTATTTTGCCATTATCACATAGGCAGATGCTCTTTTTACCTACAATTTTATTGTTTGCTCCGCATCAACGTGGAGAGGGCCCACCAAAACACCAACGTATGGGCTGTTTACTCTCAATTCATCTATTTATGTCAGAGTCTCCCGGTGACCAGGCAATCGGAGCTTCATCCCTCATTCAAAATGAACAATTTAATAACCCTCTCGGTGATATTAGCTTTAGCGCTCTTGGTCGATCCTTCCCACCAGCTCAGAGGGCATCGACTTCTCTCAGATTTTGTGGTGGAAATGAAGCCTTCTGTGGATGGGCAGACGCAAGAATGGACGCCTCCTTCCATTAACTTCGATCACATGTACGCTCAAGACGGCCTGCAGGAGAATGACAAGATAACTTCTCTGCCCGGCCAGCCACCAAATGTAACGTTTGCACAGTATTCGGGGTATGTGACGGTGGATGCAGAGGCGGGCAGAGCTCTGTTCTACTATTTTGCTGAGGCCGCCCAAGACCCTTCTACTAAGCCTCTCCTCCTCTGGCTTAATGGAGGTAATTACTGTCTTACCCTTCAATCTTCATATCATGGAATCTATCATTCAATTGTGTAAAAATTTTAGTATCAACGTTTTGGATATTAGTTGTTTATATTCTGATGATGGATCATGAATGTAATTCAAAATATTGATATTACAAATTTCAAACAATCAAATCTATAAACTCTCACACAATCAAATCTAAAAACAATAGGTTGTGAAAATCTGATATCATTAATCCTGAAATTTAAGGGCCGGGATGCTCATCGTTTGGAGTGGGAGCAATGACGGAGTTGGGGCCCTTCCGCGTTCAGCCTGATGGTGCCACTCTTACTAGTAATCCCTATGCGTGGAACCAAGGTCTTAAATTCTATACCCACCCACCTTTGTTTTTCCTCTCCACAGTTGATGTTTCTTATTAATTTTCATTTCAATCCATTTTTGGCAGTGGCAAACACCTTGTTTTTGGAATCACCTGCCGGAGTTGGATTTTCATACTCCAATACCACCTCTGATTATAGAAATGGCACCGACGACAACACTGGTATTTTGGTTTCATTTTGTTATAAAACATGGATGCATCCCAATTTATATAGAGAAATTTCGTTCCAAATTTACTAATGAAAAATATGATGTTGATGTCATGGCTGAAAAACTATAGCTCGGGATTCGTACATGTTTCTACTGAATTGGTTTGAAAGGTTTCCGCAATATAAGAACCGAGAATTCTACATCGCAGGGGAAAGCTACGCTGGTAAGTCTTTCAATTCTATCACATCCAAATACAGAAAAAATAAACAATAAATACTTGTTTCCTCCTTTTTGTGCAGGCTTTTATGTACCTGAATTGGTAGTCACGATTCTTAAGCATAACAACTCTCAAACATCTTTTATAAATCTCAAAGGAGTTATGGTGCGATTCCTCTACCTGCTTTTACAATTTCTTGAGCTGCTCTGTACTTCAACCGAATGCTTCAGTGTATATATATATATATATATATATACCTTATTTACTTTGTTTAAGCACACACTTAACAATATTTGGTTGTGGAAGATAAGTTTTTTTAAAAGGTTTGCATATGATAAGTTTGATGTTAAACATTTTATCATTTTATTATATTAAACTCGTTAGATATATAGTTTTTTCTTAAGTTTATTACAATAAATATATTTTCACAAATATTTTATCATTTTATTATATTAATCTTGTAAATCATTAAATATTTATTTATTGAAAAATTGTGTTTGATAGATTGGGAATGGAAAAATAAATGATCCAACAGATTATTGCGGACGGATTGATTATGGATGGTCATATGCATTATTGTCAGATGAAGACTATGCAAATATACGATGCACTCCATCTGATTCAAACTATCAAACTCATCCCAGCACATTTCACTCTCAATCAAAACCAACCAAGGGAGACATAGATGTCTATAATATATATGCACCACTATGTCCTTCCCATCCTGACCCTATATGGGCATATTCTACTTCAACTGTAAGAAATGAATGTTCTTAAGTACATGGATATTTTTTTCTTATCAGAGTTTTTTTAGCTGTAGTAATGTTGGGTCATATGATAAATTTTGAAAAATATAAATAAATGTCAAATCATCTTTATTACAGGACACTACCCCTACAAATGGATTAGACGGATTCGATCCATGTAGTCCTGGTTATGTACTTGCCTACCTTAACACACCAAAAGTGCAAAGTGCTCTTCATGCAAATGTGACAAGCTTGCCTTATGCATGGGAAGAATGCAGGTATGATTATATATGAAACTTCTTGAAGTAAAGATACTTGCTTGATATTATTTAATACTTGGAAGAGCATCATCTAAACTATAAAGTTTCTATGTTTCTTTCTCAAAACAAACAGTAATGTACTCTCATACCACTTGTATGTGAACACTATGTTCCCATTATATCAAAGAATGATGGTAGCAGGATTGAGAATACTTGTCTACAGGTATAAGGGGGAAAGCATTTCTTTAAAAAATTATTATTATAAATATTTGGATTGTTATATTTTATTAATAGTATATGATTTTGGTCGCAGTGGAGATGTAGATTATAAGTTGCCAGTGACGGGTACAAGATATTCCATTAATGCAATGAATCTTCCAATTGAGAAAGCATGGTACCCATGGATGAATGGAGATATTGATGTGGCAGGGTATAGTATAATATACAAAGGATTAATATTTGCAACTGTAAGAGGAGCAGGGCATCAAGTGCCTAGCTATCAACCATCTAGAGCCTTGACCATGACCAAATACTTTTTGGCTGGCAAGCCGTTACCATCATAACAATCCCACATTCAAACATTAATATTGGCATCCAAATAATTTTACTGCTATTATTATGGCTTGTAAAGTCTATTATTAAAGATGGATATTTCACTGACATATCTTATTATTTGATTTTAATTTATAAATTTAAAGTTTATAAATGATTTTATTTGATTTGCAATAACATTAAAATATGAAAATAGTGTATAAACATATAAAATCAACATAATATTTATTTATATCAAATTATATGAAAAATGATGTGAGCTACACTCTATCTCTATAATAGAAGTCATTAAAGCATTTTGTACGTTGTAGTTAGTTAAAATATAATAATAGTATACATATGAAATTATATAATTGTAAAGGAAAATAAAATTTTGGAAAGATTAAAATGTAGGCTAATTAAGTAAATCTAATTAATTAAGTATAAATTAGCTATGATTAATTAATAACAGTTTAGAATAATAAATTAGATTGTTGTATTTGTTGCTTTTAAAAATTAAATGCAGGGGAGGCATAATGTCAATTATTAATCTAGGAATGAAGAATGAGTTATCTCTAATGTGGAGTTTACTTTTGACCTATAAATGTCACCTCTCTCTTAGTGTCTACTTGATATTTTGTGCTAGATATGAAATTTGTTTAAGGTCAATTCTACATGTTTGGGTATATTTTATGGTTGTGAATTCATCTTTTATGTGTATATTTGGCATTGCTTAGTGTGTAGTTATGTTTCAAGTACATGAAGCTTCCAACCAATCTTTTGCAGAAGTAGAATCAATATTGTTAATATTACCATCCTTGATAATTTTGACTTGTGGCAACAAATCTACAAGTTAGATTGTTCTTCTCCAATCTAAATCTTTTAAACCATCTTTAACATATTTATTATCTTCAACAAATAGAATTTATCATTCATTTGAAAAACTTCAATTTCTAGAAAATATTTCATCATAGGTATGTTAATCATCTCAAATTCCACTTGCATCTTCCCCATTTCAAGTATAAATTAAATCATCTTCATACAAGAAAAATATTAATATGTATCTTCATTTACTTATTTTGATATTATGTTAGGCTTATTTGAAGGCTTCTAAAATCCATTCTTTATAAAGTAAATAATGAATGTGGCTATACCAAGGCCTTGTCACTTGTTTGAGCCCATATATCACCTTCTTCAATTCATACACTTTTATTTCTTATGCTTCCAATTTATATCCTAATGGTAGGACATTGTAAATATCTTCTTCTCACATTTCATTTAGAAATGTAGACTTAAAATCCATCTAATAACCTTTCCATTTTTGGTGAGATTATAATTCTAGAATCATTCTCATTGTGGCAAGCCTTGCTATAGATAATTAAGTTTTATGGTAATCAACATCAAGATTTTATGAATACCATTCTACAAATAATATTTCTTTGTGTCTTCAACATTGCTGAAATCAAGCATCGATGGATAGAGTTCTTGTCGATGGAACATTCCCGCCCTGCCCAGGATTCGAACGACTCTGTTCTGGGCACCTCCCGCCCTGCCCAAATTTTGAACGGCTCTTTTCAGGAATTCTCCCTGCAACCTGATCGTGGATCTTAACTCTCCCATTTTGGCGTCTGTTTTGTCGGTGGTTGTGGTTGGGGATTCGGAGTTACCTGTTGGCGTGGGTTCGGCTGTCTCTGTTCTGCCTTCGGCTGGTGGTGCAGAGAATATTGTTGGTTCTGGGGCAGCGGATGTGGTTGCCCCTTTTCCTTTAATGCGGATGCTGCTATGGACGTGGTTCGGGCTTCCTCGTTCTCTACCGGGGGCGGAGTGTTCGTCCTCATTCTTTTGTTGAGGTTGTGAAGTCAAAGAGGCTAGGGGAGGAATTTGTCCATACTTTGAGGTGTGCAACACAACTTTTGTTGTCTCTCTTGGTAAGGAAGTTGCTGAAAATATTTCTTTCTATTCTAAGAATGCTTTTATTTGTAGATTTTGTTGTTTGTGGTCTTACCTCCCTGATTTGCACATCTAGATCACCAACCATTGGCCTCCACTGGTTGATGGTTTGAGGGAGATTTACCCTTCTGCAAGGAGTTTTTTTGTTGTGGGTTTCAATTCTCCTAAAGATAGAAAGGGTATTTTAGACTATGGTTTGTGGGTTTGGGACTCTTATCCCCTCTCCATTAAACCTTGGGTTCATTATTTTAATCCTTTGAATGAACCCTTAAATATTATATCTATTTGGGTAAGATTGTCTTATCTTCCCTTACAGTTCTGGTACCCCTTTGCCTATGAGGGCATTGGTAATGCTATTGGTAGATTCTTGAAAGTGGATAAGGCTTCCAAGAATTTTATTCATACCTCCTTTGCTAGGATCTTGGTGGAGGTTGATCTTTCGAAGGCTCTACTTAGTGAGATAGTTTTGCAAGTTAATGATTGGTCATGGTCTCAGATGGTGGATTATGAGGGTCTTCCATTTCGCTGCAGACACTGTTTTGTTGTTGGTCACTTGACCCATGACTGTCCTCATGGCTCCCGCCCTGTTTCCTCTTCTACCTGGTGGAAGAACTCACTTCGTGAGCACTTAATAGTGCGCTCAGCTACTGATTTTGCTTCTTTTGATGAAGATTCAAGGCCTCCTCCTCCTTCTATGAGGAAAAATAATATTGACGTGGTGGTTGATGCTCCTCCTATGGATATTTCTGCTACACATATTTTGGCTATGGTGGATGTTGCTCCTCGTATGAATACTGCAGTGCGATCTCTGGTCATGGTCGTTCCTAATGTTGTTTGCAATGCTTCTCCTAAGGCCCCTATTTTGGAAAAAGATGTCATTAATCCTATTGTTTCAGGCTTGGTTTCGGATGCTTCACCTGAAGTATCAGCTGCTCCTCTTGTCTGCTACTCTGGAGGGGAGTCTTCCCCCTCTGATCAAAATTTCTCAATTTTAGTTTTTGATACTCCTTGGACAACAATTCACAGAAAGAAGAAACATTTTTCTAAGAAGGTTACGGTATTGTTTAACTTGCCCTCTAATGCTTTGCTTGGTTCAAGTTTTGTTTCTTGAACAGTTTCTCGTTCTTTGTTGTTCCTAACTGGTCTTTTGTTGGTGGTTGTTTTTGTCTTGTTGTTTCCCTCTGATTGGCTGCGTTGGGCCAATCTGTTTTGTTGAGTTGTTTGGATCTATTTTTCATTTTGTATGGGCCAATCTGTTTTGTTGAGCTGTTTGGATCTATTTTCATTTTGTAAGGGTCACGGCCCTACCTTGCTTATCTAATCAAAAAAATTGCTAAAATCAAATTAAATTTATCTTATAGACTTATTGTACACCAATAATTTCCTTCAATATTGGAGGATCCATTGATTATCACATGCTTTATTTTTCTCTATAGCACTAATTTGTTTACCCAAGTACTATTTAACTACATCTCCAAAATAAAAAAGATTGGTTTTAGAAATTAAAGTAAAATCAACAAACTTTTAGTCTTTATTTTAAGTTCTTCTGGCCCCATATATCTCTTATAAGCTTCTTGTCTTCCTTGGAGTTGGAGTTGTCCTTTCTCTAATGTTTGGGGATGATATTGATGCTCATAAAAATTCATTGATTATGGAAAATATATTGTTGGGTATAGATGGTTTTTGGATATAGTTTGGATAAAAATGTAAACTCTCTTAGTGTACTACTTTATATTTTGTGTTAGATATGAACCTTATATAAGGTCAATTATGCATGTTTAGATATATTTTATGGTTGAAAATTCATCCTTTATGTGCATATTTGACCTTGCTTAGTGTGTACTTATACTTCAAGTACATGAAGCTTTCAACCAATATTTTGTAGTGAGTAGAATCAATATTATTGCTATTACGATCCTTTGATAACTTTGACTTGTGGCAATAAATTTGTAAGTTGGTTTTTTGTTCTCCAATAGAAATCTCTTTAAATCATCTTTAACATATTTACTTTCTAAAATAAAAAATACATCATTCATTTGAAAAAATTCATGTTCTAGAAAACATTTCATCATAGGTAAGCTAATCATCTCAATTTTTTCTTACATTTTAAGACTAAATTTGTTCATTAGAACTTCCCCACTCCTAATATAAATCAAATCATCATCATAGAAGAAAACTGCTATTATTCCTATCCGTTTACTTTTAAAGTTAGGAGTAGGCCTATTTGAGCGCTTTGAAAATCCATTCTTTAAAATGTAAAGAATGAAAGTGGCTCTACAAGACCTTGTCCCTTGCATGATCCTATATAATGATTTCTTTGAAATTTATATTTACTTTTCTTTCTTATACTTCCAATTCATAGCCTACTGGTAAGTCATTGTAAATATCTTCTTCTAACATTTCATTTGGAAATGTAGACTTAACATTCATCTAATAAACTTTCCATTTTTGTTGAGATTCTACTTCTACAATCATTCTCACTATAACAAGTCTTCTTATAGATGATTATTTTTACTATAATCAAATACAAGGTTTTATGAATACTCTTCTACAACTAATATTGTTTTGTGTCTTTCAATATTACTAAATTCACATTAAATTTTATCTTATAGACCTATTTTACACCAATATTTTCCTTTACTACTAGGATATCTATTGGTTATCATGTTTTATTTTTCTCTATAACACTAATTTGTTTACCCAAGAACTACTTCAATTGCATCTTCAAAGTAAACAAGATCTGTTTGAAAAAATGAACAAAAAATAATAAATTATACTCTTCATTTTTATTTCTTCTAACCTCATATATCTCTTATAAGCTTCTCGTCTTCCTTGTAATTTTATTGTCATTTCTCTTATGTTTTGGGATGAATATTGATGCTCATACAAATCTATTGATTATCACAAATATAGTATTGGATATATATGATTTATAGATCTACTTTCATTGTTTTTGAATAAACAATGTTTATCCAAGTTTTATTATCTAACTAGTTTGTGTTCTCTCCAATATCCCATTATATATATATGGACTTATCCTTGTTTTAAGAGAATATAATTCACATCTCTTGTATGTTATTCCTTATTTCCCTCATCTTTTACTTTTTTGTAAGTTCTAGAAAAGGAAATAAATGCATACATATCCTTTTTTAATGAATGTCTCCATGGTTGACTAGGAATTTTCAAGAAATAGAAAACTTGTTTTTACTTTTGAGGTTACACTTACTAATCCAATAGTATTCTATTTGTGTAACAAAGGTAGGCATATGTAGAATTATTTTAAATTTTATTTGAGAGTATATTTTTGGAATAATAGATGGATTTATTTTGTTTAGTCATGAAGCATAAATCATGATTTGTGATGATTTTTTATGCTCTATAATTGTTGATCATAGAGGCACATTTGTAGTGATCAATTTCATACCTATTTTTTAGTTTAAATTTCAAGTGTGTTTAATACTTGGAAGATCATAATTGAAACTATAACCTTTTCATATTGTGCTCCAAATAGTAATGTATTTTCATTCAACACATATCATCACTATGTTCCCAATATATCAAAGAATGATGATAGTGGGAATGATAATACTATGCGTATAAGGAAGAAAAACATTGCTTTGAAAAATTATTATTAAATAGATATTTGCATAGGAAGATTCTATTAATAATATATGATTTTTTTTTTATTTTTTTTTTATTTTTATTTTTTTTTGAAAACAAAGGGGTAAAAACTTTATTAGAAATCAGAAAAGAGCATTACAATAATAACCACGGGACCCAGTCCCAGAAAACAAGGCGAAAACCCCACAACATAAAACAAAATCAACTATCCCCATGTATCCTCCTATCCTCTTCCAAGAACTGGTCTAAATCCAGATGCAGCTCAGGGGTAACTTGATCCCAATCCTCAACCTTCCAACCACTATCTTGCTCAGAGGCCCATTTGGCCAAGAAGTCAGCAGCGCGATTCCACTCCCTTGGGATGTGAACAAAGGATGCCTCCTCCATCCGAGAACTAACTTGAAGAATCCGTTGAACCACCGAAGCCAACTGCCAATTTATATCAGATATCTTTCGCTCATTCAAGAGATTAATCAAAATCTGTGAATCAGCTTCACATATAACCTTTCTCCATCCCAAAGCAAGGGCCCTCTCCATAGCATGAAGAATTGCTAGACCCTCCATGAAGTTAACAGTCTTCACCCCCTCATGTATAGAGAATAGAAAAATCACCGAACCAGCTGAGTCCCTGCCAACCCCACCAATTCCAGCAGGCCCAGGATTTCCCCTAGAAGAACCATCAGTATTGATCTTTAAAAATCCATTGGGAGGAGGTAACCACCTTCCAACCCGTTGGACCCTCTTTTTCCCATGCCTACAGTTCCTAGAACTGACAAAAGATGAATGAATTTCTTGAAGACCTAGTCTGGCCACCAACTCAGCATCACCTCTCTCCAAGGGGAAAACCACATCACATTTAGCTAAAACAGACTCCTGCACCATTCCAAGCATACGCATCCAAACTTGCCGACCCACCAACTTCTGATCACGAAAAATTCTGCGGTTCCGCTCCAACCAAATCTGCCAAAGCAGAAAGGTAGGGCCCACAAACCAAACTTCCTGCAAAAAGGAAGCCATAGAAGGAGGTCTTCCCATACTATCCCAGAATTCAACCAAAGAGCACGCATGAATACAAGGAAGCTTCCACACCTCCCACCACCAATGCCAAAGCTGCACAACAAAGGGGCACCGAAAGAACAAATGTGAAGAATCCTCTTCCGCTCCCCCACACAAAACACAAATTGAAGGTCCTTGAAATCCCCGTTTACGAATGTTATCCCAGGTCAAGCACCTATTCCAAGCCAAAGTCCAAACAAAGCAGTTGCATTTAGGCCACGAGAGTTTATTCCACACCCTTTTCCACCAATGAACCTCTGCCCCAGTTAGCTTCTGAGCCAATAACACCTGATAACCAGAAGCAACAGAGTAAACCCCCTTAGGATTATGGGTCCAAGCAAGAATATCTTCTTCCAGAAGAGAACTACAACTCCTACTATGAAGAATCTTGTGAAGCTCAGCACTTTCTTCCGCAAGTCCCAAATCTGGCCACTCTGCGGGATCCTTCCAATGAGCTACCTCCAACTGACCAAAAGAAGCAACAGACTTGAAGTCACTCACCCTAGCCCAGCCAGCCTCGAGAAATCTTTGGCACAAAGGAAGTAGATTGGGGAACTGAGAAGTAAGTGGAGGGAATCCATCCCAAGAATCCGACCAGAAGAGAGCCTCAGTTCCTCGTCTACAGATCCAAAATAAACCTTCCTTAATAAGCTTTGCACCCTTCTGAAGAGTATTCCAAATCACTGAACCTTTCCCCTCAAGAGGGTAACGAGGAAGATCCTGCCGTGGAATCCCCGGGAAATACTTATGAGATAATATCCTGGCCCACGGCTGATCCTGTTCCACACACCATCTCCAAAATAGCTTAGCAGCCACAGCCACTCCAGATAACGCAGACTGTCGAAGACCAAGACCACCAAATTGCTTTGGGCTGCACACAACATCCCACCTAACCAGGCTCCACTTGGAAGAAGCCAAACTACCCGCCCATAAGAACTGCCTTTCAAGAGAATCCAACTCCCTCAGAAAACCCATCGGAGCCACCTGAAGCATACATCTGTAGGTAGGGAGAGCCTGCACCACCGACTTGAGAAGCTGAACCCGCCCCGCAAAAGACAACCATCTGTGGGTCCAATGATTAACTTTTGCACGGAGCTTATCAATAATATTCTGCCAAGAACCCTTGGGAAGATGGCGAACAGAAATTGGGAAACCCAGATAAGTCAAAGGGAGAACCCCTATCTGAAACCTTAAGATATTAGCAATTCTTCTCTGTATGGGGCTCGGCGTGTTGAAGAAGAATATGGAAGACTTCTCCTCATTAATCAATTGTCCTGAAGCAACAAGATATATGTCCAACACCTGCCTCAAGTTAGTAGCTTCCCTAACAGTAGCCATCCCCATCAGGGCAGTATCATCAACAAACTGCAAATGAGATTGCGGAGGCAAGTCTCCACCCCATCGCCAACCTTGAATGATGCCAAGCTCCACCCTTCTTTTCAACAAACGACCAAGGCCTTCCACAAGAAGCAGAAAAAGATACGGAGAAAGAGGATCCCCTTGGCGCAAACCCCTAGAGGCACCAAAAAGTTCAGAATGATCTCCATTTATCAAAACTGAGAAGGAAACAGATGTGACACAGCTCATGACCCATTGGATCCACTCCTCACCAAAACCAAAAGCAACAAGGATCTTCTGCAAAAAAGACCATCTAACCCTGTCATAAGCCTTAGCCATATCCAGCTTAATGAACATAGCCTTCTCATGGGAGTTGTCCATGGAGTGGATGGTCTCCGTAGCAATGACAACCCCATCAAGAATATGCCGACCTGCCACAAATCCACTCTATTCCTCCGAGATCAATACTTTAAGCCACTTCTTCAGTCTCTCAGCCAATAACTTTGAGATGATTTTATAAGCCACATTGCAAAGAGAGATAGGCCAAAACTGAGATAACCTATCAGCCCCTTCACACTTGGGTATGAGAGCAAGGAAGGTGGAGTTCAGAGCATGAAGCATCTGTTTATTCCTTTGGGACTCAAGGACAACAGCCAGAAGATCCAACTTTATGATATCCCAGAATTCCTGAAAAAATTCAATCGGGAAACCATCGGGACCAGGAGCTTTACCCTTCTTCATCTAAAACACAATCCCCTCCAGCTCATCAAGAGAGATATCTTTCATCAAATACTCATTCGCCTCCCTGGAGACCAACTGAGGAACACAAGAAAGAACCTGTGCTTCCTCAACATAGCCCCCTTGTGAATCCTCCCTAAATAAAGTAGCAAAATACTGAGATGCCTCAGCAGAGCTTTCTTGAAACGAGGCAAGACGTTCACCCCTATCATTCACCAGAAAAGGAATGGAATTACCATGCCTCCTATCCTTCACAGAATTGAAGAAGAAGGCGGTGTTTTTATCACCTTCCTGTAACCATTCAACCCGGGCCTTTTGCTTCCAATAGATTTCTTCCCGCAATTCAAATTCCTCAACCACTTTCAAAGTCTTAGCCTCCTCCCTTAGAAGATCCTCAGAGGCCCCATTCTCACGAATCAACCGCGTAATATTATTCAACTCCTCCTGTGCGGCAACCTTAGCATGAAAGATATTACCAAAACATCGCCGATTCCACCTTTTAAGCTGATATTTGACAAACTGAAGAAGCTTGGAGAATGTGTACATTGCCGTACCAAAAGTTGGTCTACCAATCCGCCACCACTCAGCCACATAATCATGAAGAGTGGGATCCCGTAACCACATAAGCTGGAACTTGAATGAGGGAGACCGAGGCCCCCGTGCAGAGATAATACTAAGCTTAATAGGCCAATGATCAGAACCTCTCCAATCAAGAATTTCAGATCGAGTGGACCATAAGTTTCCAACCCAATAACAGGAAACCAAGAAACGATCTAGCCTCTCAGCAACACAACTCTCACCAATTCTCCTATTATTCCAAGTGAAGCGACCATTACTAGGTAGAACATCAATAAGATTTAATTCAGAAATGCTATCTCTGAATAACAGAGCAGAAGGCTCCAACCTAGGAATTCCACCTCTTTTCTCAGACAATTCCACAATAGCATTAAAATCGCCAGCCATAACCCACGGATGGTAAGGAGCTAAGCTACGAACAAAACGAAGATGGGACCATAGAAGTTGTTTACCCAGAAACTCAACAGGAGCATACACATTAGAGAGGAGAATACACTCACCAGTCTCATACCAAGAGGCGACAAGGGATATAGAGGATCTAGAGGACATCCACCATAGGGGGAAAATCTTCCGAGGGTTCCAAAAGCAAGCCACCCCTCCAGAAGCACCAAGAGCCCCCACACACTGGCATTCACCATATTTCCACAGCTTAGGAGCCATGGCCAACATATTATCTATAGATAATTTAGTCTCCTGAAGAAAAAGAACATCCGGAGAATGATTCCTAACCAAATCACGAACAACTTTTTGTCGAGGGCCACTGTTCAAGCCCCTTACATTCCATGAGAGAACAATCATTTCTGGGGGCATGAAAAATGTGAATCAAGAGTCTTGACTGACCCTGCCTCCACCAAAGTTTCCCCAGTTAATTTAATCTTCTCCATATCCTTTTTCCTTCCCAGCTTGGAAGTCCTGTCACCAACCCCTTTCTTCAGTTCATTTTGCTGAATACCTAAACGAGAGGAGGCCAAAGAGCTCTTCCCCACATCCTTGCCACCTTTCAGGGGCAATGGGGAGCCACCTCCACCACTCTTCGAAGCTCCAATAGAAGATTCTTGTTCAGTCTGGACAATCAATTGTTGATCTGTATCCATCTGCCCAACCCCAATCTCCTGCACATCCTGCATGGCCTCCAATGGTGGCCCATCCTGTCCTGTACCCAAAGTTCCCTGATCCAAGTTCAGCAACCCCGGATTCACTTCCTCCTGGCTGAGATCATCCAGCACCTCAAACCTATTAAAAGTTTCATCATCCTGCCTCTCCCTCAAGGTCCGCTTCTGGCCCCGATTCCTATTGCGAGCCTTAACAGGGACATAACCATCATCTCCATTACCATCACCCGGAATAGGCTCCTTACCATTATCAGTCCTAGGAGGATTACGAGAAGGCTGAGAAGGTTGGGGCCCCACAGGCTTAGCCCTAGGGCACCTACGCTGCAAGTGACCATATTCATGACAAAGACGACACCGAAAAGGTAGGGTTTCGTAATCTAGCTGTTGAACCCAAGTATATGATCCAGCACTCACTTCAACAGAATCTGGTAGTGGCTTGCTTAAATCAATTTCTACACAGATACGAGCAAAATTCATTACCTTTTTGTACTGCGTCTGTTGTGAAGACCCAATAGGTTTACCGAGCATTGAAGCCACCAAATGCAACATGTCATCCCGCCAACACTCAAATGGAAACCACGGCAACCGAACCCAAACTGGAATCCGACTCGGTATTGCCTCAATCGGGTTGAAGCCAGCATGCCATGGCTTGATAAACAAACCCACCTGGTTATAAAAATAGGGGCCACCCTCGAAGACCTTATTCCGATCTGCCATGCAATCAAAAGAGACCATAAAAAAGTTGTTCGCAAGGAGCCTAATCTCCATCTCCCCCTCCGGCATCCAAGTCCGTTGAGCCCAGGATTCCAAAAAATGCAGCGAGACTCTCAAACCCATGAACTTGCAATAAAAAGAGTGCCTTGAATAGTATTCAATATCATCTGCAAGCATTTCCATCGGGATAATCAGCTTCGGTCGCTCTTTGCATCTTTCCAAACACCCATTAATCTTCGTAATTCGGGAACCATTAACCGATCCTAGATCATTCATCTCCATCTCTGAAGAAAACAGCGTATTATCAAAAACATTCACTCCATGCGCCGAAGGCTTCGAACCAAATGCTGAACGGAAATCCAATTTGGGGCTAACCCCAGATGTTTCCCCACCCGGCATAGCAAAAAACAAGATCCCCAGCAGGCATGCAAACCCCCAGGACACTTTAGCAAGAAATGGAAAAAAGAAAAGACCCCAAGGGCAGGATCAAAACCCTTCCACCCACAAGCCACCCAAACAGTAGCAAGAAGGCCTCCAGAAAAGAAAAAAAAAAACCCCACCACCACAGCCCCGATAGCTTCAAAACCCCCCCCCACAACGCAGAAGCGAGCAACACACAGAGAACGAGCTAGGGCACGATCGCCCTAGCTCGGCTTGCAGAGCACGCAAACGCCATCATCATCTCAACAAATCGTCTGTCTCATTAATAATATATGATTTTAGTTGTAGTGGAGATGTGGATTTAAAGGTGTGAGTGACCATTATAATATATTCCATTAATTCAATGAATCTTCCAAACCTTTTTTTCAAGTATTTGAATAATATAATAATCTCGGCTACCTAAATTTGCCAACTCTTTTTTCAAACTAATTGAATTATCCCTCGTCATATTTAATAATATTTGATATGAAAAAATACATAAAGTTGAACTTTATAGCGCGTCTCACATCATTAGGAACAATGACCTTGAAAGACCCCTTATTTCAATAGATAAAATTCCCTTACATAAAACCATATTAATGGAATAAACCTTCCAATTGAGAAAGCATGGTACCTATGGATGGATGGAGGTATTGGCAAGGCAAGTTATAGTAGAATTTACAAAGGATTAGTAGTTACAATTGTAAGAGAAGCAAGGCATCAAGTGCCTAGGTATCGATCATCTAGAGCCATAACCATGACCATATACTTTTTAGATAGCAAACCTTTAACATCATAACAATCCAAAATTCAAATATTATTTTATGCATTCAAATAATTTTACAACTGTTATTATAGTTTGTAAAGTTTATTAAATATGATTATTTCACCAACATATCTTGATTTTTATTTTTATTTGTAAATTTAAAATTATTAAAGAGCATATTTGTTTGATTTGTAATAACCTTAAAATATGAAAATAGATTATAAACATATAAAATGAACAAAATATTATTTTATATTAAATTATATGAAAAATGTTGTGAGTTGTACTTCATCTCTATAATAGAAGTCATTGCTTCATAGGAAAAGTGAACCTAGGGTTTAACTTGGATTAGTCAATTTCCACTTACAAAACTTTAGAATTTAGATTGGACAAGGGTATGAGATTGACTTGCAACCTAAAATGTGGGTCAATCAACCCTAGATCTAAATTATTTGGGGGTTTGAAATTGATTTTTGATGAAATGCAATGATGCAACTAGTTAACTAAAAACTAATAGACAAATTTGCACTCCAGAAAAGCATAAGGCAAACACTAATATACCTAGGGTTTAAATTTGAGCCTAATCTAGGTGGAAAAGGGTGCCTAGGGTGCCCTATACTAGGGATCTAAAACTAAAATTTGACTTCACAATCCTCAGGTCCTAGCTATATGGCTTCTTCTTTCTAGGTATTGTTGTAGGATCTTCATTTGTTACTAATATAATGGAGTTTTTGTATCTTGTCAAGTTGTAGGGCTTGAATGCATAAATGAGAAAATTATCTTTAATATCCTCCCAATCTTCTTTAGATCTATAACTTGCACTTTCAAAAGGAGAGGAAGGGTTGTGCCATATAGGGGCTTACCTCAGTCAAACCTTTTGTTAGTATTTCTACCTCCACAATGGAAAAATTGATGATGAAGAGAGCTTATCCTTTTGAGGGATAGAGGCTAAATGACAATGGAGTAATGAATTGACAACTTTTTGTAACTTGCCACTCAAATTTGATCTCCTTGATGAACTGAATTCATGCTCATTACCTTCAAGGATTGATTGCAATTTGGCTTGATTTGATTTGATGACCTACAATTTTTAGTACACATAAAATGTATGTAAACATGAACATAAACTCACATAGCATATGAAATGGTGCTTGAATGATGAAGTACTGCAATAATCTTGATAATTTTACTCTTGACTACCCTTGATTGATTTTAAGGTCTTCAATTTGCTCAATTCTTTCCCTTCTTGCTTTTAGGATTTCAAATGATGAAATGACTATGTATTTATATGCAATTGATCTATTTCCCAAAAATTAAATCTCGATATCCAACAATTAGGATTTAAATTTCAAATAATAAATTTCCAACACCGACATATTTAATTTTGGGGCCATTTTAAGAGGAAAACGGTGCTAAGGGTGCCCTTGTCTAGATCTACTTTTTGGGATTTGAAGTGTTGGGGATAAAATATTAAATGCATACTTAGGTTTTGCACATTTGGTTTTCCGATAATTGATAGAATGGGTCACAAAATGCATAATTTAGGAAATTAGGTGCATAATTAGGTCCAAGTACATAGGAGGGAGTAAAACCTAGTGTGAAATTGTCAAGGGTGACAATTTATGATGCTAAATTTAGCCCACTTTAGTGAGAGTATGAACTTATGCTTAGACTCACACTAAAGTATAAATATGTCAAGAGGGATTCAATTATCCAAATATTGAAAGGATAAGATGGCAATGAATCTAGGGGGAAGCGTGCAAGACCCCAAGATTCAATACCTATGGAAAATCAATATGAAGGACAAAGCAACATGCATGTATGAAATGTAATGCAACATGACAACATAAAACATGTAGGACAAAAACACAACACATAATAAGAAATCAAAACATAATTCCAACAAAATAAACACAAGGTTAGTACTACAAAGGATTCGAGTTGGCAAGGAAAAGAAACCTCAATCTTAAATTTGTTTCAAATTCCAAACACCATCTATCAAATGTGTTGTTTAAACAAAATGGTTCTCTCATAAGGATGTTAAATCACTCATGAGCTACATAGATCCATTCGCTAGCAAGCTGTTTTGTGCTAGGTGTCTGAATAATATGATGGGTTATGCAAGGCTAGCAAGTTGTGTTATACTACGACACTCATTAAACAGATGGCTCCATTGGCAAGCAAGTTGTGTTATGCTAGGTGTCCATGTTAAAAATTCTCTAAACTCATAGACCAACAAACTCCATTATGCTAGGACTATGCAAACCACACTTCAAGGAGCACACAAAAGTCACCTCATGGGGTGCACAAAGGACAAGTGAAAATCACCTCAAGGGTTTCACAAATTTTAATGCCATGAGGGATGAAAAATGCTTAACGTCATAGGGGATGAATTTGTAACAATGCCTCAAGGGGCGTTATAAACAAAACCACCACCAAAGGGGTATGTCAATAAGTCATCTCACAATACATCTATGAAATGGCTAGGGGATATTCCCCCCGCATTAAAATGTCAACATACTTGTATGTTGGTATTTTAAGGAAGAAAAGGGGAAGAGGAGATCCTTGAAAAGAATGCACACCTTTGAAAACTAGTTGTCCTTTCCCCCCAAGTGTAGAGACAAGGAAAACCATGCAAGAGACTATCGTGTTGCTACCATGAATGAAATATGGTTGCACCTAAGATTGTACCACCATGAATGGCAACAAGAAATCATGATGAACTAAAAATACCACATAGTAAGGAGCAACACCATAGAACAAAGATCATTATTGTTTAGAGTGATTAGGTACATCAACACATGGAAGAGAACCACAATAATTAATTCATTATATTTTATTACTCAAGGCTTGGTATTCATTGGTAGAATAACCATGCACTCGATGATATGCACAAAAAGAGTTGTTTTTATAAAAAAAAATCATCTTTTCGAAGGAAGAGTAATCAAGTGGGTATTGAGAAGCTTCGACAAAATATGCTCTTGCTTAGTAGTAGGAGACATTCCTTTCTATGGTAAAGAAAATCATGCTCGCTTATGATGAGATGTCATAAATATAGTATATGATAAAGCATTAGATGAAGATGGGGACGAAGGTTGGAAACCTAGACCCTATTTAGAAAATTCTGGTATAGACTTCACTTGATCCTTATCATTTTATTCTATATTTTCATTTATTTGTTTTAAGAAATAATTTTGTATCCAAGCCCATAATATCATTCCAAATAGATGAAGAAATATCATTTATGTGCTCATGAGAAGAATTGGTTCTTTCATGAGAACACAAATCAAATATCCTTCCAAATAGATGAAGAAATATTATTTATGTGCTCATGAGAAGAATTGGTTCTTTCACGAGAACACAAATCATATATAAGTTTTTAAAGTTAGGCATCTTCAACACATGAGGGACAAAAGTTAAAAATCCCCCATCACCATTATTGGATGATGTATTTGGATTTGTTGATATAGAACAAAATTGAGCAAATGAAACACAAGGCTCCTTAGGAGTAGATTATGAGATTTTGTACTCTCCCATAAAATAGGGTGTAAAATCTAATGAACCCCAATCATCATTTAATATTTTTTTATACATGAAATAAAATCATGATTATCTTCAATATGTATAGGCTTTACCTTTGAAGATGGGATAAAATTATTAAGAGAGTTGGAAGTTTATGATCATCTTGGACTTGTGAATAATAACTTTGCCCATCCACTTTAACTGTATATATCTTGTTATTATATTTGTACTTCATCTCATGGTTGAGAGTAGATAGGACTCCCTTCATAGCATGAATCCATGGTCTACCTAGGAAAAGGTTATATGAAAGAGGACCTAGCATAATATTTATAGGGGTAGGCAAAATTATGGGTCCTACCTTAATGGGTAGTGTTCAATCATCTCTAATGGTTTCTTACTAACATTATCTAAGCCACAAATAGAAAGATCATTAATTTATATAAGATTTAAGTATCCACACCAATTTTATCTATAATATCAATGCTACAAACATTAAGACCTGATCTATTATCTATGAGAGTGCATCTAACCCCAACTTTATTAATGACTACCATTATCATTAAGGCTTCATGTTTATTTTAGATCTCAAGTGAGGGTAATTCATGTTGATGGAATGTAACATCCAACTTTATTTCTTGAATACACTCAAACAAGGCTGCTACATCATTTGGCTTGACAAAAGTTGAGAAATCAATCTTCTACAAAGCCTCTTGGAGACTCTAGTGGTATGTAGGTAATGTTTGAATCAAGTCCCAAAGGAAGATCTTTTTTGGATTATTATGAAGTTTCTCAACAAGATCATATTCTTTACCACTACACTAAGGAATATTGGGTGGGGATGGAAGATATGGTTGAGTTAATGGGATGAATATTGGTGTTTGTTTTGATTGCTTATTATTTCTATTGTTATATGGTGAACTCCACTTCTTATGGCACCTTGGGCAAGTAACACAATGAAAACCTAGTAAATAGGCATAATGTGTAGTAGGAAATCACTCTTATATATGATTCCATGCATCAATCCATTTATTGAAATCATCTTATTCAATTATCCTTCATCCATCTCATCCATCACAAAAAAATCACTCTCATCCCCTTTCTTTATCTTCCCACCCACCAATTATTATTATCCTTCTTTCATACACCATCCCCCTCTAACCACTCTTCATATTCCACTCTCATCACCCCACAATCATTTATCACTTCAACCTCTTTTATCATCTTTCTCACTTCATGAGACTCCCCATTATTAACACTCCCCTCCCATCCCACCATCCCTTCAAGGATTGATTGCACATGATAGCCCTTCCCTAATTTTATGCTCCAACTAGGACATCCCCTTGCTAACATTTCATAAGGAATGGTTATCGCATATATCCCCACTATGGCATGACCTACTCACCTTCATCTATTATCACATTAAATCCCTTTGATTCCTTACTTTATGATTTGGTCCTTGTTTTAAATTCTCCCCTCTCCATCGATTCCCCATGTCTGAAAACCAAAAAATAAAAAAAATAGTAAAGATATAAAAGTATCCTCTAGTGAAAATGAAATTTATTGCACCTTATACAAGAACCATGATGAAACCTTTCTTGTGCTCATCATGTGTAAAATAAATCATCTGTGTACCATTAAAATTGGGGGTAAGTTATCTAAATTGTTTTACCATAGCTATCTCTCCCATTCCACCATCTATCATATCTAAATGATCCATTTATCCCACCTAATCCATCCTCCCTTTGACCTTGACAAGGACTATGGTACAAACTTAAAAATATGCTTTTGCAAACTCTTGAAATGGCTATCCTTTGGCCATACACCATCTAAAGTCACACCATCACCAATATTACACTATCCAATACCCTATCTTGGTTAAAACATGTTATCTCATTATGACATGGTCCTTGGAGATCTCCCCTTAGATTCCCCAACTCCTAATCCCTCAACCATTACATCCCTTCCACCTACATCCTTGTCTCTAGGTTTGGGTTTTCCCTTTTCATTAGTTCTGCTATTGAGATAACAACTAAGAATTTATCCTAGCCTAATCCAAATATAAAAAATGATCCCTAAAACACTCCATTCATGTGAAAGTGCCAAAACCAAGCAAGTCCTACTATACATACCACACCAATCCTACAACATGCATAGGTTGTGTTCCTTATCTTGATACAAAGTGTGTTTAATCCTAAATCAATCCAATCATCATCAATGGGATACATAATTTCTAATCCTCATATTTTTCTTATTTTTAACAACACGATCCTAGGATATGCATTGTTCTTATCATTAACATTGTTGTTTGTATCATCATCATAATCACAATAGTCAATTGGTTCATAGATTGACAAGGGGAAAAATATAATCCTATCCCATCCTTTTATCCTTAATCCAAAAATAAACATCCCCTCCACTCCCATCCATCCATTATGTCCTTCGCATCCACTACCTTGGATTCAATGTTGCATAGCTTATCAGATCATGTGTTGTATGGATGTTTTTTTGCTTTCTTTCTTGTGTCTACTCAGTGATGATAGTCTTGGTGCTCCATGCATCACACTTAGTCACCATCAATATCCATATGTTGGTGTTCCTTGACAACATGCTCATTTAGATCATTATGTTATTTGTAACTTGTATGTTTTTTGTGTCAATCTATATGCACATGGAGCACCCTCATCATGATCTCTTATATCATGGTGCATAACACTAATGTTACAACAAATAGTAGGTTAATATTTGCACACAAGTTACTTTAACATTTATTAATACTCCATTTTCTAGCATTCTCATTCCTTTTTCCATTCTACTACATCCTCTAGCCTCCTTTATCCATTCATTTATCCTCTAACCATAAATTGTGTTTCATTGTGACTATACTAAATCCTTGTGATACATCATCATCAAGCATGTACACCCATGAAATATAGAATCATCTAATCCAATCATCCAAGTGACATCAATCAGTATATCTAATCCTTATTCATCAATGGTTTTATATCAATGGCACATACATCACCCCATATGACATATCTCAAGTAATCTTTCATCCAGAATGGCACATCTTCTTATCTTCCCTTGTCTTTTCAAAAGACCCCGTAGGCCCCATTTCTCCCATAGGCTCTCTTGAGGGGGAATCACCTCCATCATCATCTCTACATTTTATTATTATTTGACACAACACCACTTCTAATCATAATTTCATATTAAAGAGGAGGAAAATGTAGACACCTAAGTTTTTCCTAGTATAACATTAACTAAATGTTTAAGTTATTTAGCTAATCTAGTGCACCCAATGTAATCACACACCTAATTAAATAATCTTATTATTTAATAATATTTTTCCCTCTCACATATAATTAGATAATTTTATTATTTACTTATCCTATTTCCACCTCATGTTGCTAAAATAATTAAATAAATGTATTATTTAATTTAATTATTTTCCCTCCATTATTTTCAAGAATAAAGGATCCACTAATTGTATTTCACTCCTAGTTTTTTATGGTTGCAACATATTACTATTTTTGGCGAATGCAATCTTAGAGTCAATTGCATCATAATTTTCACGACTTCTTCATTTGAACCTAGATTGTCAACATATCTCTTCACAATCTGTCAAGGCCATTTTTATTGTTAAATTCAATTTACATCAAGTCTACATGTTCTCTTTCTTCATTTTATTTCTCTACTCATATAAAATAATTATATTCTTGCATTTCCTAGATTATTGTACTTTCTATGTATAGGTCAAATCTATTAGCCTTAGTATTTTATTTATGGTCTAAATATTATTTATGTTAATAGTTAGTAGAAAGAAAGAAGTAGTGGTGTATAAGCATACTAATCCTAAAAGAAATATTATATCAACCAAATAAAAAATTTGTATTTATGGGTGTTCTCAAGCATTGATTTCATATTTGCATTGTCATAGTTTCAAAAAAAGTCATTTTAGGCCCAATCCGCAATCATATAGTTTTGTGTCATTGTATTTGTATCCAATTAGCATAGAAATTTGAACATAATGTTTATGAATCCTAAACATTATCATGTGCCTAAATTTTATTTTATATTTTATTGTAATATGTAACATTCTAGCTTAATTGGACTATGTACTAAAGGATTTAATCTTGTGACAAGGAGGTTACCTAGGTAATTATTGATCCTTGTAGTGTTCATGAATGAAGTTGCATCATGTTTTGTGATCTACATCTCAATTTGCATCTAAGAGTGGTCATTTTACACATTTGAGGGAGATGTACCCAATTATAAGGTTGACTCTTGGTTTTAATCATTTAATATGGGGCCCTTGATTTAACACATGTACCTAGGGTGATGTACTACATTTTATAATGGAACAATCTTTCGATATGTTTTTTCTTATATGAAGGTGGTCAAAATAATTAGAGGATAGTTAGTTAGTAGCTAAATAATGAGTGAAAGATAACAAGTCAACTTGATTGGTTACAGAAAATAATTTTGGAGATCCTCATAGATGTATATTGTATTGAAAGTCGAAATCCTAAATTATATTTAAGCTCTTGAAGATTATGATGTAATTATGTTTTTGAATCAATAAACCAATCTCATTGTATGATTTTTTATAATTTGTTGTGCAAAGTTGAGTGTTATAATTTAGTTTATGGTCAAATAGTCAATAACTAAACCCTCCAACCACTACATCAAATAGTATCAAGGCTTAAAATTGAATCCTCAAAGGTAAAGATTGAAGAGAGTCCTCTAACACCAAATTGTTGGGTACAAGATTCATTTAAGAGTTGCAATATGGTTGTGAATATATTGTTGATTGTCAACTAACTTGCACCAAATTATATAAGGAGTAAGATACCTCCATGAAGAGTGGATAGAGATCAAGGTGTTCTCCATCTTGCAAACAAATTTGAAGAGATGTCTAATCTAATGAGGAGTGTCTAAATTTGATGGGCTTCTATTGAAGAAGATAGAAGAAGAGTTCATACAAGCACTCTATCAATGCTCTCTTACACCCATCGTACTATACATATCAAATGGAAAAGTGTATCATACAAGGAATATCCTGAATTATTGCAAGGGTGGAACCCCATTCCATGAGCCCGCCCAATTTACAACACATTAGAAATATTAAATTGTTACAAGAATTATAAGGTATACAACACCTAATCCTCGCAATGGAAACATGTTTTCACATTTTATTTCATATTTGATATCTCTAATTTTAATATTGCTTCATTTGGAATGCATACATCTAATATTGTAGGCTTCCCAACAATCTAAAATTTAAATCCATTTTTTTTAATAAAAACAATTAGATGCATAATTCCATTACTCTATTTTTTTTTATGTAAAATATTTTTATAAAATTTTAACATCAAAATATTTTTTAAATAAAATTATCACATATATATTCAATTCTTTTTCAAAATTGCAATAATTTGATATTAAATACATTATATTTTGTATACATTTATGAAGTGTATGTGGCATACAACTTATTGTGAAACTCTATTATTAAATTGCATGTGTGCGCTTGAGTTTAAACCCCAAAACCAATTCAAGAATAATTTCTAACTATAAAATCCTAGCTATGATCATCTAACAAGCTAGTAATTAATATTTGTAATTTGTGAGTTAGAGTTAGCTAAAACTTATTTCTTTCTTTCTTTTTTTAAGATAGTCATTTAAATATTATAAAAAATAATTAAAAAAGAGGTATAATTATTTATTGAATTTCAAATTTATTTTTTAAATTTTTAATTAAATATTTTGAAATAGAAATTATGATTTTCATAGTAGAGGTTTTTGTTTGAAAAAAAATATTAAAGTTTTTATAGAGATATTTTTTAATTATTTAAAATTAGATAATGTTATGCATTTAAAATATATATGGGTATGTGCAAGACCATCATGGAAAAAACAGGTCCTTATGTGGCAAAAAATTCAGAAAAATCAGTGTTAGGAAACTTGACGTAAAAATTTGAATAAGTTATCTATATTATTTCAAAAATATGTAAGAATAGAATCTGTATAAAATTAAAATTAGTTTCTAAACTACTAGGTTTATTTAAAAATAAATAAAATCTATTTGGTGAAAATTTGAAATTTCAATGCAGAGTACTTAAATTCCAGTGGAAAAATAAGAAGTAGGTGTTTGTCTGACCACCCTAACCATAATAAAATGATAATATTTTTTTATAATATTTAATAAATAAGTAGAGGACTCATGTCCGGATGTGATGTATTTTTTGTAATTTTTTTTCCAATAAATAATTAATTATGAATTTTTTATTACAACTTTTAAAAATATAAAACTTGTATGTCCGACCACCTTAACTTGGTCAAAATTCATGAAATTTAATTTTCTTTTAATCCTATAGTATGTGAAGCATAGAATGTGACGCTGTTTTGGATTTAAAAATGTCATACCATTTGAAAGTTATAGATGTTTTTGAAGCCTATTGATTAGGACTTTAGTTGTAATTCTAATAGAAAATAAATAATAATTATTGATTAAATTCAAATTAAAGAATAATTTATATTGGTGGAAAGCTGAGAATCTCCTCTAAAACCCTTTTTGTTTCATCAATTTTGGGTTAAAAAAATGTCGTCAGCCACATACCCTACAAATACCCATAATATTGCCACTTTTTGGCCCCTCATGATCCTGCACATACCCATATATTCATTCTTAAAATATAATATAATTTAAAATTTTCAACCTTAAATTATTATCAATTATACATAGTAATAGTATTCCAAACATAATTATTAGATATGTAATAAAAAAATTAGACAATATTTATACAGTTAATAAGAAAAATTATAGCCACTGTTAAAATTTGATATAATTTTAGAATTTCACTCCTAAACTATTATCAATTATGAATAGTAAGAGTATTTCAAACATAAATATTAAACATATCACATAATAATGCGAAAAATACTCAACGTAGATGAGAATTCACAATTAGCTCACACCTCTCTTGATAGGAAATCAAATTTTGGAACAGGATATGACTATCCTCAAGCTTCATTTGTCAGGTATCGATGCATTGGTAGCTCAATGTTAATTTTTGTGTTATTCAATCAAGGGGGCTTATACAATGTTCTCTAGAATCTAAGAAATAAAAATTAAATTTCAATAATTGGGTTTCACATCACTTCTAACCCTAGATACAATTAGATCTTCAATCTAGATGTATCTTTCACCATTAGAAATAATTTATAACATCAAATATTAAAATGTTTGGAGATGTTTTTTCTTAAATATAAATCTTGTTTATCAAGAAAGATCAAAAGATGAGTAAAAAAGAAGGTTATGGGTCCTAATTATGAAAATTTATTGATTGAATAAATGCTAGAGAAGACAAATGCCAATTTAAAATGTCCTTTGCTTAGCCAAATTACTCACAACACTAAATATAAAATGTTATATTCAATGGGATTCAAATTACATTTACATATTTTAGACACCCTAGTTGTAATTTAATGGTGTACCATACTTAATAATCAAAATAAAATAATGCTCAAATTTACTACACAAAATGACATATAGTCAACAGACAACTAGTTTCATTAACACATCCATCAAATACTCAACATTCAAACTCACAAAAAAATTCAACCAATGGACAAGAATTCATGAAGTTCGTTCTAAATTATTCTATTGAATAACTTTTTTAGTACCAACATATATCTCTCTTTTACAAGTACAATTCATGGCCTTTTATAGGTGAAAGCTCTCAAAATTTGGTTACAATCTAGTGGCTATGATTCATCCATTGCCAACAATCATGATTGAATTATATAGAATACATGACCATTGATTATCTCATTGTATATTCTCTAATCAAACTTGCAGTCTAATGTTGGAGATACAATGCCAAAATTTTAAAATATGCAAAAGGTGGGATCTAGATCCAAAGCAAGGTTGTTATAAGTTCAACTAGTTCCTTCTCTATCTAATTCTATGATGTCTATAATAATCACCTCTTTGTCCTTTGAAGCCTCCCTTAATCTATATTCTATATAATTTTTCAAGACTATTCATTTTCGCTTCCTCAAGCTTTGCAATAACCATATGTCAAAAACAATAACTTTCAAAAGAGGCTAGTCCAAGTTCCTATTTTCTTTTCTTTTGGAATACATTTTCCATATAGCCAAAGCATATTCTATATTTTCACCATTTTATTTAACATTTTTTAAGTCAAGTATATGGTTGTTCATCAAAATCTGACTATTCTTAATAAAATACTCATAACAATTAATTTGTATTGTAAATTAATTTAATCTCAAGAAAAGATTACTTGATAAATAACTATTTTTAATATAAAATTAAATAATGAATTAAATATAATTTATGAAGAAATTTGAAAATTGATCATATTTGACTATACTCTATCCTAACTATTAATTAAATTTATCCTTCACCTTTATCCCCCACTTTAATTAAATAAATAATATTATTTTTTTAATTAATTTATCTTTCATCTTTATCCCCCACTTTAATTAAATAAATATTTTTTATTTATTTAATTAATTTATCCTTCCACATCACCCTTCCCCAATAATTAATTAAATAATTTATTATTTAATTAAATATTGAGAAACACATGACTAACTAAGACATTTTCTACTTTCCTTGAATCTAGACACTTACCCAAAAATTCAAACTAACTTTTCAACCCATCCATCAATTTTATACTACATCTCCAAATCCTAAGCATTTAGATAAGGATGTTTCCCTAATTCAATTCTAAACCTATCCCTTATCTCTCATGTGACACTTGTCACACAACTACAACTTTTGATCCAAGCTCTAATCCTTATTCAATCCTATCCATCCATTAACCAATCCAACTTGGCCCTTGATTTCTCTCATGGAAATTTTATATATGAGAGGTCACTCACCCCATTTGGGTAAATATTCTCTCATCCTATTGTTCTGATGTGTTTTCTATTGAATCTTCCATCTTCATACACTCATGCTAACCATTTGATCTATCATCATATCAATCCTATCATCATGATGTCGGTTTGATAAGAAACCACATTCCTCCATCAATGTATCAAAGGAGAAATCAAGTGGAGATCCAAGCTCTATTTGAGGAGAAAAAAGGGTTTTAGGTGAAGGTATTTTGTGTATTACATTGTCTTCTTTGTTATTTACCTTCAATATTTTTCTTATCCTCATTTTGGCACACCCAATTGGACTCCATCCTTGTTTAATTCTATTTTTTGAAGCTTTTTCTAACCCCCATATTACTTGTTTTGAAGTTCTTTTATGCAAAGAAAAATTTAGAGCTAACTTTTACAAGTTGAAGGAAAAACCCTAGTTTTCAAAGATTTCATCATATCTTTCACACGGTTGTGTATTTTTTCTACAAAATTTTCACTTAAGGTTTTGGATGATCTTAGGATGCTCCAGTAAAAAAATTAGTTTCAAATCATTAGTATTTTGTGAGTTATTTTCATTTTTTTATTTTTTTTATAAATCTGGTATTTATGTCAAAAACAAGTGAATTTTTCAAAAAATATATATATTTATGGAAATCTTTCAATAATTTAATATGGATTTTTTCTTTATATTTTTATTTTTGAGGTCAAAAAAAGACTAAAAATTAGGTCCTTGTCAACTAGGGTTTTTTCATAAATCTTCTTTCTAGGAAATTTTTAGATATTTGTATATATTTTGAAAAGATCTCATAATTTTAGTAGGGTTTCTTCTTTGCATTTTTTATTTTGGAGTTCAAAATATTATAAATAATCAAATCTAATTGACTATGTGAAAAGAAAAAAAAATTATGAAATTGTAATCTTGTGATAAGCACACCTTTTCTTTATATCTATTTTGTTGCATTATACCATTATTTTCTTATCTTTTCAGGAGTTTTATTGTCAGCTATAATACATTTTCTTGCTACCATATTCGCTACTTCAAGACCTTTGTGAAACTACTAACACATTTGTGTTGCAACTACGTTTGTCCAAGGCATTATCATTTGACTAGTCTTAGTTGCACACTTCTTTTTCTTAAGGTTAATGAACTTTGTTTGTTATGTCTTTGGGTGAGTGGTTTGTATGCTCTCCTCTTGCACCTTTGTGTGATCATGAGGATCAAAGACATCACTTACTCTTTTTTTTCTTTTCATTGTTATCCCAAGGAACCCAATGTGTATGCTCTCCCCTTGTGCTTCGTGAGATCTTGGATGACCACAAAAATTTGGATCATTCCTTTTAGGAGGCATACCTATGGATTTCATCACCCTAGAGGATGGTCTCAACTCTCATGTTTGATAGATTATAAGAGCGGGAGGTGAATCAAAAGACACCTATCTTGGAAGTGGAATATTGTCAATATGAGCTAAACCTCCAAGAACTTTATACCTTGGAGAAGTGAAGATGGAGATTAGGTTACCCTCTTCTCTTGGTTTTGTAGTATTAATTTATTTAATCTACAAATTGGACCTCGTGTGCCCTTATCTAACCCACCTTCCAATCTCTTCATCCAAATCCACTTATCCAATCACTCAAACCCATCTATCATCCTTTCAATCTAATCCCTTATCTATATAATTCTTCTAAATCCTTCCAACCTTATCCCTCATCCATCAAAACCTTTCCAATCCAATCACTTAGCCAACCTAATCCTTCACCCATCTATTCACTCCAAGCCTCTCCAATCCAAACTTTTCTTAATCCAAATCCAATTTCATTCTTCGTCCTCGTCCTTAGGTCTTATTCTTATAATCCCCAATAAATTTCTAGTTCATCCTAATTTCCATCCTCATCCAAAATCAATCGAAAATTCCCTTTTCCAATCAATCCTCTACCATTTCCAACCATCTAATATATTTTCCATATACAAATTTCAAGGATTGGTTTGACAATATGGTTATGGAAGTTAAAGCATTCACAAACACCCCTATTTCCTCAACATACCACGTATCAACACATTAACTCATCATCCTCACACTAAAACATACTAAACACCATCAACATACCCACTTACCAATTCAATCACATGACCATATACCAATCTATCATATCTTCATGCATGTCACCTCTAAAAATTAAATCAAATCACAATCCATCTCTTATTTCTTAGCCTTCCTCTTCCTTTGAAAAGGGAAACCAAACCCCGATGAAAAAATTCCCCCAACCCCATCCATACTCCCCTCTTATTCCTCACCTACATACAACCCCCATCCAACATCTATACCTCCATCTCCAATCTTGTACAACACCCCTATCACCTCCACCCACAATCCAAGCCCCTTTATACTAAAATCCTCCAAATCATACTCCCAATCCTCCATCTAATCATAACCCTCCATCTAAGCCTAAAACATCTACATATCTCACTCCCCAATCCCTCCAAGGAATCCAACCAAAGAAATCATTGCAAAATCCCCATCATAGTGTTGTGGAGCCATGTCACCCCACACCCATCATTCCTCCCAAAAATACTAACACCATGCAACCCATCAAAACTATTCAACCCCCATCTCCTAAACCCCATGAATATCCTATCCCTCCACCCACCCAACTAGAAGATTTTATCCACCATTACTCCCCCATCACAATATCCACACAAAATGAAAATAGTTGACCCCTTAGTCCAAAGCATGCTAGCATATGGATTATCCTCCATGTCCAGATTTAAACACACTATCCATCCCATCCAATCATCCCCCTCCATCTCATGATTCCCTCCCTTCCACTTCATCTCATGATCCCCCTCCATCTCGTGATTCTAACCCATGTTGAGATCTCATCCCATATCAAGAGCTATGTATACCTCCCATGCCATCTCATGATGCCTCTTCAAATCAAGATCAAAGTACACCTTCCATCCCATCCAATGGTCATTTCCCCTCTCATGATCAAGACACCCCTTCCTCTCCATGTCATGATTTGAATCCTTCTCAAGATTCCAACATCCTTCCTAATCTCTCTCATGATCCCTCCCCAAGTCAAGATCAAAGCATCTCTTCATCTCTATGTCATTATCCTAATCCTCCACATGATCCCATCACCTCTATCCAAGCTATCCATGAACTTCACATCTATCAAATGAGTTCTTCAGCCTTCATCCAATTTGGTTTCCTATAAGGACCTATCATCCCTTCCATGCCATATCCCCCTCAAAAGGGGCTTTTGTCTTGCTTCCAAAATAACAAATATCTCATTAGCAAAAGGATTTGGCTAAATATTAACTATAAACACAAAGGGTTAGGTCTCCATGAATAAGGCATATTGGAATCTATCCAAATCAAAGAAAATCAAAATTATCATGGCCTTGGATACCAACCTCATGCTCAAGACATTGGTATCCCTCCAAAATCCCAAATCCCTCCACTTAATTCCAAACATTCACATCATTTATCTTCCAAATCCATTTTGGGCCCTTATGTTCCAAAGCCCAATCCTTCATCCCTTCCATCCATCTTGAGTCCTTATATCCCTCCATCCACTATCCACATCACCACTATTTCAAAATCCTTTCATCTTATCATAAATCAAGATCAACCGAGGCACACATCCTTGAAATCCTTCCAGCATTCTACTTACATTAACCTATCCATAAAATATACATATAATATCTCTTTAAACCACCAATCCCATTCCTCTTGGAAGCAATTTGGATGCCAAATATAAAACGCACAAAGCCAAAAATCCACAAAAATCTAAGGATCAACATGTCCCCTCAAAAAGGCATGCCAAAGCAAAGAAACATATGATCCAAAAAAAAAGCTAAATCCAAAAGGCCATAAAGGCCTATCAAGAAAAAATCAAAGACAAAAACCATGTGGATTCCCAAGTTACTAGTAGAAGCAATTTGTCTTAAAGCTCAATCAAAATTGGCATCCAAATCTAATCCTCCAAAATCTTCCACCACTCCTTATAAAAATCCCCCATCTTTGAGATCCATTTTGGGCCCTTATATCTCAAAATCCATATCCACTCCTTTGTCTAAATCCAAAAATCCAAAATCCACTCTCCCACAACTCTACCACCCCTCAAGGTGTGTGTCAATGTTGATCTTGCCAACATCCCCATTTACTCATCCACAAGTCTTCCAACAACCCACCCATGATCCAACATCCACCCTTCATCATTTCATCCCTCTTATCCAATCCTTTGCATAGACCCTTATCCATTACATCCCCCTTATCATCATTCTACCAACACCTATGAGCATACCTCCAATTGTCTTCGTCCATTGTAGTACATCTTCAAGGGATACCATACATGGAATTAGACACTTGAGTCCTTCCTCCATATCCATATCATGCATCCACTATCTTCCAAATCCCATTATCCACATTCTTATTTTCATCCCTTTCCTTCCATACCATCCCAAAAATCCAAGAAAAAAGAAAAAAAAAAGTAAGGAAATCATTTTTCCTATGGTAGAAACAACTTCTTGTGATGCCTTAAGCAAGTACCATGATAAACACCTAGCAAATAGACATCATGTGTAATCTCCCCATCCTCTTGCATTCTACACTTGGGAAAAGCTTCATCCATGCTATCCAATTTACCTTATGCTATCCATATCATTCATCCCATATCCCTCATCCTATCCAACTCCATTCTTCTTTCCCATCTTTGATCTTGATAAGGAGTCTCCATGTTATTCTTCCATCCATATCCTTTATTATCCTCCATCCCATATCCCTCACACTATCTCTTTCCATCCTATCCAAATCCATCATCCCTTCCCTTCTTTGATCTTGATACAGCTAGGAACAAAATATCCATGCATACTTTGGACAATGGAAGTCTTACTTCCTCCACCATCCATATCCCCTATGCACCTATCCTTCCATCTCTTGCATCCCTTTATCATCTTCTATCCACCATTCCACTCCATCTAATTGTTTAAAAGAAAAATCAAGCATGAGCTTCAAGTCGGTCCTTTTAATATCATTTTTTAATCAAACTCTACATAAATTATTATATCATTGACCTCCTTCCAACTCACTACCTCTTTCCAATCACAATCTTCATCTTTCAAAACGTCACTCTTGGAAAATGGTTACAAAGGTTTCATATGATTCTCAATTTTCAAGAAAAAATAAAAACATCAAAATATAATGTTCTTTCTTAACACAATTAAAGTTTCTATTGTTACATATTTAAAAATAAAAATGTTAAAATGATTTTTTTTTTAAGTAATTTGAAAGTTAATTTGTTGAATATTTGATTTGAGAGTTAAGATTAAATTAATATGAATAAACTTCTATTTTTGAATTTCATTGATCTATTTTAATTAGTTGTAAGCATTAAATATTTATTTTATTTTCTCTGAAAATTAAATCACTCTCGCATAAATCATGCATTTGTTTTGACAATATGCTTTCCAAAATAGAAGTACAATAATAAAAATGTATCTCTCAAACAAAAGAGATTGAGAGTTTTCATAAAAATTTATAGCAAATCATAAGATAATATTTTTTTGGCAAATCCTTCACTTCCTTCTAGAAAAATATACCACTATATGCTATTCTTCAGATAATTTAAATGTTCTGATTTCAATTAATATTTTTATATAATGCTTCAAGTTCAATCCTCATAGTCATTTCAGCAATCTTACCTAGATTTTCAAGGCCTCCATAGTGATATCAAGCTGCACAAAAGTAACTAATTGGCATTTAGCTTAGCTGTTAGTAGTATGTACATGCTTGATCCATCATCTAACAATTTTCTAGTCAAATTGTTTGACAGACTTCACAAGTACACAAAGTGATATAGGCTTCTAAGTAATAGTGATTAATATATATAATCATAAATACAAGTGGCTTTTTCTTTTGTTTACTTTATTTTTGTAAGATATAAAATTGGTTAGTTCATGTATAAAGAGTTTGCTTACTTTCAATTTTATACTAAAGAACTTACTACACGTAAAACCTATGAAATAAATTCTTCTTAAATTGTAGAATTTTTTAAAATTTAATTTTGTTTTCATGGTAAATAGTCAAACTTTATTTAGATTTTACAAAGTTATATTTTAACTCTTAAATTTGTACATTTACTTAGCAGTAATATTGTTTTTTTCTTGATTTTTAGTATTTTAGAAATTTTTTTAATTTATTTATTTTTATCAACTTTCCAATTTTATGATAAGACAATCTCTTAAAGATATCAAGTTTCCACAATCCATTTTGTTGTTGCAGTGTAATTTTTGGATTTGATTGTGTTTTTGTTTTTGATGAAAAACAAAAACACAATTGAATCAGGAAAATCACTGCCATCAAATTGGACGGTAGATGCCTCCTTCTTCCCTAAGATTTAAAATTATGTCAACAAATGCTAAATAGTGTTTAATTAAACATCACAAGCTTGAGAGCATGTTCCAGGCTGTGTTGAACATGCATTTCAACCAACTCAGATTTAATTTTTCAATAGAGATTCATAACAATTTTTAACTGATTATTCTCTTGGTGCAACTCGGCATTTATTTAAAAAGTAACAATTTGCCAGCACCATATTATTAAAACAAGGTTCACCATGAATTTTCTATTAATTAAAATCATTGGTTATTTCAAAATTTCCCTTGTCTAAAATAAAGACACTACAAATATTCGTCCTGCATTAATGTTCAGCCTCGTAACAAATGGAATATTAAAAAAAAAAGTATCACCAAGATTTCCAAACTTCAAAAGATGTAGTGTTCGTTAATTTCTCCCTAGCCTTCGGAACTAGTCCCATCTTTCCCACCAAACAATTTTCTATACTTCAAATAGGAAAAGCAAAATAATATAAGATTCAACAAGGGCTGTAGAGGAAAAGAAACTTTCATACTCAATCATGACTAAAGAGTTCAAGAAATTAAATTGAAGGCCTGATGCCAGACGCTTAACTCCACCTCGAGAAATTAAAAATAACCCTCCAAGAAAACATAAATTATGCTACTCAGATTGATATTTAATGTGTGCTGCAGAAAATATTAACACAAGGCATTAATCTTGAATAACTTAACGATCCATCAATGTCAAATACTCAAATTGGCAGATAAAGCCTCAGAAAACGGATTGCCTCAACCACCCTCAGAAGTATCAATCAAATGCAGTATACCTTTAATTTGCTAACTAAAAGTGGCAGTACATGAATCTAAACAGTAGCAACATAAAAAGACTCGACAACCTTGCATTGATCGTTTATGGTGTACAAGAAGGCTAGCGGTACTTAACCACGGATGGATCATGGTCTTTTTGACCCTTTAAAACACTGAACCTGATGAGAGACGGATGTGATCAAACTTGTACATGATTCAAGATTCAAATATTTTTCACCCTTCTGAAGAAAATATTTCTCAAAAGAGAATGTGTTACATGCTTCATGGATTCCAGTTTGCTTCTAAAATCCCCAAAAATGTATACGTGTTATATGCTTCATGGTTCAAATATTTCTCCATCTCCAAGGCCACAGCTGCTGACTGAAAGAAGCAGAGAAATTTACAAGAATGTAGCAATCTTTCAACAACCAACAGAAAAGCTATATAGTATATAGTTCAACGCATAATTCTCATGTATTTCTTTATAGGCAATTACTGCCAAATCTCTACAATATCAAGAATGTCTGCATTTAATAAATCTGCAAATAGGAGATTTATCAGCACTATACATCCATACTTCCACAATTCCTTCTTTGCGCAAGCATGGAAACCCTCCCCAAAAATTCCTTAAGATATGCCCATACAATAGAATACTCAGCCATAGGCTACTTCTAAATGAATGGATATTTATCTTTCATTTTGCATTGGAGTACTAAATGACTGGATATTTATCTTTCATTTTGCAGATGGTTTATCTATTATTTTGCATGGTCATGCCTAGCTCGTTTGTGGTCTCGTTCTTTGTAATGTTGACGGTCCTTATCAGAATCAGTTCTGTGTTGGTGCTGTTGCTGATAAGAATGTTGATGATGATAATAATTATGCCTTTGTTTCTCACTGAATCCATCTTTGTATCCATGTTGATCACGAACTCCATAATCACGCCGATTAGCAGGGCTCCCAGCTTTTTCAAGTTGAGCAGATAATGAGGATCGCCTCTCTGTGTGTTTAGGAGAGTGCACCTGTTCATGCATAGTTGTGTTTGGAAGCTCACCTTCTTCTGTTCGGTCATAGGGAAATTCTACCAGATCCCACTCATGATCTCGACTAGCAGGATCTGTAGCATCAAATAGTGCTGCTCTTTTTCTCTCACTTATGTTTTCCTCATTTGGCCTCTTCCGTTTTCCTCCATTATCTCCATCTAAACGTTCTTTTCTAGTTCCGGTAACTTCTTGCTCAGATTTGGAAGAAGACTTAGACCAGACATCCCTTCTTTCCTGTTTCGCCTTCTCTGCTTCAGCAGCTTCCATTACTCCAATTTCGAGTTCTCTTTCAATCAAATCATCTTCATCCATATCATCAGCCTTTGAAATTGCAGGCTTTGAATCCGTTAACTCTCCACGAGACCTTTTTCTTTTCTCCAAGATTGCCTTTAATTTCTCTTTATTGATCTCATCAAGTCCATAAGGCTTCTTCAATTCTGTATCATTGGAACCTGGGCAACCTCTAATTTCATCCCCCAATTTGGTCTCTTGCAGTTCATTATCTTGCCCTTGTTTCACATCCCTTCTTGGATCCTCTGTTTCCTTGCTTTCATAATCATCAGCAGGGTGCTTCAATTTATTCAGCTTAAAGATGTTATCAGCTTCATCAGCTTTTTCCCTGCCCCTGTTGCTAGACAATGGATCTAAGTCATGTTTTCTATCATCTTGAAGACTGTATTTTGTTACAGTGCTTCCACTAGCTTGGTTTGTATTTATATTTTCCTCGGCAAATCTTTGATTTTCACTGTAGGCCTGTTCAAATGCCAAGTTCTGTTTTGCATTGGAGATATTGGCAATAATTTTCTCTGTATTTTGAGGATCACTACTGTTATCTCTTTTGTACGCATGAATTACTTCCTCTGCCTGAGATGGTCCACTAGTAGCCTGAACTGCAGCTGAACTAAAAACAGTTTGGGAATGACCATTTGCAGATGGAAGTTCTTCACTATTCAACTGGGTGTTGCCTGGCTTCTGACGATTGCTGGCACCTATACTTCCATCAGGTTCACTCCCTCGGGATGGTGGAACTGTTCTGTTTTGCTCATAAAGCTCTAGCATTTGGTTGCTAACTTCTGCATTCATAGATAGTATTAAATATACATATCAGAAAAAAGAGGTTCATGTCCATAACATCCAACTTGCAAATAAGGCTATTCAACTGTTATTTGAAGCAAATTTGTATTTCATTATTATTTAAGAGCTCTCAACCTTCTAACTGTCGTGGAGTCACATCAAATTCTTGCCACCACACCTTTTCCCCATCAGAGGGCAGCTTGACTTTGAGAAACTTAGCAGCAAGGAATATAGCCCCAGCAGCAATGTGGTGAGGCTTAAATTGCAGGCAGAGAGAAGTACGCAGCCTGCATAGCCCTTCCACTGCTTCATTTTAATAGGCTCAAAACCAATTGACTGAGAAGAGAATCCTATCACAAACTTGAAATACTAACTTAAACAATATAAGTACAGGGAGGGAAGCCTACCCATCATTAACAAAATTCCAAGCCACTTGAGCAAGTGCATTCTGAGCAACCTTAAACTTCTTTATTGCTGCCACAAGAGGTTTGTAAGGATGATGCACATTAAGGTCAAAGCCCAACGTTGCAAGTACCACCCTTTCACCAACAAGAATTAACTCTTTTTGTTGTTCATATATGTCCTGTGTCACATATAAAAGCCAAATTGAAAGAGAGATCATTGGGTGAAACTAAAGAACATTAAACAAGTTTCTGCACTGTAAAAGGATGTGAAATAGCATAAAGAATCAATTTATTAGAACTTAGTTCATTTGAATTCGAACTAACTATAAGGAACACAGTACAAGGGAGAAGTGAGTTAGTAAATGCATACTCAAAAGGAATATATATTATGAAAGCAGTCAAATGGAATCCACCTTTTGCTTAATCCGGTGAACAGCTGCTGGATCCTTCTTATTACAAATCTCATATGAAAGAAGAATCACATCCTTCAAGGGCCGGGGAGTCTCCTCGACCTTTCCAGCAAGAAACATGCAAACCGTTGCTATTGTCTGGCATTCAAAGATAATTAATTAAGTGGTTTTGCATAAGAGAATGACAATGAGATCAATAAATATGAAAAGTACAAATTTAATTTATAAAAGCATTTAAAAAGATCAATTCTACATATAATCATTCCAACATACATGTCTCAATGTTTATCCAAACAGAAATTAATGCTCCATCATTGTACTCTAAACTCATATGAACATACAAGAAATAGAACTGGTATTTCACAAACTGAGCCAACTCAGTTTTCTAAGTATAAAGAATTTCAGGAAATCGAGAATAGTCACTCAGTCCCAAGTATTCACAAAAGGTTCCTGTCCAAGAATCCTTGAAGACACAAAAATAAGATGTGGGATTTTCTATGGCAGTTGTCAACAAATCACAGACCAATTTTATACACTATTTCATAATAGATTTTACATCTACAAAAAATTGAAAGAAGAGCAGAGTGTAGATTAATAATTTGGGATTTTCAATGCAGTTCTCAACAAATCATAAAGCAATTTTACACTCAACTAACTCAACAAGTTCAGTTTTGAGTGAGTTTTAATTGTAAGAAAATCCATATTAGATTTTACGGTTTTACATCTACAAAAAGTTGAAAGCAAACAGAAGCTATGTATAATTTGGGGTTTTCTACGGCAGTTCTCAAGAAGTTCAAATTTTGATGAATTTTAGAGTGTACAAAAATCCACACCAAATGTTACATCTGCAAGAAGTTGAAAGAAGACCAAAGCGTAGATGTATAATTTTAAAGCTTTCATCCTTTCTAACCTACAACACAGATGTACTAGTGTATTGAAATTCAATATTCACAATGATTCATAAAATCGAAAAGAAAGATCACATTGTCATGCCCCCAAAATTGCAACACTAAAAAAACCAAGCATTGAAACGCAAATAAATAAATAACAATATAAATATTAACTTAAATATTATTATAATTATAATCATACGAGATATATATATATATATATATATTCAATTTATAATGGTAATTAAGAATCTCACAAAGGGCAGCGATCAGTTTTAGACAGCAGCGATTCATGTTTTAAGGGCAGTGCTAGACTTTAATTAAAGGCGGACCTTTATAAAAAGGTAAGCAGCGCTTCCAAAGATAAATAAATAATTAAATAAAAGCATGCAATCAGTAATTAAGAAGGTTTAAAGGGAGCAGCACTTAACAAAGTAATAATCACTATGTTATGGGCAGTGACCAAAGCAAGGGAAAGCAAAGATCATTATTTAAGAAAGAAATTATAATTAACCAATGGCAGCGATTAATAAAGAGGTGCATCCTTTGTAAGGGATGTCATGGAACAAAGGGATGCATCTCTTGTTAATAAATAGATGTGACTCTCCCCACCATGGGAGATACAAAAGAGGAAACAAATGAGTGGGGAGAGGCACCAATGAATGGGAGTAAATATGGAATAGAAAATAGATGAGAAATTGGGAATTTATTTGAGTATGGGAACAGAAGGAAGCAGTCAGAAATAAAGTCTGCATTCAGATAAGTAGCAGCAGTTAATATAATCAGAGCTCAGTATGCATTTGACTGGCATACAGCAAATTCACTGTCAGCAATTCACCAACAGAAAATTCACCGCCAGCAATTCACCATGGGAGAATTCACCGTCATGACAAATTCACCACCAACAATTCACCATGGAGAAAATTAACTGCATTAATATTTTTAATAAAATCAAAGTTTTCGAAATATATATTAAAAAATATTAATGCGGTGAATTTTAAATGGCAGTGAATTTGTCATGGCGGTGAATTTTCCTAGAGCCCATTTGAATACATAGGCACTTTATATATATATATATATATGTTAAGCATATACATATATGCAATTAATATCTAATCTTGATAAGCATACAAATATACATACATATATATAGATAATTTTATAATGATTAACATGCAATGAGTAAAGTTATGTTATGCTTAAATTAGTAGATAAGTGAATAGTGAATCTATTTATACTATTATTAACATCATCCTTTCCTTAAAGGGATATCTCTGAATATGAAAAACACAACATCTATTAGAAGATCAAGCAATCTGCAACTCATATATATCAATCAGATTAGAAATACCAGTAGATTACAGCAAAGTTATTCAATTGTGGTATGCAAGATAATATATATATATATATATCAGTGTTCCATGAAGTTTCTTGATGGGGATGCATCCCCTGTCGGGTATGGGAGGTGGGGGGCGGAAGGCGGGGGAACAAAGGGTCTAAGTTTGGGGACGGAAGAGGGACGACAGGGGGACGGCGGTGGGGGGGCGATGTTGATATACATATGGTACTTGAATAACTAGTTATAAAAAGATCTTTAAGAGTAACATTTCAAATTAAACTTTGGAAAATTAGTAAAATTGCAAATACTAACATTTTAAATACTTGAATACTATTACTAAAAGACTAAAAGTAAATAAAATATTAAAATTTGACAAATGAAATTGTTGAATTTGAGATTTTTTTATTTCTATTATATGAATATCGAAAATATGACATGTCACATCATAATATCATATCATAAAGATGATTACAATGAGTAGCACGATACATTGATATCAAAATAAGTACAAAATGCAAAAAATGTAGTGAAGGGAGGCCTCTAATCATCCCCTTCTAAGTAGCCCACTCCATTCAGGATGGACAAGAGTTCCTACCCTTTGGGAACAAGGGGTCAAGTATGACTACTCCACACTCTTGAGCTTAGATGTGGTGAAGTTAGGGCACCCTAACATGCTTCCTCTCCAACCCCCTCATGGTCGACTATGGGAATAGTACTATTGCTTTCTTAAATGGTTTATTCAAATGGATTTGAAATGATTGATAATATTTATACATTATATGTACTCTAACTCTTATTGAATCATTGGTGGAATTATATGATATCTAACATGAATGCAAGACCTATTCCAGGGTTTTAGCTAGGGACATGTTTATTGGTAAGTTTAAAATCTAACTATATTACACCTCTTGTTTCAATTGAATTTGTGATTCTAGGGCAAAGTTTAGGGCAATCCCAAAAAGGGGACATTAACACATCAAATTATGAGCAACTTAGTCATTTGTTCTCTGATTAAGAAACTGTGATTGCAATGGATACACTTTACTTAATCACATATTATCATCAAAAAACAGCAATTAATTTACTCATCAAATTATTTCTGAAATTTGTTGCTTTCTTCAGTAAACAAATTTGATGCATCTTTACAAAAAGGGATCTCCTTAGGTAGCTAAGATTTGTAGCAGCAACCTTTGTCTGTCCACCTGAACTGTTAGTTACTTCTTGTTTTGTTTTCTCTTGTTACAGATGGTACCACTTCTAATGGTTCACAGAGTAGTAGAAGTCCTCTTGCATTTTGGGTGCTGGTATTCTCCAAATGTGCTCTTTACCAATGATTTCTTTAAGACTGTAGGCAAAACCCAACCATCACTTTATTCTTTAAGGTAGACAGGGGCTCAGCATGTTGGAGGAGGATGCTTAGTTCCAAACTTCCAGGCAGTAAATCTAATTAGAGCCCCACCTCAAAGGGTCCCTCATTTAAATGAAAATCAAACAGATGCTGAGAAGAAATAAAATCTTCATAAATATCAAAATTTGATAAGTTCAAAAAGAGATACACTTCTATTAGCCATCTCTCTTAAGCATCCTATGAAAAATATCTCTGAGGTGAGTGAGTACATTGAGAATCAAACGCCCACAACAAAATGGTATTGTGATAATTAAAATTTCAACAACATTCTGGTTGGAGAGACCTCTCATTAAGTGGGCATCCCCAACAAACTCTTGGTTTATGAAGCCATCTTTTGACTGACAATTTCAAGCTCCAAGTAATTCCATTTCCATTGGGTCAAGAGAGAGAAGGTGCCAGAAGAATATCCAGTTTTCCTAAAGGTTGTTTCAGATACTAAACTCTTTCCAGAGCATACCTTACTCTGTAAGTTAAAAGGTTTCTAGCCTCTCAAACCTGTGCAGTTGAAAATGGTTGGCAGGAACCTGGAGTCTGGCATAGGAAATAGCCTTCCATCATTTCTCCCTTTCAAAGAGAGTTTCTAGACTAGATAGTTTTTCATATGAAGATCATTTAAGAAATCTGGAGGAAGGTCTGTGGGTCTCGGGCATTTCCAGTCTACCGTTGTCACCATAGTTCGACAACTTTCACCCAATCACTTCTTTTCTCGGCTTCACTCCATTAAAAATCAAGCTCCCTAATATCTACCATCTTTTTCTGGTCAGGTGAACATCTAATTCTGCCAGGAAAATTCTTTTCCATTTCACAAAATATGTAAGAGACGCAATTGTTACACTGGATCTATGTAGAAAATTGAAATGATCCCCCAATAAGATTGATAGAATATCATAGAAGATTATATTAACATTCAGAGAAAAAATTGGCACCAAAAGTTAAAATTGTGTAAACATTACTTCAGGTGTTACATCTCCCATTTAAAAAATCAAAAGAACCTCAGAGCAGTTTTGGGGCCCTGAAAAACAGGAAACAAAATGACAGGTAAGGTCAAAACTTGAGTTGAAAAGGTGTAATATCAAGGGCACAAATCCAGGTGGCGATCCTTTTAACAGAATAATAGTGTACAAATCAAATGCAATGACTAACAAATCTCCCCAGGTTACAAAGGGTTAAAAGTAATAAAGGAACTATTAGCTGTCCAAAAGAGACAAGCCAGTCTAAGGAAGCTGCTGAGAAGAAAATAAAATTCAGATGAAAGTTCCAGTGGAGAATGTTTCATCCCCAAATATGGAGTCTTTTAAAAGCTGTTATAAAATAGAAAAAAAAAAAAGCTATAAAGCCTCTGCGATCAAGGAAGAAACATGACTGAATCACATTCTGATCCTTTTCTTCCATATATTCTTGTAATAATCCAAATTACTTCACTTATTATAGCCCTCATATTGCTTTGGAGCTTGCATTGTTTATGAGAAAACCTTCTTCACCTCAGTCCAGTCATATTTTTAACAGATAGCTTTTTTGAGTTTTTTTGAAGTGACTGGTTTGAGAAACCTTATAAATTAGTTTCTTATTATAACTACCAGATAGTAGACAGCAACACTACATACTTGAGCTGGCTAGGAAACTAAAGACATAATATTAATTCATTTCGGTTTAAATATGCAAATGGAAGAGTTAACAAAAATCAGTCGTTACCATATCCACAAATGTAATGTCCCCTTTTTGGGATTGCCCTTAATCTTGCCCTAGAATCAAAAATTTAATGTAGTTAAGAGTTATAACTAACCAATTAGATGCTTTAAGCAAGATAAATCTTGGTTCTGCAATTATGTTAGATAATATTGGAAATATAATTCGTATGATCGAAACATATATAATAAATGCCGTATCTATTTAAACCATGTAAAATACATAACCATTTCAAATCTATATAAACTACACACTATCCATAATGCATAGTGAAAGTTTAATCATAATAGGACTTGGATGAGAAACATGATAAGTCTGCCGAAGCTATCCATCTAAGCCCAAGAGCAGATATACAATCCCTCTTGGCCCCAAGTGGCAGACACACAGCCATCCAACATGGAGTGGCATACTTAGTGGATAAACTTGTATCTTCTTTCCCTATCCATGCTGCCTTATCCATCCGTCTTACAATCAACAACCAATCCATGTAGAGATTGGGGAGAAGCTACAATAGGAGGCCCATAGATTCCCCTCTCTAAGTCCAAGGGCGGACACTCACCGCCTTGGCTCCAAGTGGCCAGCTTGGAGTGGCGTACTTAGAAAGAAATCTAGTATCTGCTCACCCTACTGGAATTTTCCCCATTCCTCCTCATGGTTGCTTGATGGGAATTGCTAACACTAAATATATCCAGATTCATAGAGATTATACAACAATAAATATATCACAATAATCATGATAGTGCATACCACAATACTTGCTAAAATATAACACTGCTATATTCTAAGATGCAAATATATTAACAATTGCTGACTTTTGCCCTTCTCTGCTGAGTGCAGATAATTATGTTTGATCTGCTCCAATTGCCTTGCTGTTCGATCTGTTCTCAATATTCAGAAGATATTGCTTAGTGTAAATCAAACAAATAAGAATCTATTATCCATATTCATATTAAAGAACCATAATTACTTATAAGGCTCAATAATTGCTGCAAGCATCATTAGTACATAATCGTGTGTGTGTGTATATATGTTCTTAATTGATTTCAATCTTTCAATATTCACTTTATATATATATATATATATATATATATATATACAACTTACTTCCCTTATTGATTTATCATTTATCTTCATTTATCTCTCCTTGAACCCTCTCTTTATTCATCCATATTTCTTCTTACATCTACTCAGATTCCAAATGATATTCCATCTTTTGATTATAACATGTTAATTATATCTGCTGCTATACTCAGAAATATATTCCAGATTTCTCATGTTATTTCCATCTCCTGTCCCCCTTCAACTTTTCTATGCCATCCTCTTTTATACCACTCACCTTCATGCCTCTTCGTCAAGAGGGTGTGATTTCTCCCAACAGTGATGACTAAAGGAGAAGACATCTCCCTATTTATGATTAATTATTCATTAGATTTGGCCAGCAATTCTTAACTTAATTTCATTGCTGTCTTTTTACATCTCAATTACAGTCCTTAGTAATTGCATATAACTAATTACTGTCTTTATCTTGGGCACAAATAGGGAGGTCGACCAGGCTGAGTTTATTAATATGTTAACAAAACACAGATATTTCCTCTTTGGCAGCGATGCTAAACATGGATGTTTATATGGGGAGGTCGGCTGGTTTTGTAATAGCTAATTTTTCTATTTATTTTATTTATTTATTTGCTTGTTGGGCATTGCAGTCTGTGGGGGCATGACAACAAAATTAACAGATCTCATATGACAGCGTTAATATAAATCACAGTCAGGTGGTTAGATTGAACACACTATAGAACATTTTCAAAACAAAATATGTTTTAAGATTCTGATAAATAAATGTTGAGGTTGGTTTTTGAGCTGCACACATTAGTCCAGATGATAAAGAGAGGTCCACACGAGTTTCAATTCTTAAGTTGTCATTAGCTCTAGTCTATGTCAAACAATATTGGCTGCAATGTACTTGTGAGTACGCACAAATAGAAAGACCAGGAACATAAGGGATGTTAACCATAACAGAATGTGAAGTTTATTATTATCAAATGCAGGATAATATATCCAAGGGAAGTAAACAAGGAAATCTTATTTGGATTCTTCTATGCTAATAGGCATTTACAAAAAGAACTACCAAATAATTAATATTCTCCTTGGATAACTTAATCCTCATCATTGAAGATAAAATCATATCAATTTTGCTTAAAAGTGAATATTTTAAAAGACAAACAACAAAGAACTAAATATTATAGCAGGAGAATTGAGAATGCTTTCAATAAGCTTGCTAGAATTCAGAATGATATTCAAGAAGTAAAAACAAAGGAGTAAATATATTTTTCCAAAAAACCTTAAAACACGATTAGGAGTTTAAATGTGAAGATTACCTAAGATTTTTTTTCTTTTGATACGTAAAATAAATAAAGGATCCTCCTCACCCGAGCATAATCATTCACTGCAAAAGTATGCCAAAAATCAAGCATACAACCACTATAAACTCCTTCAAGCAAGTCATCTAAAGTAGGAGTATAGGAAAAGTATTGAAGGAAAAATCAATTTCAGTATCAAAGCTACATCTTACTATCCACAGTTCTATCTATGAACGGGAAGGAACCATCTTCAGTTCACACAGCATGCAGCTGCATCACAAGACTACAACCAAAGAGAACTATATCGCTATATACAATAAAGCAGACAAAGAGACACATCACATTGGCTTTCAGCCATCCATGGGAGCATTCTGCCTCTGGCTTAGTCTGCAGCAGGTTCATTGATCAAAAATCTTCTTCTTCACCCAGAACCTGCACATCAAAATTTGGTATTATATCAGAGCATTGGACCAAAAGATGGTTACTAACAACCTTTCCGATATTCCATCCTCTTCATTTAACCACTTTGAGATACCATCAATATCATTCTCCACTGCAGCATATGTTGTGAAATTCCAGTTTCAATCATGGGGCAAGCTAGAAAGAGAGCCCAGCCCCTGCTTCCTCGCTAGAATCAGATATCAATAGGACACTCATCCATTCCTCTTCTCTGGCTCTACTTTCTCCAGATTCAAAAAATTCAAAATTTCTTCAGGGCCAATTACCTCCTCATCACAGTAATCAAATTGCTTAGTCTCAATATGCATGTTTTCCCAGATGGCACCCAGTTTTAAACCTTGACATACAACCTCAGTAGATTCTACCTATCGAATTTTCCACATTTTCTCTAACAGCATTGTGATTACAAATTCCAATTGTAGAATATCTCCATGGATTCCAGGAGTACTGCTTGCACTAAACAGCACAAACTAAACACTCATTATATGTGCAACCTTGATCACATTCAGCCACGGAGTAGACTACCCTGTTTTTCTTTGCCTGCAATATATTGTCCACCAGAGAACCCTTTATGAGTCTCATGGATAATTGACCTCTATGCAGTTTTGAGGCTGCCCATTTGAGCAGTTTGGGATTCTTGATCCCCCACAACAAAGCCTTTGTCCAATCTTCCATGGCCTGTTTGGTATTTAATCTTGTGCTATCATCAACTACCACATTCTCATCCAATAGTTGTTTGAGTTTCAGATCCTCAACAAGCCTTGGGAATATCACTCAAGGAATAGTAGTTCATTTTCTCATTTTTCCCATGAATCGTTCTTCCAATTTCCTCTCCCCTGAGATAGGCAAGGTCACAAAGCCACAATAAAATCCCATCTTACATCCAAAAATTGGTGGGCTGAGGAAGGAGGGCAGCAAAGGAGGTGACCAAAAGAAACGGAGCAAAGATCACCCAAAGAAAAAAAGCCAATACAGAAAATAGAGGCAGTGAATAAACATTTACACAGTACAAATTCAACAGAAATGAAAAAGGCAGGAAAGAGGGATATAAACCATACCATTAGGACAATGCAATGCTCCCAAGATGCCCCTTTTAAACTACCACTGCGAAATGAAAAAATGAGTTTTAAGACCGCGATGAGTTAAGAATTTTTTTAGGCTTTAGCTGATCCGGTCTGTAGTTCTCTAGGTGGGAAGGACACTCTTGCTTGGGGTCCTGACCCTAGGGGAGTTTATACAGTAGCCTCTAGATATCAGGAGCTAAACTTTCAGAAATATGGGAGAATGGAAGTTATGTGGTGGAAGAAAGTGTGGAACAAGTTCTCTTGACCCAAATGCAACTTTTTTCATGTGGATTGTTGTGAGGAATAGGTGACTCACCTGGGACAACTTGTGGAAATGGGTTTTTGGGGACTGTCTATCTATGTGTTCTGTGGAAATAGTGAAGAAAGCTCTTCTCATTTATTCTTTCAGTGTCCCATTTCTAGGGACATTTGGCACCTTTGGTGGGAAATTTGGAAGCAGCCCTGTGTTCATGCCTCTTCTCTGATTGAGTTTTGGAGAAGTTTGGAGAGGCCTCCAACAAAGGTCTTTTTCCTTCAAGTGGCATGGAGCATAGGTCCTTCCTTTATCATATGGCAGTTATGGTTAGAAAGGATTCGTCAGATCTTTAGGGGAAGGAAGTTGTCAGTTCAACAAGTTTGGCAACGAATTCTTGGAACAATTGTAGAGACAGTGAATGCAAAATGTAAAAGGTCTATTCTTTTAGAGAGAGGGGAGCAAGAAATGGCACAAAGGTTGGGATTTCATAGAAGCGATCCTGGACTTTACAGAATAAGGAAGTGTCGCAATTCCAGAAAGAAGATGCAGAGGGAGGGCAGGTGGTTACCTCCCCCAATAGAGGTATTAAATATTAACTCTAACGGCTTCTCCAGGGGTAATCCTGGGCATGTTGGTATTGGTGGAGTTGGGAGAGACAATTCCGGGAAAGTAATCTTTCTCTTCTCCATCTATAATGGGCAACAAACTAATAACCTTATGGAAGGTTTGACTATCCTTACGGCTCTTGAAAGAGATTGTGCCTTGGAATGGTGCAAGATTATATAAGTCTGATTCTCAGATTTTGATCAATATGTTAAATGAGCAGATGTTGGATGGGGTAAATTGGCAACTCACCTCAATGGTTCGTCAGATTCTTCAAGTGAGTTCTAGGCTTGATTATGTTTCCTTTGTTCATATTCCACGTGAATGGAACAAGGTGGTTGATTGTTTGGCCAAATGGGCTTCTGAGAATATTGGGGACTAGAAGGTGGAAGAGTGGGAGCATTTATCCCGAGAACAATCCCATAGTTTAGAAAAGATGATTACCGAGGACATGGTTGGATAAGGGGTCTTTGTCAGCATGCCTCCTTGTGGACTGTTCCCTTGGATGGCGAGATGGTTGTTGGTGGCTTTTGGATGGTTGTTGGTGGCTTTTGGACTTTGGTCCTAGTAGGGCTAGTGAGTGTGCCTGGTTTGGCTTTAATTGTAAGATTCTTGAGGATTTAATAAATTTTACCCCTTTTATCAAAAAAAAAAAAACACGTCCATTTGTACAATGTCACAAGTCCAAGTCAAAACTGGGTCTGCTAAGTTTTGCTGATTTGCCAGCTTTTGTACTATGGTCCTTAAGTCCTAATAGCTCATGCACTCCTATGGCCCATTAGTCTACTAGGTCATGTAAGACAATCAATCACTTTGACACTGTACAAATGGATGTGATAAAGGCAGCAGATCAGCTTGCAAGTACTCACAATTTTTTAGGGTACTCAATGAGTTTTTGAACTATGTCATGGACCGTCAATTAATATTGAAATGATTATTAAATATGATTTAACTAATATTTGAATGTTGCATTTGGTATTTTTTGGCTAAATAGATAAGATTGGCTCCTTTAGTAGTCCAAGAGGATTAGTTTGGCAGCTAGTGATTTTATCCATAACTTTAGTGGATGTTGCCCTACATCTATGTCAACTTCTTGAATATCAAGAATCAAGATGCAAACAACAAACATGAAACCAAATTTCTTTAAAAGTCCACAAGAAAGCATTAGCAATTTTTTTTGGCTAAATAGAGAAGACAAAGCTAAGAGTCCTAAATTAGTGGTCCAATAGGATTAGTTTGTCACCTAGTAGTTTTAACTTTTATCCATAACTTTAGTGGATTTTTCCCTACACCTATTTCAACTCTTGAAAATGTGGAAATGGATGTCAACATGCTTATGAAAACCATGAAAACAAATTTCTTTAAAATTCCAAAGAAAGACATATGAAAGCAACTCCAACTCCTCCAATTCAACTTTTGCTTCAACTAATTAGTTGGTATAATAAGTGTTTGCTTGGATTCCTTGCTTTATCCCTTTTGCCTTTATAATTTTGAAAAAAGAAATAGAAATATATAACTCGTTATTTTCCACCAAAATTAAATGGTGCATATGCATCTTCACAAAGTTTTATTATCTCTTAGGTCATTTTGCACTATAAATACAAAAAAACACATGCAGATTACATATTTACCACCCACTAGCACACATCAAACCATATACTTTGATTATAGATGATAATCATTATATTCAATTTTCAAGTATGATATTTATTTAAAATGTATTGTGGAGTGTCTCACATGTGGCGATTTTTCTACTCTAAGATCAGCTAGATATTGCCATAAATCATTTGCTAGGACTCTACATATAGCCATTTCCCCCCAATTGGATTGTCATATTGTATCAAGGTGTATTCTTCTTTCATAACATATATTTCTATTTTGTTCTCTTTCTAGTTATGATGCTTTCTTTGGTTTATATGCCTTTTTAACTCTTTGCTACACTCAAACATTTTATTTCATTAGCATCCCAATCATGGCTTGAAAGCATTATTTCCTTCTTTATTTGGTACAATGAGGGATTAATGGTCTGATAGTATCTAGGACACAAACAAGGTCCCATTCCCCAAGCAATTGTCACATGTGTTTTCCTATATATATAGAGGGTAAGTGGGTAACCCTAGTAGATGAAGGTTAACTATTTAGTTGAAGATAACATGTCACTAATGTGTGTTGCAATGGATGATACACACCATTATAAGGGTACAAGAGGTGGAACCCACCAAGGCAAGGCTACCACACTAACAAGGAATGTTGCTATAATTACTTTATCATTTAATTTGTATGGTGGCAACTGGAATTTGTATGAGCATTTTCATGTGTTTGTAATATCATTGTTCACCAACTAGAGGTATCCTAATCAACCAAGATTAGATTCATTTAGCAAACCATCTACATCTACATCTATATAGGTGGAGTTTCTCAGCCACAGTGTAATTGATGATTGTATTCTTTGGTAAATAATATAGTGAATATTGAGGTATGAGGCAACCACCTATTGTGTCTCATTTTTCTTATCACATGAAGTCTCAAGTTGGTTCTAGTATTTCTATTTTACTTCCCTGGTGGCATTTCTGTGCTCAATTACTAGGGACAATAGCTAAATAAATTTTCAAAGTAAATTTGAAAATTTCAGCTAGAGCCTATGTGTTTGTCCGTCTTGATAAATGAACAAACTTCTTTGTGACTTTCTAATATCCATGGACTAAGGCAACTTTGCCTCCATACCATGATAGATCTGCAAGAACCAACTTATGCTAAAGTGCAATCAATTAATTTGACAAAGCAAATTGAAAGGCAAAACATCCACCTTCCCTAAATTTAATTATCACTTATCTATTCCAAAAAAATAGCACTGGTCATTAAAACTTTTACACATCATTTTTTCACCACAAAAATAGATTTAAATTTTATTAAAAAATATCCTTATTGAAAAGAGAATAAAAATGGAAATTACAAGCTGTCAAATACTTAGCATTTCCACTTCATAGAATGGGACCATTGTACAAGGTATTTTGTACTTACCCTTCGGTCGTTCTTTGCATGAGATTGGCGATGGAAAAAGCGATGGCAGAAGATTATAGCTGTAGCGATTGTCACCTGAGGCCTGCAGAAAGAATAAATCAGGGATGTTTCGCTTGCACCAATACTAAATATTTCACATATGAAGAAGATAAAAACCCTGCAGAAACATTCTATAAACAGAAAAAGAAATAAAAAATGTCCAATAAGGCAAGAAAAGAACATTAACAAAATATATGAGAAAGAAAATGAAAATGGCATTATTTAAATATAGTGCAAATCAGAGTGTGACATTCGGAGAGAATAGAAAAATGTGATTTTATTAAATGTTTATCAACTTATAAAATACACAGTTATACACCCTATGTCATGAGGATATGACTACCCAACCAATACATAAAATGTAGATATCCTATATAGTTGAAAATTACAAGCCAATAGTGGCATGGTGCGATGGTTAAGTTATGTTGTTATTCTTGCCATCAAGGTTCAAACCCCATTGGGGTGTAATTGTTGAGAATTTATATTGGGGATGAGGTCCCCCATTTGTGACCTCACCGGTTCATAGCTCTGGGTCAAAAAGCATTTACCCCTCTTAATAAAAAAATAAATTACAATTAATTATTATCAGACTATCAGTACATTAAATATAAGTTAACAAACCAAATGTTGGAGCTTGCACTCAACTTACTCCTGTTGATGTTTTACAGCGTCGGAATAATCTTTCAGCCAGATCGCATGAAGAAGACAATTAAATTGTAGCCTATCAGCTATTTAATTGATGATAACGATTTCATGAAATGATACATCTCTTGTTAAATAATGATTAATATTTAATTAATAAGAAGAGGCATGATTTATCTTAGAGGCGCAATCTTCAAGGAGGCCAACATCTTGCTTGTAAGAGACATGACTTTTGAATGAGGCCGACATGTTGTTTGTGGAGGGTCACGTCTCTTCCTTCACATTGTATATATATTCATTTGGTTGCAACTCATTTGATCATCCATATCATTATAGTTCGATTGTTCTCAAGTGCACATTAAGGAGTGGAAGTGCAGATTGAAGGCTGAGTTATAATCATCAAGTTACATCTGTTTGTATCTGTGTTGTATTATATTGTGGTGCTCTTATTTTGGTCTTCATATCGGCCTCTTGTAAAGGAGACAATTATTGTGGTGATTCAATATATAAGTGATATATTGTTGCTGGGTTTTTCTCCCTCAAGTGGAGGGTTTTCCCAGGGTATATGCTGTGTTATTGTGTTGAATTTTGAATTAATTTTCTGCGCTCTTAATCTGATCATAAAACTAACAACTCCAAAAGAAAATAATTACAATATGTCTTTAGAACTCACTCACAAAATCCTGCTTTGGAAACAAATTCACAACCTCTTCTGGAGACACCCCTCACCATTTTCCTCTTTTAGAGAAAACTTCATCCTCAACTAAAGGTAACTCCCATTTGCAATTACAGAATACCAACTCTAATTGACATGACTATTACAGACATGATCAAAACTCTTAATGCACACTTAGATTTATCACCCCTGCATCCTTCAAGTAAGAGCTGCTACAAATTAATTGAAATCGTTTTTTGGTCCAATCCCTGTGCATGTGAACCTGACATCATATCAACTCTTGCATGGTTGATTCCACAAGTCAACAATTGACTTGTACTTTAATTTACTACACATGGTTGAACCAGATAACACAAATGGAATGAGGCTCAGAAAAAATGATTGATGAGTGACCAGCCACTCCACCCATTCATTCTTACACCAGAAATCTTGCCAAGATAAACATGTTTCACATCTGCCTATGGTGATATAAAGTTAAATGTCAACACCAATATAACAACTATCACCTTTTCAATCTCCAAATCACTCTAGCATAACCCATATTCTATAAATTAACATTCATCAATCTTGCTATCTAGGAGTAAAATCCTTCTTTGCAATCTTTGAATATCATCTAGCATTTGCTTTATAACGATAATTCGCTACCTAGAGTTGTGTTGACGTGGTTTTCGTGACCACACCAACACAGAATAAAGTCGCCAACGGCTACCCTATTCTCTCTTGATCAAAATATCCAGCACGCTAAGATTGCGAGAGAGTTCGTGCGTTCAACTCCAAGGTTCTTTCAATGCGAATAGTCTCAGTTGGCTTGATGTGATTTTGCTGGTATTTCAAGGGGACTTACACAATTGTTCGACAGCTGACAATAGACAGTAGATTAAGGGCTTTCACGTGGTTCGAATGATTTGACAAGTGAGCACAAGTTTCCTAATTCTAACCGGGAATGAATTGAATTTAAAAGAGTGTAGGGCCTAAGAAATTTATGTTCTATCTAAGGATGGGACGTGGGATCAATCTTGACAGACTTCGACCAGACTCTGCTTCGCCTCATGTTGGACAACTTACACAAAGTCGGTGCAATCTTCAAGGGAGTGACAAGAGGTTTTCAAATTATAATTCAACATGTAAATACCATCAGAACGACGCATACAAACACATGAATCACAATTGAAGTTAAGTTTGTAAAGTTTTCCAGTCGACCACACAAGGCAAACTTGCCGTCAGCAAGCTGCTAGTGGTATGGATTAAAAGAAGTTGCCTTGATTAACTCCACAAGTCCACGACTAACATCTACTTGCATGAAAATGAAAACTACTCTACTTTACGCTACTTGAAGTCGAAGGGATGAAGAAACTTTGCTAGCTACTTATAACAAAGATAAATTCACCATTCAATGAAAGATCTTTTATTACAATAGTTTTTCGCAACAATCTCTTACAAAGTTTTCAAAGGGAAAACTTTCGTTCTCCTTCAAACTACGCTATGCTAAGATATTACAACTAAAGTGTCTTTGCTCTTCTCTCTTGTCTAATCTCTAAACTCTACTTCTACTAAATTATAAATGAGGGGGACTCCCCCTTTTTATAGATAGCCCAGTCCAACGAACGGCTCAGATTACAATCGACTGGATGGCCCAGATTGTGCCACCTCAGCCCTAAACAAGGTTCGCCTTAAAAACCGCCATAATGGAGAGTGAGACAATAAATGAGCAATTAATGGCCACCGTCTTCTAGAAGATTCCCGTTTGTAGACGCGTTCACACTGTTCTCGATCTTCTTCTTGACGTTGTTCTTCAACTTCTTCTTTGTCACTTGAGTTATACTAAGTCTCAACACTTAGCCATTTTTCGCAACTTTTCTTCCTTCAAGGTTGAAATGTAATCGTGGAGTACTTGCTTCATCTTCCTAAGTCATCGCCGTTTGGTCTCAACACTCCTCCTGCAAAACAAGCAAGGAGAAGAGTATTAGAACACTTCATAATATAAATTCAACTTACTTACCAGGATTTTCACGCTTGAACTCCCGAGGGTTCATCGTCTTCGCTAGCCAACTTTGCATTCTTCATGATTTTCCAACAACTTGACTTCAACTGTATCCCCTTTACTTTTCCAGCTGAGGTGTTCGCAATTTTGGTCTCGTTCATCTCTGGCTCAGGAAAATTATCTTCATGAAGAACTTGAGCAAATTCACCTAGGCAGTTCCTTTCAAATTCATCGTCTAGAGTATTTTACCTTGAAAACACATTTTCTTCACTTTGCCTTAGAAAATTTTCAAATTTTCCCTTAGGAAAACTCATCAATTCGGTGCCCATCAAAATCTTTATCCTGAAAGCTTCGACGAAGTGTGAAAGGCTTTAAAATCAACTCCCTGTCGAGGATCCTCAATACCCAGAAGAAAATTTTCTTCAGAAAGCGTCAGATTCATGGGTATACAACAAACGGGTTCATTTAATTTTTTTGAATTTTGAACCTTAGAAAAATATTTTTTTAGCAAATTTAATCCATTTCTTCATCCCCCTGAGAATTTTGTTGCTCTGACTCGAACATTTTTGTTGATCCTGTGCAGCTGGCACTTTTCACCACTTAGAAATATTTTCAATCACTCATCTTGATGCTTTAGGCGCATATACCACTCTAGACTTTCATTCTACTTGCCTTATTCAAATCTCAACCTAGGCGCATTCAGGGGGTTGCACTTCTAGTTTCCATGCCTTAGAGATTTTCAAAATCTCCACTCCTCTCAAGGGCGCAATTCACAAGGTGAGCTTCTAGTTTCAAGGACTTAGAGGATTTCTTCAGTTGATACTTCCATGAGGGGCGCATTTGGAGGTGTGAGGTTTCAATTTAGACACTTAGAAAAATTTTACTTTCCCCTCAACTTCTAGGCGCATTTGCCATGGGGAGCATCAAATTTCGAATACTTAGAAGATTTTGAGTCACCTTTAAAGTGGGGCGCATTTGACCCTCTGAGCATCAAATTTAAAGTACTTAGAACATTTCTCTATTATCTTCTCCCTCAAGGGCGCATTTTAGACCCTGTGCTTTGAGTTTAAAAGCTTTAGAATATTTTATACTCTTCCCATGACCTTGGGCGCATCTAGGAGGGTCATCCTCAAATTTGAATGCCTTAGACAATTTTCTTCAACCTTCCACAAGTCAAGGCGCATTTGGCAGGTGGTGCTTCAAATTTGTAACACTTGATGAATTCTTTACTCCATCTTGTTTCAAGGGCGCAAATGAGGTCTTCTACATCAAGTGTTGGAACTTGGTATTTTTCAAGGCCCCACAGGCAAGTCCAGGCACATATAGGAGGTTGACTTTCAGATTTAAAAGACTTAGAATATATTTTCAACCTTTTCCTAGCCAGGCGCAAATTATACCCTGAGCTTCCAATTTTGACACTTAGAAGATTTCTTTATCAATTTTCAACCTCTTGGGCGCATTTGGGCTTGTAAGCTTCAAATTTGTTTGCCTTAGAAACTTTTCCATCATCCTCTTCAAGGTAGGGCGCATTTAGTGGGGTGAACTTCCAATTTCACCACACTCTAACTTTTTCAACCTCCTCCAGCCTCAAGGCGCATTTGGGCCTTTGAGCTTTCAATTTCCAGACTTAGACAAATTTCGAGATCTCTCCTTTACCCTGGGCCCAAATAAGACCCTCTACTTCAAGTTTTTGTACTTCGAAAGATTTCTTCATGGCTTCCTCCAAGTCAAGGGCGCATTTTACCCTCTGTGCTCTCAATATGATGACTTGGTCAAATTTTGAAGTCCTCTCTCCTCATTTAAGTTCTTGGGTGCATTTCCCATGGCCTACTTCCATTTTGTCAACACTTAGAAAATTTTCAAGTGTCCTTCTTCTTAAGGCGCATTTAGGGGGGTCCACTTCTAGTTTCCATGCCTTAGAGATTTTTTTATCTTCCAGCTAGTTCTAGGGTGCATTTTCATGTGTGGGCTTCAAGTTTGCAAGAGTAAGAAACTTTTTAGCAATCTTCAACTACAAGGGCGCATTTCACCATGCCTACTTCAAATTTCCCAGACTTAGAAGAATTTCAAGCCACTCTTCTCAACTTTAGCTTCAAGGGCACATTTTCATGGGTGAGCATCAAGTTTTGGGGATTTAGACAAATTTCTCCATGGTGCCTTTTGAAGCTTGGGCGCATTTTGCCCTCAGAGCTTCAAATTTCAAGTGGTTAGAGAATTTCCACCAACCTTCGGCCTTTAAAGGCGTTTTTCACTAGTTGGACTTGAAAATTTATCAATTTCAGTGAATTTTATGCCATTTGTCAAATTTGGAGTGATTTGCTCATGCTAACCCTAATTTGCTATTTTTAGAAAGTTTGTCAATTTTGCACTTCAAGCTAATTTCAAGCCCCAAAAAGGTTGGGTTTTGCTTTGTTCTAAACCTTGGGATGCGTTTGTGCTGCTAGCGTCTGATACCTGACTCCACCTGCTATTTTTAGAAAGTTACTAAAAATAGCAATTGCTCAGAATGTCCTCAAATCTCACGTGTTGAATGCCTAAAGTGTGGTGATCACAGTTGGATGCTGCATTTATGCGATTGTCGTTCCTTGCCCTTGAATTTAGGAAACCCTAATTCCTCTGTATGAGCCTGCTAAAAATAGTAAGTGCTTGATTTTCCATCTTCTACAACTTTGTTCGCCTTGAAATTCGCGCCATGGGATCTTTATCAGCTGCTTGACTTGTTCATACTGACACCTCGCGCTGACCTACTATTTTTGGCATGTTTCTAGAGGTGGTTTACTATTTATAACAACTGCCTGATTTTGATATCTCCACAACTCCATTTGATTTGAAATTCGAATGACGCACTCCTCACCACATGACCTGCCTACTGACATCGGCGCTTGTTGCTGACTTGCTATTTTTAGCCAGTTTCTGAAATGACTTACTATAAATAGTAAGTGCTCTGTTTGCCTTCAAATTTTACCAACAGATAGCTTGAAAGATGCTAATCGCGGTGGTATACACCGGTTTTCGAAAATTTTGACTTTTTATGCCTCTTTTTGGGTCCCGAAGCTGGAAACCCTAATTGGTCTTGCATGCGTATCAAATGACCTTCGTTCGTCCTCGTTTATGTTGCATTGCGATCAGTTTGTGATTCTTAAGTGCTGGGAGGCAGCTGCCGGAATGTATCTGCCAAAAATAGCGAGTTGCTAAAGAAGTGATTATCCCTGTTTGCATGTCACATCACTGCGAAGCTCTCGAAAAACCCACAAGGAATATGCAGACATGCAAAGAAAACGCTGACATGCAAACCCTAAAAAATAGCCTCTGAAGGTTGAACCCTGAAAGTTGTCGTCTCACTTTGCATGTTATACTGTCGCGAAGGTCTCAAAAAACCCAGAAGGAATCCTCAAACATGCACTGAAAAACTCTACATCTAAGCCCTGAAATCTGCTTCGGAAGCTGAACTGCTAAAAATAGTAAGTGGTCGGTTTCAGCTCAAACTTTGCATGCAAGTAGCTTGGTGTGCTCTGAATGCAGTGTGACTGTTAAAACTTCAAAAATGTTGAAGAAACGCATGGAATTACACACTTACTAAAAATAGTAAGTAGTTAGAATTCGATGAAATTTCAATGGAAGCTTGCTGGAAGCACACTGACCTCAATGTTAATCCCTGTTTTCAATTTATTCACTTTGTTCAACCTCGGACTGACCAGAAAGATGGAAATCCTAATTTTCAGACTTGGCCAAAATTTCACGTTAAAGCTCAATGGCGAAGAAATCCCTCGAAAGGCAGACACCAGAAAAGAGAGGTAGAGAGACAAAACCAAAGCCAAAAGACCAGAAAGGAGCAAAAATTAGGGGTCCCCATCTTGAATGGGGCGATGTGTGAAAAGGTCACAACAAGTTGTACCAGTTAATTCCAACAAAGAAGAAACTATTACTCAATTGGAACTAGGCGCAATGCCACTGCAACTTAATTACCTTGACTGGAACTTTTCATATAATCACTATTTATTTATAGCAGATAAACTCTGCAAGTAACTCACTAGCTGGCGAGCACTTGCATTCAATGTGTCCAGCAAGTTACTTGCCACCAAGTCATGGGCGAGTTCCCACCAAGTAATTCACCCAAAAAATCATCAAACTTGGTGACAAGAGTTGAAAACTCACCTCACATAGAAAAATATCAGTTTGTCCCATAAAACACTCAAGATGCTTCATTTTTTGCACCTTCTTTGAGATTTTGACTTAACGACTTATTGAGAAAATTGTGTTTGTTTGCCACAAATATTGTGCAAGTACAACTGACCATGGATTGTGTTGGTGAGTTTATCAACTGCATTTGAAAGGTATGTAACATTTTTACCTTTTATTTTTTCCTTTAATTCTTGCTGCTAGGGTTTATAATTTTTTATTCTATTTCAGATTTTCTATTATTTTCTTCTAGTTGCTAGGGTTTGTGTTTAATTTTATTTCTTTTTCTTTTTCACTGAGATTTCATTTGTTTTCTGGATTAAAAAAAAATGGTATTCGCATGCAACATGAGTGGTGGCAAGGCTAAGGACCCTGCTCGAAAGAATGGCACATTGGGTACAAACACAAGAATGGTGGTGTGCAACTATTGTAGGTTGCTTATGAGATGAGGTATCAATCACCTCAAATTTCACCTTGCACAAATTGTCGGCCAAGACGTACAAATATGTAATACAATGGAGCTTGTAGTTGACAGGAGGTTAAGGCTTTCCTTTCCTCTTATAAGGGGAAGAAAACATAACAAAAGAAAAAGGACAATTGACACAAAGGCAGCTATCGCGAATTCTCCAATAGGGTCAAAGGAAGATTTAATGGGCTCTTTTGTTGGCCCACAAATACAATCTCACAAGTAGTTCTAGTCAGCCCTCAAAATCACAGGCACAAGGTTTTTTTCATTCCTCATAACATTCCTAATGTGCAACCTTCATTGTAAGGTACTCAATGTTAGCATTATAATTTGCACCCTTCAATGCACCACAAAATGGAACAGTATGGTAAAACATTTCTTGAAATTAGAAGGCAAAGCTCCTTGTAGAAAAAAATTGAATAAAACCCTAATCTAAACAATATGTACTTGCTATTTGCAATTTGTATAGGTGTGTTTTATGGGGTGGTTCACATATATAGTATGCAATACAAACTTAAAATTAAAACCTATGACAACCAACGAAACAAGAAATGCATAAAAAACACAATTAATCGTGATTAAGTAGGTTTAAACATTGCAAGTTTTCAATAAATCATGGTCAACGAATTTTGACCCTTTTTGCAGATTTGAACAAATTTAAATTGGGTCAAAATTGCCATAAAACATATTTTAAATTTTGCATGTATTTTGACCCATTTTTTAACTGACACAACCTGTAAGTGTGTTGTTCCCAATAGGGTTTTAACATGACTACTCAATCAAATGAAAAATTTATCTTTTGACAGTGGCAAAGGCATATTCATTCAATGATTGAGCAAATGAAAATCGTCATCAACAAAAAAGAGAAAGATCCTGAAGAAACTTTCTCCAAAGAGGTGCAAACAATTTGTATTGAGCGGTGGAACAAAATGACGACCCCACTACATCTTCTTGCATTTGCATTGACTCCCAAATTTTATAGTGATGAGATTCTTGCTTTGCCATCAAGAGTGCAACCATATTCAGATCTAGAAGTTGGTGTGGGTTGTGGGAAAGCACTTAGTAGACTCTTCCCCGATCAAGAAACAGAGTATTTAGTTAGAGCTGAGTTTGCTGATTTTGTAGCCGGAAAAAATCAAACTATTGCTGCTTCACTTGACAAGTATAGGATGGATGCTCATTCTTGGTGGTATATCAATGGCTTTACAACACCACATCTCCAAGCTCTTGCAATCAAAGTTTTATCACAAGTAAGTTACTTAGTTTTTATTGCACTCTCTAAATTTATATTGTTTACTATTTTAAAAATAATAAAATGGTTAACTTCAAATTTAAAGTTTGATTTACAATTTTATAATTATAAGTTCCTCTCACTTTGTTTCAATAGGTTGCTAGTTCCTCTTCAGCTGAGCGAAATTGGAGTATATACTCCTTTATCCACTCGGTGAAACGCGACCGATTGGCAGCAAGTAAGACGGAAGAGCTTGTTTATGTGCATTCCAACTTGCGCCTTCTTGCTCATAAAAAGAATGAGTATAAGGAAGGAGGCATGAGGTTGTGGGATGTAGATCCAGAGCGAACTGATTTGGATTTACCAGCTGCCACACAATCTTTACTTTCTGTGGAGTCAGATACCCAACGTGCTTCCAGTGCAAGTGCTAGTGGGGCTGCATGCGGTTCTACTAATTTACCTACATCTAATGTCAATGATGATGTTGATCTTAATCTTCCTAATGACCCATATGATGCCTACTATTAATTGTATTATTTTGTTTTAAATGTTGAACCAATGAACAATGAATTCAATATAATTATATACCTATCATAACATTCAAGTTTTAAAAAAATGATATCAAATTAATTTAGTATAATTGTATTTCAGATTTGTTATATTTATGGTAGTTCTAAGTTTTGTTTAGCATATGCATGATATGTGGTATTCTAAATTTAATTCTTATTTTTACTTTTTACACTGCAAATATGTCTATATCTATGATTTTTATAAGTTTTAAGTACGGAAGTACCTAAACATACCCACCCAAAAAAAAAAAAATTGTCATACCAGTGTACAGTACCCATACCCGTACCCACATACCTGTACCCAATTCGGCAACTTAGATATTATAGAATCATTTATCACTAAACTCTTAAATGCGCCTTTGGCAAAAATTGTGAACAGTCAGTAATGACAAGGCAATTTCTTGGAATTGTAAAATGACTTCTCTTTAGATTTGTTATATAGATTAGCTGAGAATTTGTTTGTCTTTTGCACAATCTCTACAAACATCATGTGTTCCTTTACAACTCATCTTTGGTATCACTAAGAGAACATAACAGCAACATAGAGACTCCAAAGATAGTCCAATAATGAACAACTAAGGACATTGGACAATGGCTCTTTATATTGACCCGGTCCTTAAGCGTTCAAGCAACATCTTCTGTAGTATAAATATCTCAGAGAAGCAAATTAAAATTCACTAGTAAATGCAAGTCAAGCCAAGGGCACAAGACCACCTTTGAGTTGATACATGAAATTCTTCACATCACACAAAACACATCTTGTAGATTGCCAAATATAATTGCCTCTATCTTCCAACATGGTTGTAAATCAATTGACTCAAGCAAACAAATGCTTCTGCTAGTACTTCACCAATCACGGGTACCACAATGGAAGAGTTCTCTCCAATACCATGTTGTAAATCAAAGTGCAACATTTCCAAGTAAAAGCATTATGTAAATTTATTATTTCTCTCAATCACCACCTAATTCTTAAGACCCAAATGGTATTGAGGTTTGTTTAACTACCCAACCTATAGATAAACATACCTATAATTTATAGTGTTCCATGGGGACGCATCCCCCCTGAAAAACTAGGCGTCTTCGAGATAGGGACTTCCCCGAGACATGGGGACTCCTGGGGAACGTCCCACCATCGTCCCTCCACCACCTCCAAGTTTCCTTCGTTGTTTGCCAGGGGTTTCCCTAAAAGGGAGGTGTTTCCTAGACGTTTCCTTTCGGAAAATGCCAAAAGGGGATTTTGGGAAGTCCCCGAGACTCCTAGACCACCTTAGGAAACTCGTAGAAGACTCCCATGGCATAGCATTTATTTTGATGCTATTTTTTAAAAACAAAAGGAAAAGGTCACTTCAAAGGGTTAACCCTAACCCTAAGTCTACCCCAATCCCCAAGGCCTCTCATAAAAGTTATGTTAAAGTCTGTGTTTGAGGTTTTGAGCTGCAACTTGCAAGAGGACTTGACATGGAGCTTGGGGATGATTAGAGGCATCAGACCATTAGCCATTGACTCATGAGTCATGAGCCATTAGTACTACTATATAGTATTTACTATTTTGTTTTTGAAGTTTGAACTTTGAACATTGTTGATTGTAATTATGAATTATGATTATGAAATTTTGAAACTTCTAGTTCTCATTCCAATGTCTATATTTTGATTTTTAGTGTTTTTCAATGTTCACTATTAAAATTTAATTTTAAAATTTAAACACTACTACTAGTTCAATGTAATCATTGCAATGTGTTTAAACTTTACTTATTCCATAGGCTTCTGCAATTATATATCTTTTTATAACTAATTTTTCAAGTACTATATGTATTTCAGCACCACTCCTACGTTGTCCCCTGCCGTTCCCAAACTTAGCCCCCCCATCCCCGAAACCCATCCCCCCGTCTCCGCGTCAAGAAACTCCATGGAACTAATTTATAATCATTAATATATCAAATAAAATATTAATTAAGGAATCAATGTTAGGGCACATACCCTGCTTACTATACAACATGTTTGTTAAAGGCATATGCAATGAACTTCTTGTTCATTTACAAGTGTAGTTTGTGTTTATAATTTCTTAGGCTTTCCTCTTAGTGCATTCTATGGTCAAAAATTCAATGAGCCCATGATTAATCTACTACTAATCGAGATCTTCAACTTTTCCATTCCTCTTGTAATGAAAACATAACCTCAAGATTGATTTCTGGTCTGACGATAAATACTATGCTTCATCCTATCTTACTGCTCTATTTTTTTCAAATAGAAAAAGTCAGTAAGAACTAACCCACCCTGTTTACAGTTTTCAAGAAATTTCAGCTACCACTAATCAGACTGAATTTTGTACTTGCAGCTTCTTTAGATTTATGATCCATATATTCATATTGTACAATTCATTTTTATATTCTTTCCACCCTCTCTCACAATAATCAATCTAGACCTATATTACAAGCCCAGCATACACATTATTCTCCTTCTCTTCTCTTACTTTCAAAGGACTACCAACCATCATTAAATTTGTAATTGTTGCTTTACTTTCACTACTTTCCTGAATTTAGGCAACTAGTTCAATCTAATTATAATCATAATATATCAAATTAAGGCCCTGTCCTCCTTCTAAGTTTCCTTTACTCTTATCACAACAGTCTAGTATGTTAACAAAAGAAACAAATTATTAATGACAATCAAAGGCAGATACATTGTTGAAAGATCAGTCATCATGGACATATCGAGGAACCAAGTGTTTCTCGACAAAAGGCTTATTAAAATATCATACAATACTGAAAAGAGGTTGACAAAAAGAATTGGAATAAATGGTTGCAACATTGGGATATCTTTGAAAGTTGACATTATCTAATCCAAAATAGATCTGGCAAATGTATTCAAACACAGAAACTTGAACGGTAAAGTAAATTCAGATGCAGAAAGAACAACGAAATAGGAAAATCAGAGCAGAATGAAGTTGTGCAGGACCGCAATTGCAGTAGAGACCAGGTCTGCATTGTAACCATGTTCCTGTCCACCAACAGTGAGCACTTCAGATTTGAAATGTTAAATGTACAGTCATTGTTTCAGCTCTTGGTGCATAGGAAAAACAAAGCAGAATACAGTTGTGCAGGACCGCAGTTGCAGTAGAGACCAGGTCTGCATTGTAACAGTGTAAGAACACTACGTGCCCTTGTTTTCAATGCTGTTTTTTTTTTGTTTTGTGTTTTGATGTTTATGAGGGTTTTCTGACTTTTTTCCCTTTTCTGAAAAGTTTGCAAGAAATAATATGCATGCATAAAGAAATACAATAACTAAGATAGAGAACTACTCCAAAGATGATTTATTTGCTCAATAATCACAAGAACAAGTTCCTACAATCATACCCGAGTTTATTTGAAGTCAAGCAACTGCTGCACACAATTTCAGACCAAAAAGCAACCCTTGACAGCCCTACAGATGTTCAATTCTTTCCAACCAACTTGCCTTTAAACTAGAAATGGTATGGCTAGCTTCAGCAGACCTGGGCGCCCCTTTTAACAGTTTTTATTGATTTTTTTGGTGGCTCCAATGTCAAAATCGCCCCTCTTTGCAAGGCCGACCCCTGCTATGACTGGTGGCTGATTAATACAAATCTGGCCCTCCTAAATCAGCTACCAATGGATGCACATAGTCTGATTAAAAATCTGCCCTTATTTTGATAATAAATTTCTGAAAATTACTTCTCTAATAGGCTCAATGTCGACCTCTGGATAAAGCCAACCCAAAGAGCAACTTCAGATGAATATTTCACACCCTCAGATTGCTGATGCAATGAAGTCTTCACGTTCTCCAATGCCTATACTCTGGAATAAACTGCAGAAACCCCAGCTTCTTCTTCAAAGCCAAAAGATACAAGTCTTCTCAACAAAACAACATTCACCGTAATCATAATGAAGCCTTGTACGATTTTCAAGAGATAAATAGGCTTCTCACATTAGGGTTCGAATTATTCCAAAAAGCTCTTCTTCTTCGATTTTAAAAGTAATAATATTACTTTTAATTTTCATTTAAGTCTCAATAGTTGGTGCATAAATATTTCAATTTAAATTAATTTCTCAACTGGCCCCAACTGATGAGAACTTGACCCTTCACTTAAGTCACTTAAGTTATAATATAAAATTATATTATAACTTAATATTATAAGCTCAAAACCATTAATATTTATTTTAATCAAATAAATATTAATATCTCCATTATTACTCAACATTTTTGCACACCATCAGAACTGGGAGCTGGCATGAGGAAACTGCATATGACCATACCCCTTAAATAAAAATAGCAGGGTCCCATCTCTAGCCCCTCTGACTTACTATAAATAGCAAGTCCTTCATACGGAGTCCTGTAGACCTCAAACGAACACCAATCTTGCATAGCTCTAACTATTGAAGAAGCTGCATCCCTCAATGGACCCTCTATCCAATCTCATTAGCCTATGAGGATCACAATAATAGGCTAATCTATTGAATACAGATGTCTCACTTTGGAGGGGTCATTACAGTCCTCCCTCTCTGAAATTGCTTACCCATTAGCAATCTCAATGCTGGGTGTTGTAGGATCTCCTCACCTTCCCAGGTGGCATCCTCAACTGGCAAGTCCTTCCATTTGACCAAATATTTTGTGATAGTTCGTTTCCGTACCTGCCTCTCTCGAAAATCCAAGATAGCCTTTGGCTCTAGAATCAATTTCCCCTCATCATCCAGGGGTAGCAACACTGTTGATGGAGTCACATGATGTCCCAATGCCTTCTTGAGGCGTGATACATGAAAGACATTGTGAACTCGGCTATCTGCTGGGAGCTCTAACTCATATGCTACTTCACTCACTCGCCTGATAATCCAAAAGGGCCCATAGTAGCGTGGTTTCAACTTTTCAGCACCACTTTTCCTAAGTGTAGATTGTCGATACGGCTGCAACATTAAATAGACCATGTCTCCCACCTCAAATGATCTCTCGGTCCTCCTCTGATCGGCATATTGTTTCTACCGATTTTGTGCCTTAGTGATATTCTCCTTGAGAGTCTTCATAATGTCTTGACTCTCCTGCAACAAGTCTCCCGCACTAGGCACTCTGCTATCACTAAATAGAAGGTCGATGAAGCTAGGAGCTTCATACTCGTATAACACCATGAAAGGTGTCATCTATATAGACATGTGGAAAGTGGAATTATAACAAAAGTCACAGAGGTAGATCCACTTTACCCATGCCTTTTGTTGTCTAGCTATGTAATTTCTGAGATAACCTTCCACCCATTTATTAACTATCTTTGTCTGCCTGTCTGTCTGCGGGTGATAGCTGGTACTCGAGGTTAACTCGGTCCCACAGAATCTGAACACCTCCTGCCAAAAATGACTCATGAAGCGGATGTCCTCGTCACTGACTATGGTCCGAGGCAACCCATGGAGCCTGAAAATCTCTCGAAAGAACAAATCTGCCACCTGTGTAGCCGTGTATGTAGCTGTGATCAGAAAGAAGTGGGCATATTTTGTTAAACGATCTACAACCACATATATACAGTCTTTCCCCTAAGCTTTAGGCAAGCCCATAACAAAGTCCATGGACAGGCATTCCCACTTCCTATCAGGAATCGGAAGGGGTTGTAATAAACCTGTCAGGTAAGTGTGCTCCTGTTTGTTCTGCTAACAAACAGGACACTCCCTAACATACTGAAGGACATCGGCCTTGAGTCCTTTCCATGTAAACCTCTCCCTGATCTGCCTGTAAGTTTTGAAGTATCCTGGGTGTCCTGCAGTAGGCACATCATGGAAAGCCATCAGTATTATATTCTTCACCTCTGACCCTGGCGTCAAATATATCCTGCCCTTATAAATTATGAGTTCATTGACAACTGCATATCTGTTGTCCTGAACTGACCCCTCAATGATCCTAGATGCCCATGTATCCTTGGCATATTCTGCCACAATTAGGTGTCTCCAATCCTCTGAGATCTGAACCATGTTGTTCAAGTGTGGTCTGCGAGATAGAGCATCAGCAACGACATTTTGAGTACCCTTGAAGTATGTAATGTCGAAGTCATACGACTGAAGCTTACTGACCCATTTCTGCTGGTAGTCATTAAGATCTCGCAGCCCCAAAAAGTGTCTTAAGACTATTATGGTCAGTTTTTATACAGAATTTACTGCCAATGAGATATTGTCTGAATTTGGCCAAAGCGTGCATTATGGCCAACATCTCTTTAGCATAAATACTATACCCTCTCTCTGATCCCTTGAGCTTCCTTCTCTCAAATGCAATCGGGTGTTTCTCCTACATAATCACAGCACCAATTCCCTCACCCGAGGCATCACAATGAAGCTCAAATGGCTTCGTGAAGTCTGGTAGAGCAAGAACAGGACAAGTGGTCATAATCTATTTGAATTTCATGAAGCACTCTTGTGCCTCCGAAGTCCACATAAAAGCATCTTTCTTCATCAAGTCCGTGGGAGGTGCTGCATGACACGAATAACCGCTGACAAACCGGCAATAGAAACCACATAACCCCAAAAATTCGCGCAACTATGTGAGATTCTTTGGAGTGGGCCAATCGATGATGGCTCCAATCTTGTCAGGATCCATCCTCACACCCTCTACACCAATAATATGACCCAAATATAATAATTTTGTCACGCCAAGGTCACACTTCGATTCTTTCGAATACAAAGACTCACTATCCAAAATCCCCAACACTGCATCCAAGTGGACAAGGTGATCCTCCCATGTTCAACTGTATACCAGTATATCATCAAAGAATACAAGCACAAACCTCCTCAACTGTGACTGGAAGATTCTGTTCATTGTGGCCTGGAATGTAGCTAGAGCATTGGTTAGCCCAAATGGCATAACCAAAAACTCAAAATGCCCACAGTGGCATCTAAATGTCGTTTTCTCTATATCCTACTCACGCACCCTGATCTAATGATAACCAGATCGCAAGTCAATTTTTTAAAAGAAACAAGCACCATGTAGCTCGTCAATCAACTCATCGATCCGTGGGATGGGGTGTCTATTTTCAATGGTCCTCTTATTCAAAACCCTATAGTCAATGCACATGTGAAGAGTACCATCCTTCTTCTTGACTAAAACCATTGAGGAGGCAAATGGTGATTTGCTCGGCCGAATGTGACCCATGGCGAGCAACTCCTTAATGGTTTTTTCTATCTCATCCTTAAGACGTTTTGGATGCCTATACAGAGTAATCATCACGAGCTTAGCACCCTCTTCTAGCTCTATGATATGCTCAATACCCCTCTCAGGAGGTCTACCTAGTGGAATGTCGCTGAAAACCTTCCCATGTTTAATTTTGATCTCCTGTATATCCGGATGATATTCTATTTTATGCTCCCTCTCCTGAGTTGGCATTAGAACACATTCAGCTGCCCAATCCACCATATTGTGCCACATGAGGCTCTCCATCCTCCTAAATGACAACATCCTGAAACTGCTATCTCTGATGGCTTTTAGTATCTGAGTCTTTCCCTCTACCTCAAAACTCATTTCCATTTCACGAAGATCAAGAGTGAATTTGTCAATAGCATGGAGCCATCTCATCCCCAAAACTACATCTATGTCTCCCATGTTTACCACGTAGTAATCATCCTTAAAGTTATAGTTATTAAGGCGCATCGGGAGATCTTTGACCATTCTTTCACACTTAAGGGTATATCCATCCGCCACTTTGACCCTTACACCTTCAAACTCCTCAGTCATGATCCCACGCTTCTCCACAAAGCGTGTATCAATAAAATTATGAGTGGCACCTGTATCCAAAAGGGTGATGACCTTTTGACCTGCTAGAACACCACGCATTCAAAAAGACCCTTCCTACTGGATACTAGTAATCCGTGCCTCCTGTAGATGAATTTCCCTTTCCTTTTCCTCTTCCTTTTCTAACTTTTCATCATCTGATTGTTCTTGACCAGCTTGCTGGTCGGAATTTTCAGATTTTGAATCTTCATAAAAGGCCCACATAGCACGGTTAGTTTTGCCCTTCGGCCTTAAGGGGCAATCATGATTTGCGTCATATGGACCCTTGCAGTAGAAACAAAGCTTTCGTTTCCGCAAATCATTTAATGTTTCACGATCAAATGGAGCTGCTGATTTTCCCTTTTGATCTCCCTTAAAATCAAATTTTTCTTTGTTCTTGCGAAATGTTTTATTATCTCTAAATGAAGAAGAGACCTTTGTGCCAAACTTGTTTGATGATCCAAACTTGCTGAATGGGGCTGCAAGTTCCATACTCCTTGCCTTCTTCATTGCCTCCTGTAGTGTTGATGAAAAGCACAACCAACCTCCTCTCTGAAATGTTTGTAACTATTACAGACAACTTCTGAAAATCACTGATATAGCCCTCTAAGCTGCCAGTCTGTCGAAGTTGTGCCAAATCCCTAAAATAGACTTCTGGATCCTTTTTATCAAAGCGATCAACCAGTCTATCCACAAACTCCTGGTAGGTGGTGATACGGTCGTGCTGCAGTGTAATCATTCCTTGATACCACCAGTCATGGGCTGCTCCCTCTAAATGTAACGTGGCAAACTTGATTGCTTCTTCCTCAAACATAGGTCGAAGCGTCAGGAAAGTGTCCAGCCAATGAATCCAAGACTGTGTTGTCACCTTGCCGCTACCTCTAAATGTAACGTGGCAAACTTGATTGCTTCTTCCTCAAACATAGGTCGAAGCGTCAGGAAAGTGTCCAGCCAATGAATCCAAGACTGTGTTGTCACCTTGCCGCTACCATCAAAGTAAGGTAGGGTGATCTTGTTGGCCGCATGCTTCAAGTCCCTATTTTGGTTCTGAGGCCTATTCCCCTGTCGAGCCCTGTAATAGTCCATCCTCGATTGAACAAATCAATCAAAGTGCATGAGTTCTCGTGCCTCCGGTGTCAGCTGCCGCCACTCATCATGTGCAGCCATATATGCATCTACAAAGGTTGGTTCCTCAACCTCCTCAATATTCTCCTCCGCTCGCTCTTCCCTAAGAAAGGTCGGTCGAGTCGGCCTATCTGCAGTGCGGGAAAGTGTCCTCTGCACCCTCCGTGATCCTGCTACACTCCTACAATCATCTTGATTCTAAGGTTGTCTCCTAGCTAGGTTCAACTGTTGTAGTGTATCTGCCAAATGCTGTAGAGCACCAACTACCTACTACTGACCAACCCGTAAATCCCTTAAAGTCTCTCTCACTTCTCTATCACCATCTCTTTCATCATCCCTTCTGGTATTTCTTAATGGATCCTCGTCTCTCCTTTCACTCCTGTGCGGACCTTCTTCTAATCTGTCACCCATATCTAACAAAGGTTCCTTTGCAAATGGATTATCTCTTTGCCAATCTGCCTCTGATTCCCCTTTACTGCGTGTGAAATATTTGTGATGACTACTCATGTGCCTTCAACCCTCCAGGATGGCAGGATATTTGCTCTGATACCAATGTAAGAACACTTCGTGCCCTTGTTTTCAATTTTTTTTTTTTTTGTGTTTTGATGTTTATGAGGGTTTTCTCATTTTTTTGCCTTTTTTGAAAAGTTTGCAAGAAATCAAATGCATGCATAAAGAAATACAATAACTAAGATAGAGAACTACTCCAAAGATGATTTATTTGCTCAATAATCACAAGAACAAGTTCCTACAGTCATACCCGAGTTTATTTGAAGTCCAGCAACTGCTGCACACAATTTCAGACCAAAAAGCAACCCTTGACAGCCCTACAGATGTTCGATTCTTTCCAACCAACTTGCTTTTAAACTAGAAATGGTACGGCTAGCTTCAGCAGACCTAGGCGCCCCTTTTAACAATTTTTATTGATTTTTTTGGTGGCTCCAATGTCAAAATCGCCCTTCCTTGCAAGGCCGACCCCTGCTATGACTGGTGGCTGATTAATACAAATCTGGCCCTCCTAAATCAGCTACCAATGGATGCACATAGTCTAATTAAAAATCTGCCCTTATTTTGATAATAAATTTCTGGAAATTACTTCTCTAATAGGCTCAATGTCGACCTATGGATAAAGCCAACCCAAAGAGCAACTTCAGATGAATATTTCACACCCTCAGATTGCTGATGCAATGAAGTCTTCATGTTCTCCAATGTCGATACTCTGGAATAAACTGCAGAAACCCCAGCTTCTTCTCCAAAGCCGAAAGATACAAGTCTTCTCAACAAAATAACATTCACTATAATCATAATGAAGCCTTGTACAATTTTCAAGAGATAAATAGGCTTCTCACATTAGGGTTCGAATTATTCCAAAAAGCTCCTCTTCTTCGATTTTAAAATGAGTAATAATATTACTTTTAATTTTCATTTAAGTCTCAATAGTTGGTGCATAAATATTTCAATTTAAATTAATTTCTCAACTGGCCCCAACTGATGAGAACTTGACCCTTCACTTAAGTCACTTATGTTATAATATAAAATTATATTATAACTTAATATTATAAGCTCAAAACCATTAATATTTATTTTAATCAAATAAATATTAATATCTCCATTATTACTCAACATTTTTGCACGCCATCAGAACTGGGAGCTGGCATGAGGAAACTGCATATGACCATATCCCTTTACTAAAAATAGCAGGGTCCCATCTCTAGCCCCTCTGACTTACTATAAATAGCAAGTCCTTCATACATAGTCCTGTAGACCTCAAACGAACACCAATCTTGCATAGCTCTGACTATTGAAGAAGCTGCATCTCTCAATGGACCCTCTATCCAATCTCATTAGCCTACGAGGATCACAATAATAGGCTAATCTACTGAATACAGATGTCTCACTTTGGAGGGGACATTACAAATAGTGTTCCTGTCCACCAACAGTGAGCACTTCCAATTTGAAATGTGAAACATACATTCATTGTTTCAGCTCCCTGTGCATGTGGGAATTTTTCTGGGGCCCACAAGAACCCTGTTGTCACAGAAATCTATATAAAAGGGCTTGTAGTTTGTTGAAAGGCATGTTTCGAAGATCGAAGAATTAGAAGAATATTGTAGAATTCAGTTGTTCATGGTGAGAAGGAGATAACAAAAGTAGAGAACAGAAATTTAGTCTCACTTCTTGTAATTATCTTCCCAGGATAATGAAGGAGGGAGCAAGGTCGTTGCCACTACAATAAAAGTTAGTTTTCCTCTACATTGAGGGTTTCCAGGATAACAGTATGTTTTGTGTGAGTTATTGCAAGTTAATCTCTGTTTTGATCACAATATTCTCTTCTTTAAAGCAAACTTCATTTGCATAAGCAAGTTGGAAGTAATTTAATTATTTTGTTGATTCTTGAATTCTATTTAAAGATTTTATGAATCAACTTTGGTATCAGAGCAGTTTGATTCTTGTGGGCTTGTGAAGGGTTTAGTATGACAGTTTCAACAAGAGCTCAAACGGCAGCCATGGAGGATTTGAATGCAAAAGTGACTGCACTTGAAGGTTACATGAAGGGCATCACAAAAATTCAGCAATAGTTAAGTCAACAACAAAAGAATTTGGCTATGCAACATGTTGAAATGGTGCAAGAACAGCCTTCTATAGATGATTAAGGAAAAGCACTCGACAAAAAATTTGGAATAAGTGAGGAGGATGAAAATATTGCAGAACATAACTAAATGAAAATAAAGGGAAAAAATATAAGTCCATTTAAAGTAGAGACAAATGTAGAAATTAAATATTTTGATGGACAAAAAAATGCTTTCTGGATGTATAGATAAAACAACTTGAAGTATATTTTAGAGTGCATAAAAATAAATGGAGGACAAAGAATTAGCTTTGCAACAATGGAGGAGCATGCTCATACATGATGGGAAATCTATTTTGCTAATTATGAAAAGAGAAATAAGCCTGTCATTAGCAAATGGGAAGATTTGAAGGAATAAATATGTAGAAATTTATATCCCATAGAGCATACAGCAGATCAAATGTGTAAAGGATTATACTATGGAATTCTGCCAGCGAGCCATGACAAATGGTAAGGATTACATGAGGAGGAAATAATGACAAAGTATCTCAGTGGGCTCCAATCCCACATCTGAACGATGAGGCAAGTGTACAAGCTTACTACATGGAGGAGGAAAAAAAGAGGTCAGAAGGTGAGTTGTCCACATAGAGGTAAAAATAAGAGGAATTGAAAAGCAAAGAAAGCTAATATTATGTGCAAGAAAAAGGACACAAAGGATACAAGAAATGATTGTAGTCATTGCAAGATGGGCATGCAAATTCAATTAGAAGCTTCATCGCATACTAAATCCTAAATATTTAAGAATACAAAGCAAGAAAAAGACAAAACTAAGAAATCTATACTAACTATCTAAGATGATGGTATTGAAATAAAAGATAGTTCAAATATAGATGATAAACTCAGATGGCCACCAAGGAAAGAAAGGAACATTTTTTTGTTTTGAAGTTATAAACTAAGAAGACTAGAGTAAATGCATCTATAATCTTGGTTCACAATGTAATCCCATTTCAGAACATTGGGTAAAAAGGCTTGGTCTGAAGACGTAGGAACATTCACATCTATACACCCGTTGGGATGGGTAATGAGGGGTGCAGAGATACAAGTAACAAAATGGTGCAAGGTTGAATTTGGGGTTAATAACACACAATACATAGATGAGATTGAAGCAGATTTAATTTGTCTCAATGCTCTTGATATCGTTCTTGGTAGCCCTTATCTTTGTGTTAGGGATGCTATTTTCACAAGAGCTAACAAGTACAGATGAGTCAAGGATGGGACAAAGTATATAATCAAAAGGCACCCAAGCAAGCTAAAGTAGCTATGGTAAGTTCTAATCAAGCCATTAAGTTATTTCAAGAAATCAAGCTGTTCTGTCTGCTTTTACTTAAAGACAAGAAAGATGGATTAGGAATTTCTACCATTACTAACTCTAAATTGAAAGGCTTGGATTAAATCTTGTCATCTTTTCAGGAATTGTTCGCAGAATTGAGGAATTGCCACCAAGAAGGGGAGTGGAGTATGAGAATCAACTCCCACAAAAATATCATCTACCTAACATCAAATTGTATCAGCAATTGTTACTAGAGACCAACAAGGTCAAGAGGCAACTTCACAAGCTACTTGAGCAAGGGGTTACTGGCCCTGGCACTTCATCTTGTCAGTCACCCATGGTGATGATGCGAAAGAACTCGGAGAATAAATATTGATTTATAGGGTTCTCTATAAATTCATCATTAAGAATAAATATCCTCTTCCAAGGATAGATGATTTGGTAGATCAACTAAAACATGCTAAGTATTTTATTAAGTTGAATCTTAAGTTTGGTATCATCAGGTAAATGAAAGGAGGAGGTACTTAGAAGACTGCTTTCTAAATGAAGAAAGCTCTTTATGACTGGTAAGTATTTCCTACAAGTTTCAGTAATGCACCTCTAACTTCTATGGGATTGATGAATAACGTTTTAAGGGATTTCATCATTTCACAAACGGTTTATGATAGTCTATCTTGATGATATTCTAATTTTCGGTGCAATTTGGGAAGAACATCTTGTCCATATTCAACAAGACTTGCAAAGATTAAAAAAACAACTGTTATGCAATTTGGTAAAGAGTCATTGGTTTATTTAGGATATGTTGGAGGAGAACCAAGAATAGCGCAATGCCGCAATCTAAAATTGAAGTAATTGTAAATTGGTCTAAACCAAAGAGTGCTACTGAAACTAGGAGTTTCATAAGTGTTGTTCATCTTATGAGAAAGTCATTCTTTCATTTTCCAACATTGTTAACCCTTTACATCAAACTGCATCTAAGCAAAGGGACTTTCGCTGGGGAAAAGAACATGATTGTGCATTTAAACCACTAAAGAATAGGATAAGTCACGCTCTTGTGCTTGCTCTTTCTGATGTGCAAAAATATTTTGAGGTAGGGACATATGCAAGTGAATATGCTATGGGTGTCATCTTGCTGTAAACTTGTTTGTTTGTGTGATGAGCCATGCTGGTTCACTACTAAACCCCTATCTTTTTCTTAAGTCTATTTGTGTTTTACTTAGTTTTTTAGAGAAAGTTTGTAGATAGAAGAGAAGGTACGCATCATATTAAAGCTTATAAAAATGCAGTATAGACATATTCTGAACAACAGATGTAATAGATGTTATTATGTACTACATACAATGAGATTACAAACGAATCACATACCCGAAATGCTCCAGAATAATTAAATAAGAAATAAATCCAGTTTGCCAGCCAGAATTGATGAAAACTAACAAAGAAGCATGCCCAAGCTCCAGATTTGATTTCTCCCTTTTGTAAAACAGGATACAAACCCTTAAGAAAGGTAGACACCAAGAATTAGTCACATTCAGGAGCCAAAGAGAAGGCATTTCTACTTCAAGCTCACACGCCCAACTTTCAAGAAGGCACGGAATCCAATGCAAATGGTACGGCCAAGGAGAAAGAGATGAAGAAACACTGTTGGAGCCACAGATCTGCTGAAGAGGACGCCACAAGTGAAGAACCCCCTTTCCTTATTGCAAACAACTGAAAACCTGTACAAAGTACTCTGATTGAAACATGTAGAACCTCTGAATGAAGCTCTCAACTGCACTGATTCGACTGGTCTCTCACAGTCTCAAAAATGCTCAACATCAAAGAGGAATCGTTCTCCAATGGAAATATTGCTCAAACCTTGATCACAGAGGAAGGCACAGGAAAAATATCCAAGGCAAAGTCGAAATAATCAATAATAGGGTTTCTCATTGCCAAATTGCCTTATATCAAAAAGGCACGCATTTCCAAGATGATACGCCCCTTTCATCATTTAAATCTTTTAAATTATATTTTAAGTCACTTTCAATAGTTTGACTTAAATAAAGTGGGCGCCCTTTTATATTTTAAGTAATTTAAATTTTAAATCACCTTTATTGAATATTTAAGTGATATAAAATATATAAAGTCAATTTGACTTTATAATAAAGCGTTAAGTTAATTAATTAACTCAAATCACTTAAAAATCCATAACTTTCTCAAAACTCCAAATATTCTTGAGTCGTCAGAAGCTGTTGACTCCTAAACTGCTAACGCCTGTTGTGAACCAATCACTTGGCTCTAGAAACAAGAATGATCAACTCCTCTAGAAAACACCACTGACCCTCTAACCAATCCAGCTAGCCCACAAGGGTCCAATAAAGGGCTAACACACTGTTCCCGAGAATTGACTAGAGCAGGGACATTACAATTCGTCATTCAAAAGTTTTTACTTCAGCAATTAGCGGATATCCAATGTATGATAAACAACTAAATGAACTAATTCAAAGAATCAAAAATTAGAGGCAGTATTTGTTTGGTAAAGAAACTATTGTGCACCCTAACCACCAATCTCTACAAGATTTACAAGCACGAAACAAATTACAAGCAGCAAAGTATTATATATGGATGGACTTCTACAATAGTTTCGTTTGGTGATTAAAGATAAAAAAGGAATTTACAATGTTGTGGCAGATATGTTATCTAGGCCATCTATTTTGGCTATGGCTATGGTAACTCACTTGGAGCCTTCCACAAAGGAGGCTTATATTACAGAAAATGCACATGATGAGGACTTTGGGAAGATATATGAAGAGTTTCTATCACAGGAAACTGTAAAAAGTGAAGAAAACTTTCCATCTTCAAGATTAGGTACTCTACAAGGTAGGAATTGTGTGTGCCAAGAGCACTAAGGCTTCTACTGATGAGGGAGGCAAATACCTCCAAAGTGGCAAATCAAGCACAGGTAAAATAGTGGCTCAATATGCAAAGGTATTTGTTTTGACCTAAAATGCAGCAAAAAGTAGCAAAATTTTGTTATAGGCTGTAAATTATGTTGCACAAGCAAATCTAAGACAAGGCAAGAGGAATGTATTTGCCTTTGCCAATCCCCACAAGGCCATGGAAAAGTACTTCTATGAATTTTGTAAGAAGCTTGTGGGCGTGAATATTTGTCTGTGGGCGTTGACAGGTATAGCAAAATGTATATTTTGCCTGCTTGCAAAAAGACTAACAAAAATAGAGGCTTCTTATACTGTATGCACTTTGGGCTTCCTAAGACCATAAATTTCAGATAAAGGCATAAGGTTTGTTGGTAAGTTTGGATCTATGTTATGAAGCATGATGGACACAATGCTAAAGAAATGCACAGCCTTTTACCTACAAAATGATGGTCAGACAGAAGTGGTCAAAAAAACCTTGGTGCAGCTCATTGAGGGGCATAACAGTTTCCTTAGACACATCATGAATCGCTCCCTTACATTTAGCATTCATATAACAGGGTATTGCAGTCTTCTCCTAATACGTTACTATTTCAGGCATGCTTGAGATATTTGCCTTCTAGTACATATTCAACTCAAAATTAAGGCTACAAGGATAAGCAAAGAAAATTAAGCCATTAAGGTATGGACTTCTCACAATTTTGAATGCCATAGGCGAAATGGCATTCAAATTTGGTTTCCCTCCTTTTATGAAGATGTGCTCAATTTTAATTGTGAGTATTGCAGCTTAATAGAACAGGTGCCACCCTCCTTAGAAGATTTGGGTGTGGAAGGAACAGCCATACTCACAAAGGATGATGTGCTAGAAATGAAAACAAGGGAACCAGAGATAAAGTCTAACAAACATGGGAATTTGGACTCAATGATCAAGAGATTACCTAAAGGCTAAGACAAATGGTATTCCAAAGAAAGAATGGGGAACTCTTCCCCCACCTATTGTCTCATTAAGCTTTTGTGGGACCAAAAGCTCCCTAAGAAAAGACTATGATTCAAAATAGATCTAGAAGATGTATATAAGCATAGAAACTTGAACTGCAAAATGAATTCAGATACAAGAACAAGAACAAAATAGAAAATAATAGTGCAGAATACAAGTAGAAGGGACCACAAACGTTGTACAGACCAAGTCTCCACAAAGACCACATTACCATCCATCAACAATGAGCACAGATTTGGAATGTGAACCATATAACCATCATTTTAGCTTCTTATGCACACGGAAATTATTCAAGGGCTTGGAAGAATCTTTCTATCATAAAAATCTATGTAAAGGGGATTATATTTTGTTGAAAGGCATATTTCAGAGAATGGAGAACTAGAGGAATATTGTAGAATTCAGTTGCTCATAGTGAGGAGATAAACATAAGCAGAGAGCAGAAATGGAGTCCCACATGTTATAATTATCTTCCCAAGAGAATAAAGAAGGTAGCAAAGCCATCACCACTACCACAAAAGCTAGTTTTCCTCCACGTTGGGGGTTTCCAGGATAAAAATCTAAGTTTTGTTTGTTGCAAGTTTAATTTCTATTTTGATCACAATAGTCTCTTCTCCAAAGCAAACTTCATTTGCATAAGCAAGTAGGAAGTAATTTAATTATTTTGTTGATTCTTGAATTCTATTTGAAGAGTTTACATATCATTGTAAAACTAATTGGGAGCTATTTTCATCATCCGAACTATGACTAACCTTTGGAATGAAGAAAATACCAAGGATATGAAAATTCATTAGTACAATAAGAACATTATCAATGCCCTACCAGAGCATCCCACCTACCTACATTAAGAAAAAGCCTCCAAAAAAGATCATGATTGCATAAGTAAGAACCAACTCTTGTGAGCTAAATGGTAAAACTAACAGTGGGCACCTTATGAACAAAGAAATGTGATATATGTAAGTAAGAGAAAAGAGAAGATTATGAATGTTTACTTTTAAATTACTTACTATAAGACTATGTCTCCAATTTGGGATTGGTTTTGAACTTTTGGGTTGAATGGTTCAGCAATATTTTTCTTCCTAGGTTCAATACAGCCGGGTTCAGCCATTATATATATATATATATATATATATATATATATATTTCCACAATTAAATAGATAAATTATGGCCAAAATTTGATAGTTCAATGTCAAATTGTCAATTGTCAAACATTAAAGATAAATCAAAACGGTTTATATTAGTGCATCTGCATTTGACTTGTGGTCCTGTTGATGTGTTTTTTGTGACCGCACCAACGCAGAATAAAGTTGCCAACGGCTTCCCTATTCTCTCTTGATCAAAGTATTCTGCACGCTAAGATTGCAAGAAAGTTCGTGCGTTCAACTCCAAGGTTCTTTCAGTGCGAATAGGCTCAGTTTGGCAGGTGGTGTTTCCAGTTTGAAAGACTTAGCAAATTTCTCATGCTTTCTTCCCTCAAGGGCGCATTTGGAGGCATGAGCTTTCATTTTAACTTGCCTTAGGAGTTTTCAAGCTACCTCTTTGCACTTGGGCGCATTTCCCATGGCCTGCTTTCATTTTTGTCAATACTTAGAGAATTTTCAGGTGTCCTTCTTAAGGCACATAAGGAGGGGTCTCCCTCAAATTTCACACACTTTGAGAAATTTTCAACCTCCTTCAAGCTTGCAAGGGCACAAATGGAGGGGTATGCTTTCATTTTTCAAACACTTCAAGAATTTTGACCTGTCTTTGGCCTTCTATAGCAAGTTTTGATGCTGGACCTGAAAAAATATCAAACTTGGTGGATTTCTTGCCCTTTGCCGGATTTAGGGTGACTCGATCATGCTAACCCTAATTTGCTATTTTTAGAAAGTTTGCCAATTTTGCACTTCAAGCTAATTCCCAATTCCCGAAGGCTTGATTTTAACTTTGTCTGGATCCTAGTGACATGATTGAGCTACTGGTGCCTGGTACCCGTATGCCTCTGCTATTTTTAGCAACCTGCTAAAAATAGTAAATGTTCAGAATAAGCTCAAATTTCATGTGCTGAATGCCCGGAGTGTGGTGATCGTGGCCGGATTTTACATTTGCATGGTTGTCTTATCCTGCCCTTGAATTTAGGAAACCCTAATTCCTCTGCTCATGCCTGCTAAAAATAGCAATCGTTTGATTCTTCATTCTCTACAACTCTGTTTGTCTCGAAATTCGCGCCAAGGATCCCTCATCACACGTTTGACTCATACCTGCTGAGAATTGGTGTTGACCTGCCATTTATAGCTGCTTGTGAGGTGACTTACTATTTATAGTAAGTGCTTGCTTCTTAAACTTCCTTAACTCCGTTTGAGTTGAAATTTGGATGCTGTGATCGTTGTCGGTGAACTTGCATGTATGCGCTGCGCCCAAGATCAACTTTCTATTTATAGCCTGCGTCTGGAACACCTTACTAAAAATAGCAAGTCCTCTGATTGCCTTCAAATTTTGCCAGCAGACTTCCTGAAAGACTCCGATTGTAGTGGATACTTCCGTTTTAGGGCACTATGTTGTCTGACTCCTCATTTTTAGCCCTGAAGCTTGAAACCCTAATTTTATGCATGCTCCTCAAATGAGCTCCGTTTGACCTCGTTTCAGTTGCATGACGATCAGTTTGCAGTTCCAGAGTGCTGAACAATTGCCTAAGTGGTACCTGCTAAAAATAGAAAGTGGCCGAAAAAGTGACCAACCGGCTGCTGGATGATTTTGCATGTCATACTGCCTGAAAAATCTCGAAAAACCCAGAAAAATCCCCAACATGCAAGCACTGGCTAAAAATAGTAAGTTTCTGAAAAGTGATCAGTTCCACTTGCATGTTACATCATCGCGAAGCTCTTCGAAAACCCAGAAAGAATATGCCGACATGCGCTGAAAAATTTTGCATGCAAACCCTAATATCGGCCTCTGAAGGCTCAATGCTAAAAGTTGTCGTCCTACTTTGCATGTCATATCACTGCGAAGGTCTCGAAAAACCCAGAAAGAATCTCCGGACATGCATCAGAAAATGTAACATATAGGCCCTGGAATTTGCTCTAGAAGTCGGACTGCTAAAAATAGCAAGTCATCCATTTTAGTTCAAATTTAACCTGTGAGTAGCCTGATGTGCTCTGGACGCAGTGTGACTGTCGGAATCTCAAAAATGCTGAAGGATTGCCTGTAATTGCACACTTACTAAAAATAGTAAGTAGTCAGAATCTGATGAAATTTCAGTAGAAACCTGTTAGAAGTGTGGTGATCATCAATGTTAATCTCAAATCCCAATTTATTCACCTTGTTTGACTTCAAATTGGCTGAAAAGTTCAAAACCCTAATTTTCAGACTTAGCCAAAAGTTCACGTTAAGGTTCAATGACGGGCCCATCCGAAAAGACAGACAGCAGAAAAGATAGACAACAACAAAACGACAAACCAACATCAAACCAAAAGCAAAGCCAAAATTAGGGGGTCCCCATTTGCAATGGGGCGATGTGTGAAAACGTTACAACAGGTCCAAAGATGCATTGTCCATTACAAACTGTTATTAGAAATGACTAATCCCTTAGGGTTGCAGTCAAAATGAAAATTGTTAAGGAAAGTACCAAACACATTTTGATAGCAAATTCACAAATACCATGCTGAAAGTTTATTGCAAGGATCCTTTAAATCAAATTTCACCATTGTTGTAGATTAATCATATTGGTCCTCTCTCTTAAGGCTAAGAATTGAATGTATGTTAGAAGCAAAGCAACTAAATAGATCAGTAGATACCCTGTGAAATCTTAGACTAACATTACCACAGGAGCAGCAAAAACCCCACAGACAAGAAGCTTAAAACCACCTCATATCTAGCTCTTTCATGCCTCTATCAAGGTATCACTTTGTTGGCCCCAAGGTTGTCGTTGCGCCAAAAGGTCGACCTATTAATGCCTGATACAACTGCCAGAATTAACAAATCCACGGGAGGCAGTTGAACCATGTCACGAATCCCGAGGGGAGCGCTGACCATCTACCAACAATCTCCCCCTCAGCGATACCTGAGGGGATTCGAACCCATTACCTTTGGCATTGATGTTAACCCCACGATTGTCGTTGCACCAAAAAGTCGACCTATTAATGCCCGATACAACCGCTAGAGTTAACGGATCCACGGGAGGCGGTTAAACCATGTCACGAATCCTAAGGGGACTGATGACCATCTGCCAACAAAACAAAGCTGAAGAAATTTATTCTTAAACTAGACACTAATAGAAACAATCTTCTCAACAAGTAAACACCCTTTGATAGGTCCAATATACCATGTTGGCCTAGGACATTAAAAGATATCATCAATCTAAGATGCTTCAACATCTTTCTTGATGGACAATTCAGTATTCATGTTAGTTTCTAAATTAACATAAACACTAAATGACTTCATAGTAACTGGAATCTTATGTTGTTGAAGTTGACTGGTAATATTTTGATTCTTCTGGATTCACTCACATTCAGCAGCAGCACATAGCATTCATGGGTGTTGCTTATTTGGTCTCTACAAGCTGCAGTGCACCATTCTTTTAGCAAACTTCAAGTTAAGAGACTTTCCTGCTTGTTGACAATGTTAAGATTTACGATACGAGTTCCAATAAATATTTGATCAATATTAATGAATAGGATTGATGCAAATTTTGGTCTAAATATCACTTCTCCCAATTAGTTATCCATTTTGATTTGGACTCTACTTTGACTTTTCAAAAATCTTTGACAACAAGAAATCCTTACCATAATAAGCATGTCTATAGGAAGAAGGTTTTTGTATCATCAACTTGATGTGCAAAGCAAGAGCCAGACCTAGGATTGTAACTTGAATTAACTCTAGTTCTCTTGTAAAAATAACACTCATCAAGTACAATAATTAGTTTTGTCTTCAATTACCCTAGACAAGAAAAAACATTCCTAGCCTATGTTAGTGTTTGTAGCTTGGGGAGATATTTTTCTCCTAAGTAAAAATAATTAAGATAGTAAATAATTATCAAAGCAGGTCAGCCTTGTTAATTAATAATATTTTATATTTGTTATTTAAATCAAAGAGGCCGACCTAGAAGAAAGGTTGCCTAGTTTGGTACATATACAAGGTGGTGTTTTTCCATTCAAATCATCAAGTTCAATTCATTCCAAATCATCATTCTTCAGCAGTTTGCCTTCCCTTACACCAGATCCATTCTCAAAGAGAAGAGTTACCATTCATGGAGGAGTGTCTCCATTCTTTGTATATACTCAGCCTTGTGCAAGGCCTGATTGTAAGCAGTATTCTGCAATTTTATATGATATATATGAGATATTATTTGCTGGGTTTTTCTCCCTCGAGTAGGAGGGTTTTCCCAGGGTAAACAGCTGTGTTTATTGTTCATGTGTTGTGATTTCTGCTTATTGCATTTCTGATCCTACAGCCTAAAACAACAGTTTTCTAATGCAACTATACAGTCATTGTTACAAGAAATGCCAATGCACCTTTTATCAGTCCTGCTGCTATACACCAGAGTTTCTCCAAGTTTCAGAATGAGGAGAAGTATGAACATGTTGTTGAGGGTGGCAAAAACTTTTGGAATGTTTCCTGATGTTAAGGGGAAGACATTGGGACATCTGTTAAAATAACTGAAACAAACTAAAAGCAGCTGAAATTTTAGAAAATAAAAACAATCTGCTGCATTTGCAATAACGACCCTCCTTCCCCTTTAGGTTTCTTGGAATTTTTAGCATTTTTTCATTTAAAAGTTACCTTTTTATTGTTATGCACCAAATGGAGCAGATTGTTTGGACCTCAAAATAGGAGACATCTCCTCCAAGCTCCCAAGTCCCCAAGATGTCCAATATGTTGGGTTAAGACACCTAGACCCCCAAGAATGCAACCCCATGGAACACTGCTACACACAAACTTAGCTAATGTGCACTGGAACTTCCTTCAGCATCAACTTCCTGATCGATTTAAATTTCCATTGATACCATTGATTTGCGTTGTAAGGCCTCTTAACAGGATGAATTTCAATTAACATAACAATTCTTGCATCATTAAATTGGCTCATATTCTTCAGGCTGCATAAAATGAGTTATTGTGGAGTGTTCTTTGAAAAAAGAAATAGGTTCATGCTCACATGATAACTAGCATGTTCTCAATACACCTACATGTGCAAGACCTTTCATTATGGCAGCATATTTGCGCCATATCCAGATCTTAAAATAATTCACTATTTTGGGAGAATCCATGATGTCGTTAAGATGGATTCTTCAGACATTGTTGGGATCATTTATTTATTTATTTTCATTATATGTTTGAGACTACAATTTCCGTTACTAATTCTGCATCAGAAAAGCTAGTATTGCCAATCACTTGTGTCATGTTGGGCTTACATTAATGTTCTACTTCTTTCTAGATTTTTGGGCAAAAGTTACAACCACACTACTTAATCATGATCTTGGAACACACCTTTGAGCATCCAAAGCATCGGTGACACATTAACTCTCAAATTAAAGTAGAATTTTCAAATGACAAAGACTAAAACTATTGTTCTACTTGCTCCAACAAATGACGGTATCAATGACGCTTGAGTATTGTTGAAAAATCAGAAAATAACATGTTGAAAATAAAGACTCAACGCAAGTATTACCTCAGAAATCCTATGAAGGGAAACACCAGCTTGGTAGTGGCAATTGCTCATCTATCTTGATGCAATTAATTGAGAGAACAAGTACAGAAAGTGGATACAACAGTAGTTGTTTCTCAACTACTCTGTCAAGCCTCTACAAACTATGAACAGCTGAACTCTTCTAATTCTCATTAAAATACTCAATCCTTCCTATAATTCTGAAACACATGCTCTCCACCTCTATTTCAAGTTGTCAGTGATGCTGTAGAATTCCTCTCAAGCTCTAAATGAATCCCTTGGAAGCTGGAAGTGGCAAGGATGCCATTTAAATTCAATTCCTGATTTTCAATGGTTGGAAGTCAAAACTGCAGCTGCGACCTGTCCTATGTGGGTTTGTTCATGTGGGTGCAAGTTCAACCTAAACAAGTGTGGATTCATTCCTGCTTCTAATAAACTTTGTCTCCAATTTCAACTTATTGTTCAAGTTTTGATTATCCCTGATCCTTATGGATCAATTGGCCCATCATTGTAGAACAAGGTCATCATTGCTGCAAGCACTCAAAAAGGAAACAATTCAGAAAGAAATAATTCCATTGCTTTGTTATTCATAAGCAGAAAAAACTGTCACTTCTTTCTATGCAGTTCTTTCACTACGAACGTATGGTTGAAAATTGCCCTTTGACCCCATATTACACTCATTTTAGAATGGTTGAAGACATTATTCTAAAGAGGTCCAGCAACCCACCATCTAGTAAAACTTTGCAATTGCCATAATCAATAGTCATCATCATAGTTGGCAGACTCTGACTTGACAGAAACTCGGCAGACACAAAATTTATGACTGGTAAAAAACTCGGCAACTTAGAAATTGCTTAAATTCTTTAAAAACACATTTTTTTTGCAAAAGTCAATGATAAAATGTATCCAATGAATTCATGAATGATTGCAAAAGTGTTTTCTATTAAATTTGATTCATTTGAATTCAAATTGAGTACAAAATTGCATCATCATGCAGATCCTAATGGCTGATATAATAGTTAGTTAGCAACTACTATGAGTTTATGACGATTGCCTTTAAACATCATCAACATAATTCATAAATTGCATATTGCAGCATTTTGCATTTTCCTCTTCCCTGGTCTAGTGAAAATTTGGGGAGAGATTCTAATAATGGCATTTGAATCTTTGATACTGATGGTATGATACTTCATCATTTTGATCCTAATATTATGATAGTGATAAAATTAGTTGTCTAAGTTGTTGTTTTTTGTCTCCACTCCCAAACCCCCTCATTGTAATCAAATTTCTTATATGGCAAGAGATCCCAATAACTAGTGGGGGTATGGGAGTGGAGACCCCGAATGGAGGTCTAGGGGTAACACCCCTTGTGGAGGTTTGGGGGCAACGCCCCCAACGGGGTCCGAGGGGCAACTCAAATTAAGCTCTTTGAAACTACCCAAAATTTCATGTCACACACCATTTTGCAATCGGCTCAAATTTACTCTTCAAATGCTGTGTGAGTTGGGAAAAACCGCAAACTCTTTATAATTTTTCCACTTTTTTGTATTTTTTTAGTTTTGCATTTTTTTAATGCGTCTAACAAGTCTACCTATCAGACTTGTTGTGTTTCTGGTGAGTAAACATGGGAATGTAATGATGGAAAAAGGTCCCCTTAACTTGGCCTTGATTTAATGTTGTAATATGCCTAACATATTCACATTAGGTCCTGGGCCCTTGTGAACTAAATGAACATCAATGGTACCTTGCTTAAATGTTGCGAAGTGTTGTAACACACTTTCACACTTTTCTCAGGTCTTACTAATGAAATACACCTAATAAACTTCTTTTGTACATTAATCTTGCCTTATTTTAAAGTGTTGTAAAGTGTTGTAACACACTTTCACACTTTTTAGGCTTGTCATTAATAATTGGGCTTTGTTATGCTTTAATTGGCCCTATTTTACATCCACAAGCCTCATTTATGTGTATTTTCAAGGATAATCCCGACAAAACCATTTAAAACATCAAAATCCTGAAAACCCACCTCAAAAAGCTAAGGTAGGGCTCATTCGCCATTCTAGGCGAATGAGTCCCCTTAGGTGGGACCCATTCGCCCAGGGTGGCGAATGAGTCCCATTGAACTCAAAATCAAAATTAATTTAAATCTTTGGCGGGATTTTATTCTCCTAGATCCAATGTCGGCTTGTAGTGTTGTAATTTCGGGAATTCTTGCATAATTGAGTATAAATACAAGCTCCTTTCATTCATTTTACATGTAGCAATGAGCATTCTTATAGCAAGTTTGAGTTCACAAAAGCATTCAAGAGCATTCAAGGGCAGATTATCAAGCATTTTAGAGCATCATTCAAGCATCAATCATCATGTCAAAGATTTCATACATCATGTTTGTTATTGTGCTAACAATTGTGGTGTAGGTTTTGTGATTCAATCAAATGTTTCATTCAAGATCTATCTCCTTCAAGCAAGAGCCAAAGTCTACATCCATTGCAGCCATTTCAAGCATATTTGCAGCACCTTATTGTTAGGGTTTGGTGAGTTGCAACATTGTCATTTGTTCATTCATCATTCTCCATTCTTATTTGATTTCATTTCAAAGATTGATTTCCAACAAGGGGTTTGACCAAGGCCCCCATCCACTAACCCCACAACATTTTTCCCTCTCCTTTGTGTGTGATTTGCAGGTCTAGGTTGCAGATTTCCTAAGGAGCAAGATTGAAGAAAAATTGCAAATCATTTAAAGTTGTCAAAGTTATCATCAAGCCTTAGAGAACCTTGGAGAAGACCTATAGGTTGCAAATCAGAGATTCGGATCCAGAAACCAATCAGGAAGGGCAGAGCAGCCAAAGAAGAGTAGGATCAACTTTTAAAATTGCAGAAAATCCCAACTAGACTGATTCGCCACTTTTGGCGAATGAGTCCCAATTCCAATCAATTTTCAAGACTTCGTTGATTTGGATACCCTTTTGCCCGATTTTTGTTCCTGCATAGTTTTCTAGAAACTAGACTAATTCGCCCAGCTTGGCAAATGAGTCCCAATGAGCAATAAAAGCAGATTTTCCAGTGATTCAAACCTCCATTCAACCATCTCCAGTTTCCTAGGTGCACACCTTCCTGTCTTTAGTTTTTTGTTTCAATTCATTCGCTTTTATAGGTCATTTAGTGTTAGTTTGCATTCAATTAGGGTTTAGTATTGCATCTTGCATTTCATTATCTTTTCAAAGTCTAAACTTGGTGGTGAACCCCTTAATAGCTTGCATTCAGCCCCTAAGAGAACCCTATTACAAGATTTCTTTCTCTTTTGCATTGAGATCTTTAGGGTTACCCTTGAATGAAATTGAAGGTGTGGGTATGCTCTATGACCAAAATCATATGATAGTACCATCCCACAAAGTCATCATTTCAAGGAAAAACTTGTTTTAAAAAAAACTCTACGAATACTCGTCGAGTCTACCAACTAGGGTCGTCATGATTTATCTATTGGTAGCTTTGGCTAGAAAGAATTCCCTAAACTTTTCATTTGAAGGAAGGGTCGATCAAAAAGTTCTAACCTTTATACATTATTACTTGAGAATCTTGAACCACTTCTTTTATCTAATGTGGTAAGTCTCCACCAACAATTTTGATTTCTATAGAATTACAAGGTGTTTTCTTCTTAGTGCATTAATTGTCAACTGGCCTAAATATCATGCCAAAGAAAAATGGACCTCCTTATAAAAAATATGATGAGTTGTATTTTGATGGTGTGAGTAGTCAAAATCCTCATAAGGCTGCAATTGGTGGAACTAATCAAGAGACATGTCGACATGTACATGTTGCTTACATAGGTAAGCCTAGTGTGGAATCCAATAACCTAGTTGAGGTACTTATCATGTTCCAAGGACTATATCTAAGCATGCATATGGCGAAAAACATTGTACATAGAGGATGACTCATCTATTGCAGTGAATTCCTTCTTTTAGTCCACACATATGTCATCAATATGTTGTGCATAAAGGATGACTCGTCTATTAGTAAATCCCTTCATTTAGTTAACAATAATTACATGTAAGCATTTAAAGGTGAGATACATTATGGCATTATTTGTGAATATAGGCAGTGACTAGAAAATGTGACCTTCACATAGATGAACTTGCATTAAATGAAGCCTCCATTCGTTCTCACCTGGGCCTATCTAGACAATGACACCAAGTCTCGAATGTTAAATCCATTTAGTCTCTACAGCAACTGGAGCAGGAATTCCAGAAAGCTGTAATATATTGCTCACAGCCTATAAATATTAGAAATCAACAGCAGGATGGATGTAATTAGATCCCATAATAAGAAAGTTATAATAGATGGAAAGAAACCAAAGAGAAGGGTAGATGAGGAGGTCACTACTAGACATACAGCAGAAGAGTTTGAGCATAACCCCATAAAACTGGTACAGAAGCATTATTTTTATGAGATTCTCACAGGTATGCAGGGCAGTAATGATCTCATGCACAACTATGAAATTTATTCCAGTTCTCCAGCTATGTGTCCAACTGGTGAACTCCATAGTCCTTACTCCTTAGTTTCTAAATTTGGGAAATCAACTCCAACCAAGAGGAATGATGTCTGAACCTCCCATTGTAGCCCTTGGCAAGGCAATCTACACTCAGATTCCCTCTCAGTGCTTTGAGGCTACTACCTTCCCCCAGGGTCCAGGAAACACTAGACTAAGGTCCGGTGCTTTCTGCAAATCTGAGGACATGTACCATCACCACCTTACACTCCTCCAGCATGGAAAAAGAATAGAGATAAATAAAGGAGAACTAACTTCAGCTGCAAAAGAAATTTTTGAAAATGCACCAGAGGATGCATTTGATGTCATTTGAATACATGACAAGTTAAAGAATTTTAAGCAATAGTACGGCACTGGAAATTCTCTTGCACAGTGCAATATGACAAACACTCTTGAGCTTGCTACATCACAAGTCTTACTCCAGAATCAAGTTAATGTTGCGAACCTCATCAGCTCAACTGTTTGTTAGCTTGCATTTGCCACTGCTCTCATTCAAGTCAAATTAAGCCTTACTTATGAATGATTTACAACATTGTTTGTCTATTGGACTAAGACTTGGGCATGTCAAGTTCTTGTCCCCAAGCACCTTGATGGATCTACAACTATTGAATATGTCAGCCATTACCCCAACCCAACCCTGAACCGGCATAGGAATCTCTCTCATGCATTTAAATCCTCTGCTAAAAATGCTTAGCATTTCTCCAAGAAATGCAGGGATGCATGAATCATATGATCTACCAAGCACCATCTCGAGTTCAAATATAAGCTCAAGAAGCAAGATCTTCAAGAGAAATTTATTAGGGCTAAGAAAAATCAAAAGCATTCATCATATTATTCAATATAAATCCATGCTTGAAATTTGTATCAAATTTGTTGATGTTTTCTTGATAGAGAAGACATGGTTTGCTTGAACTCTTTGCATTAAGCCCCAAGTCCTTTGGTGGTTATTACTCTCCTACTTTAGGACTTTGGGAAGATGTTGTGACCTTTTCACACATCGCCCCATTCAAGATGGGGACCCCTATTTTTTGCTCTATTTTGGTCTTTTGGCTTTGGTTTTGTCTCTCTCCCTCTCTTTCTGCTGTCTGTCTTTCCGAGATTTCTCCGCTTTTGAGCTTAAAACGCAAAAATTTTGGCCAAGTCTGGAAATTAGGGTTTGAGTCTTCCTGGTCAATTTGAGGTCGAGTAAGGTGAATAAATTGAAAACAGAGCTTAACATTGTTGTTAGTATGCTTCCAGCAGGCTCTCAGCTAAGTTTCATCGAATTCCGGATACTTACTATTTTTAGTAAGTGTGCAATTGTAGGCAATTTGTCAGCATTTTTTGAAATTCCAATAGTCACACTATATTCAGAGCATATTAGGCTGCTTGCGTGCAAAATTTAAGCGAAAATAGACGACTTTCTATTTTTAGCAGTCCAGCTTCCGAAGCAAATTTCAGGGTTCAGATGCAGAGTTTTTCTTTGCATGTCTGGATATTCCTTCTGGGTTTTTCGAGACCTTCGCAACAGTATAACATGCAAAACGAGACGACAACTTTCAGAGTTCAGCCTTCCGAGGCTATTTTTAGGGTTTGCATGTCAGGGTTTCTTTTGCATGTCGGATGATTCCTGATGGGTTTTTTGAGAGCTTCGTGATGGTGTGACATGCAAATGAAGATAACCACTCAATAAGGAACTTGCTATTTTTAGCAGGTGTGTCCCGGCAGCCGCTTCCCAACAGTTCAGAATCACAAGCTGATTGCAGTGCCACAGAAACAAGAGCAAACAGAGATCTTTTGATACGCATGCAGAGCGAATTAGGGTTTCCAGCTTCAGGACCCAAAAAGAGGTGTAAAAAGTCAGAATTTTCGAAAACCGGTGTAAACCACCACGATCAGCATCCCTCAAGCTATCTGCTGGTAAAATTTCAAGCCAAATGGAGCACTTACTATTTATAGTAAGTCAATTTGGAAACAGGCTAAAAATAGTAAATTGAGTGCATGCGTCAATGTCAGCAGTCAGGTCACATGGTGAGGAACACGCCATTAAAATTTCAAGTCAATCGGAGCAGTGGAGCTATCAGAAGTTAGCAGTTACTATAAATAGTAAATCATCTTCAAAAATGGGCTAAAAATAGCAGGTCAGCTAAAATGGCAGTCTCAACAGGTGAATGAAGTCATGAGGATCCAATGTTCAAAATTTCGAATCAATCTGAGCTTCAGAGATGCGGGAATCAAGAGACTTACTATTTATAGCAAGAGGCTGGCGAGGGCGAGAAAAATAGCTAAGTCTGGAACTCTTATCCTTCACCACCTTGAAAATGCGCCCAGTTATAGAAGGCATCAAGAAAAATGGCTAAGTACGAAGTTTATCCTCCTGCCATGCTAAAATGCGCCCATGTCTGGCAAGTCAAAAAAAAATTTCTAAGTGTGAAATGTTTATCCTCCTCTCATGCTCAAATGCGCCCAAAGGAAAGTTGATGCAAGATATCTGGAAAATTTTCTAAGTGCTAGGTTTCATCCTGCTCAGGGGGTAAAATGTGCCCATCTTGAGAGAAGGTCAAAGAAGTCAAGGTGTTTCATCCTTCAACATAGGCTAAATGCGCCCACCTTGAAGGCAAGCTGCTAAAAATTCTCTAAGTTATAAGCTCGTCCTGCAGCCTATGTAAAATGCGCCCAAAAGTGCAAGAAAGTCAAAAGTTCAACATCTTTTATCCCTCTCCCTATGCAAAATGCGCCCAAATCAGGGCATGTAAAGACAAAAGGTTAAGGCGTTGGAAAAGATTCCATCTTCTAGCAAGCTGAAATGCGCCTAAAGGGAGTAAGTCAACATGGTCAACAGTTTTCATCCTCCTTGCATGCCTAAATGCGCCCAAAACAAGCCATGTCAAGACAAAACAAGGGAGTTGAAGGGTCACTCCAAGGCGTGGTTATAAGTTTATCCTCCTCCCCCTCTCAAATGCGCCTAAAATAAAAGCTAGTCAACAAGTCAACAACTCTTATCCCTCACCTATGTGGAAATGCGCCCAAGTTGAAGGTGGTAAAGGTAAATGCAAAATGGTAAACGAGATAAAAGGTGTTGAAAATATTTTCCTAAGGCGTGGTAAAGTGAATATCCCTCTCGAAGTGTCATATGCGTTGAAAATGCTAAGCCTGCAAGGTGGTGAAGTAAAATGGCTAAGGCGTGGAAATAGAAATCCTTTTGCAAGTATAAAATGCGCCTAAGGTATTGATGATAGTTGCTAAGGCGTTGGATATTTTATGAAGAATAAAATACAAAGTGATGAATAAAATAAAGTATGTTGGGCGTGATGTGTTTTGAAAGAAAATTCTCTGAGATGGATGAAGTTGGATAAAATTTTCTCCTAGGCAAAGTGAACGAAGTGAGCAAATTTAAAAATTTTCTAAGGCAAAAAAAAAAAAAATTTCAAAGTGCTAGGTGATTCAAAAATTTTCTAAGGCATGAAGTATTCTCTTCCTCTAGAAAATACGCCTAGACTCCAAGGTGTTGAATTTTCCTGAAGCACGAGCAAGTTTTCGGAGGCAAAGTCAGAAGGTGATGGCAATGTAGGATAAAACCAAAATTTCTCAAGTTAGAGCAACAGGACGATCACAGATGAAGAACGGATTTAAATTTCACAGGGAAATAATTTTCTAAGGTTCAAAATTCAAAAAAAAAACCCGTTTGTTGGGCACCCATGGATTCGACGCGTTCTGGAGGAAATTTTCTTCTGGGTATCAAAGATTGTCGATGAGGAGTTGATTTTAAAGTCTTCCATGCTTCGCTTCAGCCTCCAGGGTGAAGATTTTTGATGGGCACCAGGTTGATGAATTTTCCTAAGGGAAAATTTTAAAATTTTCTAAGGCAAGTGTGAAGAAAATGTGTTCTCAAGGTAAAATCCTCCAGACGATGAATTTGAAATGAACTGCCTAGGTGAATTTGCTTAAATCCTTCGTGAGGATAGTCTTCCAGAGCCAAAGTTGAACGAAATTGAGTATCGGAGCCCCAGGTAGTGAAATGAATTTCTCAAAGATGAAGTTTGTCTAAGGCATAAATTTGAACGCGAAGAAGTGAACTCTTGGAAGCTGGAGCATGAGAATCCTGGTAAGTAAGTTGAATTTATATTATGAAGTATTCTAATTCTCTTCTCCTTGCTTGTTTTGCAGGAGAAATGGTGAAGCTAGAGCACGATGACTTGAAGTGGGGAAGCACGATGATATTACAACCTTCGGAGGAAGATAAAGTTACGAGTTTCGCATGAAGGAAGAAAATTGCAAGAAAATGGCTAAGTGTCGAGGCTCAAGTAACAAAGAAGAAACGTTTTCAAAATTCAAGATGGAAAAAAAAGAATGGAAGCTCGAGCAAAGCTGAAGAACAACGTCAAGAAGAAGATCAAGGACAGTGTGAACGCGTTTCAAAAATGGAATCTTCTGGAAGGAATAATGGACATTATGGCTCATTTATTACCCCACTCTCCTTTGTGGCGGTTTTTAGGGCAAATCTTGTTTAGGGCTGAGGTGGCGCAATCTGGGCCATCCAGCCGATTGTAATCTGAGCCGTCCGTTGGACTTGGCCAACTATAAAAGGGGGAGTCCCCCTCATTTGTACCTCATTAGAAATTAGAAGGAGAATTAGATCAGAGTTAGGATAGCAGAGAAGGAGTAGAGAGCAATTAGATAGTTGATAGTATAGTTTAGATTGAAAAGGAAGGAAAGTCTTCCCTTTGGATACTTTGTAAGAAGTTGTCATGTATGCTTTCATAATAAAAGAATTTTCATTGATGGTGAATTCTTCTTTGTTGTGAAAAGTTGTTGAGGCTTCTTTGTCCTTCCAATTCACGTAGTATCTTGAAGTAGCTTAAAGTAAAGTAGTTTTCACTTTCATGCAAGTAGATGTTAGTTGTGGACTTGTGGTATTAATTGAGGCAACTTCATTTCTATCCATACCACTAGCGGCTTGCTGACGGCAGGTCTGCCTTGTGTGGTCAACTGGAAAACTTTACAAACTTAACTTCGATTGTGATTCATGTGTTTGTATGTGTCGTTCTGATGGTGCTTACATGTTGAGTTATAATTTGAAAACTTCTTGCCACTCCCTTGAAGATTGCACCGACTTTGTGTAAGTTGTCCAACGTGAGGCTGAGCAGAGTCTGGTCGAAGTCTGTCGAGATTGATCCCACATTCCATCCTTTGATAAAAGATTAACTTCTTAGGCCCTACACCCCTTTTTAATTCAATTCATTTCCGGTTAGGATTAGGAAACTTGTGCTCATTTGCCAAATCATTCGAATTACACGCAAAGCCCTTAGTCTACTGTCTGTTGTCAGCTATCGAACAATTGTGTAAGTCCCCTTGTGAGAACACAGCAACTCACATCAAACCAACTGAGGGTATTCTAAGTATTCGGAACCTTGGAGTTGAAAGCATGATCTTACTCGCAATCTTAGCATGCTGAATACTTTGTTCAAGAGAGGATAGGGTATCCGTTGGGAAACTTTATTCTGTGTTGGTGCGGTCTCAAAAACCACGTCAACAATACCCTAAGTTAATGTTTGTTAAAGTTTGCTCCATGTAACAGATTGTTAGGGTCATATGGGGGATAGATGTTCCAGACACAAAAAAAACATTATTCTATGCTTAAGGGAACTCGCTTGTCCTATAAAAATTCAACTGAATGCCAAAATCTACCAATGTACAATAGAACTTAACAAAAAAGAGATTGAAAAGCCTTTATTGGCCTCATGAAAATATTGTTGCCTTGGTCATTGTTGTAAACTATCATCAAGCACAAGCTACCTAAAAGCAATCTTAATAATTGCTATTCACTTGACCTCAAATAGAAAGGTAACCTACAAGGTTAATTATTCTTATTCTCCCTCAGAAAATGTAACTAACCCCCAACCCTCCATAGGCCTGAAATTCTCTTCACACTGCCCAATGAGATCACTAAAATAGTCTCCATCTAATTACTCATCACCATAATAAACTGCAATTGACATATATGATTATAATCCCTAACACACCTGCCTACAGACCAATTTCTTGCACCAAACAACTCAAATAAGGCATCTAGGCATCTTACCATCAAATAGTCGTAAAAACAAACCCTATCCACAAAACAAACCTAGATTTTAGACAACCACCCACTATCATAGCAAGCCAAGATGGACGTCTCATCTACGGCCAATTATCATAGTAAAACTAGATAAACTTATCGTCTATTATTCATATGGTGGGTATTTGTCCACATTTCCAATGCAGTCTGAAGTGCATTGCAAGTAGTCAAATCTATCTAAAGCGTAGCTCTAGAATGGTAGGTGGAAAACATCAACAAATCAACATTACAAAGGCAATTAATCCATCTTGACGTAGCATACTATTTATTCGTTAGTACTGACAATGACATTCATGTACATCGGTATTTAAATATCAGGTTTGGCAGACTGCATGATGATGAATGATACAAGTCATTATATAATCCCTTGTTTCAAGGAACATAGAAAGCAAATCACAAGTTAATATGTCTAGTAGTCCAACTTGAAGTAGAGTGCCCTCTTCAAATAGTTTGGTCCAATCGAAAAGGTTTGCATTAGACACAATCTTCACAACAAATTTGAATTATATACGTGAATAACAACAGTGCAGTATAGCCTGAACTCTATTCCCAAAATAATGATAAACACCTTACCAGAAAAATATGTGAGCAAACCAACCTGGAGAACAGATCCTCAAAATATCCAGTGGTTTCAAATGGGATGAAAACATATTTTTGAGGATCATTTCCTAAGATATTTAAATATAAAATGAATTTCCTCCAACCATGTACAAGTAGAATAGAAAATTTATAACCAGCCTATTAATCAAACAATACCTTCAACATAGGTGCATAAAGTTCTCAGCTTGACTTTAGAATATTATGCTAGAAATTATAATTCATCAAATATCTCAAGCAATTCAAAACCTAATTTGAAATGGGAATAAAAAGCTTACATTATAATAAAATAAATACTAAATAAATTAATATGGAAAACTTTAACATAAATCTAAATGTGATAAAAAAGCTTCTTGCCTATACTGGATTTGACCTAAGAACCTATTCAAAATCATACAAGTCAATTACAAGCAGAGTTCATGACATAAAAGATAAACTCTACAAATGGACACTTGATAGAAACCTTTATTTTTGAGGAGCCAATATTGCATATATTGATTGAAATATGGCTTACACTTTAAGTCTCATGCCCAGATCCTGAAGAAATGTGCAGTAGGACTTTCTGAAATATGTTTCCTTCTTCAAATCAATATTATCCTTCCTTGATGGAGAGTTTTCTTCAATTTCTTGTCTGCTAAAATACCAGTTAGAGCTAGAATGATCTGGCTCCTCCAATTTTGCATGGCCTAAGGTATATGTTTCACCTTCTGTAATTCCAACTTGAGAAGAATCACCTGGCAAGAACACAGCCATAACCTTGGTTTCTCCTTGTTTGTTAAATAAATGAGAAACTTCAGCAGCTGCTATCAACTTCTTAGCAGATTGGCTTGATTTCTTTAGAGCTTATACACTCATCCACAATTGAGCTGCAGCCATACAGTCCTAGTGAATAAATATAAAGTGTTAAGAGGTCAAAACCATGCAACAAAATGCTTTCATACTAAAAAAGAAAGCAGTGGTTCATAATCACGCAATGGAGTTAAAAAGTTGATAAAATCAAATGTTAAAAAATATATAAGAAACCAATATTAGAAGTCTCAAAACCACTAAAGATTACTCCTAAAACTCAAATATTGAAAGCAAAATAAACATGTAGACATATGTTTCTTATTACATCAAATGTCGATAGCTGGGAAGGAATTTTGAGATAAAACCAATATAAATGGTCTAAATTTCCCAACTCAAAATCTTTCTTTAAGTTGTTACAAACCAGAACTTTGTACACCAAAAATTCAATGCACCTAAAGCTATTTTTTGGGTATACGGTTCTTACATCAATGTCAATTTACTAGCAAGCCATCAATGGGAAAGAAGAAATATTGATGAAAAAATATAAGTGGAACTGTTTAAATTATCTAATGTCATATTCCACATGGTGGACAAGCAACCACAATGTAACTTCAAACCTTTACATACTAATCATTACTTTCTGAAAGCTCTGCAAGACTAATATAAAATCAACAAACCTGCATAATGGGGACAATTAAAAACAAGAAGATAATAATTCCACTATGATATTTCCTTAAGACCCATCTGGTCAAGCTCAATGCCAATGAGACCACCAAAGGAAATCTTGGCCATGCCAGCTATAGTTGGTGTGATTTGAGATAGCATGCACCATGTCATTGGAGTGCATTTTGAGATAAGATAACTGAACCTATAACCATTAAGGAACATCTTGTTCAATTAAATGTAGAAATCCATTCTAGGAATGATAATAACTCAATGCCCAGTGGTTTTTTGAATAACTTGGTGCCACCACCAACAATATAGCTGAAGCTTTAGCTCTTACGGAAGACTTTCTTCCAAATAATAGAGATAGTCATTCTGTGAATGATAATTATTAGTAACTCTATGCCGCTTTGGTCAACTCCACCATCGTTTAAGTTAGACTAAAGTTCCAATAAAGCCAGTGCTGGAGCTATGAAAAGGGATGCAAAGGCTTCGCTGATCTGCTGAAATTTAAAGCACATGGACACAACACTAATAACACAGCCAAGACTATTTCTATTTGTGAGGATATGTAGTGAGGAATGAAACCCTTCATAAAAGATAATAACAAATGAGTATATTGTATAATCATTGATATATTAATCAGGAATGACAAAGAGGATGAGTCATTGTATAATAAATTAAATGCTGGCCGGCATTAGGTCCATTGAATTCAAATTTGTAATACATCTAATAACCATGTCTGAAGGTCAGCCCAAAAAGTAGCTGGCTGCCATACCTATGTGATAATATTCGTTTAGACTTAGCTGTACCTGTTTTCTGTTCAATTCTGCTTAATAATAGGCAACTTGTTAATGCCTAAAACAGTCATGGGTTAGTATTTTGTTATATGGAAATGTTTGTATTCACAAGATGCTAGCTTCTATTTCGTTGCATTTTCCCATGTACTTCACTCACTGTGCTTTCAATCTAATATGGTATCAGGGCAGGGTCTTTTGAACATTGGTGGTTGTCATATTCTTTCATGTGAGGAGCTGAGAGTAGCACAGCAGCAACATCAGATTTAGAAATGTCAATTTTGTTTGTTAGTGTGGCTTGGGAATAGATGATTACCTCATATCGAAGGCAAATTGTAAGGCTTTGAAGAAGATTTTAGAATTTACTGAAGATTAGATATTGTTGGGCAGTCTGATGCAAACACTCCATTGTTAATATAAGCATTTCTCATTGCTAAACATGAAGATAAGATGAATTTTCAGGCCAGTCTAAACATAGGCATTATGAGATGAGCATCAGAAAGTGCGCACTCAATATCATAGCTGAGAAATTCAAAAAATACTCACAAGTACTCACATCAGTTAAGCCAGTGAGTAACTGGCCCATTTGCCCACAAGTTATCGGTAAGTAATCACAATAGCTCGTGAATCCAATAGAAAAACTTGGCCCATGGTGCAACAAATCTGTCTACCAAAAAAACTCATTTTTCATCATTTTTGGGATCTATTTTTCAATCATTTGTGCATGAGCCATGAAGATTCATGTGGTCTCAAAGCCTTAATTTGGGCTTGGCAGTGAAGGCACCACACCACAACCCTGCCCTGTATCGCGACAAGTAATGTATAAAGGGTATTGCCCCCAGATGCCACAAGGGGCACTGCCCCAAACCCCTGCCTTGGTTTAAAAAAAAAAATTGTTTTGGGCCCATGTCTTTCATAGATGAAATTTGTAAAATATTAACACAGATATGTGTTTATAATCATATGACTCTATGATGTGAATCAAACCTTTTTTTTTTTGATCTATCAATGAAGTAAAAACTACTTATGACCTTTGTAAGTTCCGTTTTATGCATGTTTTTAAGATTTATTTTACAAATTTACATGTTTTTTATTGTTTGTAAATTTTGCAAGTTTGAGTTTCTCAACTTTGCTGGCAATAACACCTCCCTTTTGGTATCTTGACCATCTGGCGGGTGAGGCCACAGCAGGTGCACACTTAAGTTGATTTGGTCAGGCACCATTTGGACAGCAATAATATAACTAATCTAAAAACAGTTTTTGTTCACCAGCTCCAGCACATTAGTGTCAAAGTGATGGGCTATTCTGTTGAATCCTTAAACTCTTTGCTACCTAATCGCTCAAGAACAAATGGTATCCACTCACTCGATATAGCAAAAGATTGGCACAAAGATTTAGTTGATCAAAAAACATTACATGAAGGCTGAGGAGATTCAAGTGTTTGTGGCTAATCATCATTTGTCATAAGACATCTTTAGGACCTTCTCCAACTTAGAGTTATTAAAAGCAATTTAAATTATTTAGTATATTTTTTTTTTTGTAATTGTTGAATGTCATCTACCTTTTAATATTTTTATTTATTTATTTTTTACATCATGTTAGGTTGCTGAAACTTGATTTGCATCATACACAGTTGTCTTAAGACAACTTGAGAAGGTGCAATATGCATTGAGCGCTAAGGTCATCATCAGTCTTTGGAGAGAGAGATCAAAAATTCAAAGCATTGATTCTAGATAATAAGTGGTGAGCTCATGTGGAACGTTTTGAATTTCATTGAGCACATCATCAGCATGATTAGGTATGCTAATACAAATAACCCATGTTTGGGTGAAATTTATAATGGCATGGACTACATGGTTGAATAAATAGGACCATAATAAAAGCCAAGGAGCATGACCCAACAAAAGTACTTTTCAAAAGAGTGCAAAGGATTTTTGGTAATCATTGGAGCAAGATGACCACGCCCTTGCATCTCCTCATATTTGCTTTGTCCCCAAAGTATTATTGCAAAGAGATACTTTCCTTGTTGAGGAGAGTGGGACCATATAGAGATGAAGAGGTTGTTGTTGGCTACAAGTCTACATTTAGAAGAATATTCCCAAATGTAAATATACAAAGTGTCGTCTTAAGTGAATTCGTCCACTTCATATCTTCAGCGAATCATAATGTTTACACTCTTCCAGACAAGTACAAAAAAGATTCTCATGAATGGTGGTACATACATGGCCAAGGCTCTATTTATTTGCAACTTCTTGCAATACAAATTCTCCTCAAGTATACATCTTTTTTATTTTTCAACTTTCCCGTTTTTCATTTGCTGCTATCTATTATAATTTATAATTTATATTTGTAATTGTAAATGACAAATGTTGTATGCAAAGTCAACAGGTTGCAAGTTCTTCTTCACTTGAGCAAAATTAAGTACATACTCTTACATCCACTCAGTTAAGCACAACCGCTTGGGTGCAAAAAAAGTTGAGGACTTGATCTTTGTGCACTCCAACTTGCATCTCGTCATACACATATCCATAACCAAGGCAAAAAAGTTGTCATCCACATACTTGTAATTGTACAAGACCGGAAACTTAGCAATTAAACTTGATTGCAGAGACACAAACACTTGATTTTGTGAAGGTATCCACACTTCTCTTGCAAAAGGAGAGGTGATAAGATCAGGTGGAAGTATAAACTTCAGAATCTAGAGAAAGTGCATTCAATGCAAGGATCAAAGGCAAAGGTAGGTAGAGTGTTAGAAGTGCATCAAATGACCCATCAAGTGGCACTAGCACATCTAGAAGATCAAGAGAGAATTGCTTATACTATAGCTAACCTAAACACTTCAGAATGAATTGCCCTTAGGGAGACAGAGTAGAAGAGACCAAAGCATGTAAATGTTACTAAAGCATACAAATGTTGCTTCAAGTGAGGAGCATAAAGTGAATTAGCAACAAGTGAAAGATGGACTCACATTTGTCACATCACCTACACAATCCATAGAGTCAACAACTTGGTACTTTGATTCAATACATGCTGCAAAGATTGGTATATATCTTTCACTGAGAATAAAAGAGAAAGTGGTATCGGACTACGGCCCATTCAATGGTGACATAGTGGTGTTGGTTCCCTACGTATGGGCATGGTTTTCCTTGCTGGGCAGGTGTGTATAACCATGCAGATGTATTGTAACTCCAATGGGTCATGTGTTTGCTACAGGTAGCTACATCTCTTCTCAAGGATGGTCTACAGGCGTAAGCATTTACTTGGGACCTAATCTCTTGTCTAAAAACATTCAATATGCCAAATATGGTGCTCTAAACACCGAATTTTCTTTGCTGCCCTCCATGCCATTTATGCCTTGTTTCTTCTTACTGTTTATGTGTTAGCTACTAGGTGGGCTTACATTGATTGTTAATTGTTTTTAGGGATCGAGCTACTTCCAATTATGGATTTGTTAATGCTGCTGTGACTTGCTACAAGACTACATGACATACATGAGGCTGAATTTAATGCACAAGCATCCTGCTTTGTGCCCCTGCAGGCCTAATTCCTGATTGTTATTGACTTGAGCAGTCGATGGGAGATCTCCTCCCCTTCCAAGGTACTTAGGCAAATCTAAAGTGAATTTATTCATTGATTCATATGTAATCCTTTCCCTACAAGCTGTATCTTGATTTTGACTGTTTTTAATGCTGATATGACATACTGAGTCACATGTCTTCTATGCCCCTGTGGCTATTTATATGCTGTAATGCTATAAATACAGGGATGTTGTGAAGTCCCCACTTCAAACTTAAACTATGTCCAAAAATAGGCTAGGTAATAGATAAAATTAAATTATAATTTATTTTTAATAATATCAAGGGGCATGTGAAGGTTATGTCTATTGGAGGAAAAATGTATTTAAGCGAGTCCAAGCAGGGAGAAGAAGCATCATTGAGAACAAATTTATTATCTGATTTTTACTCTTTGTTGGAGCATGGAACTTTAGATCGTTTAACCTGAAGATGAAAACCCTCTAGATCTGGAATTGGAAGATGAAAACCCACAATTCCTTAGGGTGATTTCACATGGAGATCACCATTTTCCAGATCTAATTATTCTTCAGTTTGTAATTAAAGAAAATATCCTTTTAAATTACATATATTACCAATTACAGATATATTTTGGATTACTGTGATCGCTGCTCATATTAACCAGTCTGTACAATTGTTATTTGCTTATTTGAGAATTGTAGTATCATTATTATTGGTTAACTGTTTGAATGAAAATGGCCACAGCATATTTTTCTATTGTTTAGTGCTTATCTGAGGCTGCCACAAATCTGATTAAGGGAGTCGGATCTGAATAGCAGCAATTTATTAAAAATTGGTGACTATGATGCATAGTTTAATACCAATGGGTTGATTGCTGTACCTAGCGCATTACTCTGAAAATATCCATTATTTGTAATCTATTTATTTGTATCAAAATTGGAGAGCCATTAAATTTTGAGGGACAAGGCCTGCAAGTGGGACCCAGTGCAGCAGGAGTGTTGGTGTACATTGCTTATCACATATATAGCAAGCCTCCTAGTTGAGCAATTAATACTTATGGGGACAATTTTATTATTTTATTGCTGCTATCAGAGTTGTCTGCTGATTGCTTTGGTCATTTTATCATGTTTTTAAGTATTGGAAGAATCACATGCCTTGGGGAGTTAGTCACACACCTTAAAGTGGCAGATGATATTAGTTATTAAGGCAAGGCTTAGTTATCGGGGCTGATATTCATAATTGGGTTGCAGAGCCATATCTGTGATTGCAGCAGGTTAAAAAAGGTAGTAGTAGCATTTAACCAGGTGATTGCAGCATTTGGTTAATCATTCTAACATCTTTGTGAAGAGTCGTACCCTTCCATAAGAGGGTTAAAATTAATGTTTAATATTTAATGTAGCTGTTTAATACTAGAAAACAGAAGAATTGGGGGAAATAATAGTATCAATCTACAACAGCCGATTCAAGAGCTTTGTGAACAGCCATTAACATTTGAATTTTGTGAAGTAAATTAAATTTGATCAGATATTATCATATTACATAATATTCCTTTCAGGATATTACAGATGTAATACGTTGTAAGGGTTGGTCTCTCAAGCCAATTTCCTATAAAGAGGTGCTCTAGCATATTCTAGGGATTCAACTAATGAAAAGTCAGACTTTATGAAGGCAAGATTTTGTTTACATAAGCTGCAGGATTGCTTATCATGTGCATGATTCACTGTGTTGATAAGTGTCTTGATTTAGAGAGATTAAATTTCCACAGTCCATTATATATACACTGCAAAGCTTCTAGAAAAAACTGCGAGTTTTTTTTAATCTAAAAAGCTCATTGGAAGGAGCCTAGGCAACACTTTATAACCTTGCCTAGTAGGCAATCTCCATAGCAAACATACCAGCAAATGTGATATGAGAAACATAATAGCAGTAAGTTTCCTAATAAAAACTGTATGAGCTTTTTAGGATGCAGCATTTTAGGATGGTGAATAAGTGTCTTCATGATCAGCTGGAAGTTCTTAGGAAACTTTATGCTATTAAATTTCTCATATCACATTTGCTCATATGTTTACTATGGAGATTGGCCTACTAGACAAGGTTATAAAGTGTTGCCTAGGTTCCTCCAAACAACCCTCACTTCAATGCATGTGAGTTCTTTTAGATTGACAATGGAAGTGTAATTATGCTTCAAAATACAAGGTTTCTTATCTTTGTGGTTTATGCATCAGTATGTATCAGGATCTATTCCAGCCTCATGCAAGTTTTATTTCCTTTGTGAGTCTTGTGTAATGCCCTTCCCGTTTGGGGCATGGAGATATCTTGATCTCGGCATTGTTTTCTGACTATGTATCAGGTGATGCATAGGTCATGCTTGTTCTTGTTGTCTTGAGTGTTATGCTGTGTGTTTGGACCACCTGCATGTTCGAGATGGCATTCTTCAACATGTCAGTAGTTGGTGTTTTGGTTGCATAGTGATGCGTTTATGCCAGTGTGCCAAGTTCCTTGTGAGGGCTTGATGTATTTTATTAATGTTGCATTCTTGGAGATTCATGTATTATGCTATCTTGTTATCATAGCAATTTATTTCATGGTTATCATTATACATATCATGGATTCATGATTATATGTTTTATACAATGTTGAACCCCGTTGTATGTTTTCATAAGCTTTGGCTATCATATACATTGAGCGGGTAAATTTGACATGTGTGTTGAGTGAATATAGGTACAAGGTTATTTCTCCACCTGATTGCAAGTCAATGGTGGTTAATCAAAGATGTCATTATGGTCTTATGTGCTTGGTAGCCACTATTGCACTCAGTTGAGTCCAAGATGAGTCTATGTTTTCCCCTATGGTTTTGGATCCGAATCAGTGGTGATTCACGTGTTTATGTGTTGTGGAAAACTCATAAATGCATCTTTTTAATATGGTTGTTTATTTCCCATTTGCATGCAATTATAATTTTGAAAGATGAAATTTTGCATGTGAATAGTGCTTGATGCATTGGGAATCAGGAAATTGGGAAAGAAAAGAAGGAGAATTTGCAATTTTATATGCTTTGGAAATGATATTTTAATGTTGCAATTAGATTTATTTATAATCAAAAAAATATATTTATATGAGAATTTAATTGGAATTATTTAAATTTCAGAAAGGGGATTAACTTGTATCATTTTATTGCCTTTGAAAAAGAGATGATTTAAGCATTTTTTATTTAATGAAATTATATTTTGTGAAAAGAGAAATTGACAAAAAACATACAAAAGAGAACTAAAAATAAACGAAATGGAAATAAAAAGTGAAAATGAAAGTAAAATTAGAAAACGAAAAAGTGCATTAAAGAAAAGACTTGGTCTTTTATTTGAATTATTCATTTTTGGAACAATTTTTCTCTCAAAACCCTCTCCTCTCAAACTTAAAAAAAAAGTGGATTTGCTTGGAATTGCTTGGTGTTGGATTACTTGGGCTTGGGAATAGGATTGCACAAAGTATTGGTTGGTATGCGTATTTCACCTCCAGTTTGGAACAGAATAAGTGTTTTGTGTGTTCTTCATTGAGGTAAGACTTCTTCATTTATAAATGATTATGAGCTCTTTTATTTCATGTTGGCCATGCTTATCCTTGTGGAAGTATAGGACCTTTGTCTTACATTAATTTCTTGAAGTTAAATTGAGTACAATTTATGTTTCTAAATTTTTGGAACACTCCATTTTGTGCCTTATTTTGCCATTTTTTTCCCAAAATCACTGAAACATGAAATTGACTTCAAAAGTATGGTGTTGTGCAGATTCTGAACCAAAGGATATTTTTAGAAAATCGAAATTTGAATTTAAAATTTTGAAGCTTTCATCAATGGAGTCTTCAAAAATGTTATGGTTTTTCCTTTCTAAAATATTTTAGAAAATTTGAAATTTTGATTGATTATGGATGAATCTTAATGCAGGACAAGAAGTCTCGGTATTTATTTTTTATTTAGAAAATGATGAGACCATATTTGTTTTTATCCCCCAAAATTTTGCATTGAAATCCATGCCTTGCCCAAATAGTGAATTGGCATGATGAACTTAGGATTTGAGGTGTAGGGTGTAGAAAAGGGGTGGCTCTTAACATCAGTCAAGGGACAAAAGGGCCTGAGGATATGACAAGCGAAGAGTTTCTTAATAAAGTGATAACTAAAGACATTGGGGAAATAAAAATAACCAAGATAATTATTCCTATGGCATAGAAAGAGCACTAGTACAAGCATGGTATGAGCATAGAAGGCATGTCTGCTCAGGGAGTGCTGGGACTTGCAGTTTGGGTTCCTCGCATGGGCAAGTTGATGCATACCTGAGTCTGCTTACCCATCTCTTTGAGCTATTGCAATGATAATCCTTCCCTAGATCCTATGGGTTCCTTGTCCTTGATGTTGTTGGACTTAGTCTTTGATGAGATACCCGTCTCTAACCATGTTGTGGTTGGAAGGGACTTGATTGCACATGAGTATGTTTGTGTGATATGAGACTATGGTTGCATGCAATTATGTTTGTGCTATATGTTTTGTGATGTGGATTACTCCTTGTGCTTGGTGTTGGTGATGTTATCCCCTTGACCATGTGTATTTTATTATTCGATGATCATTCTATTGGCCTTTATGCATTTGATGTGATCATACATGTGCCATGTGTATGCAATGATGATGCTTCATCTCTTTTGATTCCATGTGTACACATTGATTGGTGTGTTTGTGAGCCATGCTCCTTGTTTTGCATGAGTGATGTGTTTGTGCCCAAGTGACTATCTCCTAGCATTGTGTGGTGGACCTAAGGGTACCACATGGTTGGGTGGCATGGATACCACAATAGGGGATCGAAGTTCTTGGAGGCTTCGCCTTTGGAGGAGCTTGATCAACAAACAAGTGGAGGTTCTCTCCTTCCCTTTGGTTTTTGCATTTTCATATTATGATGTAAAATGTATAATTCAGGACCTTGAGTCCTCTTTTGTAATTGTAATTATTACAATTTAACATCCCTTTTGGATGGAATGTAAACCTCCCACATAAGTTGTGAAGGATCTATCTTGTTATGCATGCTTTCTCAACATTGGTGTTGAATGTAGTTATGCAATATACATTTTTGGAAATGCGATGAAATGAACATAGAGCATATTTCAATTTGGCTTAAAATGAACTCTTTGTGATAGAAAACATTCAATTTTGGCTTTGGACCTTGTATGGTCTTGTGTGGTTCATCTCCCAAATTTTGGGGTTGTGAGTTGGTGAGGATCTACCTCATTTAGGGGTCGTTTTGGGGTTATTTGTGTGGTCTTGGGTGGATGGGAAGTATAGGTCACTTTCCCCTTCACCCCTTGTGTCTTTTGCCTCATGTTGGAGCCTCTTGTGGTCTCCCCAACCCTTGGGAGTTATATCCTTCATGAGCTAGTGTTAGTTGAGGTCAAGTGTCTAGGACCTTTTTGGCTTCCCAATCATTTTTGTGGTTTTTGAGTTTGTTTGTCATCGTGGTGCCTTCCTTGTGGTTCCTAAGTTTTGTGCATGTCCTGTGGACCAAAACTGAGCTTGGGTTCACTCACTAGTCAAGACACTACCGCTAGGGTCGTGACTAAAGCACTAGGAAGGATTACATAGCCTATCTAGGACTCTAGCACCAAAACAAGACCACAACACTAGACAAGGACTCTAACACCGGGCCACCTACGCACTTGCACTAGCATCTTGCTTGGGCACTAGTGTCCTTTGGTGACCATTTTTTGTTGTTCTTCATTTGTTGGATCTTCCGACCATTTCTCGAGGAAACTTCGTACATGAAATTCATTCCCCATGGCCTAATGAGTCTTCCCATGTTGTCATTTTGGAAAAAAGTGTCAAACTCAAGGAATTATGGCACATCTTTGCAATGGGAAATATGCCATTGCTTGGAAGCAATCTATCATTGTTCCAATTGGTGGAGAGTTTGCACCTACTAGTAAGACAACCTCTTGTGTAGGCTTGTCCTTGCATCTAGGTGTTGTTTAAGGTTGTTGTTAAGTGGATTAGGGGTGAATGTGCCCTTGTCCTATCCCTTGTTTCTAAAACCGATGGTTGAGTCATCTAGTCTAGGGATGTTAGCTCCTAGTCATTCCACTATCTATGTGGGTTTTTGTGGCATTTGTTCAAGTTTGTAAGAGTGTCTTAGTGTGGATTTGAGGTTGATGCCTCCCTCATCCTTTCCTTGTTTTGTATTCGCAAGAGAACGTGATCGTGGGTTAATACACAATTGTCGTCTGGGTGTTATGTTCCCTTCACGTAGGTTCATTGTGGTGGTTCCTTCCACAATTGGTAAGTCTTCTACTAGTGCCACCTTGCTTGTAGCAACGGTGAGGTAATTTGTGTTATTATTCTCCTTGTTGTGCTCCATACGATATTTATGTGCACGATGGTGTGCAAGTGCAACATGTTATTGTGGTATCTTGGTTGTTATTGTTGTTTCAAAAAAAAAATTCGTTCAAACGGTTAATGTCTTAGGTGTGTTGGCTTGGGGCATTACATCTTGACTCTACTTCCCCCATTGGAGTAGGGAACGATCTGGAAGGCCAAGTAATTAATTTTTCATCAAAACATAGAATATTTTCAATCCTTGTGTGTTAATTGTTCTTCCCCACTCTACATATCTCAGTGCTTTAACAATATTACAATCTTAAGAGGACTATTCAAGTGTTATCCTTCATGAGGTTAGCATTGAGATCATTTCTTGCAAGCATGCATTTAGTGTAATCACAAATTGAATACATCTTTTGGGAAAACAAGTAGCATATCTTTGGTCTCATGCATGAAGTGTTGCACAGACAGTTGTCGTTGCACCAAAAGATCGATATGTTAACGTTCAGTACAACCACCAAAGTTAATGAATCCACGGGAGGCAGTTAAGCCATGTCACAAACCCGAGTGTTATGCTGCACAACACAAGGGGACCAAGGGCGTACACCTTGCAACAATCCCCCCAGTGCAAGCAAGGGGTTCAAACCCGTGACCTAGGCTCTGATACCAATTGTTGCATAGACAGTTGTCATTGCACCAAAAGATCAACCTATTAATGCCCGATACAACCTCCAGACTCCAGAGTTAATGAATCCATGGGAGGCAGTTAAGCCATGTCACAAATCCAAGCGTTACGCTGCACAACACAAGGAGACCAAGGGCGCACAGCTTGCAACATGAAGTGTTCAATGCTCAAAGAAGGTTAGTGATCTTGACTCTTGATGGTTATGAGCCAACACATTGAAGCTTAGTGACAAGATATGAAGTTTTGTGGTGTATAAGGTATGGTTTGACTTTGTATTCAAGGCTTGTTGTGTCTAAAGTATTTCTCTTTAAATGTCATGTAATCTAGCCTTAGGGAATAATCCCCTTAGCCTAACAAAACCTACTGATGAAGGAGATTTACCCACTTTCATGAATTGGCCCTTAGTTGTCCCTTGCCTATTCATAAGTGTTGCCCAAGCTTGAAGTTGACATTCCATGGGTTTAGATTTAAGTGTGTCTTTAGGGTTTGGGGAGCCTTCAACTTTGAGTGCTAACAAAAGCCTCTTAGAATTTAGCTAAGGGTGATTGATGATGACATTTACAAGTTTCTTGTAAATACGACAGCTCATTGAGCTTTAATGCATGATGATTCCAAATTGTGCAAGTTACATCACAAGAGATTTGGGAATTTGCTCTGCAGTGCTTTGCCTCTACCACTTATAGAGAACACAGTGCAAAAATTTCCTAATTTCAGAGTTGGTGAAACTAGAGCGTGCAAGGTATACAAACAATGGAAGCATTCCAAAGCTACATTTCCTATTAGCGAGTGGAGGTCGAGGGAGATCCTCAAATTAATACACTCTAAAGCATCTGGTCTAGATGTATCATTCGCCCTCTTTGAAAGGTAGATTCAAGATTGTATTATGTCCCTTTTATTGATGTCCTTCAAAAAGCTTTTGATTTATTTTAAAACAACTAAAGATTAAGTGTTTAGAAAGTTCAAGGAATTCAAAGCTTTGGTGGAAAACCAGCCAGAAAGAATATCGCTAGAAAGCTAATATCGCTTACCAATGTCATACAAGATGTAGAGGAGAATGTTAGCAAACCCAAATCCTTGTTTAGAGTAAGCCATCACCCTAAGAAACTTTCCTGGTTATCCTTCTTTGATGATGTCTATTCTAGATGCAAAGCCTTCAACTTTTGAGGAGGGAGTTATTAAACAGGTTTCGTGTGAAGCCATGGAGGAGGAATATAATGCTGTCACCAAAACAAATGTATTGGAGATTGTACCAACCAAGAAGAGCTCAGAGATTGATTTCAGATAATTATTCAAAATTAAGAATGCTACAAACGAGAGCTTTGAAAAGTACAAGGCTAAGTTCATATTTAATGCCAAGTTTATTCCCTTGGGGTTCTCTCTAAAAGTGGGAATTTACTGCAACGAAACTTCTTCTCTAATTGCAAGGTTTACTTCCATTAGACTCATTATATCCTTGACACTTGTTTCAGATGGATTTTATGTCAGATGGATATGAAAATTGCTTTCTTGAATGGTACAATTGAAGAGGAAGCATATACTAATCAGCCTCAGGATTTGAGATCCATGGGCATGAAATTGAGTCTGTATACTGAAGCAGGCCCTATATAGACATAAACAGGCACCATGGCCTTCATATGCAAGTTCGGATTTCCAAAGACATCAGCGAATTCTAATGTCTTTTTTATTCTAATAATCAAATCTATTTGTTCTAGTGTTATATTGAACAATTTGCTCATTACAGGGAAATCCAAGAAACTCGTTATTTGGTGCAAGGAGTTAACTATTGAATTTAATACAAAGGACATTGGACTGCTACATTATTTCTTAGTATCAAAGGTTTGCAATGTTGAGGAGATGTAATCCTTGGTCGATGGAAGCACATATTGAAGATTTGCAAACCAATGTTAACTCCAATGGTACCAAATTTGAGGTTGACTTGTGATAGGATTCAGATTTAGTTGATCCCACTCTCTACAGGCAGCTTATTGGATCATTGATGTAGCTCATCAATACCAAGGCTTACATATGCTATGCTAGGGCATACTTTGCGACAGTTACCTGTAGAGGCAAAACAGTCATATCGGGGAGCTGCAAACCATGTGCTCCAACAGCTGAAAGGAATCCTTCAACATGGCATTAGGCACACAGATGATAAGGGGATTTCCAATCATGAATTTGTTAACTCAGATTGGACAGGTACATAGAAACTCAGAATTCTTCTTCCAACCACTGTTTCTCTCTTGTTACAGTTATGACTCCTGGTTTAGCAGAAACAGTCAGCAATAGCTCTTAGCTCAAACTTCAGCCAATGCACAGTATATTACAGCTTCTTCTCCAATTTTTCAAACAATCTGGCTTTGCAAGTTTGTGGATCAATTGATGCGTGTTTTATTCTAATAGTCAGAGTTAAATCAAGCTCCCTGAGAATCCTGATATCCATGATTGGTCTAAGCACACATATATCTGATATTGTTTCCTCAAAGTCAGGGTACAGAGTTATTCAGCAGTCCTTGAATATGTTTCTTTAGAATTGCAGGTTGCTGATGTGCTAACCAAGTCCCTACCAATGAAGAATTATGAATTGTAGAGAGAGAGACTGCAAAAGCAATATGTAAGAGATCTCCAAGTGGGCTGTTAGTCAATTTGTTCACAAGAAGTTCTCCAAATTTGTTCTTCTGCATATTTACTATTTTTAGAAATTTTGATCATTTAATGGTTTTCTATTATTTGTGAATTTATAGTTTAGAAAGGTTTCCAATTTAGGACAATAAGTCCACACCTCATTTGTTTATTAATTTTAGAAAGAGGTCTAAAATTAGCAGATCCTGTATTCGAGACGTACCTTATCTATCATTCTAAACTGTTTTCAAATCTGGGTGTTTTGATTGGTGCTTGAGGTGAGTATGTGTTTCAGATTTTAGGAATTTTACATATTAACAAACAGATGTGTAACTACATTTATGTAGTTATTTTAACAAAAATATATCAGGTAAGGACTATTTCCCAGTGCTGGTTAGGTTGAATAGAATACATTAATTACTGCCTCTTACATGGATGATTCTGTTCAACAATTTAATTAACAGTGGTCACACTAAATTTGTCTTAGAGGCATGGGAGTGTCTCTTAAAGTAACTGAAGGTTTAATTTAATCACTTTAAGGATGGTTCCAGGATTCTCTTATTTGACCTATTTGACTATATTAATGGAATTTTCTTGAAAATATGAATCTGCAAGAAGAAACCCAAATAGAGTTATTATAGTGAGTATGGCTGGGGGCAGGGATGCAATCTAAATATAATTTACTTAAAGATCGAGTTTTACCACAATTATATTAAGTACCATTGAGGTTTGAGTCTATTGGACTTGACTTTAGAGGGTGAGAGTCTCTCTTTAGTTAAAATAACTTACTAACAAGGGCGTGGCCAGTTGACCAGTCAGCAGCAGCTGAATGCTCACCAACTAGCGGTCAAAAGTTTGAATCCTGTGCCCCCACGTGTCTCCCTCACTCCAGCTAGACTTTACCAATAAGAGACAGGTTTATAGTGACTGCAAACCAGAATCAGAAACCTGGTAAGCTGAGATGCAGACAGATGAAGCAATGAAGGTGTTAGCTACCAGAGACATACTCCTGATGTAGATGGAGATAATGAACAATCATATCTGACTTCCACCTTCATCCCAAAAAAAAAACCTTACCATCTGATGATATGATTTAATAATTTTAGAGATAGTTCAAAAATGGAGGGGGCTTTCCAGCCTAACCACGGGGGTAAAGGTAAAGATAATTCCCCCAACTGTGTAAGTAATGCTGACTGTGCAGAAAAGTTAGATGAAAGATTGAAAACCAAATGATAGTCGAGGAGATTGGAGAAGGAAACAGCAATAAGGATTCCCTGAATGCTAATGTTGACGAAAAGGCTAAGATTTCTCTACCTGACCCATTATTTGATGGGGATATAGTGGTTATTGAGGCCAAGGACCCATCTGTGCCCAAAATCTCTTTGATTGAGCCAAGAATGGAGGATAGGAACCAGCCTTCTGGACCTAAAACTGCTCAATCAACAGTTGGCTCTAGAGACTATTAAGAAGAGGGCTGATGATATCCGCTGCAAGGCTGCTTCCCCCTTGCATGACAAGAAGTTTGTAAATCCTGACTCAGCCGGACATTCTAACCTCAAATTGGCTGGAGATGAATTTGGAAAGGAACTTGCACTTACTTGCTCTAATCCTTTGTTCTCTAGATCTGACCTTGACCTCTCCATGCCTACCCAGATGGTGAAAAAAATAAAGAGGGAAATCAAAGTTGTGGGGTTCCAGATGGATCGTGTTTTGAATTTTGTGTGGAAATCTGCAGGGGTTTTTGCTACTAGACATGAGAAAAGTAAAGGTGACATTGCTATCTTGGTAGATCCTAGGTGGTCAAATTTTGTTTCACAAAGGGGGATACCTCCCTGTAGTAGACTTGTCCGGGTAATAGCGGAAGTTGAATCTAGGGTTTTTGGCATCTGCTCTTTATAAGCATCTAATGATTATAGGGAAAGATGTGAGCTTTGGACCTGAGTGGAGAGTAATCTACCAAAAATTCCCTGGATTATAGTTGGGGATTTCAATATGATTGAATATAACGAAGATAAACTGGGGGGAAAGGATAGGTTGTGCAAAGGTAATGAACTCTTTTTCTGGTCAAGAATGAAGAGAACTCTAGTCTTGATGGATTCTCTGGAATCCAAAAAAGCTTCTTGTAAGTATATTTGGTATACTTGGTGTAATAATCAGTCACAAGCCAAGAGAATATATTTGCAGACTGGACAGATTTTATGGGAACAAGAGTTTCTTTCCTTCAAGCATGTCTCTAAATGTCAGTGGGTTACAGTCTATCCTACTTCTGTGTCAGATCACTCCACCATTGAAGAATGTGTTGTGGCTGGAGGGGGTGTTCTATATGCTTTTAAACCACATGCTTCCTATTTCAAATTAAATGGTTTACTCCTTAATGATAAGGACTGTTTGAGAGCTCTGAAAACTGCAACCCTTTTGTCTAAGCATATGAATAAGTCCTTGACTGCTATTCAAAGGTGGGATTCCTATAAGGAACTTTGGAGGAAATTCTTCAATATGGCGGGCAAAAAGAAAGCTATTGATAGAAGGAGACTTGAATTTCTGCTTCAAGAGAACCTACTCAATTTGGAAAGCCAAATCCAAGGTAATACAAGTGATTTGTCAATCGAATCTAAACTGGATAGAACTAAGTCACTGTTAAGAAAAGTACAAAACTATAGGTTCCATGGGGAAGGAATTGTTGATGTTAGAGCAGCATCATCGATTTCTTCCAGCATATATATTATGAAGATAATAATTAAATGTAGACTTCATCTATTTAATTATTATATGCGATTAAATGAAGAGACACATACTTTGATTTATACATTGATTAATGAAGAGGTGCAAAGCATTTATGAGGCCGACCTCATTCCTCTTGATGTAGCACGACTTTCTAAGGTGGCCAACCTCTTGAGAAGAGGTGCGAATATTTGATCAGGCCGACTTTTAGTTATTGAGGAGACACATCCTTCCATTGGTTATTGTATATATATCCATCACATTCCTTCATTTGTAGTAATTCAGTTCATTCGATATTCACACTCATTCATATCTGTTCAAGTGCAACTTCATTCATACTCAGTTTGTAGAAGAAGCAGTTTGTAATCAAGAAGAAGTCTGAGATATCTACATTCAGATTGAGTATCTCAGATCTGTATTTGCATCAATTGTGCTGCTGTGTAATTGGCCATTCTTTTGGCTTATTGTATGTGTAACTTTCATATTGAACAATCAATAATATAAGAGATATTATTGGCTGGGTTTTTCTCCCTCAAGAGGAGGGTTTTTCCAGGGTATCTGCTGTGTACTGTGTCATTTTGAATTAATTTTCTGTGCATGTTAATCTGATCATTAAAATTTACAGGAATTAGGGCCAAGATGAATCGGCTGCAGGAGGGGGATAGGGGTTCTAAGTACTTTTTTAACCTAATCAGATGCAGACAGAAGAGGGAAGAAATTGAGCAAATTGAGGTCAATGGTACTTCTTCAAATGACAATAACTTTATGAAAGAGGCTTTTTATTCCTTTTTCCTCAATTTGTTTTCTTCTGAGGATGACTCTAGGGCTAAGGAAGCAAAGCTGTTTCTGTCAAAAAGCCTATTTCAAAGAAGATTGTCTTGGAAGATGCCCAAGCTCTTGATAGAGGTATTTCTGTGGAAGAAATTGAACAGACTATCCACTCACTCAGTAATGGTAAATCTCCTGGTATTGATGGTCTAATAGCAGAGTTCTATAAAGCTAATATTGATTGGATTGGGTCAGAGTTGCTTGAGGTTTACAAAGAGGCTTTCCAAAACAACCCCTAGGGTGTAAATATAAACACAGGCATAATTAAAGTTAAACTGATCCCAAAGGATGGGGATGGAGCCTTGGTAAAAAACTGGAGACATATTATTTTGTTGAATGTTTCTTATAAGATTCTTGCAAAGACCCTAGCTGCTAGGTTAGCAGGAATTTTGAAGAAAGTGGTCTCAGTCACACAGACTAGGTTTATTAGGGGCAATTATATACTGGAGAATTTGATTACCAGTTGCGAGGGTATGCATTGGGCTAAACATAATTACCAGAATGTTGCAATGATTCTTCTGGACTTTGAAAAAGCCTGTGACAGAATTGAATGGCCATTTGCAATTTCCATACTGAAGGCCTTTGGCTTCCCACCAAAATTTTGTAGATGGATTAAAATTTTGTTCAATGAGTCCTCCACTCAAATTGATGTTCGCGGTGAACTTACTGAACCTATCCTACTCCAAAGGTCCATCAGGCAGGGATGCCCTATTGCACTGGCCTTGTTTGTGATAGTTGTTGATGCACTATATTTTGTTCTGAGAACCAATTTGCTTACACCTCCAGTGTATGGCATCTGATTGCCCAATGATGATCGGTTATTAAATGCTCAGTTTGCGAATGATATTGCTTTGTTTGTTGAAATGTCAGAGCCTAATTTTGACAATTTGAAAAGACTGGACATCTTTAGTGCAGCTCTGAATCAAGAATCTCTACTAACAAGTCAACAGTCCTTAGTTGGAGCCAAGACCCCCCAGATTGGTTTGTGGGAAAAGGGTGGCAGTGGGTTGGCCCTAACAAGTTGGTCAGATATCTGGGTATTTTGTTTGCTGTGTCTCCCCATCCTTAAAAGATATGTGGGATTGGCTATATCAGAAAATTGAAAGAAAACACGAAAAATGGCAGATGCATCTGTTATCACTGGCAGGAAGGATCCAAGTAGTTCAAAAAGTTATTGCTTCACACTCTGTATATTTTTCTTTTCCTTGGCTTTTTTGCAAACTGCCATTTTGAAAAGCTCCAGAAGATCTTGAGAGACTTTCTATGGTTGAATAGTAAAGGGGAAAATAAAAGGCATGCAGTTAAAGTTGTCTTGGTGTTGTTTACCAAAAAAGATGGGTGGCCTGGGATTGAAGGACCTAGGAGTTCAAGGTCTTGCTTTTGCAGCCAAATGGATCATTAGCACTTGTGAGGGTGAAGAACCTTGGAAAGTGTTGATTAGAAACAATCTTGCCCTTTCTAAGTAGAAAAAGGGCAAGCACTGGCTAGCTTTCAATCAACAAGATCTTTTATTTGGGCAATTTGATGTTAGGGTTTTCAGCTCTACAATGTTTAACAACATATGGAAGGCATGGAGGAAAGTCAGACATTTGGTGTGCAATGACAATGCTCTATCAATCAGCCCTGAATTTTGTGTGAACAATAGATCTATTTGGTGGAATTTATACCTCAATGGCAAACCCTTAGCTCTCTCCCAAGGTGGTGTTCAGCGAAGGCTTGGGCCTCCTTGGGGATAGAAGTGTTTCAAGATATTCTTGTTATGGGTGTGCTCAAAAGCTAGGAACAGATGAGTTCTGACTTTGAATCCCCTTGTCCCAGAAAAGGACATACTCTGTGCTCAAACAAGCTTTTGGAGGTGTTATGTTCCCACTTCCAATGATTAGTGAAGCTGATCTGTATAGGAAAGTTAGTTGGAAGAATGGTTCTTTGTTTGTTGATATTATTGCTAATAAGATCTACTGTATGTTAACTCAAACGGGAGAGATTATTGACTGGCTTAATAAATCCTAGGGTCTTGATTGGTCAGAGTCTAAGTGGTCTAGTTGGCTAGCCCATATCTGATCTAACTCTTGTGAACCGAAAAAAGCTTGTTTTAGATGGCTTTTTCTTTTAAAAAAATTGGCTGTTTATTTTGTTCTTCATTCTTATAGACTGCCTGTCAAGACCTGTAGTCTGTGCGAACAAGTTGCAACATTTGAACATCCCTTTTTTTATTTCCCCTTTGTTCTTTCCTTGTGGTATTTATTTCTCAGTAATCAAATTGATTGGGATGATAAAGAAAGTTTCTCTTGGACTGAAATTCTTGGTGGTTATGTGAATGTTTTCGATGCTGAATTGAATGTTTTTTGGCTTGTTCTCACAAATGAGATTTTGTGGTTTATTTGAAAAAAGAGAAACGAAAAGGTCTTCCAGGGAAAGAGAAGGTATCTTACTGAGTTCCATAGTGAACTCACCTTTCTTTCTATTAAGTTGCAGGTCTCTGTAGTACTAAGGATTCCCAAGAATAGGTTCATGATTTTGCTGCAGGAGGGCCTGACCATAGTTTAGAAAACAGAGATCAAGTCTCCTCACTTCTTCCCGCAAGGGAGGAACAATCTGAACAAGGAGGAATTGGAGATTCTCAAGGAGATCATGGATAAGCACAAGACTCAGAAGCCAATAGAACGTGATAAGCCTAGCAGGGATCCAAGGGACGGATACCAACCGGTGGTCAAAGATGTAGATCCAGATCTGATTGCGCCACCCACTAGCACCTATGACTATGAGTCGTAACGGATATGAGACCAGTAGTAATGTGAAGGGCTGCAGAGTAATCCTTTTGTTTACATTGTTCCTATGGTATATCTGTAGTATTTTGATATAAAAGACTTATGTGATCCCTCATTTTGTCGGATGATCTGAACTTGTTATTTATGGAGCTCTTGCTCCTCATATTGTAAAGACTCTGTTTTGTTAACAATCCTTAATAGAAAAAGATGATTCAAAAATTCTCTTATTGACCTCTAGGAACACATGTCATGGAATTTTCTTGTAAATATGAATCTGCCAAAAGCAACCCAAATACATTTATTATATTGAGCAGGACTGCTGGCAGGAAAACCACTCTCTATATAACTGACTTGAAATAACCATTTTTGACCTCGAATCTCATACATAAGTGTCAAAGAGGTTTGAATCTATAAAATTCCTTGAATTGAACCCATGTGAATCTATATCAAGGCATCTGCAAACTGCTTTGGGCAATAAAGTATTTCTTTAGATGCAAACCTTTATACTCAATCTAAAGGTATTCAAATTCAGTTGAGATTGTCGATTATCTGATACATTGATTAATATATGCAATTGCACCCAAAGACTAATAGAGACAGTCTTAAGAAAGAGAAACAGTAAGGTATTATAGCAAAAAGAAGTCCTCAACAAGGGATATGCCACTTTGTTTACAATTTTTTTGTGATTTGTTTGACATTTACCTTGGCAATAATCATACGACAGGAAACCAAAAATCAGGCATGAACCTCTAAATGAGAGCATTAAGGAAGTAACTCTGGCGCATCCAATGCCCTAGAAACTTGGGTCATTTTCCTTGTAAACATAACTCATCGCCAAAAAGAAAAAAAAGCATCTCCAGTATGAGGCTATTAAAGAAGTAACTCTGGCAATCGATTCACTTGTAAAGCAAAATTCACACCAAAAAACATAAAAGTTATTGCCATCCCCTACAAAATTAATATAGGCCACGGATAAAGCTGCTCCATTGTTTTGTTTAACATCGGCCACCAATTTAGTCACAGACGTATCATTGTCACTGGAAATATTTTTCTTTTTCCTCAGTTTTTCCTGCATAGATTGCTCCCATTCCTCCTCGTCTGACTCCCCGATAGTTAACTCCAAATCATTTCCCATGTTAGAAAATATTTCCTTCTCTCCAAGGCGTCTTTATGCTGAGCTTGTACGTAACTAGTTATAATCGACTGCCATTGACAACTCCATTTTCGACAGTATTTACTCCAACGCAATAAAAGTACTAAACGCGACAAAAAGGCGCCCCTAGAGCTCGTTACTGTGTAAAGCTTGACTTAACACAACTCGCACTTGTTACTAAAATCACAGAATCCCGAAACAAATACAAAACAGAAACCCTAAAACCCAAACCCTACCATTCTTCATCAAAAATTCAAATTTGAGCACGGAGAATAGGGAAACAGTTAAGATTCTATTGATGTAGAAATAAGTGCACAAGTTCAAGCAAAATCCCACTCAAACACCTTCAAAATGCTGCAAACAACATAACTGCTCCTAAAAATCTGAAAACCCATGAAATCAAACGCAGTAAAAATCAGAAGAGACATCATAAAAAGCTTCATCTCAGCACTCAGAAGCGTACCTTGTTGTCGTCCTCCGTGGAAAACTCTCGCTCAAAAGCCCCAGCAGACGCAGGACAGTAACAATCCAACGCACACCAGGCAGACAAATGTCGAAGGAAACTTTAAAAAAGCCCTGGTACGCCCGTTTAAAGTTACGTGCTTGCCACGTTAATTTTGACGGCTATGTGACGTCAGGCAAGACGGCATTTCAAATCATTTTCACGGTCCTCAGAGATTTTACGTTTTGCTGTCTCCGACATTTTTGTATTCGAGTTAGTGTTGGGCAAAAGTTCATCCACTTTGTGGGTTTTGGGTTTTTGTCTTTGCGAAACACCAACTACCGTTTTGTGGCCCTTAGCGCATCCACGTGTCCTCTGCTTAAAAGTCTCAGATGTCTTTGTCAACGTTTCCCTAGGGAACATCATTTATCCAAAAGATTTTATGGTTTCTATTTTTTTTAATTAATTTTTTTTTTTTAACTTTTTTAAAATGAAAATCTGACTTCCATGAGATTCCACCACTAACAAACATGGAGAATAAACTCAATGTCATAAGAAATTATGATTTTGGACACTTCTTCTATCAATCATTTTCATAAAATCCAAACTTACATAAGATTTGTGTAATAGATCTTCAAGAGTTGTTCATGGGAAAGATACTTCATCAAGTATATGGATATTTTGAAGTTGATTTTCTTACAATATGAGTTGAAAAGGAGAGACTAATAAAACTATGAGACTTTTTCATCAAGATTCAGTGCAAACAATTTAAGATTGAAAAGGAAATATAGATCTTTTGACATAATTTGGGTATCATTTGTTGAAGGTGTTGTATGCAAAGCAACTTTATTACTACCTTGGGTCCCATAGACTACTTGGTCTTGTTGATGTTGTCAAAATGTTCATCTTTTCTTCTTTAATGAAGTTTAATCTTTCTAAGAAGTTTTAAGTAGAGGATGTCAACTTACCATATTGCTTGTTTAATATTTGAATTTGCCCTTCAATCTCTTGTGTAAATTGTAATGGACTAATTTCTTTACATATTATTTTTGTTATTGTAAAGTAACAATTCAATGGTCAAGATTCCAAAGATAAGCAAAAGAAGACTAGAGAAATGCTAAAAAATTTAAACAAGAAAGTTAATTGAGTGTCAAGTCTTTACATTGATATGTTCATAATCACATGTATTTAAAAATGTCAAAAAAAAATGGTGTCCAAGAAAATCAATGGTTGTATACAAAAGAGATCATTACAAAATTTATCCTTTTATGGGCTCAAGAACATGTTGAGCACACATTCTAACTATATCATTAATGTTATTGGTGGTTGTAATCGCCCAAAAGTATACAAGCTAACATGGCAACCTAATGATGACTTCTCAATCCAAATCACAACCCACAAGGCATGAATTATACTCCTCCCAACATTTTCCATCTCATGGTAGTTCCCTGCTCCCTCTTAGCCCCCTATCCATCTTGTTTAAATTCTCTTAACTAAGTTTTGTTCACTTATACACCTCTAAAAACCTTTTTCAAACCTTCAACTAAAGGATCTCTCAAGAGATTAGACAATTGCCTTCATGACTGTCTCTACAAAAAGGAGTGACCTTGACATTTTTGGAACATGCATAATTGCGTCAATTTCAATTGTTTATCCACCATTTTTTCCTGTGATTAAGAGTTCATTCCAATCTTCATTGAGCCTTAACTCCCACAAACTAATCTTGCACTCCTCTTGATTCTCAATCAACTCTAGTCATCTCTCCATCAAATATTTAATCTTATCTCAATCGCATCCCTATGATTGAGAAGTTTCAAGCCCATAAATACTCCCTTGCCTTTACTATATGAGATGTTGATCTTTCTTTGTATTTTTGTGAAGTTCTTGCTAATAGTTTTGCATTCCTTATTCCCTTGATTCCAACAAAAGGATAATAAGTCACCTATAGAGAATTAAACATTTTACATTATAGCCAGCGGATACAACATTATTATGCTCAACATAGGACCTCCACAACCTTTTTCCCTTTATGCATTGAAGTTGCTTCAAAGCTTCATGTATCTTCCAAGTAATCTCCAATTCCCAAATCCAAAGATTTGTTATCCCCATTGTCATTAAGAGAAGGTTCCAATTGTTTTGGAGAAGGATCCAAAAGAGGTTGGGCTCTTTAAGGAAAAAAGGCACCATAGATAGTATTTAAAAGCTTATGAGAAGCTTCTTTACCATATAGGTCCTTTATTTGTTTTTAAAATATTTTAGTTACTAATTAGAAAATTTAAACTTACCAAATTTTTTGCTAAAATAGGAATTTTATTTTATTGGAGTAAATTAAATTTATTTTTCTTAAATAAAGTAGATTACTTTTGTTGATTTTCCTGCAAAATCCCTTGATCTCAACAGACACTCAATTAAAGAATTTCAACTCAAATTTAAAAAATGAGAAATCTCAACACACTCATCAAAACTTAAAATATAAAAAATTGTATTTAGTATTAAGCCATTTAGCTATATACATTTAAGATAGAGATTTCTTTTTAGTATTTTAATTAAATGACATTTAAAATTTAAATTTCTCTAGGAAAATACAAAATGATAGTGTAGACTTGCACTCATTTTAAATTGCATTATCATCATAAAAATTTAGAAAAACTAAACCAAAAATAAAGAGAAGTAAAGTCCCCAATAATTTTGCAAGGCAATCAATGAACTCAAAATGAGTGAAAATAAGCTTTCTTTTCTCTCTAATCTTCCTTCCCCCTCACTTTACTTTCACACTCGATGCATCTTGAAGTAAAAGAAGATCGGATTGAAGCAATTCTCAACAAGAATAAGGATAAATTTCCTATTCATGAAACTCCCATTGAAGAACAAGTCAACAAAAAAACACAAATCTTACAAGAAATAGAGATAAATAGGATAAGAACAAATATAACATAAATCCATAAAATTCACAGACAACTCATAAACAACACTATCACTTAAAGTAGAGAGTAATTAAACAATATTCATGAAACAATAAACACAAACCTTAACTTGTTATGAGAGTTCACCACTCAATTATGCCAAATCAACATAAACAACAATAACCAAACCAACCACATAATTCCACTTAACTCCATCTTGATAGCACAACAAATCATGATAACAACTCTAGTGTCATCCATGATTTTCTACATCCATGAGAAGTGAACAACCCTTTGGTCCAACCCTTTCAACTTGCTCTTGTCATGAGAATGGAAGTGACTTGTTAGGCACCTCTTAGCAATGATATAATGCATGCATAGTGTTGTTTAGAGTTTGGCATAGTTGCATGGGGATCAATTCAATTCTAATCATCACATATTTTGGTGAACCCAATGTGAACTATAAATCTTTCTAAGTGATATCGCTTATGTTTTTTTCTTCTCCTCTCTCTCTTTGTATCTATTACACTATTTTGCTAGACTTTTGGTACCCTTGAAATGTGTATAAATCAAATAGGGCTTAAGTGCAAGTCCCCTCTAATGAAAATTTACCCCTTCATTTGATAGGTAGCTTTTATCAAATCATGTGGTGTAGATATCCAATCAATATGATTTAAAAGATATCAATTCAAATTCTAGAATACAATAATTGCATAAATTTGTGACCTCCAACAACCAACTTGAAGTCAAGATACTATTCTCCAACCAAATCCAAATTAAAGTAGAGCACTTCAAGTCCTTTTTAAATATTAACTCCACCAATAATATTGTCCCATTATCAGTTGTAGGGACATGACCACCCAAATGGATAATATTTAGCCTACCAAGTTGAATGTTCAACAATGCACTAGGTGTTGCCTAAAACTTTCTAGAGGAATGAACTATTAGGGTCACTCAACTCTCATTTCAAGATAGCCCTCTTTAAGGTGGTGAGTTGCAATGTCGAATAATAGAGGGTGCAACATCTACATGCATTATAGCCACCTTGGTCCAACAAGTTAGGATGTTTGGCATTGAAGGTATTAAACAACCTTTTCAAGATAAAGTAGAAGAAAGGTCTAGATTGCCTAGGGCTTGTGGTCACATGCCAATCACTTTATTACCACTACAGTTGATCAAATAGGAGGGAAAATTAATTACTCCCTACTTGAATTTATATTCTTCAAATATAAGAAACAAGGCATTTGTATCTCCCTAACAACTACAAGTTTATAACCGTTACTTGATTTTTAGCTTTAAGCTGAAATTGGGTTTAGTGTTTATTCTTTTGTGTTGTTTGTTCAAACATTTAAAAGATAAACCAAAAATTTGATAGACTTAATATGCATGGAAAAATATTGTCAAATGAAACAGATTACATTTTTTCATTCCAATGTTGCAATTACAGCAAATGAGAAAAGAGAATCATATATACACAAATGTAATCTTTTATTGATAATCTTGAAGTGTACATGTCCCTCACAAGTCAAGGGACTGACTTTACTTATTTAATGGAAATATGAAACATTTTATACATGAATAAGCAAAAAACAAACAATGTGCATATAAGAATAGAGATCAGTCATTGCCTGAAAATGACTGGTTGCAAAGTTGCCCTCTTGCCCGACTGTCGGCCCAAGTTGATTGTGTCCTCCCAGCGCTTACATCTAGAAAAATAATGATATTAGAGCGAGGCTCTAAGCAATGAAATATCTCAATCCTTACATACACGCCTATCTATGCATGTATAAATTGATCCACAAGTGCATTAAATAAGCATGCAAACCTTGGATGTCCTAGAAAACACTAAAGTCATCAAACACATCCAAAATATGCATCTATTTTTCTAACTTTCTTGCTTCATGTGCAGATTTAGGACAAGTTTGGTTACTATTCAGATTCAGATTAAATATAGCATGTGGGGTAAATATGGCTCCCACAAGGGTAGAGCTCAACATGCTTTGAAAGAAAAAGGAAATTGAGAAACTTGATCAAAGATTTATCTATTATCAATGCATTAAATCAATATGGAATCACACCAGTTCATCAACTTTCATTATCAGATTCAAAAGATGCATCAAGTTCAATTATGCATCTATTAAATAATGAGAGGGCAATCCAAAGTATTGTCAAGTCCCTCCCACCTTGACCCTATTAGACAACCACACATCACATAGGACGGTGAGCTTTTAGGTCACCGACATAGGGGACATGTGTCTGCCCACTAGGATCAAAGTGGGGAGACAGTTATGTATCACACATGAGCAAAAAGGAAAAAAATGTGGTGGAATCAGATAGCAAATTTAGGTGGGACAACAAGTATCCTCATGTCATGCAAAACAACAACAATGTCTTTTGACTTTATTGAAGGCAAACAAGGAATGGTTACAAGAGATTACATTACAGATGGAAAGAAATGAAGGGTAGTATTTAACTTTTCAACTGCCATGTTCAGTGTCACATAATGATCAATTTTCATCTACATTTCTTGAAGTTGCTCAAATCCAAGGATTACCTCCACAAGTGATATGCAGTTGAAAATAACTTTATTGATGGAAATGGAGAAAGCAATGGTTGAGTCAATCATGAAACAACATAAAGTGACCCCATTGAAGACAAGGTCATGATACAAGTGAATAGGACAACACCTTTGCAAAATGCTACAAGAACATGGAGAAATAATGATACAACTAGTAAGGATGAATCAAATAACAATTCAGAGGGATATCCTACCCCTAGCATACAAATACATGATAATTGTGTTGATGAACACAAGCCTATTACTAACACTGCATCTACCAAAGATGATGGAAAAGCTAGGACAAAACATTTGAACATCTTAAAGAAGGTGGACAAAACAAAGAAGGTACTCAACAATATCATTAATTCTCATGCAAAGGTGGACTGCACATGCATAAGTGAATGAAATCAATGTCAAAGATAGGAATGCCAAAAGATGAGCCCAAGTTGCACAAGGCTTTATTTAAGGCCTTATCAATCAAACATTAGACAAACAAGTTTGTCGGCTACCAATCAATGCATGATGGTTTAAGGAGAGGCACAAAAGGCAGACATTCAAGAAACATCAACTCTAGTTGACACAGATAATGTGCCTATACAAAGCATATCATAATTGGAGAAGAGTGCATAATAGTGTGAGGCATGCTAAAATAGCATGTAAAAAGAAGGCTTGCTCATGATCAAATCATTGGAGGTTCAGGATACTTTCTCCAAAATGTATCAAAAGGGTTGACACTAAAGATGTTATGGTAGCTAGGATAGAGATCAAAGCCTTGCTATACAAACCATGCATAAGTGGTTTAGAGTTATCAACCAAGCAACTTTCTCTCTGAGTTATTGTATGAAATAGTGAGCAAATAATGTCAGGAGCTATCATGAATTCACTGAACAGTTATAGGTGATGAGTGATATGCATGTTTTGATTATAGGCCAATACAATATGTTGTGTATGGTATCTTCCTTGAAGGTAAACCTGGTGAAGAGTGTGGTTTATGCAATTCTAGACCAAGGAGCTATGATGAAATAATATTGTTATGAGTAATTAAAGCTTTCATCATGGTTCAGAGTGATAGAAAACATAAGTTTATTAGTTGTGTCATGACATAACCTATTGGCAGATTTGGGAAAGGAATGGAAAATGTGTATCATGCAGAGAGCAGTGTTGTGAGAGGGCTTTGAGGGAGATCTTTGTAATCTCTAAAAGTTGATGAGAATCTGTTGAACATAAATGATCTAGTCATATATCAACAAGAAAGCAAAATTGCAATTAACAACTCTACGTATCTCAATCTCATGTGTGAAATGGCACAATCATGAAGATGAATCATGAAGGATTCAAAACACAGTCATTATTGACTGTTTAGTAACCTTGAAAAGCATGATAGCCCATGAGATTGGGGACAATCATAGTTTTGGAAATGGTATTGGCAATCAAGAAAAGGAAAGGAATGTTTTTTGTTGAAGATAGTCATCATAGAAGCCATCATAAATCATGGTGCTTCAAGGGAACAAAGCATAGTCATGAATAAGGGCAGTTTTTCTTAGCAATGCTTTACAAATTCTATCTGCAGCCAAGAGCCAAATAATAACAAAGGTGGTCATCATTGTCCTCAAAAGCAACAAGTGGAAGCCATTATCCATGTATGGAAGGTACACTAGCAGTGGTTTCATATTCAAAGTCAAAATAGATATTCATGATGTCCATTATCATCAAATGCAAAAACCAATTCAGATGCTCACAGAAAACCCAATTTTCAAAATTGGAGCTTTTCATTATGCTCACACTGTGCAATGGCATTGAATCATTTTTTAACAAAATCCGAAGTTTGCTTTCAAACTGAAAAGACCCATTTGGGTTCATCATGAAAATCTAAAATAGAGGCATAAAAAATGGAGAACATTCTATAGGAATGGCAAATGAAAACCTTTTTGTGCATTATGACAGGTCGTGGCCAAGTTTGACCTCTTTTCTGCAAAATATGGAAAACCCACCTAGGGTTTCAAAAAATGAAACAACATTGCTACATTCTACAAAAATGGAGTGTATTTACAAAACCCATCTGCATTTCTACAAAAAAATTTGAGTTTCTTCAAGAAATTAAGAAACCCACTTGGGTTCTTTTGAAAACAAGTTGCAGATTCATAAATATATATGCTATAGAAAACCCAAAACAGGGGTTTTGCAATTATGGTGAAAATGGAACAGAAGTTGTGAATACAGAGAAAACCCAGTTTTCAAAAATGGAGGCCAAGCTCACCAACAATCTTCTTCTTCTACATATCAAAAACCCATCTGGGTTGTTAAAAACATTTGCAGATACAAAGGAGAATCAAAGAACATTATGGGTTTTTTTTTAAAGAAGTACAACTACATAAAAAATGCACCATTTTCTGTCCATGTCGTGCCAAGAAGTTTTTCTTCATGAAAGCAACAGGGAAAAAACACATGGAGTATCTTCATTAACAAATGCAACAAGCATTTCATGCTTTATTCTCAAGATAGAAACAAAAAAATATAGCTTTCTTTTGCTCAAAATAGAAATGGAGTCTATTGAATGCTTACCTGGAGCTTTTGCTCAATTTTTGCAATATTCAAAGCTTTGTCTCTCCACATAAAGCTTCATTTAAAGCTTTTCATGGCAGCTGAATGGTAAAACAACAACGGAGAGAGAAAAGTGAAACAATATGGGTAAGAAATGTGTCCATGGTTGTGGCTTGTAAGTTCAAAAACGACCTCCAAATGGTGAAAAATGCAGATTTCGAGCTACAAAAAAGCATTTTACCTCTTTTTTGTGTTTCTCATTAGTGAAATCTCAACAAAACCGTGGTGAATCTCCATTTTTTTTCCTGTGTTTGCTCAAACCCCACGGCGACAGAGTCATGTTCCAGATTCTTCAACGACAAAATGATGGGCTTGCCTCATTATTTTGGTTGTTTTGATGATTAGGGTTTGACCCTACTTGAGTTCGATGGATTTTTCTTCCCATTTTTTAAAAAAAGATTGAAGCATCTGTTAAATGCAATGGGGGCCGAAATCATATATTATTTCCTTAGGCATTCTATAAGTTCTTTTTCCCCATTTTCAAACTTTGCTAAGTTCAAAACAAAACAACATGTGGAGTATGCCATGTAGCTTATGTGTAATGCCTTTGTTTCTTTTTCCCAATGATCATGTGACTTGGAATATGTTGTCCAAGAAGTTTGGAGGGTTTCTAGAAGGTTCTTTTTGGCCTTTTCTGTTGTATTTGACCAGAATCTTCTGGAAGCACTTGTGTGGGGTTTTGGTGGGTTTTTGTTTAAGTATGTTCATTTTGAACATTTTGAGGGAGTTCTTTCTTTCCAGCAGTAGGATAGCTTTGTTTTGGAGCTATATTTCATGGAGCAGTATTGTAACTCAGATGGGCCTATTATATAGTAAGCACTTTGAATTAATAAAGTAGAGCATTTTTACCTTCCCATTTCATGTTTCTCATGTATGTTGTTAATGATTGATCACTTTGTCTTGTGAAAATCTATCTTTTCCTTGCAAGCTTGTCTCATGTTTATGCATATGTTTAGTAGAAAATGTATGTTTACAGGTTGTAAGTTGTATTGTTTTAAGTAGTGTTGTTAATTGTGAAACCATGTTTTCCTTTTAAAAGCACTGTTTATAGACCACCTTATGAATTATTTATGTAAACTACATTGGAAAGTGAGTTGTGTGAGTCAAGCTTTGTGGTATTAATTTAAATGTGATAGGTTGTTTTGGTGCATCACCTTAGGTTTTTTTAGCATTAGGTTTATTTTCATGCAAATTCTTACCCTTTACCTCAGAGATTACATAGTTAGGTGACATCAAAAGGGGAAGCCAACCCTTATCACTAGAGGTCTGCTTTCGAACAGGTTACCCACAACCTGAAAGTAGTCCCATGTTAGTCCAAATCTATTGTGTTCATTTAAAAGCTTAGCAAATAGGGTGCAAATTTGGAACCCTAACAATAACATATACCCTATTGGGATTCCCATAATGCAAAATTTTGGGAAAATGTGTCTCAAACTAGCAATTACAAAAGGTTTTCTATTGGTAGGTGAGTGTGGAGGGTGCATGAGGGGTACCACCTGCAGGGTTTAAGGAGCTTATCCCCCTAATGGGGGGTTTGGGGACCACATGCTTGTTGGAAGTGGAATTACTCTAAGAGGGGGGGTGAATTAGAGTAATGTATACAAACTTTTTTTTTGACTTGAAATGCAGATTTGAACTTTTTGACTTTGAACAAATGAGTGAATTGTATATGCAATGTGAAAACTAAGTTTTGAATGATTGTTTTCCAATGACTTAAGCAAACATAACATGAATTCTTAACAACTCATATCAAAGCATGATATACATTGTTCACATAAAGTTGAATGAACAACCTTTTAATGCTTTCTTTTTCACAAGACGCCAAACTCACTTATGACAGAATTTAACATTTAAAAATTGAACATGAACAATTAAATCATGAACTTTTGGACAACTTGGAACTGTGATAATGTATCAGAGCATTGCATGAACTACCTTCACAAATGACTAAATGAAATATTAAGCAAGATAAGCACAAACCACACAAAAGAGAAACATAGAACTTTGACGAGTGGAAAACCCTCCTGGGTAGAAAAACCACTCCAAAATGCCTTATAGGCTTAATTCCAAACTATTTACAATATTTTTTAGAGCACCAACTCAGTAACAATGTGGAGCACCAACTCCAATAACAATGTGAAGCACCAACTCCAATAACAAACTAAAGCACCCACTTCAAGTTAGAAGCACCAACTTCTTTTGAAACAAAACCTTTATGAAATTGCAAACTGTTAGGACCTTATAATTGCATTAATGTCCACAATCACAAAATCACAGCATAATACAAATATATGAATCTTCAATAATGCCCACTAAAAATGTGTATTGAATGAAATAGTACCAAAGAAATTTCCTTGAAATATCAAATCTTTGTAATCAAGATCAGAGATATAAAACTTTTAAACCCTCTTTTTACCCTTCTCAAATACAAATGATATTGATTTAATAACATAACCTAGTTCTACTAAAAAACCCTTGTTCTTCAACAATACAAAATTTTGTTCACTGAGGAATGGCTTCTAGCCATATATTTATACAATGAATATAAAACAATTCTCATTTGCAAAACCTGTATCCAAATTAACCAGGGTTTGGATAAACTGAAAAAATGCAGTTAAATCATGAGACTTGTAATGGGTTAGAAAGAATAACCAAAGAAGCTCGATGAATAGCCTCTGAACTGTAAAACCTTTGAGTAAATAACTTGGGTTAAACAAAACTAAAACTAATTTTCCACAAATTCTTAACCAAAAATCAGTTGCTTAAAAAAACAACTCAAGATCTTTCTAGATTTGAAAACCAATACTTGTCATGGTAGCCAAAAGACATTACCAACTGGCTGTACAAACCTCATAACCGTCTCACTGAAGTTCTCAATGCATCTCATTAAATTTTCAATGCATAGAGATCTGAAAACTGAGCTTGAATACCAACTAGAACTCATTGTAATTGAATTGCAAACACTCCATGGCGGCGCTAGGGTTTATTACTGGAGCAAAAACTAAAATGACACAATGATTGCCCTAACTTCTTTTGAAACAATGACTCTTGATTTCCTTTTTCACATTTGATAAAACTTGAATTCCGAGAGGACTTTAATCAAACATCATAATAACTTTTAAACAGACACTGTCAAAGCCTTTATCATTGCTGTCAAAACATTGACCATGCAAATCATGAATGATTTCAACTATTCCAAGATTCCGATGGGCCGATCCAAATAAACAAACACTATGAACTTGATGAAATATGGTATGCTCGATGTAAAGTGGTTGATATGTAAGGTGACGCCGACAATGTGATAACCGACTTGCATTTTAATCACTTACAAAAGGGCCGATGAGTGTAATCATTGAAAACTTTAACCATAAACCCATGAAGCTTGATACAAGAGACTTTAACAATTCAAATCAATGGCGAGTCCAAGAAAACCATATCATATGTGGAGAACCTAAATACTCCAAGTCAAAGCCATGAATGGCTTTAACTTAATGCCACCGAATATAGCATATATTTGCTATAAGAAATACAAACCACTCTACTACATTTGATTGCCCCTTGTATATGAATGTTGTCATGTAAACCATCATAGTGAAAATGTTAAAGTATTGCCTTTGTGAGGGATACTCAAAGAATCATGCGCCAATATAACCTGTAGATGCCATTCTATATACCCATTACTAGCATCTGTGAATGCCAAAGTGAACAATTATACTTCCAATGACATAATCTCAAAAAAAAATTGCAGATAAACACATATCACTAAACCAACAACCAAATATATAAGCATGAACAAATATGAGTCCTTATCAAAGTAAGCACAATGCCACAGTATATCAAAGAAGAACCAATGATATAGGTATATTGAAATGATATCACCTGAAACAACCTTCAACCCTTCATTTGTATATACCTTAACAATGTTTATGTAATCATTGAAGTCAGCCATGCCTTGAAACAACCTGTATGAAAGAACAATTCCATTGAAAAACTATATATCCTCTGCACATGAATCCAACATGATCAGTACCACAAAAACAAAATTGAAAATAAACCATCCAAATCACTTTCCATAAAGCACTAAATAATCAAGTAATGAAACACCAATAGCCAAATGCACCAATGAATATGCCAATGCCAAACCAAGAACCAATAAGTTTTGACATCAAGGAAAAATAGCACAAAAGAGAAGTCAACAAACTCCCCCTTTTTCCTTGATGGCAAAAACTTATCTAACTAAACCATCATTTTCTCCCCCTTTTGTCACAAGGACAAAAAGTAACAGAGGAGAATGTGAAATGCCATGAATAAAAACAACTGAAGCCAACCAACACATATCCATTAGAAAATAGTAGTCAATAATCATATCATTACTTTAGACATAAGCAAATAACTCTATTGCATATAATGCCTTGTATTCACATGAGAAAACACAATAACTCGGGTAGCCATAATACTGATATCATGTAAATATCATAAAATCAAGTATTGTATGCACCAATTGCACAACTTGCAAATAGCAACTCGCTATCAAGAGCACAAAGGAATATCATTGGTAAGCACCCCAAAAATAAATACCACTGCCATACATAAATGACAAGCTGAGAATGCATAGATCACCAAGTTGTATTATAACCAGTCACCAACCATATTCTGTATCATGAAATATGCAAGAAACCTCTCCCTATGATATAACACTATTCAAACAAAAACCAGTTGTAGCAAAATATATCAAAACTCATATCATAACTCCTTTCTGAGTACCACACTTGAACAAGGATAAAGAGAATTCAGCAAGTAGAAACATAATTAATTAAGTTGTTTCAGATGTAGCCCTGATTAAACAACATCACACTATGTGCATTATAAACATAAATTTCTGAATACCATGAAGGATATGAACATTATCAACTAAATCTCATAAGATCAACATATCATGCCAGAACCAACTTCCTTTTGTATAGCAACAAATCACTACCAAGCATGAAATGAGGAGGCATATCAATAAATATTAACACATTGTCACCTATCATACCAATTATCCTGAACCATATCAACAAGATAATGATCAACTATGTGAACCAACAAAGTACTGTCACCTGCAAGCTAAAGACCATGAACTTCCAAGTAACAACAAAGTAATGTTATACCAAAGCAACTATTCCATTGTCAAAGCATTGTCTTTTGTGAAAGTTGTGCAAGAGATAACAAAAAAAATAACTATCATCATGTATACTATATTGTCAGCATACAAAAAGAATTGTCATAGATAGGCAATATACAAATCATTGTTTATCATCCGCATACTCACTGTCAGAACACTAATATTGCTACCATACTCCTGCAAGCACCTTACATCTGTGTCCAAGCAACAAATATTTCTTTCACTGATGTTGTTTTGTCTTAAGTAATCATCTCATGAAACCTAAAACAATTTAACTTGCCAATTTGAACATTAGACAACTGTTATATCAACCATAATATCAAAATGCACGTAATACCATCCAGTGGAATATTTAGAGATGAACAATGCAAATGGTGCAAACAAATAGGGATGTCTCCCCCTAAGATCATGCATACTTTAAAAAGCATTTAGACAAGACTATTTCGAGAAGCCTTGAAACCCTATTCCACATTGCTTCATGAAGTAGACAAAATTGCAAGACTTAAAAGACATAATCTTTCTTCTCCATCTCCTCAGACATAGAGTTTTCTAAATTCTCTCTTCATCCTTCCTCTTTATGTAGATAGTGAAACCAAGTATTGACTGTCCAAGCAACTAATATCAATTCTCAAGAAAAACTTTCTATATCTTGTTGCCATAATCAAGACAATGTTAACACACAATCCTTCATGTAATAAAAAATTGCAAACTATTCCAAAACACCAACTAAACTGCAAAGATTTGATTGCAGTTTATACTTTCAAGGATCTATAAGATAAAACTTTAAAATACACCCTGCAATCACAAAGATTGATTAGTGAAAAGAAATAGGAGGAAGATCATAGAGATTCCTCAACTGATCAAGAACTTTCACACTAGTCACTTCATAGATATTTCCCTATGTCCTTGAACCAGCAATAACTATTTCTCCTAATTTCTTTTAATTTGATACCCACAATCATAAAAAAGAATACATAAATCTTGATCACATATTTGTGTCACACTTAACAGATTGTGTTTTAAACCCGCTGCATAATAAACATTTGGCAAGAAAATGTTGTTACCAAAAACCACTATGCCTTTTTCCATAAGTTGTATGTAATCATCATTACCAAACCATACTAAACCAAAATCACCAAATTCAAGTTCAATAAAAATACTTCTATCGCCTATCATATGATGAGAACAACCACTATCTAAGATCCATGTATCTTCAACTTTATCATGTAATTTAGTTTGACTAAAGATACCTTCCGATTCTACATTGCTCCTTTTAGGCATCCAAATCAACTTAACTTTGTTTTGCATAGTTGTCTTAGAAAGACTATTTTTCTTTTTGTAGGAAGCTTGTCTAGATCTGCCATATTTAGCTTTTACATTTACATCTAGAAAATCACTTGAATCATTCATATAACCAAGACCTGAATTGTCTTCATAAGACCTTTGTTTATTCAAAAGACCTGTAAAATTATCAAATTCCTTTCTAAGATTGTTGATTTTAGTTTGTAAGATACAACACTTTTCTTCCTTGAATTCCAATTGCATCCTTGTAATCTTAAGAATTTAAACCTGAAGTCTTAAATCAATAATTTCTTTTTCAGCGATTATACTCTTAGCTACTAGATTCTCAGTATCTTGCTCAATATGAATTTTCTGGTATACTAAGTCCTTCAAATTTTGAACTTCACTTAGAGAAATTTTTAGTCCATTCTCAAAACCATTCAATTCTTTATTAGAAGTAGAAGTCTCTGCAAGTTTATTTTCTTGCAGTTCCATTTCATTCATTGTGGCCATAAATACAATTTCACCTTTTAGGTCTACTTTATCATCTTCTAAAACAAACTAATTATTTGATTCTTTATTTGAAACATTTTGTGAATCAACTTTAGCCATGAATAAAGTTTCATCTTCATCACCAAGTGAGTCATCTGTCTCAACATCTGAGTCTTCTTTGGTAAAGAGACTCTTTTTCTTTTTGAAGTTAAATTTCTTTTTAGGATCAAAAACCTTTTTCTTATACTATTTTTCTGACTTTTCATCCTCATTGGCTTGATCACTGTAAGGGCATTTAGTAGCAAAGTGTCCAGACTTGCCACAAGTAAAACATTTGAATGGCATTTTCCCTTTATATTTCTTTGTCAACTTCCTCACTAAAAGAGCTTATAAAGAATCAGACAATTTTGATTCACTGTTTAAATCTTCTTTCTTTTCTGCTTTAAAAGTAGTCTCTTTAGAGGTTGAAGCAGAGCTTCCTATCCTCATTTCATAGGTTGTTAATATGCCTTGTAAATTATCCAAGGTAAGTGAATCAAAACACTTCTTTTCTTCAAGAGTAGAAACTTTAGACTCAAATTTAGGATGCAAAGTCCTAATCACTTTTTGAACAACATCAGATTTTGCAATTATTTCACATAGACCTCTTCTTGCATTGAAAACTTCATCTATTCTTAAGAAATAATCAACAATCTTTTCATCATCCTTCATTCTCATTTCCTGAAATTGATTCTTGAGACAAATTTTCAAGCTTCTCCCAAATTTCATATGCAGATTTACAATGAAAGACTTTAACAAATACATCTTTTGTCAAGCCACACAAGAGTGCATGTTTAGCTCTTACATTCATTTCATATTTCCTTTTCTCATCATGATCTGTAGGTATGGTATCAAGTACAATGTATTTACTACACATTAAGTTCCATACATCAAGATCTAAAGAAATCAGATATATTTCCATTCTGATTTTCCAGAACACATAATTAGAGCCATCAAATAGAGGAGCTCTTGTAATAGATGAACCTTCAAGTGCATGTGCCATTATGACCAACTTCCAAGACCAGAATCAATCCTAGGTGGTAAAACCTAATGCAGGGCCCTACACTCTCATACCACTTGTTGGAAGTGGAATTACTCTAAGAGGGCGGGGGGTGAATTAGATAATGTATAAAAACTTTTTTTTTGACTTGAAATGTAGATTTGAACTTTTTGACCTTGAACAAATGAGTGACTTGTATATGCAATGTGAAAACTAAGTTTTGAATGATTGTTTTCCAATGACTTAACCAAACATAACATGAATGCTTAACAACTCATATCAAAGCATGATATACATTGTTCACATAAATTTGAATGAACAACCTTTTAATGCTTTCTTTTACACAAGACACTAAACTCACTTATGGTAGAATTTAACATTTGAAAATTGAACATGAACAATTAAATCATGAACTTTTGGACAACTTGGAACTGTGATAATGTATCAGAGCATTGCATGAACTACCTTCATAAATGATTGAATGAAAGATTAAGCAAGATAAGCACAAATAAATATTCCCATGGGTCGATCTAAATAAACAAACATTACGAATTTTATGAAATATGGTATGCTTGATGTAAAGTGGTCGATATGTAAGGTGAAGCTAACAATGTGATAACTGACTTGCATTTTAATCACTTACAAAAGGCCAATGAGTGTAATCATTGAAAAATTTAACTATAAACCCATGAAGCTCGATACAAGAGACTTTAATTAACAATTGAAATCAATGGTGAGTCCAAGAAAACCATATCATATGTGGAGAAACCGAATACTCCAAGTCAAAGCCATGAATGGCTTTAACTTAGTGCCACCGAATATAGCATATATTTTCTATAAGAAATACAAACCACTCTACTACATTTGATTGCCCCTTGTATATGAATGTTGCCATGTAAACCATCATAGTGAAAATGTTAAAGTATTACCTTTGTGACTTAGGATACTCAAAGAATCATGCGCCAATATAACCTGTACTACCATTACTAGCATCTGTGAATGCCAAAGTGAACAATTATATTGCCAATGACATAATCTCAAAAACTTTTTGCAAATAAACACATATCACTGAACCAACAACCGAATATATAAGAATGAACAAATGTGAGTCCTTATCAAAGTAAGTACAATGCCACAGTATATCAAAGAAGAACCAGTGATATAGGTATATTGAAATGATATCACCTGAAACAACCTTCAACCCTTCATTTGTATATACCTTAACAATGCTTATGTAATCACTAAAGTCAGCCATGCCAAACAACCTATACGAAAGAACAACTCCATTGAATAAATATATATCTTCTACACATGAATCCAACATGATCAGTACCACAAAAACAAAACTAAAAATAAACCATACAAATCACCGTCCATAAAGCACTGAATAATCAAGTACTGAAACATCAATAGCCAAATGTGTTTGGAAAAGGTGTGTTGTAAACCTTGCATTATGTATTTAATGTAATTAATTCTTGGAGCCACTAAATGTTGCATGTAACATTGGGACATAAGTTAAGTTGTAAATTTAATTGTTTAATATTGGGGAAAATAATAAATAAAGCACCCAATATTAAATAAGGGGACATGGTTTGTAATCTCATAGTTATTGTCACATAGTTTTATGTAATACCACTTAGTGGTTTTGTGGGAGCTTGCTTCTATAAAAGCAACCACAAAGGTAGTTATTGAGAGATGCAATTTTGCATGATTAGCTCTAGTTAGCATTTGTGAGGGTTTGAAGCATGACACAGGATGTGTGGTTGCATACTTGTTCACATGGATTACTTGGAGAGCTCTACTTCTAGCTTGTTGCTTCAATGGTGTTCATGGAGACTCAAAAGATGTATTGTAATTGTTATTGCTGAATAATACATGAGAGATGGATGCTTTTGGAGGTTGGGTTTTTTCCCTCTTGAGGGTTTTCCCAGGGTATATCTTGTGTCATATTTTCATGGGTTTGCTGTCTATTCTCTTGCATGTCGATTCTAAATAATTAGATGCATAGATTTCTTTATGGGTTATGTGGAAATTGTCTTTAATTGGCTGCAAGTTTCCAAAAAAATGCACCAATGAATATTCCAATGCCAAACCAAGAACCAATCAGTTCTGACATCAAGGAAAAATAGCACAAAAGAGAAGTCAACAATGCCACAGTGGGGGTTCAGGGCAACGCCCTTGAAAGACATATTTTATGTATATTTTATTATTGTAAATCTAGACCATTCATCATTAGGTCTCAAATTTGACAATAGATATTTTGTTGGCTTGTGTTGTCTTGTAAGGAACCCCTATTTTATGAGTGTTTGATTGGGAAAAGGGATCTAGGACCTAAATCACACTTATCCCAAAATTTGGAAGGATTGGAAATGATCATAAATCCTAATAGGCAAAGTAGAATGGTTGATCAAGGTTGTAATCCTTGCTTTTGTTTTTTGATGGATGTATTGTTTGATGATTAATTGACTAATTTTGAATGATGCAATGAACTAATTATGTAAATTATGAAAATACAATAGTCTATTATGAATTATGATAAACTAAAAGCAACAAGACAATAATAGGATCCAAAAATGTAGAAGGTAGACATAGAGACACCTAAGATATAAAATTGAGCTTGATTTTATAGGTCTAGAGTGTACCCTAAACTATCATCATTTTTTACCAGATCAAAAAGTATAGGTTTGAGTGCATGAATGAATAAGTATCCTTAAATATTCTTCTGACTCACTTTAGATCTGTAATGAATTGATAATTTACTATAACTCACAACTCATATTTGATCTCCTTGATGGACTTAAGTCACACTCATCACCTTTAAGGATCAATTGTTGCTTGACTTGAATTTATTTGAATACTTACAAGTGTTATTACTCATAAAAAAATGCGCATGCGAACATGAATAAGACTTACATAACACATGACATGATGCTTGAATGATGAAATGTTGTAATAATCTTGATAAATCTGCTCTTTATTTCTCTTGAATACTTTTAGGATCTCCAATTTGATCAATTTAAGTGTGTCTTGATCATTAGGTGTGCTTCTTCTTGTTAGGATTAAATTGGTGAAAATACTTTGTATTTATATGCAATTTTGCTAATTTCCCAAAAATGAAATGCTAACAGTCGACATTGAAATTGTAAATTCAAATAATGAATTACTGACACCAACATATTAAAATTTGGAGCAAAAAAAAATTGGCCTAGGGCACAATACACCTTAGACTAGATCCCTTCTTTTTTGGGATCAAAAGTGTTGAGGGAAAAATATTAAATGCATTATTTCATTTCCTATGTTTGATTTTTCTAACATGTTTATAAAATAGAAACTTAATTCATAATTAGGTCCAAGCACATTGGGGAGCTAAATGTAATGTGAAATTGTCAAGGGAGACAATTTTCGACGTTATATTTAGCCCCCACTTTAGCGAAAGTATGAACTTACACTCAAACTCACACTAAAGTAAGAATAGGTCAAGAGGGGTTCAATTTGTTAAGATAGGTGACATTATAATTGCCATCCTAAGTTGATTTATGTGTCTCCACGTTCTTTGGAAAGTGTTATAGGGGACATGAGGGACAAAACATTTTATTTGTTTTCCTATAACAAATTGTAATTTCATTCAAAGAGGTGGACCCATTACAATGGCAGTTACAAAACATCCTAAGAGAATATCCCTCTTGTGTGTCTAACTTTCTAGTTCTAGGTTGGGACCACTTGAGTGTGCATGTCCTTTCATCTTATTTTTATGTTTTGCATGCTCTTGCATGGTTGGGCCCCCAGGTTGGCATGTTGGTGCAGGTTAATGCATGTAGCCATCAAGCTATTAGAGAGTTATGGAGCACTTGGGTTTGACCAATTCTTATTGGTTGTGGGTTAGGTGCCCATGTGAAGGTCGTGCGATAATTTAATATTTTATTTCATGTTTAGGGGTTGTCCACTAAGGGGGGCATGTGTTTTTCTAGGTGGTTTTGCTTGTTGTTTTGGGATACCATTTGTAGTATTCTCTTTGACAAACTTCTATATATTAGAGACTTGAGATGGTGGTTTAGTATGAGTTCTTTGTAGGTTGTTAGAGCAACAAAGTGTTGCCACATTACATAGAGGATTGTTGTAATGATGTATTTCCTTGAAGATGAATACAAACATTGGATCTCTTTGGGTGTGGAGTTTTTTCCTGCAAGGGTTTCTCCACGTATATCTTGTGTCACTTGTGTTGATGACTTGTGGTATTGCAAATTTTTGTTTCATTGTTGAAATTGTCAATCACATAATCTCATTATGGTTATCCTGAACATATAATTTTAGATTTTCAATCACTTTAATAAGTTCATATTGCTGCAAGTTATACCTTGATTTCCAACATTTGGTATTAGAACTAACAATTATGTTAAGAGAGAGATGCCTTTCTTTTGAGTTTTTAAGGTTTTTCAGTTGCAATGGAAGCTTGTGCATTGTGGGTTTTGTAGATTTGTGAAGAATATTGTAAACCATGGCTTCTACCTTTCATTTGGATATTGAAAAATTCAATGGCACTGGCTACAAGATGTGGAAGTTGAAGATGGAGGATCTCCTTGAAGAGAGAGGTCAGTGGTTGGCAATTTTGAAGGAAACAAAACCAAAATTTTTTTTTGATAAGATTGGAAGAAAATGGACAAGAAGGCATGAGGAACCATTCAGTTGTCTTATAGATCCCATCCTCTTGAATTTTTTAGAAGAAGCCACCGCTTATAATTTATGGAAGAGGATAGGTTATATGTATCAAACTAAATGTCATACTAATAAGTTGTATCTCATTGACATTTGTATTTTTAAAAAATAAAGGATGATGATTCTATTATAAAACATGTAAATGATTTTAATATGATTATAAGTCAACTTACTATAAGTAGAAGTTAAGTTAGAAGAAGAAGATAAATGTATTTTGTTTCTTTGCTCTTTAATTGAATTTTGGGAAAATCTAATTATTGTCATAAGTGGTGGTGGTACAAGACCGAAGATGGATAGTCTCATTGCTATACTTCTTTCAAAAGAGATGAGGAGAAATTCCATAAATGTGGGCTCCCAAGATGCCTTGCATGTGCAAGGAAGGTCCAAAGAAAAAGGGGTGCCTAAAAGGTACAAGAAGAGAGACAAGTCTAAAGGACATTCTAAAACCCTTGGGAAGAGCAGAGTAAAGTGTTGGAATTATGGTAAGAGAGGGCATGTGAAGAAGGATTGTAACAAGAAAAATAGTTTGGATGCTTCCATGGAAAAGTTCTCAAAAGATGGTGATTCTGATTCTTTGTTTATTTCTTCTAACGCTATTGGTGATGATGTTTGGCTTATTGATTCAGGTTGCTCCTACCATATGACTCCTCATAAAAAGTGGTTTACTTCATATTCAACTTATGATGCAAGGAAATATTTTTTCCTTGGTGATAATAGCTCGAAGAAGATTGTTGGTAAGGGAGAGGTAAAGTTTTGTTTCAATGATGGAAGGGTTAAAACTCTTTATCATGTTTTAAATATTCTAGGACTTGCAAGAAATTTACCTTCAATATCCAAGTTGAATGATTCCGGAATGCATGTGACATTTGACAGGTTTGGTTGCAGGTTGGTAAGAGGGAGTTTGATGATAGCCAAAGGATCTCATATTGGGATGTTTTTAGGCTTAATGCATCTATTTCTTGTAATTTTTCCAATGTAACTAGCACTAAAAATGCATGTATTTTGTGGCACCATAGATTGGGTCACATAAGTGAAAAAGGTCTTAAGACTATTTGGAATAAAGAGTTGGTTGACAGAATTTTTGATTATTCTGTTGGTAAAAGTGATTTTTGTGAGCATTATGTGTTTGGTAAACATAATAGGTCATCATTTCATAATGGGACTAATAAAGCTAAGATATTATTAGAGATCATTCATTTAGATGTGTTTGGACCAATGGATGTTGACTCTTTTGGAAAATATTGATATTATGTAACTTTCATTGATTATGTGTCAAGATACATCTGGATTTATTTTATGCATGCAAAATATAAAGTTTTCACTAAGTTTAAGGAATTGAAAGCCTTAGATGAGAAGAAAATGGATTATAAGATAAGGGTGTTGAGATATGACAATGGGGGTGAATATTGTTGTAGGGAATTTGACGAGTTCTATAAGAATGCAGGTATTGTTTTGTAAAAGACTACTCCTAATACTCCCCAACAAAATGGGGTAGTAGAAAGAATGAACCAAACCTTGATGGAAAGAGCTAAGAGCATGTTGATTGGTGCTAAGCTTGGTAGATTCTTTTGGGTAGAGGCTATAAGTACTGCATGTTATTTGGTTAATAGATCTCCTTGTTCAAATCTTGTTGATAAAAATCCTTATGAAGTGTGGATAGGTAGAAAGCCTTCTATTTCACATTTAAGGGTCTTTAGTTGTGAGGATTTTGTTCATGTGCCTCAAGAGAAGTGTTCTAAGTTGGATCCAAAAGCAAAAAAATGCATCTTTATTGGTTACAGTGAGAATGTAAAAGGTTATAAGCGTTGGAATCCACTAACCTGTAAAATGGTTTTCTCTAGAGATGTGATTTTCAAGGAGTTTAGAGCTTACTTAGGTGAAGAACAGCCAAAGGAGAAAGATAAGACAAAAATATTGCACTTTGAGACAAAGAGTAAAAAGTAGGAAGATGCAAATGTGGAAGAATAACCAGATGGATTATAGGATGGAGAAGAAGAAGAGGGTTCAAAGAGTTCAGATGATGTGTAGGATGAACATGTAGAAGAAGAAGAGAAAGAACCCCTTCTCGTACCTTGAGAAGATCTACAAGACAACATAATTTAGTTGATAGGTATAGCATATCCAATTTCCATTGTGTATTTTCTTTTTTGAGTATTGGTGATGAACCTAGATCCCACAACCTGAGGCTCTTTCTTTAGAAGAAAGTGAGTCTTGGATGCAGGCCATGCAAGAGGAGATGATGGCTTTGGATAGTTGTGATACCTAGGATTTTGTGAGTTTTCTATAAGGAATGAAGCCCATTGGATGCAAGTGGGTATATAAAAAGAAATTTGGATCAAATGGTTGGTTGGAGCAGTACAAGGCCAGATTGGTGGCCAAGGGCTACACCCAGAGAGAGGGAGTTGATTTTGGTAAATTTTTATCTCCTGTCAAGATAAGTTAACTTCTATTAGATTCCTATTATCTATTGATGTTTCTTATAATTTTGAAATAGAGAAAATGGATGTTAATACTAGTTTCTTGCATGAGGATCTTGAGGAAGAGATTTATATGTGACAACTTGATGGTTTTGTTGTGAAAGGAAAATAACACTTGGTTTGCAGGATAAAGAGATCTTTATATGGTTTGAAACAATCACCCAACATGTGGTACCAGAAGTTTGATGCCTTTGCATTGAAGTTTGGTTTTTTTAGGAGTGAGGAGGATCATTGTGTTTACATTAAGGTTATTGATGGTAAAATTCTAATCATTGTCTTATATGTTGATGACATGTTGTTTATGGGTAACAAGGTGATGACTAGGGAGCTTAGGGCTTAACTTTCTAGCATATTTGATATGAAGGATTTGGGGGCTATAAAATATATCCTTGGGATGGAGATCAATAGAGATTAGGTTCACAAAAAGCTTTGGTTAAGTCAGAGTAAGTATGTTGATACCATTTTGCAGAGGTTTAATATGCATGACTATAAACTAGTAAATATTCCATTTTCAATTTGTACAACTTGATTTTAGACATGCTTCCTAATTCTGATGATGATGTTGAAGAGATGTCTAACGTTCCTTATGCTAGTGTCATCAGTAGTTTAATGTATGCAATGGTTTGCACTAGACCAGATATAGTCCAAGTAGTGGGAGTTTTGAGCAGGTTTATGTCTAACCCTGGTAGAGAGCATTGAAATTTTGTTAAGATCGTGTTTAGATATTTGCATGGTAATTTAGATTACTGTTTGGTTTATCATGGCCATAATGATGCGGGTAAGTCATTGGAAATATAGGGTTTTGTTGATGCAGATTGGGTAGGTGAATTGGATAGTTGAAAGTCCACTAGTGGCTATGTTTTTACTTTGTTTGGAGGTGCAGTAAGTTGGATGAGTAAGAGGTGGCCTACATTTGCATTGTCCACCACTGAAGCAGAGTATATGGAAGCTACACATGCTTTTAATGAAGTGGTCTGGTTACAAAGAATTGGCAACAGAATTGGTTTTGATTGCAAGACATTGAGGATTGGATGTGACAGTCAGAGTACCATATGTTTAGCCAAGAATCCTATGTATCATGCTCATACTAAGTATGTGTATGTTAAGTATCACTTTGTGCAAGAAATGGTTGAGAATAGTAAAGTTCTGATTGAGAAGATTAACACTTTGGATAATGTTACAGATTCTCTCATGAAGCTAGTGACCATGGATAAGTTCTCTTGGTGCAAGAAGGCCATGGGCCTTGATCACTATACTTAATTATATAAATTTATTTTTATATCATGGATGTAATTGCAATGTATAATGTCAAGTGGGAGAATGTTAGGATAGGTGACATTATAATTGCTATCCTAAGTTGGTCTACGTGTCTCCACATTCTTTGGAAAGTGTTCTAAGAGACATGAAGGATAAATAACTTATTATTTATTTTCCTACGACAAATTGTAATTGCATTCGAAGAGGTGCACCCATTACGGTGGCGGTTACAAAGCATCTCGAGAGAATGTTTCTCTTGGGTATCCAACTTTCTAGGTTGGGACCACTTGAGTGTGCATGTCCTTGCATGTTATTTACATGTTTTGCATGCTCTTTCATGGTTGGGCACCTAAGTTTGCATGTTCATGCATGTAGCCGTCAGAGTTGTCAGAGAGTTATGGAGCACTCGGGTTTGACCAATTCTTATTGGCTATGGGTTAGGAACCCATGTGAAGGCCATGCATTAATTTAATATTTCATTTCATGTTTATGGGTTGTCCACTAAGGGGGGTGTGGGTTTTTCTAGGTGGTTTTGCTTTTTGTTTTGGGATACCATTTGTGATATTCTCTCCCACAAACTTCTATATATTGAATCCTTGAGTTCTTTGAATGCTGTTAGAGGGATGAAGCGTTCCTAGATTACAAAGAGGATTGTTGTATTGATGTAGTTCCTTAAAGATTAATACAAACATTGGATCTCTTTGGGTGTGAATTTTTTTCCCGCAAGGGTTTCTCCACATATATCTTGTGCCACTTGTGTTGATGAATTGCGGTATTATAGACTTTCATTGTTGAAATTTTCAGTCACATAATCTTGTTATGGTTATCTTGAACATATAATTTTAGATTTACAACCACTTTAATAATTTAATATTGCTACAAGTTATACCTTGATTTCCAAAATAATTATCCAAATATTGAAGAAATAGGATGACATTGAATCTTGGGGATGTGCTAGCCCCTGGGATTCAAGATCCCATGGCATCTTGACAACATAAGGAAAAAGGATCACACATGTGAAGTGAAATGCAACATGACAACACAAAAAATGCATGACAAAGACACTACACATAACATAACACAATGCAAAGATAAAAAAACATAATGCAAATATAACACAATGTGAATACCATGCAAACACAATGCACAAGGGTATGGAAATCATGGACTAGTAAGTTCCACAAAATATTACTAGAGGATCCATACCCAAAATTTTCATGATCACAGGCTCACAAAGTTTGATATTTGATAGGTTTATCATAAGCCAAATTTCTAGTGTCTAGTGAAGTTTGATATTCACTAGGTGAGCTTTATGAAAGTATCAAATTAGAAACACACAAGGGCTAGTGAGGACTAGTTTTCATTAGGTGTGATCTTGTGTCAACCGAACCAAGAGTTATAGTTCCAATAACTCTAATAATGTGCTACAAAAAATGATCAAAATTCCAAGATGATTCCTCACTAAGTCTAATGTGTGTGAACAAAGTGAAGCACACAATAGAATGCATGCCCCCACCTTAAAGTAATTGCTAAACCCCTACTATGAGCAATTGCTTTAAGGTAGAAAAAAATGATAGATGCGATATGATAAGGTCATGAGAGCTTATTGGAAAACCCTATGCTAATGATATGTTCCTAATAAAGTTGACTCATGACAAGGGCTTTCCCCCAAGACAAAGCCACAAAACAAGACAAAATATGTCACATAAGGGATCCACAGATCTAGGGTCAATATAGATCTTTGATAATATATAAAATGATTATCCTTGGGATTGACATCATTCGCCCAGATGCTCATGGAACTACGAACATGATGGAATATTTTGATACATATAAATTAAAAAATGAACCTTTTGTGTCAACATGAAAGAGGCCTAAATGCCTCAACACCTTGCATCATCCCCAAAAGGAAGACACAAGACAACAACAAGTATTTATAACATAAAGAAGAATACATATATAAATAGATGGATTTCACAACGGATTTGTTTCCTTTGTATCCTTGTACTGACAAGAAAAACAAGAGTCATCTAAAGAAAAATAACAAACATAAAGCATAACATGAGAGATCATATCATGTAAAAGAAAAACACATATAAAACACATACAAAGGGGTACAACATATGTGAGCCAATCTAAATCAAATAGTCTGCATCTCAAACTTGCTCATCATAAATGGAAGGAAAATAATAAGCTAATGGGAGAAGTGTCATACAAGGAGTATCACTAGGTTCGACACATTGTGGATCACTCTCATTAAGAAGATTGTCATGGTTGCCATTATTTAGATCCATAGATGTAGAGAACAATAAAGATAATTCATTATGTACTTACAGTTCTTCTATCTTAGTTTCTTCCTCTTCACTATTCACGAACTTATCACAATAGGTGGCCTATGTATAATATGATCCACATGCTCATTCTTCATTCCTTTTTTAGGTTGGGATAGATATGGTTTAATTTCATGGTTTGTATGGTTGGTTGGTTATTAGGTAAATTTTCTGGTTCTTTATAACAAGTTGATGAGCTATGACATGACATCTACGCTTTCACTCATTTGCACTTTTATTTCTTCTTGCATGAGTTTCAACTTGTGAGGGATTAAATGTTGTATTTCCCAGCATAGGTCTCTTTTCTTCCTTTAGAGGAAGAACTATAGGGACCATCACAGGTTGGGATATTATTTGTTGTTTAGGTACATATACTTGTTTTTCCTTTGGAGGGACAAAGTTGATTATACGATTATCCCTAGGTCTCTTGTAAGATGGTAGGGGTGGAACTGTGATGTACATGTTAGGTGATCAAGTGAGGATAGTCAATTTAGACTTAGGTTCATCCACTACCTTTAGGGTAGGAGAAATATCTATACAAGTTATAGTGGGTCGAGGAACCTCTAGTGGGATATTGCTAGGAGATAAATCCGCTATACATTTTGCTTTAAAATTTTGGTATGATCTGAAAAAGTGATCTTCAAGAGGATTTATATGTTCAATAGGTGTGGGCCAAAAATAATCCAATGAAAATTTTCCATGATAATCCAAAAGTTTGAATCCACTATGATAAATTATGTATTTTATTTTCAAATGGGAGCTTTATGCACTTGTGGATAACCAATGGGATGAAATTCATTGAAATTAGCCATGGATAGCCTAGCTTCAAATGAAATTGGTTCAAAGTCAGAATGATGGTAAATGAAACATTCAATTGTTTTGGTCTAACTTTGAGTGGTAAAGTTATTAAACCTATTGTAGGGCGAACAAAATCCATCATAAGTTTTTAGTCATGCTTTTGATATTGCTCATAATTATCTTTGTAGAGTTCATGCACAAGTAGAAATTATTTTGTGATCAAATTCTCTAAACATGAAAGATCAATGAGTATTCCCCTTGTGGGTTTGTTATTAATGTGACCAATGATATAGAGAGGACCATTGTATGTATCCATGGATTCATAAATATGTGTAAAAGTAATGTCATGCAACAAAGTGGTTTTTCCCTTATGAGGTTGGAAATCTATTGTGTTTTTCATGTCAAACATGTCATCTTCTCCATCATTATCACTACATTGAACAAAGTTGGATGAATGAATTGGTAATGGGTTGGTGAATATTTGTAGGTTTTGGTTAGGTGACGAGATTGATTTATTTCCTTTGTCTTTAACACTCGCCAATTAAATTGTATTAGAATCAATGAGGTCTTGCACTTGGTGCTTAAGACACATAGACAATTTTGTATCATGACCAAGTATACAATGATATTGAAAAAATGATTTTGCATTAAATTTTGGTAGTAAAAGGTTTACTTGTGTCAAAAAGCCTAATCCTAGGGAGTTGAATTAGGTTCTTACTTAATAATTGTAATATTATTGCATGAATAGAGTCAGGAAATTGTGTGAATTGTCTATATCTTGGTTGGAATTGATAAGGATTATTACCTATAGTGACTACACGTGTTTCAATGTTATTAACGATTTGGGGAGTGTTTATCTTAATGAAGCTTTTATTTTCCTTTTTAAATGATGGGACATTATTTTGAGGTGTAGATTCAAATTGACCATTAGGAGTTGATGAATGTGTTCCTTCATATTAGCTAACCAAAATATGATAATCATGAAGGGCCTTATACAAGTGTGTAAAGGATGGGTATTTCATCAAAAAAATCTTGTCTCAAATATGAGGTTGCAAGTTTCCTATAAACACTCTTTAGATGTTAGCATCAAGATCTTGAATATAGGAGATTTGTGAATAAAGTGATTGGTATCATCTTATGAATTATGTTATCTTTTTCTTAGGTATGTGTTTACAATGAACTAAGTCTTTTAATGTTACTTGAGAATCAATGTTTGCTTGAAATTTTTGGAGAAATTCACTAACAAGTTGTGTAAATGAAGTGATCAAGATATTTGGCAATGAGCAAAACCATTCCAAGGCCATGTCTTTCAATGTTTTGGGATTTTTTTTTGCCAAGATCATATCTTCAAAAATGAAATCACTACATAATATTGTGAAAGCATACATATGGTTGTTAGGATCTCCCTTACCATTATATTTTTCAAATTGGGGTATCTCAATGTTTGGTGGTATGGGTATTTTGATAATGGCAAACAACAAAGGATTTCATGTGAGCTATTGTGGAGGTTTGCCATTTTTATTTTGGTTTAAAGTTGAGATTTGTTGTTGAAGTGATCTCACATTTTATAATAGCTGGTTTATGACTGGATCATTGGGTGATATATTTTGAGAGTGTTAAATATGGTGAACTAGAGTGAGTGATTAATGGGTTAGTATGCTGCATGTTTATCAAAGATGACGAACATGCAAGTGTTATGGATGAAGTGACAAAACTATAAGGATTCACACTAGGAAACCCTAAGATTGGATTTAGGTGATTGGTGTATTATATGGTTGATGCTACGGTTGGAGGTGTAAGTGTAAGAATGTGGACAATGATTTTGGATTGCCCACACTTGCTTTGCTCCTTCTAGGGTTTTTCACCTAAAAGGAGAAAGGGATGGGGTCCAAAATGCAAGTGTCTACACTCAAAGTTAATGTAAAGGAGATGTATTATGCCTAATTATGATGTACTAATGCATTGATATGAAAAGAAAATGATTTAATGATGCAAAGAAATGCAACTTTGAAAACACAGTGTGATATGCAAAAAAATGAAATGAATGCAATAAATGACAAAATAAAGATGCAAGACAAAAACTATGCACCTAAAAACTGATGAAGATCTAATTGGGGATTGCAGAGACCTCTAAAATTCTAGAAACTCTAATTTTTAAGCCAATTGGGACACTTACACTAGGCTGGACCTGACTTAGTCCTAAATCAGGGAAACTGCCTAGAAAGTTATTTTTGCCAAAAGGGCATATGAAACTGTAAAAATTTATGAAAAAGTAGTGCAGTGGGACTAAGTTGCCACTATGGGTGACTTAGTCCACTTTGGATTTTCTACAAATCCAAAAGTGGAAACGGAAGCCCACAACTTGCATTCTACTTTTTTATGGAAATCCGAATCCGAATCTTTGAAAAATCATGCAAAACATAAGATATTTTGATTTCTAATGGAGGTTATGCCTCAGTTAAACCCCTAGTTGGTATTTAAACTTTTTGAAAGACAAAATCTGCATAAAACCCTAGCCTTAAATGTGTCTAAGACTAAGAAAAGTTGAAATGAGATAAGATCCTATTCTAATGTGCTAAAATAAGATGAGTAAATGGCAATTGAATGATGCAAGACTTCAATCCAAGAAACCCTACAACATTAAAAATGAATTCAAATGACATGCAAATGTTATGCAAACCTTAAGTCTAAAGATAGAGAGGAAATGGAAGATGGAATCACTTTGAAAACAAGTCATTAGGTGTGATTTGATGGCTAGCTGCATCTCCTCAACCTAGATTTCTCCATTATTCACCATAGGCATCCATGATCAACCCTTTGCAATGTGAGATCTTGAACAAAAAGCGAGCTTGAAGACCTATAAAAACCCTAGTTTGCTACCCTAAAGATTCAACTTTGTTGTAAAATGCTAATGAGACTTCTTGAGAAAGATATTTTTCTCGACTTTTGATTTTTGCTTTGTAAAATGAATAGGAGATGTGAAAAATGACCTAAAAATGTGTATTTTATAGGCATCAACACCTAATTTTCCCATTGTTTGGACTTAAGAGGCCGACATCCATTGAAAAATTAAATTGAATTGGTGAAATTCCCACTCAAAAGTGGAAAATACCCCAAAACGGACTAAGTCGCCACTAGGGATTTTTTTTGGTGGGTTTCACGAAATTTGAGTGGTTTGAATGTTATTTGTTAGGATTTAAGTGATTTGTGAGTGAATTAGGCTTTAAAGTCCAAAATCATGAGCAGGGCCTATAAATGTAGTTTTTAAGGGGTGATTGATGCAAGGTGTCTAAAGTAGGACCTAATTAGGTCACAAATTGTACTTTCTGCAAAGGAGTACAATTTTTATGTCCACAAAGAATATAAGGCATGGTATAGGAGAGAATTTTTTTTTTCCACCTTGGTTTTGAGCATTTGTGAATGCTTGAGCCCAACTAGCTATCATAGGGATGTTAGCATCTACTATGTGAGCTAGACTATGCAATACTTGTATTCCTTGTGTAGTGTAGGAAATTGTACACCTTTACAATTTCACACTATGTTTGGGTCCCTTAATTTATTAGACTTAATTAAGCTTCTAATTTTTCAAATTATGAATCCCAAAGCCTTAATTTTACCATTTTCTAAAAGAGGAACCGACATTAAATAAATGTAATCAATTATTAAATCACCATGGAATATGTGTGTCATGGACTTATAGGCCAAGACCCATTCTTCCATGGGCGAATGAGTCCCCTTTAAGTGCCAAGACCCATTTTAAAATATGTTTTTGGTGGAATTTTAATGATTCAAATTCAATTTGCAATTATTGGCTTTTAGAATCTAATTTTTTGGAAATTAGACAAACACCTATTAATACATAGTCTTTTTATCATTTGAAATCTAACACTCATTAAGGGATCAAGAAGCAATTCCATGAGAGAAAATATCATTGTCAAGAGCATAATTGAGCACTCAAGATAAGATTTATAAGTCATTTGTTGCAACAATCAAGATCCTAACATCATTTCCAAGTCTATATGTGTTCATGTCATCTTATGAAGGTTAATATGCGTTGTTGATCCTAAAGCATCTAAGCATTTCAAGTATCTAAATCAATCAAGCAAAGCAAGATCCAATTCCTTGGAGAGATGTGTTTGGCTTCAGTCCTTTAAGGGAAGCCATTGAAGGTTGGTGAGTTGTAGCAACATTGTTCATCATTTCCTTCTCCATTGTCATTATCTTTCTATCAAGGTTTTATTACCAAACTGGGGTTTGACAAAGGCAAACCCCCATTCAAACAAAACAATTTGTCAAACCCCCATTCAAACAAAACAATTTTTCCTTTTTGTGTATGTGCAAATTACAGGTTGAAGAAGAATTGAAGAGAACTCGAAGGAGAAATTTTGTATTTTTGTACAATTTGTCATCATTGTTGTCAAGCCACAAAAACTAAGTTGCAAACTTTATTTCTAACTTTCCGACAGTGGGACCTATGCCAAACAAAAGCCAAGATCCAACATTAGAGGACTATCAAAATTTATTTTAGAGTCCTAGAATAAGACCCATTTACCCAAGGGCATATGAGTCCCTTTGCACTCCTTAATGGTGATATGTACATGCCATCAGACCCTTCTCAGATCCACTTGCAAATTGCCATTTCTATTTTTGTACATTCTAAAATCTGCATTTTATACATACTAGATTAGGTCTTGTTCATTTAGTTTGAGCACTTCAAATCATTTAATTTATTTCCAAACCTTTCCTACTATCTTAAGGACCGAGATCTAGGTTTGATTGGCCCACCATTAAGGTTGATATTCAATCTTTACACCTTGTGATCTCTTTCCTAATGAAATCCATAGGGAAAGGCCACCATTAAGATTCCTATAGGTTTTCCACACAAAAAACCTTTGGGGATCCCTTTCCCCACATTTTATGTTGGTGAACTTGACCTATTAACATTATATTCCTTTTGAAAATTCACCCTAAATCTAAGTTTTATATGGATTTTTTTTGCATATTTCATTTAGGGTTTCATATTTGCATTGTAAAAAGTCATAAAAAAAAAAATGTTATTCCATATTGCATAATGGGTTGCATTGGGGTTTGTTTTAGTCATATCTAGATCAGATTTTTATTCATATTGCATTCATTTAGTGGTTAAAAATTTGAAATTGGTCATTACATGTATATTGCATCTTTCATTTTAGCTCAAAAACAAGTGAAAAATTACATTGTTTTGTTTCAAATTTGCATCAAATCATCATTTTCAGAATTTTGCATCTTCAAATCAATAAATTATTGCATATTAGATCTAAAATTGTATTCCATATTTTTCTTTATTGTTGCACATTTGCATTTGAATCAAATTTTCTCAAATTGAAAAATATTACATTGTTTGATTTCAAGTTGCATCAAATAATCAATTTTAGGTTGTGACATCTTACAATCACTCAAATATTGCATTTTACATCTGAAATTTGCATTAAAAACTTTTCAAAAATATTTTCACCTTTGTTTCACACTTGCTTTACATTGTCTTAAATTGAACAAAAACTAGAAGAACAATCATTGATTAACCTGTTTCTAAACAAAAACAATAAACATAAACAAAAACTCAGGCACTCAGTTCTTCATTTTTCAGAACCCTGTGCAAAGATCCATTCGCCCTTGGGTGAACTTGTCCTTGTACAGGTGCTTTGATAAATCTGTGTTACAAATATTTTTGTATTTGTGTTTGAGCTTCTTGTTTTTGTTGGTAAATCTGTGTTTTTAAATTCTGAAAGTGTTATTGTATGTACAAGAAAAGTCTTATTTTGCTTGTTTTGTTGTACATTTGGGAAAATTGTTACATTTTAGAGTTGTAGGAAAATTGTTTACAACATATTCTCATTGAAAAAATATCTAGTTATCATAATTAATGTTCTATTTTCAAATTGTGTTGAGCTCTTTAAGAATTTTTTGTTACAAGCATACAAATATGAAGTTATTTCCCCTCTTCTCTTGTTTTTATTGATTCCTCTCCCATTGTCTCTCCTATGTGTGAGGTTAGTTTGGTGAAAGAGAATATGATCCTTGATAATTTGACAATCATAAGTGTTATTCTCTCAATACCTCTCTTACTTGTGATGAAGGTATCTTGGTGTTGGAAGATCCAATCATTGAGCATCATGAGAATCTTGTTTGTTTCTCTCTTGCTACATCTCCTACTTGGGAGGATATTATTGGACAAGAGGATGCAATCATTGATAAGAAATAAAATCATAGTTGTTCTTCTCTTGATACATCCCCTACTTATGACGAAGGTGTCTTGGTATTAGAAGATCCAGCCATTGAATGCCATGAAAATATTGTTTGCTCCTCTCCTAGAACTTCTCCTACTTGTGAAGATATTATGGTGCAAGACGATGATATCATTGATACATGTCTTTCAAATGATAGTAATGTGGATTGATTAGATGAAGATGATAAGGTGACATTAGATCCCCCCTCAATAATATATCATCAACAAGAAGTCAATTCATTGAGGTTATGAACACACAATTGACCACTAGATCTCCCTTGATTATTGGATCTCCAAAAACTTCTTTTGGACCTCCCAAGAGTCCTCTAATCATTGGACCACCTAAGATTAATTTTGAACCCCCTAAGAGTCCTTTAGTTATTGGACCTCCTAAGCCACTTCTCATTATAGGACCTCCTAAACCTCAAGGACATATCTTAAATTTTGCAAGGTGACTCACTAGTAACAATGTTTTGCAATAACCAAGTTATAATACCATTTCTCATACATATAACACAAGGAATAATAGACAATCACAAACCATTCCTACATCAATACCACTTCCTCAACCCATTTTTCTTAGTGCTCCTTGTTTACCTTCACATAGTGGAAAGGAGTATGATCTTTTTGAACAACTTCACAACACTCCTGCTAAGATATCCTTGTGGGATTTTATTCAAGCGTCACCTCTTTACCATGGTATGCTCCAAAATGCTTTGCAATTTTTTTTATCCCTCCTAGTGTACAATTGAATCATGTGGCAACTTTAATTGAGGATATGAATTCACCTAATTTGGACATTATCTTTCATCAAAATGAACTACCTCCATTGGAAATATAGAAACAAGATAAGGCTTTGATGATAGTGTCTAGCATTAACAAGTTTGGAATTAAGCATACTCTCATTGATAATGGTTTTGAACTCAATATTTGTAGTGTAATTCTTTTGGATAAATCTGGTGTGGATAGGACTAAAATTCAATTGGATTATTTATCTATCCGTGGTTTTGATAATATGGGAAAGCAAACACTTGGTGTGATAATATTACCTATAAACGCTACTAGGGTTACATTGTAAACTCCTCTCCATGTCATGCCCAATGATCTTTCATATAATATTCTCTTGGGCAGACCATGGATTCATGCAGTGAATGGAGTACCTTCAATGCTTCATCGTTTAATGAAATGCACTTATAAAAACAAGGTCTACACAATCAAAATTGACCTTAAATTAGAAAGTTGTTTGCAAATTGAAACAGGAATGAAAATTCCTTTGAAAATATTGATACCAACTTCAAAAGTGAAACTAGTGCAAGAAGAATTGAAAAAGAGAAGTGCTTTTCATAAATCATAAAACTATTGGAAGATGATTGGTGTTCATTAGATTTCACACCTACATTCATGGGGGAATACAAGATCACACACAAATCAAGAAAAGAGAAAGAAGCTTCCCTAATATAAACACAATCTAAGTCATCAAAACCATGTGAGTCCACAACTTTTAGAAAAGAAGAAGAAAACAAACATTATACATCTACATATGACAAAAGCGATCATGAAAAACCTTCTTCCTCAAAAGAAATGAAAGTACTTAATTTATGGAAGGGGTTACATACTTTTGAAACAACTTGGCTATAATGGAAAAGGATGTGGTGTTAAAGAACAACATATTTGTGTCCCTATAGAGCCTACCCCGCAAGAAACAACAAGAGGTCTTGGTTATTGCATTCAATTAACACATAACATTAGTTGTTGCTCCTTGCCATGTGCTAGTTGTAGTATCATAGAATATTCATTACCATGCATGAGGGTATAAAATTGGATTTATGCAATCATATTTCCTTTTTTTAAGGAGAAACATATCATCATCCATTTTTAGCTCACCTTTTCCCCTTACACTTGGGGGTAAGGGGTTAGGTATCCTTGTTCTAGTATGACACTCATCGTAGTCCATTTGGCAAGCTGTTAGCCTTCCATATATTTATAATGAGTAAGATTGGGATGTGAATGACCTACCTCAAGTTGGATCACATGTGACATACTTCTTTATTATGTTTTTCTTTCTATGTTCTTTATTGGTATAGGGCTTTCCAAATAAGCTCTTGTGCTCTTTTGTAACTCGGAATTTATCATTTTCTACTTTAAAGTAATTGCTCTCAACATGGTGTTTAGCAATTTGTTTAAAGTGGAGGCATACATTGGTATTATTTCATTTTGGCATTTGCACCTCCTAAGGTGAGTTTCATTTTTAGTTTGACATTTTGTTTCACTTTTGTTCATAGGAGTTGAACTTAGTGTAGCATTGTTTAACACATTGATCATTTTGTGGCACTTTATCAAAGTTATTAGGGAGTATAGATTTTGGTATGGTTGACATTTGGGTACACACATTTTGATGACGTAAGTGTGTGTTTTTTCATCTACCACATTTTTATGAGTACACACCTTCCAATGACTTAAGTGCACATTTTTTTCATTTTTTCTTGGGGCTCACCTAGTGTATGGTAGACTGCACAAGCTCTTGTGAGCGCATTTTTTGGACCAATAGGTAAGGCTTGATCCATCATTCATCCTCCTTTCCTTTTTTCTTTTTTCTTTTTTACATACTTTGACATTTTATGTTTATGTATCTTGTCTTGCTACACATATATCTTACATGCATGTGTGCCCTTTGTGCAAGTATGTTGGTTTTCCATGGGATCTTAGATCCTAGGGGCTTGATCACCCTCGATCTTTTTCATCATATCTCATCAACAATTGTGCACTTGGACCCCTCTTGACAAATATTTGTCTACTTTAGTGTAAGTCTAAGCGTAAGTTCACACTCTCACTAAAGTGGGGGCTAAATGTAGTGTAGGAAATTATATACCTTTAAAATTTCACACTATGTTTGGTTCCCTTAATTTATTGGACTTAATTAAGCTTCTAATTTTCCAAATCATGCATTTCAAAGCCTTCTTTTTACCAATTTGTGAAAGGGGAACCAACATTAAATAAATTTAATCAGTAATTAAATCACCATGGAATACATGCATCCTAGACTTATAGGCCAAAACCCATTCACCCATGGGAGAATGGGCCCCCTTTAATTGCCAAGAACCATTTAAAAATATGCTTTTTGGTGGTATTTTAATGATTCAAATTCAATTTGCAATTGTCGGCTTTTAGATTCTATTTTTTTGGGAAATTAGATAAACACGTATAAATACATAGGACCTTTTTATCATTTGAAATCTAAAACCCATTAAGGGATCAAGAAGCAATTCCATAAGAGTGAATATAATTATCAAGAGCATAATTGAGCACTCAAGATTAGATTTATCAGTCATTTGTTGCAACAATCAAGATCCCAACATCATGTCCAAGTCTATGTGTGTTCATGTCATCTTATGAAGGCTAATATGCATTGTTGATCCTAAAGCATCCAAGCATTTCAAGTATCCAAATCAATCAAGCAAAGCAAGATCCAATTCCTTAGAGAGATGTGCTTGACTTCGGTCCTCTAAGGGAAGCCATTGAAGGTTGGTGAGTTGTAGCAAGCACTGTTCATTCATCATTTCCTTCTCCATTGTCATTATCTTTCTATCAAGGTTTAATTACCAAACTAGGGTTTGACCAAGGAAAACCCCCATTCAAACAAAATAATTTTTCCTCTTTGTGTATGTGCAAATTACAGGTTGAAGAAGAATTGAAGAGATCTTGAAGGAGCAATTTTGCATTGTTGCATAAGTCATCATTTTTGTCAAGCCAAGGAAACTAGGTTGCAAAATTTATTTTTGACTTTCTAATAGTGGGACCTGTGCCAAAAAAAAGCCAAGATCCAACATTAGAGGACTTACAAAAGTTATTTTGGAGCCCTAAACTAAGACTAATTCATCCAAGGTCAAATGAGTCCCTTTGCATTCCTTAAAACAAGCTTTCAGTGACATGTACATGCCATCAGATTCTTCTCAGATCTACCTACAAACTATCATTTCCATTTCTATACATTCTAAAAGCTATATTTTATGTATTATGTGTTGTTAATTTAGTTTGAGCACTTCAAATAATTTCAATTTATTTCTAGACCTTTCCTATTGTCCTACAGACTTAGATCTAGGTTTTATTGGCTCACTGTTGAGGTTTAAAGTTAATATTTACACCTTGTGATCTCTTTCCTAATGAAATCCCTAGGGAAAGGCCACTATTAATATTCCTATAGGTTTTCCACACAAAAAAACTTTGGGGATCCCTTTCCCCACATTTCACCTTGATAATCATTTATCAACTTCCTAAGGTTGTTCACAATAGGCACTGTCTCTCCCACTAAAGATTCAATACTTAAGTAATATTGAAGACCTTAATCTTTATCCAATTATTTTAGTTTATATTTAAGAACATGGAAAATAGTGGTCTATAACTCCACATAAATATTAGATATGAGGAAGGCATAGGTAATGTGGGATGTAAAAAGAAATACAAAATGGATTAAGTAGAGGTAATACCTTGTGTAAAAGAGTTTTGAGACTCAGGCCCCACAACAGATGTGGTTACAATATGGGATGCCACAAAGTCTAAAACTACATATCATAGGTGTATTAATAATAGGACACTAGGTTGTGAAGCTTGTATGAGTTTCAGAACATTTAGATAAGCCTACTATGAAGGATAAAGTATAGGACAATGAATAAAAAGATATTGAATTGCATTCATTAAATGATACAAATGGAATAATCATATCAACACTAGACATGACGAAATTCAAGAGTAATTTTTTATATTTTACAAATAAATAATGAAGAAATATTTATAGAATATTCATGTTGCATCTAATTCTATATGTACTTGATAACATCTTTGATTCTATATCTTTGATGAAAGGATAATTGTGTTATATTTTTTGATGATAGTATGATTCTGTAGCGTAGAAAAATGCATGTTTGGACATTTTCACACTCATTTGAGTTCTTCGTGTGGATGTTGGCTTAATTTTTCCTTGATTTAATTTTGTAATGTGGTAAAAACATTCACATTAAGTCTTGGACCCTCTTGAATTAATAAGAATTTTATGACACCTTGCAAAAGTGTTGTGAAGTGTTGTAACACACCTTCACATTTTTCTAGGACCTTATTAATATATTTCATCTAAAAAACCTCTTTTTATCACTTACCAAGCCTTATTTCAAAGTGTTGTAACAAACTTTCATGCTTTTCTAGGCTTGTCACCAATAATTTAACCCTTTCTTATGCTTTAATTGGCCCCATTTTACACTTATAGGCCTTACTTATGTGTATTTTTGAAAATAATCTTGATAAACATCAATTAATACATTTAATTTCCAACACCCACTTAAAATTTCTAAGTGGGACCCATTTGTCACTAGGGGCGAATGAGTACCCTTTGGCTCAAAAATCAAAATAATTTCAAATTTCTAGCAGTTTATTATTTTCTAAGACCTAAGGTCGGTCTGTGATGTGGCATTTTTGGGAATTACTGCATAGTTGTGTATAAATATAGGGTTTTTCATCTCATCCCCCCCAATCTCTCAATCATTCATTCATCATTCATTATCCATCTCAAGTCAAGAAAGCTAGGGTTAAGCATTTCAAGACTGCACAAGATCAATTCTAAGGCATTTAAGGGTAGAATCTTCATCCATTCATGCAAAAATTTAAGATCTATCATCATGGTAAGTTTCTAATTCCATTATTTCATGCTTCATTATCTTATTTCAATATTTTGGTTTAATTACCTAAAAGGGGTTTGACCAAGGCAAACCCCTATTCCCTAACATTCAACATTTCTCTCTTTCTTTGTGTGATTGTAGATATGAGTAATTTTAAGGCTTGGAGATCATTAAAGAATAGGTTGCAAGCTTGTTGAAGTCATCTCCCTATTGGAAAGGTCAAAATATCCATAAAAAGTTACTTATAGTGTCGAAAATCAGGGTTTTAGATCTAGACACCAGGATTAATAAAAAGAGCAAACTGAGAGCTTTTGTTTCCACTTTCAGATTTTCTAAAAAGTCAAAGTGGACTCATATGCCATTAGTGGCGTATGAGTCCCACTGTACATGTTTTTTTAGAGATTTTTGTAGATTCGGATACCCATTTTCCCAAAACAAGCTCCAGTGCAATTTTCTAGATCTGGGACCGATTCACCTAGAATGGCATATGAGTCCTGGAATAGGTCAAAATTTTAGAATCAACAACATTTCTAGTCTTCATCCCAGCCTCTACAAGTTTCCAGGTGCATACTTGCAATTTCACAGCTTCTTGTTTAGTTTTGAACTTACATTTCTAGGTCATTTAGTATATGCTTGCATATCACATAATTGTGTTTTCAAACATTTCATGTTTTCCAAGTTTACACTTAGTGGTGAACCCTCATTTTCTGTTATCATATCCCTAAAACTCTCCCTTTGTCATATTTCAATCTCCTTTGCATTGAAATCTCAAGGGTTTGTTCTTAAATGAAGTGAAGATATTTGTCTCTCTCCTTTTAGGTGCAAAACCCTAGAGGTGTAAGATGTGACAAAAATACTTGTTTCAGATCCCACATGATGATATGGTTAAGAAAATTTTACCTTTAGATATCATGGTCAAATCTCTAGTGGATAAAGGATCTAGTCTAAATAATTGCACTAAATATTAAATTCTAAAATAAATAGGTATTATTATAAATGAATTTAATAAAATTTGTCACATATATTTAATCAATTAGCAATCATTTATTTATTGTTAGTGATGGAAAATAAAATAAAAGAATTAGAATTGATCTCAGTGATCTTACTGCAATGGGAAGGACACAGGGGAGGAAGATGAGAAAATAAATGCAAGAGGATAAATAAATACAAAAAGGAATCAATAACAAGAGACATGAAAATTAATGGAGATGGTCACTAGAGGGAGGCCATACCTCACCATACCATTCTATAATCGCCTCCAAAAAATGTTGGTCACATTGCATTAAATCACCATAATGATCTTGGTCGTTGAGAGAAGAAATAAATGAGACTTTTGTGGGTAAAAACAAAGGGGGAAATATTTAGACAGAGAGGTCATGAGAGCAAAGGGAGCCTCTCTCACAGTTGGAGCAACTTTGACCTTCATCTTCATCTTGCATGTTTACACTCATAATGGGTATGTGCTCTGGAATTTACTTGCTAAAGTATTTAAATTTTGTTTCTGAATCCATTGACTACACAAATTAACTTGTCATAAAATCTCCATTATTCTTCGAGCTTTTATAAAAGTAGTTTTCTAAAATGCTTCCATTTTAATTAAAATTTCTTTTGAGGAAAGAGGTCGACGAAGATGCTCATGGTGCATATTAGTATTCATTTGTTTCATGTGTATATGTCATTGGATCTAATGGTGAAAAGAGCTTTGTAAGGGATGGCTCAGTGTCGATTCATGCATTGTATAGTATGTAGTAATTTGTTTCCCTTGTTGTACAAATGTTATTTTTATATAGTGATATGTTTTCTAAGTTATGATTGATCAAAAAGAATGAAATGACAAAGTAAAATATGGGGAATAATTTTCTTTATTTTTTTACTAGCTAGGGGAGAGGGGCCCATAGTGGGGCAGGGTCCAATAGTAGGGATAGAAGTAGTCCACAGTGGGTCCCATAGTGGAGCACCTTAATATCCAATTGAAAAACACTTTTTATCCATAAAATACACAAACTGACAAATCATGTGATGCAACACCAACCCACCAATAAAACATGACTTAGTGCACCAGTATCAGTCTCACTTTTTTTTGGGGCCTTTTTGGATACCTCAACAAGAAGCATGTTGATGTGGCATCATATTTGATGATGTATCCCTAAAAAAAAATATATAAGCACATGAGTTGCCAAATAAAATATTTTACAAAAGTAGGAGTGATTTGAAATTTCCACATAGGATTATGAGAGATGTGAAGTTACGGTGCTCCACTATGGGCCCCTCTCCCCTAGTTGCTGATTTTGATAATACTCTATGGGTTTTGAGGATCTACCTTTGTATAATATTTTTTAAAATTTTGTGGAAGGAATATGGTATAGGGTTTTCTTGGTTGATAATTTTGTTCCTGGAGAATAATATTGGGTTTTCTATGTGGAGGATTCTCTAGACACCAAGTTAGAAGAAATAAGAAATTATATACCTTGTGTATTTGTAATTATGTATAACACTCTACCTTGATTTTCTACCTAGAAGTAATTGTGGTGCTTTATAAAATATTATAGGCCTAAGACATTTGAGGTTTTCGTAGTGCACGTGACTATTTTTTAAATTTCTTTGGTATAAAATTCCTTTGCATTTTAGTTATCGACATTTGGAAGCATACTTCTTAATCCATCTTCAAGGTAATTTACTTTGTGCGTTAAAAGTAGTTTGAATAACCGAAAGCATTGACATCCATATTAAACTATAGATAGCAAGTCACACACTCTACATAAGAGATTTACACTAAGTTGGATTTTTCTTTAGTTTGCTACTTTTGAACCTTTGATTGATAGAGATACCTTGCATATTGTTTAGTTCATACCACAATGATATACTCTTACATAGCTGGTTTTGCAAACAACAATATACTTGTATTTGTTTGCAATCATGAAAATTTAAAACCCACCATGAATGTTTCATCAAACAACTACTACTTATGTGATTTGCACAAAAAACAAAATTTAGACCATGAATCTAGAGTAGCTACAGTGGAATGAGACTACATAAATCAAATTTCAGATCATGGAAATCAGACTACAAAAGTAAAATTTCAAATTATAGAAATCAAACAATAATACTATTTAGTGTTATCAACAATAATTTATTGGCTTGATATAATCAAGACACTATTTATAATAAAGAAACTTATATCTAATGTGATTGAAATGAATGTACCATACTTGTTTTGCTACAACAAAACATTATTTATACTGGCACAAACTCTTCTCTGTGTATGTTGTTTTGTTATGAGAATTATTTGTGTGTGTATGTGTGTACGTTGGTAGTCAAATTGGAACTGAATTATAATATTAGTTGTTAGACATTAAAAGAAAAGGGTCCAATTCTCTAGTTCTCTATTTTGGCTAGACATATTATTGAAGGGATTGAATTGAGCATCTAACCTATTTTTGAACATAGAAGTCACAAATATATGAAATAAAAATGGAAGATTTTCCACTCAATTGATGAACTAATTAAAATGAGTTATACAAATTATACAAATATCAAAGATAATTTTCTTATCAATAATACTTAGTTTTATATCCATGCTTGAAGTTACAAATTATAAAGCCAAAGGAAAAAATTTAATATATGCATAACACCATTTCTAATTATTTGCATGAAGCTTGGAAGACATTACAAAAATATGTGAGCATAGATATCTTTTGCATCCTTGCTTAAGACAATATTCTATATTTTCTACAAATAAAGAACATCACCATTCAACATTGGTAGAGATGTACACTTAAAGTCGAGTGGGGTCCAATAGTTGTAAGTGCATTTGAATGTACTATTTAATTGAGTATGTAAAAGAAATTTAATAGAACATGACAACTCTTGTGACAATCAAGATAAGATAGTCTTATATGGTTAAATTGCTATTTTGAGAAAGCTAGTGAGTTGTGTTGCAAAGAAAACTGCTCACATGTGTTTGAGTTCCTTGCAAAATGATTTATGGGTTTTATTCTTTGTTATTTCCCCTTTCTAGAATATATTGAATTTTTGATTTTAGCTAAGGGATGTGAAAGTTATGATGGTTTAAATTATGCCCTTTTTTTTGCAACCTATAGATTGAAAGTTGTGAATTGATTTGTACGAGGTAAGCATGAAATTTTAATGGTTTTATTTAAGATGGAAATGAACCCTATAAGTTTTAATGGTAATCTTACTTATCACTCATTTCTTAATTAAGATATTTTATTTTCTAAATTAAGAGGGAATTTATTAGTTATACTATCTTTTACTTTACAAAATCTTATTATTATCACTTGAATTTTTATTGAACACATGATTTAGGTGATTCAAATAAAGGGTAAAAGTATCAAAATATTTTTATGCTTTAATGTGGATTAGTGTTAGTGGACTATGTCTGAAATTGAGTTTGAGACATCATTTGAACCTTGCGGATATACCCTATTGATGACTATGTATTGGTAAATTCAAGTTGGCGAACTACGAAGCCAAGTTTGATTTTTTTATGTAGGTAACACTATCATGGATGAGCCCCCGAGGTATAAGTTTGGCCCTTAGGTTCTATCCTTCTATAACTACTTTAGAATTATTATTGATGTATTTAATTTACATAGCATGTGACTTGATTATGAATTCATATTATAAATGTGTTAGTAGAACTAATTCATCTATCTTGACGTTGTGATTCCATGTCTCCTTTTGAATTCCAACCATGATTGTCAAAAAAATTGTTTACTTAACTAAAATATTATAATTTATTGGTCAAATGAACTGTTATGCTTTCATGAAGTACGTGTATTAGAAACACACTTTTGTGAGTATATGTGGTCAAAATTTAAAATTTGTGTCATGTTCTTAGCTAAGTTTGGGTAGAAAGTTTTGGACATGACACTTGCATGGTATTCTAAATTCCGCAGTCATTCAACTTCGAATATTATATGAAGAGCAGGTACATCTTTTTATACCTTGCATATGTTAAATTTTTAAATGTTTGTTTCATTACGGACCAAAATACCTTACCCCTTTTTATCTATTCTTCAAGTCTTCTATCATGTTGATTTCTTAGTATATGAAAAATTGATCTCTTAAATTTACAAAGGTGTAATTTTTTTTCTATAATGTCTATTCTACTATCCATAGTAGCAAATCATTCCAATTTCATTTTAGATTCTATATAGAAGAAAATTAAAATAATTTGAATCTATTTATAGAGTTCTCAAATTTATGAAGCTGTCATTCAACATGCACAACAAAAAAAATAGATGTGATTTTTTTTCATATGGGAAGCTCCTAAAAAAACCACAAGTGTTCCATATATATAGAAAATCAATAACGCGGGCCAATAGTGATCTATACTTGATTTTAGCTCATAGAAATTGGTTCTTGCTTCTAATTTTCTAGAAAAATATGACCAAGAGGCTTTTGTCATACCTTTCCATGCAAAATGGAATTTTTGCATCTTATTTTCTTTCTGCATACATAAGAAACTGTATCACATAAAGGTATTTCTCTTTGTTTGAATTTTTCCTTCAATAAAAAGTATCAGACTTCTAAAAGGGTGTAAGCGTCTTTGCTCTCTCATTCTATAAAATGGCATTACATGCTTTATTTTGCATTTTTTAACATTCTAAATCAAAACCAAATAGATACATGTTTTTGTATTTTCTTGATGTAATCAAATAGTTTTTTATTCAATATAATCAAGAACTATTAAATTTTTTACTGCCCATTTTTATGTAATCATACTGTATCATATTTATGAATAAGAAACATAGCGATAATTAACAACCTTACTCATTTTCAACAACAATTATCAGTTCAAATATTTATTTCTAGGCTTTTCTATCACAAGATCTTGATTTTCTTAAAAATAGTTACTTCAACACACCATTGATACACAAAATAATGATTTCAACATTTTAGAGTAGTTATTTAATTTGACACCTTTTATGTAGTATACATCAAGCATTCAAAAGATATCAAATCTCTTGCATATCTTATTTGCATTGACAACTACCTCTATACATAGTGCCTTGCACAATTTTCGATATCAATATATCTACACAACTTAAATGCTCTCCATGTGACTTGATTTGTCATAGATTTTCAAATATACAAAATAAATTGTAACATTTAAGCTTTTTCATAATAAAATTCCTCTAGAATGCTTTTAAGAAGAGAGCATTTAGATTTGTCCTCTCGTACATATATTTGTAATAACTTAAATCATCTTAAACACACATTTATAACACTACTAAGACTATAATAGGAAGATAGTAATTACAACTATACAAATACCAAGTTCCACAAAAATCTATTTCGTATTTTTCCTTGCATGGTTTCAATCCACCTGTTATCATCTTGGAATAGTTAATTACTATTGTATTAAAAAACAATAAATAGATCTTCTCTATTGCAACAAACTATGCACATATCAACACCTTCTATATTCATTCTTTATGGACTATATTTAATAAAAAACTAAATTAACACAACTTAAATAGTTATTAACACTGCGTGTACCTACTTTGTCATCAAACAAATCATTTGTTTAGATCTTTGACCATTCTAGACTTTACCCAAACTAAGATCTATAAAAGTTCTTGCAATTTGTTGCTTTGTGACACAAGGTAAACAATTTACTACGTACAACTCCTATACAATAATAATCATGTTCATTAAACTATCTTAAAAATGACTATGTTGATTATATTAATTTAACAAGAATCAATAATATTCTTCAATGATTACAAAATAATAATAAATATATTACATATCATTAGTAATATATTAATATTTTGTTATAATTATAATAATTATGCAACTTTATTCATAATCATGTAGTTTTTTCTCTATCTTATTACATTGCATTTAACTTTCACATGGTTTCAACAATTTTTTAAAAGCTTTCACAATACAGTCATTTACCCTTTTCATCCAATCACACAAAGTAAAAATAATACTTGAATTGATCAAGTTCCCAAACCATGTTGTACTAATAAGTGGATATTTTAACAAACAACGCATACAAGTAGACTATAGATACATATGCATTTCTTTACCTAATTCTTATCCCAAAACAACCCAAAGGCAAATAGAATCTTATTAACCAACACAAATTATTATATGCATAGATTCCCAACATATAAATATAATAAATGACAACAATAATCCATGATATTAAATTACCATGCTATTATATACTTTTATAATAATATATTACATCAAAGACATTATTTATTTAGATCTTCCAACAATCTATACTCACTAAAACTAAGATCTTTTTTTTTTCTTTTTTGCACTTTGCTGGTTTGCAACGCAAGGTAAACAGTTTATTGCATACAATTCCTACACAGTTCTAGTTATCTCAAGGGTACATAACACTTACTTGTGTTAGCTCACAAGTATTTTTTGTTCACTATCATAAATAACTTTTGTCTTTACCAATAAACTAGTTTGACCTCACCAACTTCTTCCCAAGCAACTAAAGTTTATATACATTTAGATCACAATATAGTCAACAAAGAATATGTGTTAGAATCATTTTATAAATTTAATGTATTAGAACAAATAATATATTATTCAACGTTCATTAATAATTTAATTTTTCATTAATATTAATATTTTAAATAAATCTTTCGCAATCTACACTTTATGAGATCTTGCAAAGCAAAATCTATAAAACCATCATTAATATACTAAACTAAGTATAATGAATTATAAAAATACAAATGATAATATATTATATAATATTAAACATAGATTGAAAATATAAATTATTAATTAATATCCACACATTAATACTCTTCGCTAACACTTTACTATTGCTATATCAATAGCTATTCAGACGTGACACTTGTTTTTACGTTCATACTCATTTTATTAAAATAGAAGAAAAGTTTAGAGACCCATATTTGTTCCAATTGGCTATGCAGCCCACAAAATGGGCTTGATTTGACAATTTGATAGCATTTATTAATTAATTAAAAATCAAGCCCATTTTGTAGCCTGCATAGACATCGCCATATTTGTTTATATCAATTACTATGTCCACTATATTACTTTATATTAAATCCAATTTCTAATCTAACATATCCCTCAACTAATACTAACCTATAGAATACTAAACTACGTACAGTATCGAATAACCTATCGAATTTCCCGGCATTTCATAGCACTACTTCTCTGTTAAATATCCAGCTGAAAACACATTTCTGGCCCTGCTTTACCCTTTCTTGAGCTCGTTCTTCAAGCCTTCTGATACGAGGCGGTAATTTGCATACATATTCTTGAGCCTTCCTTCCCCCAGCTGAAAGGCCTTCTAATTTCTCCACGTTCCATCTCTTAACCAAGAATTCCAAGATATCCGCATAGTCCCTTGCTCGTCATACATGAAATGGGCAGGCATAGAAATCCTCTTGCGCATCATGTCTTCAAAAGCTATTATAGTAAAATCAGGGTCAATCTTAAACAACTTTTTAACTATTTTAGTATATGCAGTCTTGTGGCACTTCTCGTCTACAACAATAGTTCCACATATTTGAGCTAGTTTGGGATCACCATGATCTCTGGCAAATCTTGCAGCATTACCATGTGATATGAATGTTGCCCTTTCCTGGAAAGATGTGTACAAAAACAAAGAAAGGGACTATTTTCTGTGCGTAGATCCTGCAGAGACGAGAACCTAAGTCAAAATATATTACATTAATACAACTTTATTACCCATATATGTTTGCAAAGATCGGCGGAAAAATTAGAAAGAAGATGAATTGTATAGTTTATTTCTGAATTAGATAGTGTTTGAAGTTTTTTTCATTAATGTTTGGGATCACATTTGGTGATCTACTATCAGGATGATAGAGAGCAAGAGGAGAGAGTGTGTTCCGGCTCTAGGAAAATTCACCGCCAACAATTCAACAATTCACCGTCATGAAAAATTCACCGCCAGGTAAAATTCACCAATTTTCTGTGGTGGTGAATTGCTGGCGGTGAATTTTACTTGGTTTTATCAGTGGCAATGAATTGCTTGCGGTGAATTTTCCATCGATGAATTGTTGTTGTCGTATGCCAGTGTGCTCCATATCATCAGAATGGTAGAGAACAAGAAGAGAAAAATATGATCCAAAACGTTGATGAAAAAATTTCAACACAATCAAGTCCAAAAAAAAAAACATACAATAATATGAATTGTGAAATTTATTATCATTTAAGAAGATGGTTGACCATTCCTGATCCAACGAGGTATTGTATGGTCTTTTTGATCTATCTCATGTCCACGCGACCACACAAATAAAGATACTTATTGAGAAGATCACCATGTCTGTTCTCTTCAGCTGTCCACATATGAGTCCACACATCCCAGGATGTGGGACTGGCACCACTCTCATCCCGCACACCATCGAGAGAGTTGAAAAAAGTCTGATAAGTCAGAAATGCTTCCTCTGTAATCATATCTCCTTCTAGACAAACTAAATAGTTATCCGGCAATTCAAGGGACCGCTCCTGCAACTCTTTAATGTCATCAATAAAGCTCTCAGAAGCAATATTGGGAAAAAATTCTTGTGGTTGCCAAGAATTCTCAACAGGTTTTAAATGGATCAATATATTCTCTTTTGCCCAACCTGTTGGCTTTCTCTTTGTGGTATATTGTCCTTGACGATAAAACTGATTGGTGATTGAACTGATTGGTGATTGGTCTAATGACTAATGATACTTGGTGCTCTTTGTGTTCAGTTTGGCATATTTAGTAGTTTGGTGATCATGCTTTGCGTTGATGCATTTGGGTGCATCTATTCATCAAATATTGTGGTATTGATCATGTGCAGATTAAAGTTATTCTAGAACAATTGAATTCATTTTGACAGATTGGCACTTTATTGTACAACATGTATATTATTTCAATTTTTCTTTATCAGATTGATCATGGCATCATTAACAAGGTTCATTATGTCTTCATGGCATTCTATTGGTGATCTTCATGGCTGTGTCATAATTCTTTGGTATCCACGGTTATGGTATATTATTTTGTTCATGGCTTTTTGGGTTGGCATTTTACTAATGCTCTTCTTGACACTTGAGTATGGTATTTCATTTGGAATCATTGGTATAGATATATACACTCATCAGTTGGTTTTTGTCATTTATATCTTCATGGCCAGATTAGTTTGGTGCATATGTTAACATGCTATACATATAGCTTCACAAGGGTTATTGCATTGTACATGAGGTGGAGATGTTTGTATTGCTACACTATCAGTCTTGTATCCTTGAGTTGGCTACTATAGCTTCATAAGCAATGGTATTGCTTAGACTTTTCATATCATTTCTTACAAAGAGTATTTTGACATTCTTGGGCCTTCACATGTTATATGGTTTCACATTTTATATTCATTTGTACCTTGGCATATGGTTTACTTGTGATATAAGTTAGTCGGCATTAAAACATTTCTATTTGTTTTTAAAGTGCATTAGCACTTAAGGCCGACAATAAACACTATGCTTATCACTTTTAAAGTGATTGGCAAGGTGGCATTTCCTTGGTTTTTGATTGAAGGTCGATCATGTTTCGGGCTTATACATTGCATAGCAGTCAATACATATTTTTTAGAGACTTGGATTGTCGACATATGCATTATACTTGGTTTGCTTACTTGGCAGTGACATTATTATTGTTTAATGAGTATGTTGACTCTGTTGACTTGGACAACACGCGTGGATTATGATTTGGCACTCATTTAATATTTCATTATGTCGGTGACATGGATTTCAAAATGATTGTAATATGATTTTAGGATTTCAAATTTCATTCATTTTGGTTTGGAGTTTCGATGAAGAAAGAAATAGGGTAAACAAAATTTTGAACCCAGCACCACTATGCTGGAATTACAGTTGCAGGTTGAGCATGTTAGCTGTGGTATTCTGACTTGGTTTTCAGTTATGATGGTCTTTGATGGATGGCAAGATAGTTGGTGGTCTTCGCTTGAGCTGGAAGAGGTAGTTTGGGCAATTTTTCATGAAGAGCTTCAGGGATTTTGTTTATAGGTTAAATCCACCATGACAGAGGTAATATCTATGCATTATTTTGATTTTTCAAAGGAAAATCTGGTAAATGAGAAGTAAAAGAGGAAAAGAAAACTTAGTTTCAGTTTCGAACAAATTTCTTAACTAATCTGAAACTACTTTGAACCCGAGTGTAAACTCAAGGGTTTCATCTCACAGTGGTATTTTCATCTTCATATCATTGATTTTTTTCTTAAAAATCCTTGATTGATATCATGATCAAATATTGTTCTTACCAGTTTATAAACTCTGGTTATTGATTACGAGTTTTCTTGACAAAGATAAATAACTATTTTACAAACATTGTATATATATATATATCTTTGCAAAAAAAACACTTGAGAGTGTGTAATGTGAAGAGAAGAAAAAGTCTAGACATAGGGTATGTGTAGGATAATGGTGGGCCAAAAAGTGGCAATGAGGAAAAAAACACGTCTTTCATCGACCCAAAAACGCAAAAATACTGTGTTGACTTTTTTAGGCTCAGGTGTCAGTACACACCACCAAAGCAAACACCAATCCTAGTTCTCCATATCGGATATCTGTTTCAAATCAGATATCTGATTTGTAAAAAGCATATATATACAAAATTTGTCATTGTTTTAAAGTAACAGTCTACAAATTGGATATCCATTTTGAAACGGATATCTAATTTGTAGACCGTTACTTTAAAACAACGACAAATTTTGTATATATATGCTTTATCCGAATCGGATATCCGATTTGGATAAAGCATATATATACAAAATTTGTCGTTGTTTTAAAGTAACGGTCTACAAATCGGATATCCGATTTGTGTACACATAGACCTAAGGGTTAATGGTAGATCGTAGAAGGTTTAAGGGTTAAAGTTTTAGGGTTTAGGGTATATGGTAGAGGTTTTAAGGGTTAAGGGTTTATGGTAGAGGGTTATAAGGGTTTAGGGTTTCATGGTTAAGGGTATAGGGGAGAGAGATAGATGGAGTTAGTGTGTGAGAGAGTGACCTGAGAGAGTGGGATAAGGTCGGAGAGGGTGGGAGAGTGGGATAGAGTGGGAGAGAGGGAGGGAGAGGAGGGAGAGAGTGGGAGAGGGGGTGGTAGAGAGTGGGGAGAGAGGGAGGAGAGAGTAGAAGAGTGGGAGAGAGGAGGAGAGGAGGAGGAAATGAGAGAGTGGGGAGAGTAGGAGAGAGTGGGAAGAGTGGGATAGAGGATGCAGGGAGAGAAGTGGGATGGGGTGAAGAGTTTGAGAGGTGGGAGAGAGGAGGTGGGAAGAATGGGAGAGTGAAGAAATTTGAGAGAGTGGGAGGGTGGGAGAGGAGTTAGGATAGGAGTGGGGAGAGGTTGGAGAGAGAGTTCATGAGAGTTGGAGAGAGGGAGGGAGAGAGTGGAAGGAGTGAGATGGGTGAGGTGAGTGAGAGGAATGGGCTGAGCATGATTAGAGAGAGACCCTAAGAGGGAGAGGGGAAGGATGAAGATGCTTGAGAGAGGGAGGGAGTGGGAGAGAGAGATAGAGGAGGAGGTTAAGGGTAGAGGGGTAGATGGTTTAAGAGGTTTTAGGGTTTAGAGGTAGAGGGGAAGTAAAGAGAATTGAGTGGAGGTGAGAGAAGACACAGAAGGGAGAGAAGGGGTAGGAGGGAGAGACTTGAGATAGAGTGAGTGAGTGATCCAATGGATATTTTTAGTGGAAATTGAAGTGTCTCTAAATCTCCAGATTTCTACACCATCAGAAAGATCACGTTGTCCTAATTCCAACGCAACTTGAACGAAGCGAAAAGGAGTCTGTTTGTGCAAGTTATGGCCAGTCAAACCTTGGGTCAAACTAGGATCGGGGGCGTCCAGGAAGTGAAAAAACTGATGTCATCAAAATTTGTTGAAGTTGGCATCATCACGAAGAGCTCGTCGCAAGCTTTCCAACACAACTCGTTTCGTCGAAATCCGATGTCGTATGCTCAAGATATAGTTGGTCAAAGTTTTTAGTTGACTTCTGAGGTGGACTGTATGGATGCTGACGTCAGCATTCCGTACTGTACGGACAGTGACTTGGACAATTCAGAATTTGACATGTGGCATCCATGTCATCATTGTACGGACCAATCATTGTGCGACACGTGGCAGTCCATACACTCAGTCAGCGTTGAGGTGGCAGCACGGTCAGCAGTACGGAGTCCACGTCATCATCCGAGTCAGCAACCCACGTCATCGTCTGAGTCAACACTAGTCATCGGCCTCATCAGCTGCACAGGTGTCGTCCACGTCAGCACCCTGTCGACGTTGAGTCAGAGTCCATGTCATCGAAGTGGGCAAATCAGTCTTCGCCACGTGGCACCTCCTCGGCATGCCACGTGGCCTCAGGGTTTCTCTCCTCCATCCGGCAGTTTGAAAGTTAGTTTGTTAAAAGGTGTGTTGGGGGATTTAAACCCCCAACATGTCTCCAGTGAGCTTAGCCCCTAACCGTTCCACCATATCCGTGCTCTTAATTATAAATAGAGCCGGTTTTCTTTTGTTATATTTTTGGTGTGGAGTTTGTTTTAAAAACGAGCCGGCGGGAGTTGAACCTGCACCGACCGGGTTCGAAAACATAAAGCCACCACTACACCATCAAGCCGTTTTAAAACATACGTGGCATCTGTTTGTTTTGTTAAGTGGTTAACCCGAATGCCCTATTTTAAAAAGAAAACCAAAAAAACAATTCCCCTATTTTAAGATTAGTTAAAATCTCCTAAGCCCGAATAAATGATAATAAGGGGCTTAAATTTATTTTATAGATAGTGGGGGTTATTTTTAATGATTTTTATGTAAATAAAGGAAGATTTAATAGGGATTTATATGTAAAAATGGAGATATGGGAATATTTTGTAAATCATATGGTTTTATACCATATTGGGTTAATTTCTTGTATTTAAAGGGGTGTGAGGTGAGAGTGGAGATTAAGTTTTTTTTTTTCCAAGTGATGAAGTATTGAAACAGGTGATACGAAGAGAGGTGCTAGAGATTTTTCAAGCCATTGTTGTACGTCGGAGCCTTGTCATGCTGCCGAAGTGCTTGAAGCTTATGGTCTTGGTGCATTGTAATTAATTTTTGGAGTTAATTGGATCGGTCTCTCTATTGGAGTGGACCCAGAGACGTAGTCACATTTGTGATGAACTCCATTATCAACGCCGTTTGCACTTCTCTTCTTCTCTCTCTCGTATTCAATTTCTCTTTTGAAGTTTTAATGCATAAATTTGTTAATGTATGCATGAATTCAAATTTCGTAAACTTGGAATAATCATTGTAAAAGTTTAAGCATTCCATTCTGCAATTTAGTCTAGATCCTATACAGATCAATGAGTGAGTTAGAGAGGCCTGAGAGAGAGAGAGTGGTGCTAGGAGGGAGATAATCGAGAGAGAGAGATAAAGGAATGGAGGGTTAAGGGTAGAGGGTAGAGGGTTTAAGGGTTAAGGGGAGAGAGATAGAGGAATTGAGTGAGAGAGATACCTAAGAGAGGGAGAGGGGGTAGGATGGAGAGAGTTGA
>VDFB02193867.1:698120633-698270949 GCA_007258455.2 Sequoia sempervirens
AATGTTAGGTTCTTTATTAGCTTTCCAATGATGTAAATTTTTTCACTTTCTAACAATGTTAAGCCTTTCATCCATAATTTCTTTTGTTTGTATGTCCGTTTTTCTTCAAAAAGCAGTGTTTGGTATTTTTTTCGCTATAAATTAACCGTTCATCAAAATTTGAAATAAATTACAATTTTAGAAACTAGACTCCATTTCTCCCACAATTTAAAAAAAATAAATTTTAAAAATCATTAGTTTTAAAAATTAGGGGAGCACGCCAAAATTCTGCTTTTGTGAAGTGCCCACTTTCTAGAAAAATTAATAAAAAATCAAATATTCATTAAAAAATTATCATAAAATATCTACATACATACTATTATCTAACTTCGACTGTGAAATGATTTTAAAAATACTACAAAAAAGTCTACCGTGCTCGCGTCACACAAGAGTTGCTATGTTATGTTTTTCTGACAGAAACAATAGCAATTTGTGTGTGTCCCTCTTTTGAACCCCTTAATCTCAACCATTTTCAAAATAAATTAGTAGTTTAGAAAGTAGACTCGGAGCATTGCGGTCCTTGTTTTTGTTCCATCAAGAAATTTTGAGTGTAGCTATCCTCAATTTCACATCCAAGGTCAGTATTTCCCGATTTCAGAAAAAAGTGGCCACTTTAAGCTCCTTTTTGGGAACCATCTTGGTGCACTTACCCAGCTCCAAAGTGAAAATATGTGATCCCAAAAAACTTTCACAAATATTTTCTTTCATATAACTTACTGCTCAAGTTGGGCTGCAAACTGTGCAATTTTAAGTTGGCACTGGTTAGCCGTACTAGTAACTTCTTCACCTTGATAGAGCCCTGCAACTCGCTCAAACTATTCCAAAGCCAGTTCCAAAGTTTCTTCAGCTTCATATATTTCACCGAATTCCTGTAGAAAACAATATTTTGAAGTACATTGGAAATCTAAATTATGGAAATTGACTTCTAAATTTCCAAATCAAAATCTGGTTGATGACCTCCAATATCCCAATTGAAGTATAAAACTCTAGAAACCAATAGATCTGATAGATACATGAAATTCTAACTTTATAAATTATAAACAATAAAATTCTGCTTAGACACAACCAACACACAGAACAACCAAAACTCTCAGGTAAGCCAATTTCAATTATGATGCTAAGGTAAATCAATCACAGAAAAAAACTAAACAGACAATGAAAATCTCTATGAAATTTAGTGTAATGAAGAACAGTTTAGAAGCTATGATAGTTTTAGCATAACAAGGAGTACAATACAAGAAATAGCTGTGAGAAGAAGTACCAAGAACTGGAAGTTACAGCCATCTCCCACTTTAAGAAAAAGACACAAAATAATGGACTGGAAAGAGAGGACAGCCATAGTAGTGCCAAAACTAGTGTTGACCTTAGAAACTACTATCTTTGGGTCACCATTCAAATTCAAGGAGGACTGTTTGGTCTTTGCTCTATCTATGACCCCAATCACCTCTTAATATGACCTAAGTTTGGAAATGGATGAGGTATAACTCACCATTATAGATTGGGTTCTCAAGGGAAACTTTAACATGGTTGAATACTCTTTTGACATACGTTGGAGTAACAACTCACACTTGTCTTGAGTTAAATTTGATGCTTCTAGATCTTAGCCCATAATTCTTTGGGTGTTTTTGACTCATTCACTAGATTTGTATAAATAGTTAAAATCACCATTGGTCCACTTGGAGTAATCGTAAAGATAGATTCTTTAGAAAATGAGTAGATTAGACTTCATTAATCTCTAATGGTTCAAACAAGTTCAAACTTAAGCACCCTTACCTAGATTAGAGTTCAAATGCTGGAATTGATTCCAAATAAAATTTGCATGCTAATAACACATTCTTCTTGCTCTTCAACTTGAAAGCAAATGTAAGACAACCTTTAGATAATTTATACTATAATTATTAACAATCAATAGATTAACATTCTAACATTAAAAAATGCCAGCATATTGTACTACCTCAGGATGCACAATTCCAAATGCCCCAATGCTCTTCCCTTTAAACATAATATTTGCTTGTCTACTAAGGAAAAACTCTGGCTCCTGCAATCAGAAAACATCAAAGCAATGTTATTTATAAATTTCAGTAAAGTGTTTATGCTAGATATGACTACTAGAATATTCAAAGAAAGTTCATTATCCTTTTTACCCTATACTAATTAAACAAAACCATTTGAATCTTACATGAGATGGCCTTATATAATAGCCTGAGTTATCTCCAACTAAAACAAATGGTACACCGACAACTTCCATAATTCTGTCCACCAGACCATGAATTACCTACAGGAATCAACAAGTAAAACATGCAATGAGAAAATGCAGTGTATCTCAGACTTAATACTAAGAACTCCTTTTGTCCCCAATGCCAAAATTCTTTTATGGCTCAATTAATTTTTATTTGGCTACGCAGACTTGGGAATTAATTTTCCAAAATTTATTATTAATGGTTGTTGAGCCAAAATATTTTTATGATTTTTCTATGATGTTGGACATTCAAATTGATCTCCTCCTATGAAGGACCAAATATGGGTATCTCTTATGACATCACATTCAAACACCCACGGATTTGAAGCTTAAGGGAAAGTCAACCTAGACATATTCTCAAGGCGAAAAGGTTGGCCAAAAAACTTCACTTCAACAATGCACTATGGAATCGTTACTTTGAAATAGATCACATGTTGAGGATGAGAAAAGGTGGGAACAAACTTGAATTGGATTACCAACAATGTCAAATTTGGTGATACCAAAAGACGAAACCTTCTGTAAAGAGCAAAGCCAAATATGTGTGTCTTTCATGACCTTAGGCTGATTCACCCAAGGATCTAAGTTTTCAGGGAAAGCCAACCTAAAGATATTCACAAAGGTAAAAGGGTTAGCCAGAAAACTCAACTTTGACAATGCAGTAAGGAATAATTAGTTTGCAGCAAAGCACATTTTGAAGAATGATAGTTTGAACTCTAGTTTAAACTCTCTAAATAAGAACCTAATTAGTAGTCCCAAAACCTCTGACCAGTAAAGAAAAGTAGACTTTAATCATTAATGACTACATAGATGAGACACATCACGATGGAATGTAGTGCAAATTTATCTGTATAAACTGGCACTCAAAGATAGAAAGTGAGAAATATCCCTTGGAAGGATGCAATTAAGAAGGTTTCAAACTAAAAGACGAAACGTAGAATATAACTCCCAAGTATACATTGGCATGATTTCCACAGGCTTTCCGTTCTAGAAGAACTGAAACCTGAAAAGAGCATCCTCAGAGACACCATTTCCCACACAGTGATATAGATGAACAGTCTGAACCTATTACAACTTAAGTTAACTTGCTCACAAGCAAATGCTACAAAATTTTAAATATGATTCTTGGTGAGGGAAAGCTAAGCTTCCAAATAATTTATGCAAGCTTAATCAACTAATCCTGTGCCTCCCCTTGAATTTTTTTTGAGATAAATCATAAAACAAAACATTTATATAGACCCAATTCAGAAAGCATACACTTCTATTCCTTCACTTTCTCGGTCATTTAAATTCTGACTTTACTTTTACTCTTTAACAATTAGAATCCAGTATGATATCATCAACATTCAACGGCTCATAATTTTTAGGCATTTTATCTAGAACATTTACATAAAGCTGTGCACATCATATCTTTCCAGAATGGCATACATGTTATCTCAGTTCACCATTCCATAACAGATGCAAAGAAATTAATAGTTTTTGATGTATTTGGTCCATTCTTTTAGTTGATCACTCACAACATTCAAGAAAAGTATTTTGAAATTATAAGTTATTTGTTATGAATTGAGAAGGAAGAAACCAGAATGATTAAGAAATGAAATTAGAAGGAAATCCATTTCTTTATATTATTTAATAGTCATATTATGATAAGGTATAAGCCAAGGAGATTTTGTTACGCCGTACTTGGAAATATCTACATATATATTGATTTTTTTTATTTTTTGATGAGTATACATGGCACATAATTGAAAGCATAAAGGCCTTTCTATAGGATGAAATGATCAAATTTCAATTTTATAGTGTAACAAATTTATTTCCAGTCAAGAGGAGTTCCATTCATTCAATTGTTTAAAACAATGAAACAGAAAAGTATTTGTCATATTAGACATAAAAATATATTTAATGCTCTTCAAGGAAACAAATCCTATGACAGATATATATAGATCAAAAATAAATGACTGAAAAGACAAAATAGGAAAGCGGGAAAACAATTCAATATTTGAAGTATTTCAACATGAATTATAAGAAACACCCCTTAATTGATAAAATTACATATGAGACCTCTCGTTGGTAGTCAAAGTCAGACTTCAAACCTCACCATAGGTCATTCAACCACAGAGCATGAACTTGAGATGAGGGGGGCCGGCCAGTGACATCATCCTCGCTCTTGCCTTGGGTCTTCACAAGCCCATGTCCAAGAGTTGAGGTGCAAAGTTGTAGTTCCTAACTTTAAATTAATGATTAGAATTTACAGCAACATTAAATCAACCTATTAGAAGTTTTGACTTCTTGACCCTGCTGCCCACAGCTAATTTTATTTCTTAAATAATTGAGAACTTACATGAAAGATAAGCTGCTATATTTTCTAGTCCATTTGAAAGAGTTTACAGAGGAGGTTTTGTTATAATTTGAAAAGTTAATTTTGTTTTTAGTATAGTTGTTAATATGCTCAGTGTTCCAGAGGATCCCCGACAACTCAATAGAGAAGATTTTGAACAGCACAACGAGAAAATTTTTTAGAGGCAAAGAAATTCTAATTAACAAGAATGGGAAGCCATTCTCCTCAGAAGAAATCCCAAAAGGCACTATCTTGGCACTTATCTTTGATCATAACATTTCACAATGGGATCGAGAAATGTTGGAAAACAATGTTGACGAGCTCCTAAGAAATTTGACTTGCATGAAAGTCATTTATATTGGGAAATCTTTCAGTTCAATCCCAACAAAACTGGCAGACCAAGTTATTGCCTATACATTTAACCATTCCGAAGCCCTCTCCTTATTTGATAAACCCTTAGCAATAGCTGCAGGCCCTGACTTTTGGGACCTCAGAACATATATAATTAGAACAGTCGTTGATAAGGATGCAGCAGGCTGTATGCTCTTCAAAAGATGGGATAGTATTTTAGGTATGTTGGTGGGGAAAAGTTTCAACATTCAAGACTACCACGGACTTGAAGAAATGATTGCACTAGGAACTCCACCATACAGTAGTCAAAAATTGCTGCAGCTGCTGTTCAGGGAAAAAGAGAGAGTTCATGTCCAAAAAGAATAATTCGGTACTTAATGTTCCTACTCAATTTTATTCTAAAGTAGAATCATAAGAAGAAAAAAAGGAGTTTCTTCTAATGTATTTTAAAATGATGTGTTGCGGTCACAGGAGAAGATGGTCTTCCTACTCATTTCAACACTGGAGATATTTCAAACCCAAATCTTATTCTTTTAGGAAATGTACAAAGAGATGCAAGATACAATTACAAACCATGAATTTGAAGTTGAATGGATTTGGCTTCCAGTCACAATTTCTGATGGGGATATGTTGGAACAAACTTATAACAATCTCAAACAAACCATGCAATGGAAGAGTCTTCAGAGCAATGTTTGATGGATCCATCAACTCTGTCAGTTTTCTTCAGGGGAAGAATGGGGTTCTGTGAAATGCCTATACTTGTGTGCTTGGCTCCTTCGCGTCTTTTTTTAGCCACAGATGTGATACCCCAGGTGGCGATATGGGGGCCAGAAGCATGGTTATTTCTCAATAATATCCAATCCTCTTGAGGAACTAGCAATTCGAATAAACTAAAGGAAATGCAGAGTTTACCACACCTGCACTTTCTCTTTACAAATTTCAAGGTAAGTTGGATCAAGCTATATTTACCCAGCACCATGTTAAGAGTATAATGAGATGCTCTGAGAAATACTTTTGTAGTGCATAGGTTGTGTTCGTACTACAAAATATGAGATAAGTTTTGGGATCCAACTGAGTGATAGTTATATTTTGATTTTATAGGAGGTTAGTGACAAATATTTGAGCAGCTTTCACATGATCTAGTTATATGACGGAGATCCAGAGAAATTTTCAAAATTTAACTCCAAGTTAAGCCATGTAATAAAACAAATGGGCAAAGAATACCGAATCGCGATAGTTTATGTGGGTAGGAGAAGCTTTTTGCCCCATATTAACAATAAAGAAGAAGAAGCACCATTGCATAAACATAAGTTCAAAACACTAATGACATTGTATTGTTGAGCCTGACCATTGGGAATGTGAAAAGATTCTGGCACTACATACACTATTTGGTATATCTGATAGCATCTTAGAAGGAAAAGAATGAAAAATTAAAGTCTTCAGAGACTACTGCTAGCTCTTCTATCTCTTGATTGCCTATCCAAAAGAAACGGTACCATTTGGATGATGGCAGTTGATGGAACTCAGAATGACATTTTCACAGGGAAAGGCAAAGATCTAGTGGACCTGTTATACAGTAATTGCTTCATTTAGCATCACCAATAATCTCCACATGAAAATTGTGATGGAAATAATTCACATATCTCATAATGCTCTCTCTTGCAGCAATGTTAGAGACAAGTTTTGTTGCAATGTAGAAATCAGTGTACTCGAAGGTTTTTGACAATTCTAATAGCGGCTCTATGGGGCATGTTTAACAAACCCTTTTGCAATTTTCCAATTTCACTATGATGACAGAGATAATTATTTTTCCCTCTTGCACAACATTAAGTAAATGTCTTGATTCTAGAAAATACCCTGCTACCTTCATCATCCAAGCCAATTGCTCCAACTTATGTGTTATCTTGACAATTATGTTGGCATGCTTTGTGATGTAATACCTTATAGAACAACCCAACCACTCTCATTATTAGAGGCAAAATACAACAACCGGCTTAACAACTAACACGAGCATTAATGATTTACAAGCCTTTCATAAATCCTAAGGCTTGATACTCAGTAAAGCAAGCATTGATATAAGGGACAGGGAAAGGCAAAGTTTTGTATGCTCCTCAAATTTCACTAGCATTTAGATATGAAATATATGAGAGAATGGAAATTGGTGCACGAGTAGCCACTTCAGAAGAAGTAAAATGATTATTTTTTCTATCATGCTATTTCATTTAAGTAATTAAAAATTTCACTATTGGTTTGTCTTAAAGCACAAGAATTAGCAATATAACCAATAATCTTTATTGATTCATTATTAATTAAACACTTGCTATAGGACTATGTTTGAACATACACTATTTTCTCTATAGTTATTATGGAGTAACCTATGTGCATTTTTCATATCTAACTTATTATGATAGTTTTGTAGTACATGGCCATATTTTTTGTAATAGGATGCTTAAGAATGGCCTTATGACCAGTGACGGCCAGTCTTTGTGTATATACTATATAATCTCCAGAATTCTAATATGTAATGCAGTGTCCTAATGGGTTAGTTTTAGTTTTTTTGCTTCTTTGTCATGTCAAAAATGTATTGAATTTTTATGTAAATGTAAATAAAATTTTCTCATTTGGGTTGCAGTTGCACTTGTGGGAGTTGAAGCACTGAAGTGTTCAAATAAGTCATCTTTGTACCATAAGTAGATAATGATCCATCTTACAGCGCAGATATGAAAAAAAGTGAGGCAGTAGATTCAACACAAGCATAATGGAAACACTCATGGAGGTTATTGAGTTTAAATGCAAGAAATGATAAATGTCTGAAAGCAGGGATGGCTTTTAATGTATCACTTGGTCTAATAGAAGAAAAAGGAGAAAGTATTGTGGAAAGAATTGATCAGATCAAGCTAACAAGCCATTGGATCATTGTTAAGAACAAATTAACAAGCACATCTAGGATGCCACACCATTTGATCATTGTTAAAAAACTTCAAAACAAAAAATAGAAATGAAGCTGAATTTTAGATTTGAAAGCATTCATGTCACACATCTTGATGCCACCAAAGAGAGTTACATCATTAAAAGAAAAGAAAAGTAATAAGGAGACGAACAACAGAACCTCAATTTTTCTTGTAAGCTCTATTTTAGGGTCAACAAGATCCCATGAAAAATATTTTTGGAAAGATGATTATAGGAACAAGACAGTGGAAGTGAAATCTATTAAAGTGCCAAAGGCACAGGCCTTTTGTTTTCCCTGTGATAGAAGAAACGAAATTAACAGAGGACAATTACAAAGTACATTGATAGATTATTACTTACAATACAATTTTGTCCTATTATGGAAATGGACTAGTACTAAATAAAATTTTAGGCAGGTGGTTTTTTTGTTGTAAAATTAATACTCAACTACTAAGCAATGCATCATGCATGGAAAATCTTTACTAGGCCAACTCTCTACCAAAATGTGGGCCTTAAAAGTGTTCCATGCATCCCAAGACTAGGGTTGGTTTATATCCCCAATGTTAAGGGATTCAATGAAAAAGTCTCGTCCATCAATCAACAACAAACTGGGCTGAGGAGATTGTTGGACACTACTAAATGAAATCCAAGAATCAAAATTTTAAGCCGAGCAATCTTGATGATATGAAGATTACACATACTAGCAAAAACTCACCCTATTCCAGTCCCTGTTCTAAAGTTACCAATTTGGCACAAGCAGGGAGGTAGCTGGCAAAGGTTAACAAATTTGGCTTTACTTGTGAAAATTATATTTATGCTTATACATTTTGCATGCATGTCATGGATTTGATCCTTAATGATTTCCTAGTGTAGATAAGAGGTTCCAGTGGTGGGATGGATTGCTAAAGAGGCTCCAGAAGGGAAGCTCTTGGAAGATTGGGCTAACAAATTAAGGGCCTCAGAGTGTCAGCTCGTGGATGCCAGTACTGGATTTTCTGAGATCTTTGTTGTTAAAGATGAGCCAGAACTCACCAACATTAAAAAGGCTACCTTTTTGAGTGCATCTGTTCTAAAAAATGTCTTCTTGCCAAGACTGGAGGTTGTTATAGATGAGGAGAAGAAGGTTACCCATTCTGATCTGATGGATGATACGGAGAAGGCCATTCTTGATCCACAGAAAGCCAAAGTAAAGTTGAAGGCTGATAATGTTGATATTTGCTACTCCCCTATTTTTCAGAGTGGGGGAGAGTTTGATTTAAGGCCTGGTGCTTTTAGCAATGATGATTATCTTTACTATGATGCCACTGGTGTTATCATTTGTGCAATTGGATCCAGATATAACAGTTATTGCTCAAATGTGGCAAGGACTTATTTGATAGATGCCAAAGATGTTTAGGGTAAGGCCTACAAGGTTTTGTTGAAGGCACAGGAAGCAGCAATAAGTGCACTCAAGCCGGGAAACCCTCTTAGTGCTACCTATAAGGCAGCAGTAGATGTTGTTCAAAGAGATGGCCCTGAACTTTTGCCTCACCTCACAAAATCTGCAGGAACAGGAATAGGGATTGAATTTCGGGAGTCTAGATTGAGTTTAAATGCAAGAAATGATAAATGTCTAAAAGCAGGGATGGCTTTTAATGTATCACTTGGTCCAATAGAAGAAAAAGGAGAAAGTATTGTGGAAAGAATTGATCAGATCAAGCTAACAAGCCATTGGATCATTGTTAAGAACAAATTAACAAGCACATCTAGGATGCCACACCATTTGATCATTGTTAAAAAACTTCAAAACAAAAAATAGAAATGAAGCTGAATTTTAGATTTGAAAGCATTCAGGTCACACATCTTGATGCCACCAAAGAGAGTTACATCAAGGTGGGAAAACAACCTAAAATTCATGGACATATAATTGTACATTCACAAAAACTTACAGTTCTTTGTAGGGGATTGCTGGGTACTCGTGCGGTTCAAACCATGTCCTGGTCCTGGTCCGGTCCTCTAGGGTATTCGGCCAGGGTCCTTCAAATGCCCTGTGGGTTTTTCTGAGACAAACCTTGAAGATCCTAGGGAGAACCCAGACAAAATTTGCTCAGAACCCAGATAGAATTTGCTCAAAACTTAGACATACATAGGCAGGGGAGTAAGGAATTTTGACAAGATCTGGGGTTTTTTAAAATTTTACCTGTTTGCTTGGAGACGACCCACAGGTTGAAGAAAACGGCAACCCACGGGATGAAGAAAATGGAAACTAGGGCATAATATTTTCTGCAAATCTGGCAAAAACACAATACTACAATCATCACTTCCCACCACACTCTGCATTCTTATAAGCTTCCTTCCCGCCACACCCATTGTAAGCCTTCTCGCCTGAAGAAACTCCATTCGAGTCCGACGCCGTAGCAGCAAACGGGAGAGCCAACTCACAGAGCCATGAAAAAGCTACAAAAATAGCAGTTTTGTTCGAGGGAAAAGCCATATGTGGGAAATAATTAATATATTTTTTGGAAAAGGTAGGTATTTTTTCTATTTTAATTTGAGACAATGTAAAGTAAAAAAATAAAACTTAACTAGCAATTGCACCTTGGTGTGCAATAGGTACGCCGAAGAGGTCTAGAATATCCATTACGAAAATTTTATGTCTATATTTTGCATACATCTATGCAATGCAAGAGATCAATTGGTAGGCCATTTTGGAAATGATTTTGTTTGTGCAACAAAGGTCTCAATGGAGAGGTGATAGCTTCAAATGAAATATGCATCCACTTACAAGTATCCAAACATGAAAGAAACAAAACCTTTGAATCAAGAAGATAATCAGGCTTCATTAGTAGTAGGCTCATGTTATGTTTTTCATAGGGAGAGAGGGAGATAGAGGGAGAGATATGGATAGAAAGAGGGAGATATAAAGGGGGGAAGAGTGAGAGAGAGGTAAAGAGGAAGATAGATATGGGGATGGAGATGGAGAGGGGTATGGAGAGGAGAGAGAGGGATAAATAGAAATATAAAGAGAGGGAGGGAGAGAAAGAGAGGGAGATAGGTAGAGGAGAAAAAAGTAAAGAGATATAGAAGAGGGAGTAATAGAGAGAGAGGGGGGGAGATAGGGATAGAAAGAGGGAGAGATGGGGATAGAAAGAAGGAGAGATAGAGATAGATATAACTTAGGAAAGATAGAGGGGTTGAGAGAGAGATGGAGATGGAGAAATAGAGATATTAAGAGGGAGACAATGAGAGGGGGATGGAGAGATAGAAAGATAAATATATAAGAAGTTATATATATAGAGGTAGAGAAAGGGATATGTAGGGATATATAAAGGGGGGAAGAGTGAGAGAGAGGTAAAGAGGAAGATAGATATGGGGATGGAGATGGAGAGGGGTATGGAGAGGAGAGAGATGGATAAATAGAAATATAAAGATAGGCATAGGAAGTTATATATAGAGAGAGATAGAGACAATGTAAAGTAAAAAATAAAACTTAACTAGAAATTGCACCTTGGTGAGCAATAAGTACGCCGAAGAGGGACACATGTAATCCTTGGATTGTTAGATATAGTGAGGGAGGAATAGGGAGTGTGTGTGTGTGTGTGTGTGTGTGTGTGTGTGTGTGAGTGAGTGAGAAAGATATATGGAGAGAGATAGAGAGGGAAGGAGAGGGAGGTAGAGAAATAGAGAGGAGAAAAAAGTAAAGAGATATAGAAGAGGGAGTAATAGAGAGATAGAGGGGGGGGAGACAGGGATAGAAAGAGGGAGAGATAGGGATAGAAAGAAGGAGAGATAGAGATAGATATAACTTATGAAAGATAGAGGGGTTAAGAGAGAGATGGAGAGGGAGAAATAGAGATATTAAGAGGGAGACAATGAGAGGGGGATGGAGAGATAGAAAGATAAATATATAAGAAGTTATATATAGAGAGGTAGAGAGAGGGATATGTAGAGAAGGAAAGAGTGAGAGATAACTTGTGATAAAGATAAGTAATAAAGAGATGAAGAGATAAATAGAGAGGGGGAGAGAGAGATAAAGATAAGGAGGGAGAAATGGAGTTTGTATGTGTGTGTGTGAGAGAGAGAGATATATGAAGATAGAGACAAAGGGATATATTTAGGGAGAGAGGGAGAGATTCAATGGAGAGAGGATAGAGATAAAATAGAGATATAGAAAGAGGAAGTATAAAGATGGGAAGAGAAAGGAGAGACACTCTTTCTATCTATGTCTCCCTCTCAATCTCTATGTTTCTCATTATCTCTCAATTTCTCTCTTTGTATCTCTCTCATATTTCTCTTTATATTTTTCTTACGTTCTCTCTTCCTCTCTCTCCCTATCTCTCTACCTTACTCTTTCTCTCTATCTTTTTTTCTCTCTTTTCTCTTTTTGTATCTCCCTCTCCCTATCTATATCCATGTCCATTTTATCTTTACCCCCTCTCTCTCTTCCTTTCTTTCTCTTTTTCTCCCTTTTTCCTCTTTATATCTTCTCTATCTTCCTTAATTGTGCAATGGGTACACTAAAGAGGTTTGAAAGGTGAATTATCATATCCTTAATCAAATGACACATGTGGTACCCTAAGCATAACTCCCTAGGGACACATGTAATCCTTGGATTGTTAGATATAGTGAGGGAGGAATAGGGAGTGTGTGTGTGTGTGTGTGTGTGAGTGAGTGAGAAAGATATATGGAGAGAGATAGAGAGGGAGATTTGTATAAATAGATAGAGAGGGAAGGAGAGGGAGGTAGAGAAATAGAGAGGAGAAAAATGTAAAGAGATATAGAAGAGGGAGTAATAGAGAGAGAGGGGGGGAGATAGGGATAGAAAGAAGGAGAGATAGAGATAGATATAACTTAGGAAAGATAAAGGGGTTGAGAGAGGGATGGAGAGGGAGAAATAGAGATATTAAGAGGGAGACAATGAGAGGGGGATGGAGAGATAGAAAGATAAATATATAAGAATTCATATATATAGAGGTAGAGAGAGGGATATGTAGAGAAGGAAAGAGTGAGAGATAACCTGTGATAAAGATAAGTAATAAAGAGATAAATAGAGAGGGGGAGAGAGAGATAAAGATAAGGAGGGCGAAATGGAGTGTGTATGTGTGTGTGAGAGAGATATATATATGAAGATAGAGACAAAGAGATATATTTAGGGAGAGAGAGAGATTCAATGGAGAGAGGATAGAGATAAAATAGAGATATAGAAAGAGGAAGTGATAGGGAGAGATAGAGATCTCAAAAGAGGGAGAGATAGAAAGATAGGTAGTGGGAAAAATGGAGGGGGAAGAGAGAGAAAGAGAGATGGAAGGATAGAGGAAAGGGAAGAGGGAGAGAATGAGAGAAGGAGCATTGGAAGGATAGAAAGATAGAGATAGGGAGTTATATATAAAGAGAGGTAGAGATGAGGAGATATATGTATAAAGATGGGAAGAGAAAGAGAGAGACACTCTTCTATCTATGTCTTCCTCTCAATCTCTATGTTTCTCATTATCTCTCAATTTCTCTCTTTGTATCTCTCTCATATTTCTCTATATATTTTTCTTACGTTCTCTCTTCCTCTCTCTCCCTATCTCTTTACCTTACTCCTTTATTGTCCCTATTTATCTCCCCCTCTCTCTACTTCTATATATCTTTGTCTCCTATTTCTCTTTATCTATCTCTTTATCTCTCTCCCTATGATACTTTATATCTATCTATGTCTCTTATATCTCTCTCTCTCTCTCTCTCTATTTATTCCTCTATATCTCTACCTCTATCTCTATCTCTATATCTATATCTCTCTTCTATATCTCTATATCTCTTTGTCTCCCTCTTTACCTCTCCATAGATCTCTATTTATCTTTCTCTCTATCTTTTTTTCTCTCTTTTCTCTTTTTGTATCTCCCTCTCCCTATCTATATCCATGTCCATTTTTATCTTTGCCTCCCCCTCACTCTCTCTCTTCCTTTCTTTCTCTTTTTCTCCCTTTTATTCTTTATATCTTCTCTATCTTCCTTAAGTGTGATAAATACACTAAAAGATTTGAAAGGTGAATTATCATATCCTTAATCAAATGACACATGTGGTACCCTGAGCATAACTCCTACTGACACATGTAATCCTTGGTTGTTAGATATAGTGAGGAGGAATAGGGAGAGTGTGTGTGTGTGTGTGTGTGTAAGATATATGAGAGAGATAGAGAGGGAAGGAGAGGGAGGTAGAGAAATAGAGAATAGAAAAAAGTAAAGAGATATAGAAGAGGGAGTAATAGAGAGATAGAGGGGGGGGAGACAGGGATAGAAAGAGGGAGAGATAGGGATAGAAAGAAGGAGAGATAGAGATATATATAAATTATGAAAGATAGAGGGGTTGAGAGAGATATGGAGAGGGAGAAATAGAGATATTAAGAGGGAGACAATGAGAGGGGGATGGAGAGATAGAAAGATAAATTTATAAGAAGTTATATATAGAGAGGTAGAGAGAGGGATATGTAGAGAAGGAAAGAGTGAGAGATAACTTGTGATAAAGATAAGTAATAAAGAGATGAAGAGATAAATAGAGAGGGGGAGAGAGAGATAAAGATAAGGAGGGAGAAATGGAGTGTGTATGTGTGTGTGTGAGAGAGATATATATATGAAGATAGAGACAAAGGGATATATTTAGGGAGAGAGGGAAAGATTCAATGGAGAGAGGATAGAGATAAAATAGAGATATAGAAAGAGGAAGTGATAGGGAGAGATAGAGATCTCAAAAGAGGGAGAGATAGAAAGATAGGTAGTGGGAAAAATGGAGGGGGAAGAGAGAGAAAGAGAGATGGAAGGAGAGAGGAAAGGGAAGAGGGAGAGAATGAGAGAGGGAGCATTAGAAGGATAGAAAGATAGAGATAGGGAGTTATATATAAAGAGAGGTAGAGATGAGGAGATATATGTATAAAGATGGGAAGAGAAAGAGAGAGACACTCTTTCTATCTATGTCTCCCTCTCAATCTCTATGTTTCTCATTATCTCTCAATTTCTCTCTTTGTATCTCTCTCATATTTCTCTTTATATTTTTCTTACGTTCTCTCTTCCTCTCTCTCCCTACCTCTCTACCTTACTCCTTTATTTTCCCTATTTATCTCCCCCTCTCTCTACTTCTATATATCTTTGTCTCCTATTTCTTTTTATCTATCTCTTTATCTTATCTCTCCCTATGGTACTTTATATCTATCTATGTCTCTAATTATATTCTCTCTCTCTCTCTCTCACTATCTCTATATTTCTCTCCCCCTCTCTCTCTCCCTATTTATTCATCTAGTATATCTCTACCTCTATCTCTATCTCTATATCTCTATCTCTCTTCTATCTCTCTATATCTCTTTGTTTCCCTCTTTATCTCTCCATAGATCTCTATTTATCTTTCTCTCTATCTTTTTTTCTCTCTTTTATCTTTTTGTATCTCCCTCTCCCTATCTATATCCATCCATTTTTATCTTTGCCCCCCCCTCTCTCTCTCTCTTCCTTTCTTTCTCTTTTTCTCCCTTTTCCTCTTTATATCTTCTATATCTTCCTTAAGTGTGCAATGGGTACTCTAAAGAGGTTTGAAAGGTGAATTATCATTTCCTTAATCAAATGACACATGTGGTACGTTGAGCATAACTCCCTAGGGACACATGTAATCCTTGGATTGTTGGCATGAATCAACTAATCAAAAGTTAGTCTCCATCTCTCTCAATAATGTTTAATTTAGATTTTAAGTTTGAAATTTATTTTATTATATAAATTAGGATAAAAATAAAATGAATAATTATAAATTAAATTATTTCTAATAACTTTTAATTATAATTTGTAATTTCATAAGCATAAATAAATATGTAAAATAAATTTCAAAGTTAAATCATACTACAAAGGAAATGCAAAATTACAATATCCATTTAAACAAATAATTTTAAAATAATTAAAATTTAATAACATGAATAATTATAAATTAAAATATTTCTAATAACTTTTAATTGTAGTTTGTAATTTCATAAATATAAGTAAATATGTAAAATAAATTTCAAAGTTAAATCATACTATAAAGGAAATGCAAAATTAAAATATCCATTTAAACAAATAATTTTTAAAAAATATTAAATAATAAACTTATTGAGAATAAATAATTAAATAATAGAATTAAAATTTAAAAAAATGTACTTAAAAAATATAATTAATATATTGCAAACAATAGTAACATTAATTTGAAAGTAAAATTGTACTTCAAATAAAATAGTAAAACTAAAAATAAACAGTATTAAAACTGTTAAAACTAAAATTTTAACTTTTATATTAAAAATTACAAGATTGATTAAACTTAAAAAACTAAAAAATAAAATGAAAGGTAAAAAATCAATTTCTAATTTAAATATAGATAATTTTGATTTGATTTGATTTAATTTTAATAAATTTTATGTGATTTAATTTAAAATGTATATTAAAAAAATTTAAATATAAATATTTAATATAAATATAAATTTACTAAAACCTACAATAAAAAACTCTAATAACTACTCAAATATTTTTTTAACTTTAAAAATTATTAAGAATAAATTAAATTAAAAGAAATAACACAGAGCATTGATAATCGAAATAGGCATGTGGCATATTCTCTTTATCACGAAATGCCAAATAAATAAATAAAAACGACAAAAGAAAAAAAATAGTGAGAGACAATGTAAAATAAAAAATAAAACTTAAATATATTTCATTTCTATTGTCTTAATTTGAGACAATGTAAAATAAAAAATAAAACTTAAATATATTTAATTTCTATTGTCTTAATTTGAGACAATGTAAAATAAAAAATAAAACTTAAATATATTTAATTTCTATTGTCTTAAGTTAAGACAAAATAAATAAATAAATATAACTTATATATATTTAAGACAAAATTAGTATTTTGTCTTAAATTATCGTCTTAAAAAGCCCCTCAATGTAGTAGTGTAAGTAGGTGGTATTATCTACAAAAATCACCAACAATTCAATGGTTATGTGCTTAAAGGAGGGAAAAGGGTCTAGTGCCATTTGGTAAGATTTTACAATAGAGATACAATTATATAAATTCTCCCTCCCTCTCTCTATCTCTCTATCTCTATTTGTCTCTCTAATTCTCTTTATGTTTCTCTTTGTTTTGTCCAAAGAACGCCAATACACTAAAAGGGGGATGAATCAATGTATGGAATTTTTTATCAAATTAAATCAGTAGACAAGAAATAAGATCACACATAACCATCACACACATAAGAAGATACTAGATATACATGGAAAACCCAATGTGGAGAAAACCACGGCGACAATAGCTCCTAGGATCTATAGTCATATTCCAACCTCACAATAAAATATATTACATATGTTTTGTACGCACCAAATTATAGGTACATTGACACCCAAGACAATGTTTTGAGGCACCAACCTTAAGGTACATTGTACACCTAATTGAACACCAACTCAATCTTTTTGAGGTACCAACCTCTATAACATTATAAGTTCATAAATGTTGATATTGGTTCCTCTTCAACCTAAAATGCACCTTTTCAAACCATTAATCTAGACTCTATTCCTTTGCACTAACCAAAGACATCTTCAACCCCTCTTTGCTCATTGCACTTGAAGATGTTTTGTTGGCAGCCTGTTTGGGGGATGGGATTCTACACCCATGAGATTTGGGACAACATCAAAATATAGACATTGAATTTATAACATTTATTCCTAACTATGTAGATGAAAAATACTAGTATCATCATTTTCTAGCCAAGATAGGTTACAACTTCCTCAAGTGGCTATATCACTATGTGCTAGTGAAGGAATTTCAGAGGGTGACCATTTTATTGAGTTTGACAACAACTAGGGCTTGTGTCTAAGGATTTTGATTATTATTTAAATAATTATAAATTATTATATGATTATATTATATTTAAATTATTAATTCTATTTAATTATATTATATAATAAATAATAAATAATAATTTATAAAGTATATTAGCATCATTTTATAATTAAAAAATACTTTTATATATGATTATATTATATTTAAATTATTAATCAATAATAGCTATTGTTTAAAATCTATTTAATATCTATTATGTAATAAATAATAAATAAATTTAATATTATTTTATAATTATAAAAATAATATTTATTCTAGTTATTAATTAATTTTATAAATAATGTATAGATATAATAGAAAAAATAGATTAAATTAAACTTAAAATAGTTGTTGCATAGAAAATCAAAGCTAATGTTAATTAATTTTAGAATGTGATCATCAACACACAAAATTCTTTTGAATGTTCTCAGGTTGTATGACTATGGGCCCTAGGAGGACTTGGCCTCATATTGTATCAATATCTGAGAACATATAATCAGAATAGTATCTCCATAGTCATGAGGTTGTATGTGAAACTAAAACAAAGAAAGTATGGGTATAAGGAAAATAGTGACACACTATAATTTAATACTCCAAAAGGTGAGAAACAAGTACAAATAAGAGAAGTGAGAAAGAAGATACAAAAGATCAATTGCAAAAGAGGCAAACCAATAAATATTTTGTAAATTCATACATATTCAATGGAAAATGACACATCCTATGCAATTTCCAAGTAGCTTCCTCCCTTGGCACTCCCTCTACAAAATCCAATTTATCAATTAGTACAATTATGAATAACATGTCAAATATCAAAGTTATAAATATTTAATATTTTGATTCCTTATATGTCTTCTATCTTGAAAAGTACAAGGGGATAAGAGCACTAAAGGATAATGTATATTTGACTAAGAAAAAATGAGGTTATACATGTCAATTAAAAATAATTAAATATTTTGTCAAAACTATTACCATTGGTACAAATATTTATCAAAGGTATAGCCACCACACTAGGTAACCTATGTTAAAATATTTATTGATGTGTCAATTAGGAATTAGTCCACATATATCTACATGGATACACTTATATACTTGCACAAGATTTGAATGGCATACCTTTATCTCCCTATCTCTCTATCTCTCTTCCTATCCCTCTCTATCTCTCAACATATCCCTCTATCTATATTACTCCCTAACTATCTATTTATTTTGAACCTCTCTCCCCCTCTCTCTCTCTCTCTCTCTCTCTCTCTCTCACTCTCTCTCTCTATCTCTCTCCCACTCCTCTCTACCTCTTTCCATCCATATTTTTCTCTAACTCTATCTCCCTATCTCTCTATCTCTCTTCCTATCACCTCTCTTTCCCTATCCCTCTCTATCTCTATTTCACATTCTTCTAACTATATATCTCCATCTCCCTCTCTATATATTGAGCTATCTATCCCTCTCTCCCCCTCTTCTCTCTCTCTCTCTCCATCATCTACCTATCTCTCTCCTTTTCTCTCCCTCCCTCTCTCTATCTCTCCCTCCCTATCCCCTATCTATCTCTCTATCTCTATTTTTTGTCTCACTCTATCTTCATCTCTACCTTTATCTTCCTCTCTCCCTTATATCTATTTTACTCTTTATCTCCATCTCTCCATGTTTTCTTCTTCCATCTCTCCCTCTATCATTCTCCCCACATCTCTCCACCTCTATACACCCCCTCTCTCTATCTCTCTCTTTATTTTTTTTATCTTTGTCTCTCCCCCTCTATATCTCTATCTCTCTATCACTTTATCTCACAAACTATATCTCTCTATCTCCCCCTCTCTCTCTTCCTCTATATCTCTCTATATCTATTTCTCCCTCTACTTCTCTCCATCTCTCTAACTATTTTTTCTCTTTTCCTCTCTCATTCTATCTTAATCTCTACCTCTATCTTCATCTCTCCCTATATCTCTATGCCTCTCTATCTCTATCTCTCCATTTTTCTTCCTCCATCTCTCCCTCTATCATTCTCTCCATCTCTCTACCTCTATATCTCCCCTCTCTCTATCTCCCTCTCTCTATATCGCTTCCTTTCTCTATCTTTATCTTTCTATCTCTTCCCTCTCTCTATATTTATATCTTCCATATCTATCTATCCCTCTCTCATATATCTATTTATCTTTATCTCTCCTTACCTCCATATCCATCTCCTTCTCCATCTCTATCTCTATCTCTATCTCCATACCCCCCCCTCTCTCTCTCTCTTCCCCTCATCTATCTCTCCAATTTTCTATTCTCATATCTCCCTCTATCTCTCTCCCTCTCTCCCTATTGCAAACATGACAAGAGCCTATTGGTAATGGATCTTGATTACCTTTCCAATTCAAAGGTTTCATTTCACTTGTGTTTAGATCTCTATAAATGGATGCATAGCTGATTTAAAACTATCACTTCTCCATTGATACAATTTTTGCACAAACAACATCACTTTCAAAATGGCTTACCAATTGATCTGATGTACTACATAAGTGTATGCAAAAAATAGAGCAAACTTTTCCCTAATTAACCTTCCACACCTCTTTTACGTACCCATTGCACATCAAAGTGTGATTTCTTGTTTTAATCTATTTTAATGAATTAATTTTTTAATAATAATGAAATACATATAACATGTTTATGTAATATTTTAATTGATTAATTAATTAAATATTAAAATCTATACTATAGTTTAAATATTCTACTATAATTATTTCAAGACTACAAGAATCAGGTAGCCCCCTATAAACTGCAACATGTCTGGTAAACTTTTATCATGTAACCAGTGATGCTAATGTGACACATCCTTTGGTACCCTAGTGATGCTAACGCGACACCCTCTAGTACCATGGGGACGGGGCAGACTAGACCATGTAACCCCCTGCCTACAACAAGATGTTTTAGCCAATTGAGCTAGGCCCCCCATTTCAAAAATAAAATTTAAATTGTAAACCAAAGCATGCAAATTTCTATTATAATTTACTAAAAATTAATAAAAATTTAAATTAAATTAGACTACTAATTTAAATTTAGTTATAATTAATTTTACTCCATCTAATATTAGTTTGTAAAATTTTTTTATTTTATTTATATTTATTTATCTAACTATTTTGAATAATTTGGATAATGTTAATATTTTTTAATTATTTTGATAATTTATCTTTGAAAAATTATTTATTATTTCTATTAAGTTAATAATATTGTATAATTAATTATTAGCTATAAATTTTTCAAAATAAGGAAGGGGTCATAACATGTGCATCTTCATTTCAACACCATGCATTGACCACTAATCTCAAAATTCACCAATGACAATTATTAATGTCTAGTATGACCCACATTTTACTTAAGTTTGTCATAAAATACCAATAACCTCAAATTTTCAAACATTTGGGTGTTGCATCCCTATAATTAAATATTTAATTTCAAAATAATTTTTAAAAGCTATTGTATATTTTGAGCCAATAGATAATTTATGTATTTTGACAAATTTATTTTGGGTTTTAGTTTATTATTGCTTATAAATAATTATTTCAAATTAAATAATATAGAAATACTTGTGAATCAATTCAAAATTCAAAAGAAAATCTTTCTCTTTACAAATGTTTAGATGATGCTTCCTTGGTCAAATCTAAGTTTATAAAGATCCCATCATAAAAAAATTTGGTTCATGATCAATAGTACAAATAAAAAATTAAATACAAAATACTAACGCTCCATAACACCACTAATAAAACTAGATAAAAACTTCATAGTAAACTTTCAAAATCAAATAAATTAAATAAAATAAAAATTAAATACAAAATACTAACCCTACATAACACCACTAATAAAATTATACAAAAACTCCCCCATAAACTTTCAAAATCAAATAAAAATAAATAAATTATTTAACAAATAAAATAAATAAATAGAAAAGACTAGCCCTGCCTACATCACTAATAAAATTAGACAAAAGCTACCCTAAAAATGATCAAAATAAAATAAAATTATTTGACAAATAAAATAAACAAAAATCAAATTAAATATAAAATACTAACTCTACATAACATCACTAATAAAATTAGACAAAAACTCCCCTATAAAATTTCAAAGACAAGTAAAAATAACTAAAATTATTTAACCAATAAAATAAATAAAAATAACAAATCAAATACAAAATACTAACCCTACATACCACTTAATATATTTATCAAAATCTCCCCCATTCATGGTGAATTGGAGTTAAATCCACAAAGGTGGCGAGAGCTATGACTTCTTGGGTATCGTTGGAGAATAGTTGGATCAAAATGAACCCAATTTGGGGCTAGGTGTATTTTTAGAGATGTTGATAAAGTGATTGCAAAGTGAGTTTTCCATCACCAACAAGAACTGATAATGAAGCAGAGATGTAGGCCATGTGGCTCGGTCTGGAGAAAGGATTAAAAAGAGGCATTAAAATAATCTTTGTTGAAGGTTTCTCTCTAATCACAATTAATGTCCTAAGAACAAGAAATATTTGCAATTGGAAACTTAGGAGCATCCTAGAGAAATATCTTAGTCTTTTGGATGAATTCAAAGAATATAAGCTTGGTGATGTGTATAGGGAGGTTAATCAAGAGGTTGATGTGTTAGCAAATGATGTGATTGATGTGGCTTTAGCTAAGGAATCCAAGCGTCGATGGAGATGAATACAAGGGAAATGGATCTGTTTGGGCTCTCTCTAAGAGTTGCAAGATTGTAACTACTTTTTTGTTATTAATATACATGGGTTCAATATATATATATATATATATATATATATATATATATAAATATAATTATCAATTATAAAGTTTCAAAATAAGGAAGGGGTCATAACACATGCATCTTAATTTCAATACTATGCATTGACCACTAATCTCAAACTTCTCCAATGACAATTATGAATGTCTAGTCTAGCCCACCTTTTATTTAAGTTTGTCATAAAATGCTAGTAATCTCAAAATTGTCAATCATCTAGGTGTTGCATCCCTATAATAAGAATATTTAATTTCAAAATAATTTTTAAAAGCTATTGTATCTTTTGAGCTAATATAATTTATGTATTTTGACAAAGTTATTTTGGGTTTTAGTTTATTATTACTTATAAATAATTATTTCAAATTAAATTTGATTATCATAATTGTATTTAATAATATTTTTTATAATTGTACTTAACAAACATTTGTTTAACAATCAAATTGAATATCAATTATATTAGTGGTGATTAATTTGACGAGAAACATTATATCTTGGTCACTACCAATGAACAAAATAAAAACAATACAAAATAACTTATGAATCAATTCACAATTCAAAAAAAATAATTCTTTCCCTTGACAAATATTAGATGATACTTCCTTGGTCAAATCTAAATTTATAGAGATCTCACCATGTAAGTTTTGATCCATGATCAATAATACACTCACAGCATAAAATCACTAATAAAATTAGACAAAAACTCCCTTAGGAACTTTTAAAATCAAATAAAAACAAATAAAACTACTTAACAAATAAAATAAATAAAAACTACAAATTAATACAAAATACTAACCCTACGTAACACTTAATAAATATTAAAAAATTATATTTTAACATAAAAAATTATTTTCCCAATGCAACTCGAACCATTCAACAACGTATCGCCCTTTTTGCTTTAAATATTTATGAGTAGGTAGTAGTATCCTTCAAGAGCCCCCATTTTATATCTTATGGTCATATGCATGCCCTTTTTTCGCGGCGACATTTGCGCACACATCACTTTCATATGAATTCTATGTATTATTTTATTTGAATATTATATTCGTTAAAGGCTATAGAGTCAATAGTAATTTTATTTTTTATTTTTATTAAAAATGATAAATATTTATTTTATTTTTATTGGTTAAGATCACTTTCATGACTATTCAACATAAACTCATACAATGTATGTACACTCAAACATCAGAATCTTCATTATTAAAATAAACAATAACACTTTCACACAACTCTATTTAAATATTAGAGTTCATAGATCTCACACAGTTTCTGAGATGGCAAGCATAGTAGACCATTACGTTCAGAATCTCACTCAAGTGCCTCAAGAGTTTCTTGTTCCAGCCAAAGGCAGGCCCTTGGTTGAAGATGGAGGGTTTGAGGAGCTGCCCTTGGTTGACATGAGCGAGCCGCCTGAGCTACTAAAGCAGAAAATCTCTGCTGCATGTCAAGAATGGGGATTCTTCCAGGTGATATACATAATCAACATCAATTCGGTTTACTCGACAAATTTATAAGTAATAATTGCTTAGTTTAACACTCATGTGTGATCTGTTACAGGTGGTGAATCATGGTATTCCTCTAGATGTGGTGGAGAATGCAAGGAAAGCAGCAAGAGGCTTCTTTGAGCTTCCGGTTGAAGAAAAAATGAAATGGGCTCGAGAAGAAGGGAAAACAGATCAGATTGCTGGTTATGGACGTACAGAGGTCTTCAGAGGCCGTCAAAGCTCCCCATCTCTGGCCCTCAACACCCACAGACTACAGGTTAGGAAAAAGCTCAAACTAACAATTCATGTTGTTATTGAAGACCTTAGATTTTCACAGTTCCTTAGCATATTGCTTTACATTGCTACTCTGTTCTTTTGGTTTTTATTTGCAGAGAAACAATAGAAGAGCTTGGGAAGGAATCTAACAAGCTTATGACCCATTTGCTGAGTATAATATCGGAAGATTTGGGGATGCCCAGTGAGGGTCTGGGCAAGGAATTTGCGGGTTATAATCTTCTCTACAGGACGAATTATTATCCGCCATGCCCACATCCAGATAAGGTGCCGGGAACTCATGCACACACAGACCACGGTGCACTTACTATACTTGTTCAAGATAATGTTTGCGATGGCTTACAAGTTGAGAAAAAAACTGGGGGTTGGATTTCTGTTGCTCCTGTTCCTGGTGCTCTTGTTATCAATCTTGGCGAATCTCTTGTGGTGAGTGTAACTTAAAAATATTCTTCAAATTCTCTTAGTTAACTGTTATGTCTGAAATTCAAGGAAACTGATGATACAATACATTTGTGATGGTGCAGAAACTATGGATCATCAGAGTTTTATACTCTGGTCTATGTTTTATATGCGAGAGTTATATTATCAGTTTATAACAACTTATTGCTTCAAGATGCTTCTGTGGCGGCTACAAAATTTTAATGAAACATATAAAATAAGTCAAGAAAATCAGACGCTAAATCATTTTATTATACTTCACAAAATTTGGATTGTTGTTCCATAAAGAGTGGAGCCAGTGTAAGAAAGATATTAAAGTTTTATTATAGACGATCCTCTGTAAGTTGGGAATTTATTTTAAAACTGGTTAATCAGAAGAGGGTCAATTGCATGCACAATAGAAGTGTGAAATTTTATTGTAAAGCATGGAGTATTGAAAAAAATGTTATTTTCAATTATATTTAGGATTTAGTTAATCTTATTTTACATCTCTTATAGATGTTGATAAATTTTCTTTGTTTCTTAAAAATATTAAAAAGCACTTGTTTTGATTAAATTTTGTTGTTCTTTCTAAATGATTGTTCATGTCGAATCATATAAAAAGCAAAGATGGAGAATTTGGAAAATTAAAAAAATTCATGATAAATATCCATTGCACAATTAAATTGATTTGTTGATTCAACTTTTGAACATCAAATTAAAAGAAAAGGAGATGTTTTATTTTATATTTCTAGATTAAAAAAGTTCAAAAAAATTATTGTGATAAAGGGGGGAAATTGACGATGGCATGCTGGTCTTAATTGTGCTAAGTGCTTTCAATTCCACTTATACTATTTTTTTGAGATGTTATAGCTAATAGAAAAACTAAAGCAACCCAATTTTGATATTGTCTTTGAACTTTTTATCTAGTATGAATGTCAACTTGTAAAGAAAAGAAAAATATAATTGGAAGAGCTTATGTTGCCACCTCCAAAAGAAAAAAAATCTTCTAGATTATCAAAACATAAGATTTTTTGTCATCACAATTACCTAGATGATAACTATAGTTTCTTCTTTGTTCTAGATAGTATAATTAAAACAACAAATCCCAAAATAAAAGATATGTGTGGTGTATTTTATGTAAAGTAAATGGCCATTATGCATATGATTATTTTTGAGAGAAGAAATAAAACAAAAAAGTATTGTGTATTATGTTGCTTCTTCTTATGAAGAGGAAACTTTTCTTGTTGAAGATGGTCATGCAAAGGAACCATAAGAGGATGTAGGAGAATTCTTGTCTCCAATTAGCTATTGGTGGTTTAGAGATGGTGGGAGTAGTTGCATTTCCTATTTTTAATATAGTTTTGTTTCCTATTTTAATTTGGTCTATTATGTTTAATTTTAGTTTTCTCTTTTCTTGAGATTTGATGAATAGAAATGGTTTGATGAAGTTATGGTGTTTTATCTCCCACCTCTTAAGTAATGGGGGAGGGTGAGTTTTTCATTATTTGCTAGCAAGTGGTTTTATACCTCTAATAGTATCCTAAAAGTGTGGCTACTTGATGTGTGTGTGGTTAGGAAATCAAGGATTAATTGGGGATCCACCTAAGAGTTCCATATATAAGGAATCAACAAGACAATGGTAATTGTAGTTGGGTAATAATAAATCTATCTCATATTCCATGTGGTACAAATAGTCAAATGCATGCTAATAGATTAATTTTAGCAGGATCATGTCAAGAAGAGGCAATGATTTTCAAATTATGGGAGGTGGTGGCATAGATTATTAGATGTATAGGACTTGTAGATATTTCTCACAAGGGAATGCAAAGTAAATGATCATGACTGATGTTAAAAAAATAGATTATATTACTGAAATGGTATAACATTTATCTCTATTTTTTGAGTCATCTCTCCATTTTATGTGAAATATATTTCAATCCATTATATGTTTCCAATTGTTTGACCAAAAATATAGCTTTCTTATTCTAGGATTAATTTATTTAAATCATTAGGTTCAAACTTTAGTCTAGTTGTTCTCATCCTTATAGAATGAAAACAACATACATTCTACTATTTTCCACACTAAGCAATAGGACTTGACTAATCTCACTCCTACTACAAAATTTGAAAATTGTAGTTCTCCTATATTATACTATCAAGAGGATCAGATATCAAAGTCCATCCAGTCATAGATTTAAAAAATTTCACCATAAAAATAGGGAAACAAAATTGAATTAGTGGAGATAAATTGGAGTAAACTTTTATTCGCTCCAACACATTCTTTTTAATATCAATGACAATTTGATCTAAACATTAGGAGGGTGCATATATAGGTGTCAACCTAGGTTAATCAACATTAGGAGACAAAATATTGAGTTTATAGTGTGACATGGTGAGTCAAATTGATAAAATCTCACGATAATTTATTTTTTCACCTTTACATAGAGGGGGATTTATTAGGTTTAAATGACCAAATTGTCTCACACACACATACACACACATGTTAGTTTAATTTATGTACATGTTAAAAATTTAATGTGGTTGATTGGTTTTTAGTTCATTATTTTATGTGCATTTGATAGTAACTCAAGTCATTGGCAAGAGATGGCTTTATAAGATCCCATGTTTTCTAATGTAAAATTAATGCCATGAATTTGATATTTTCAATTCTTATTTTAATATTCTTTGTGAAAATTGATCTTTTCTAGATGTGTAGTTTATTACTATATATATAACATGCCAAAAAATATATTATAATGGTCATCTTTAACATGTGATAAAAATGTGTATCCTCAAGTTTCAAACAATTGTATATTTTTTCCTTGAAGCACTTGATACTTGTATTGAAGTATAGTTAGATGCCTCCTTCCACACCAATAGAAGTATGAGGTAGTGCCTTATGTTATAAGTACCTACAAACTAGGTCACTTGGAATTGTGAAGAATAAAATATTTCCACTCCCACTTCTACTCTTTGTAATGTGGCACACATGTAGCTTCTTTCATTATTAGAAGATAATATTAGATAATAGTTTCTCCCAAGATCATATGATTTTCAAATAGACCTAGATTTGTAAAAGTTTTATTAAATAATTAGAAAAATATAAGAAATTATTCAACAAGTCAAATTGGAACATGTTTCTCAATTAAATACAAAAATGTGGAGCATGATTTCTATGATTTTTTGATTATCTCTCTACATTTTAGTTTAGTGAGTCCTACCACTTGGGTTTCTATAGTTTTTAAATTTTTTTATTTTTTTATGAGCACTTCATATTTGTATTTGGTATTTTTAAAATTTTACTAAATGTGCAATACCCACAAAACTAACCTTAATGACAACCTAGAAAATATACTCTTTTTGAAAAGTGAGATACATCTTGTATTTGGATCGGTAAAATTTTCTTAATGTCACTTAATATCTATAAGGTTTGCACCTATAATTTTTTTTACAATTTTTTTTTAAGTAAAATACTAATAGCCTATATATATTAATATCATATAAATATTTTTTACAATATAATGTTTGCACTTCAAAACTGATCAAATCTTGATCATCTTCTATTTTCACTACATCCTATACATATGCATAAAAACTTAACCAACAACCTTACGATGCATAGAAGCTAACATAATTGTTGCCCCACATTTACTACAAAATATGCCATATTCTGCAACGCGCCATCCATTACATGTTATTACCCTTTTTGTACTGTCATTCCACTATATCTTCTAACCTCCATTTTCTTTGATCCTTCATAACATGCGTTCGCCATCCCAACTTGAAGATACTGCCGCCAGTATATGATCATCTATAACCCATGGCTTATCCAAAAGCCTTCGTTTACCAAAAAATATTTGCTTGACATTATGATAATATTGAAGTATAGATTCATTATTGAAGTATAGATTCATATTTTGGATCTTCAACTTATCATTATTAAACAATAATGAAAACTTCTAACAAAAAAAAAAACTAACTAGTAGTTAAATTTGGTTTACCTTCAGTTTCAATCTAACATTTCACCCACACAATTATATTCCAAAATTGACATAATAAGGTAATGTCCATCCACTTATTAAGAAACTCATTTTGTACAATATAAAACTTTCACCTTGTGATAAATTCATTATTTTATTAACATAATAAGTTCATTAATCCATAAAATAGGAAATATATTCCACACTAGAGTCACCAATTTATGGAAAAGTGAGATTTAAAAATAAAGAACAATAAATTTAACTAAATTTATTTAATTAGAATTAACATGTAGTAAGAAAACAGAAAGAAGAGACAATACCAGAAAAAGGAGACAAATAAAGTTTACATGAAGAAACCCCTTTGGATAAAAACTACATCAAAAGTTTAAGAAACTTCACTAATTACTCCAAATTGACTTGTTACAATCAATCACTATCTCATAGAATTTTTAATTTGTAATCACTCTTATATGACCAATTACAAATTAGCTCTATAAAATTTTAATCATTTACAACATAATAGTCAAAATATATGATTTTACACACTCAAAATAATCCCAATACATGAGCTATGAACATATTTGAAGATATACAAAGAAAACAAGTTAAACCATGACACTACTTTGGTCTACATAGTTCCCAAATTAAATAAGGGCTCGTGGGTTCTTCATGAACTAATCTTTAGGTTATGTAGTCCATCTACCCTAACCTTCATGAATTTTATTTTTTTAAGGACCTCTAATGGCCATAGGAGCTAAAATAACCCTTTACATTACTTAATATATTATCAAAAAACTTCCCATGATTTTTAGAAGCTAAAAAGACTAATATTCAAAATTCTAGAATGTCAAAAGTCAATGTTCATGATATTTTTGTTATTTATGAAACTTTTTTTTAGTTGCACATAATAAATTTACTTTTTACATAAAATGATTGTACAAAATTAATAGGATGTCAAAATAATCTAACCATTAGTTATGTGGGTTAAAAATGTAACACAAAATTCAATAATGACTTTGACAACAAACAATGTAACTTTGACAAATAACTTTTCAACTTCAACAAAAATTTCGTAAAGCTTAACTTCCTCAAATGGACTTGAAATATGATGATGTAGTGTAAGAAAAAGTATCTCTTTTTCACACTTAATTTAGGAAATATTAATAATAAAATGAGCTTTAGAAATGATGCGTTAAATTAGTGTTATAATATGTATTTTACATATTCACATTAAATTTAGGGCCTTATTAATTAAAATGGACTTAATTGTGCCTTAATGTGGTGTTGTAAAGTATATTTATTTACATTTTTACACTCACCTAGGGATTTATTAACTAATTGAGATTAATTTGTCTTAATTGGACCCTTTAATTCAAATCCAAGCCTAATTAATTACAATTTCTGAAGAGGAAAACCCGACATTTATTAGTGTCATAACATAAGACATCATTGGAGAATGTGTGTCCTAAGTAAGTGACCTAGTACCTATTCTCCCAAGGGCGAATGGGTCCTCACTTAGACCTAGGACCTAAATTTGAATTATTTTTTGACAATATTTTAATGATTTCAAATCTATATTTCAATGTCAGCTCGTGATATTTGAATTAAGGATAAATTACTCTAAATACAAGGTTATTTTATCAAATCAACTAGAATATTTCAATTATATTTTTGAGAGATCAATTACAAGAGCCAGGAATATTGTTAAGAGCATTCAATAGAGGTTTTATTCATCATTTGTTGTAGTATTCAAGATCCAAGCATTACGTCAAAGTCATGTGGAGTCATGCTTTTGGAGCTAATATGTTGATGTATAGGTTTCATGATTCAATCAAGCATTCAAAGTATCATTTCAAGCAAATATTAAAAGTCAAGATCTACACCCATTGAAGCCATTTCATGTAAGTTACATATTTCTGAAGACCTTTTTTGCAAGTTTTTTGATGAAATTAAAACCCATTATAGATGAGACAGTGTAGATTCCAAATATATATATATTTTAAAATTGGATTATTTTTTTCTATTTTTTAATTATTTTTTGATGAAATTGGTCCATAAACTTGAAATATTAGGGTTTTTTTAGTAGTTTAATAACCTTTTATTAAAATAAAATTTGTAAAATGAATTGAATGAAAAATTACTTTAGACAATTCTTTTCAATTTGAAAAAAGAATTCAAAAAATGAAAAGTTTGGGTCATATTATGCATGACGTACACAACGATTTTTCAAAACAACAAATATGGCCAATAAAAAATTAATAAAAATAAATAAAAAATTACAAAAAAAAATAAAAAATGTGCTTTAGTGAGTTACAAATATTTTCCCAAAAGGATTTAGAAAAATATGATTATTTAGGTCAAATATGGATGACGTACACATGCATGGTATGGTAGAAAAAAAATGACTTGTAAATAGTGGTTTTTAGAAGCACCTATTGAAAATCAATTTGTTTCATCTGGGTATTGAAATAAATTACATATTTGGAAACTAGACTCCGACCACTATATTTTTTGAGTAGTGATTTTTAAAGATTCCACCTCTATGTACTTCAAATTTTAAGGTCTAATTTGACAAATTTTGAAAATCAGGGAAACACTTCCACTTTTTGGCCAAAAAGTGGACTCAACTTCTTGCACACACCCTCATTTCAAGGTTTGATTACCAAAATGGGGTTTAACCAAGGAAAACCCCTATTCACCAAAAACAAACATTTTTCTCCTCTCTTTGTGTGTTGCAGATTTGCAGATTGAAGAAAAGTTGAAGATCTCAAAAGTATAAAATTGTAAAGTTTTCAAAGTTGTCACCTTTGTTGCCATTTCATGGAAACTTAGATCCAGGATTTATTTATGACTACTAGATAGTGAAAATCAGGAATCTGGAAGTTTAGACACAGGAGCAAAGAACCCATAAGAAAATTTTGGAGAGCGGTAGGTACCAAGACCCATTCGCCATAGGGTGAATAAGTCCTCAGACAACTTTTGAGAACACCTTTTTGTGAGAGGTACACAACATTTATCCCTTCTAGATTGGCTAGAAGCTTTTTAGGTTCCATCAGTTTTATGATTAATCTACTAAATCTAATTTATAGACCGCATTTTGGAGTTGATTTTCTATTTCTAATCTTTCTCACCAAAGTGTTGTTTGGCCTAGATCCCCATCCTTGCAAAAAAGGGACATTGCAAGATTCCTCAAAGAATTCACTCACCTAAGGGTTGAAAGTGGATTTTGACTTGAGGGATCTCATTTCCTAAATGAAATAGAAGAATAGGTAGGTTCATTCACCCCATTTTTACCTTTCTATTTATGGTAAGTTGGTGTAATACCCCAAATTTAGTATGTGTTTGAACCCCTACCCCATTTTTCTATGTTTTAGATGATATTTAAAAAATCACATCTTTCTAATAATAACTCGAGTTTGAAATCATATTCAACCTTTGAACCCATTTATCTACTATGTTTTCCTTGTAATAAAGCTACATATAATAGGGAAATCACTATCCAAAATTAATATCATAGAGTACAAAAATTATATCTATTCTTAGAGATCATTTATTTACAAGTAAACACAATCATCTATTATGTGTTGAAATTTTAAGTTAGAAAAAATGATATCGCATAATTAATCACCATCATATTTAAATTGTAAATTTTATAAGACAAGAAGAACTTATTTAATATATCTTCAATATTAATTTTATAATTTAACTTTATTTACCAAACCAACATTCTTATTAGTATTTATCTTTCTACATTGGTTATTCAGTTACTTAATAAATCATAGAAATTCATATATTTCAATATAATGTCAAGATTCCTAACTCATGAGTAACTCATACGTCTCCCAATGACTCATTTAACCATGTAAAATTTTGTTGACAATGATTTTGGCACCCTAATGCTCTCTAACACTTCTAGGGATTTTCACCTAAAAAGGAGAGAGATGGGCCAAAATAGGCAATTTCTACACTCAAGATTAATGTAAATGAGATGTATTATGCCTAATTATGATGTTAAATGCAATAGAATGAAGAGAAAATATGATTATTAATGTAAAACCTAAGAAATATGAAGTGCTTGAAAACACAGTGTTGTATGCAAACATGTGGAAAATGACCTAAAATTGCAAGTAAATAATGAAATAACTAAAAAAAATAAAGAGGTGCACCTGGAGGCTGAAAAAGAATGGCATGAAGGTCTAGAATCCTAATGAAACTGTTGCAAAAGTCAACTAGGACATTTATGCCAGGTTGGGCGACTTAGTCCTAGTTTCAGGAAAACTGCTTAGAAAACCGTTTTGGCCAAATGGGTGTCAAAATCTACAAAAGTATCCAAAAAATAGGTTCAGTGGGACTAAATCACCACTAGTGAAGACTTAGTCCACTTCTAAATTTTTGAAAATTTGAAAGTGGAAATGGAAGCCCTCGGTCTGCACTTCGATTCCCTACAGGTGTTCACTTTTGAAACTCTAATTTTTTGGGCCTGGAAGTGACTTTTAGTTGATATTTTGGCTTTGCAAGAAATTATAGGTTTTCAAAAAGTCTTCAACCTAGTCATCAATGAGCTTCAAACCATCAAAGTGTCTAAATCTGCAAACACACAATGAAAGAGAAAGAAATGGTGAATGTTAGGGCATGGGGGTTTGCCTTGGTCAAACCCCTTTTTAGGTAATTAAACCAAATGAAGAAAGAATGTAATGAAGCATGAAACAATGGATTTAATAACTTTCCATGGTGTTTGATCTTCAATTTCTACAACAAAACATGAAGAATCTGCCCTCGAATGTCTTAGGAAGCTATCTTGATGACTTGCAATGATAAAACCTTAGCTTTCTTGACTTGAGAACATGATGAATCGTGAATGAATGATGATGAGTTATGAATTAAGATGAGTTTGGTCAAATGAGAGGGAAAACCCTATATTTATACACAATGATGCCCTAATTCCCTAAAATACCTCATCACAGGCTGACCTTAGGTCTTAAGGAATAAAATCCCGAAAGAATTTTGAATTAATTTTGATTTTTGAGCCAAATGGGACTAAGTCACCCAAGGTGGCGACTTAGTCCACCTAGGAAATTTTGAGTGTATGTCGGAGATTAAGATGTATTAAATGTTGTTTATTGGGTTCTTCTTCAACAAGACACTTAATTAAGGCTTGTGAGTACATAAAGGGGCCATTTAAAGCATAAGAATGGTGTAAATATTGATGACAAGCCTAGGAAAGTGTGAAAGTTTGTTACAAGACTTTAAAAAACTTTGAAATAGGTCTTGGTAAGGTTATTTAGGTGAATTACAACATTATGGTCCTAGAAAAGTGTGAAGATGTGTTACAAAACTCTTGCAAGACATCAATAAATGCATTTTATTCAATTTGAAAGGGCCAAAGACCTAATGTGGATGTGTAAAAAACCTCACAACACTAAATCAAGGCCTCATTAAGTCCAATTTATCATCAATTATTCCCATATCGAGCAAAGCATACACTTTTTGGTGACACAAATTCAATCTTTTTTTTTGAAGATATTATCAATTCTAAAGCAGTTTCTAAGTTATTTTGGGTTAAAATAGTGAGCTCTATTTTATTAGCTCTTGTTAATTATATAAAAATTAATGGATAATTAGTATATGACAGAGGTCATCACATCAAGCTTCTCTCACCTAAATTTAGATTTCATTCCTCAATTCTCCTATTATGTTCTATAAGAAACATAGCAAAATAATGAAAACATATTATGAATCATTTATGAAGAGTCTAGGATCTAGTTATAACCACTTTTCTCAATTTATTAATTTTCATCCCTTTCTTAATTCTAACTAACAGAGACATAAATACTCACACATTCTCAAGTACATGCATAAATTAGGATTTTTTAGTCTCTTTCTTATACACACATAATCTATTCTCATTCAAACTATTCTTAAGGAAACACTTGTAACTGTTATCTAATCATCTAATCATCTTGATGGTTAAGTGCAAGAAGTTGAGTCCACTTTTTGTGGAAGCGACATGATAAAAAAAGCTAATAAGAATGCATATACATATAAAAAAATACATACTCATTTAAGAATTATTTTCTTTTCATCCAATATTTTTTAACTTTTCTACATAGATACACCATTTTAGAAAACCCTTGAATCACCACTAATGAATTTCCTTCAATAAATTTTTTATAGTTTACCTCCTTAGCCAAGGAGATCCCTTCAATGATTAACAACCATTTATATTTGAATTATTAGTATTATTTTTCAAGAAGAAAGTACTAAGTTTCACAAACACTTTATCATCATGAATCATAACCCTTTCCTTAATAAATCCTAGATCCCTTTTAGAAGCTCCATCAAAGTTATGTTTAAAAAAATAATGAGGAGGATTGTTCTAATGATCTTTTTCCTTATAATTTATGTGTCAATTACCATGTTAATAAAAAATAACAATTTTAATTAATAATAGTTAAATGAAACAATTTTTTAAAAATAAGTCACATAAAAAATAAAAAATCATGTGATACTATCAAACCTAGAAATTGATGGTTTATAACATGTTCTTTTTCTAAATTTTAGTTGAATTTTACAATCTAAATTAAAAAAAGGCCATAAAATGTGTAAAGGTAATAAATTTTGAAAACTATATATTTTACAAAAATTAATTTTAATAAACCATAAATATTTATGATAGAATGGTTGTTTTTTCTCGTAATAATAGTTATTTACAATTTAGAAAGAATACAAGTTTACAGCTATCATTTTTTGAAAAAAAATTGTGTATCTTAAATTCACAAATTATATTTAACAAACATAATTTACTATATAGTTATTGATTTAAAAAATTGATTTTAATTTGTTATGAACCACTATTCATGAAATATAATTAAATTAAATTTGATTAAAAAACTATATATTTAAATTGTCATAAAACATCATATATTTCAACCCTATCATCTTTGATAAAATAAAACCAAAATCCAGTAAACTTATATAAATAATTAAATCCATTCTAACATAAAGGTATTATTCTTACAATCCATATATATGTTGATGAATAATGTGTATATCATTATTTATAATATAATATGTAACATTTGTAGTTTTTGGATTTGACTATGCAATTATTATTATTTTTATATCAAAATTTTAGATCATATTTTATGAATCATCAAAGTTAAGTTTAAAAAAATAAGAGGGGAAAAATGATTAATTGAAGACAAGGTATATATAGGAAGATGTATATATCCTAATAATAACACTCAAAATTTTAACATTTTAAATTAAGAAATAGACAAATTCAATGAGCATGAGAATATGTAAACCTAACAAATATATGAACAAACATTTTTTATAAAAAAATGAATATCTATATATATATGTATGCATATGTATACAAACGGTTTATAAATGTTTTAGAAATTATGAACATATATATATATATATAAGAACGAATTCCATGTATGACACTGTTATACAACTAGTATACACATATTAAATATTAATATATATAAAATATGTTGAGAATTATCCTTCTCAAAGCTAAAATTTATATTTAAAATTAAAATATTATTATATAAAGTATTCACTTGAACACTTAATTACATGAAAAAAGGACTTTATTTGCTTATTATTAAATATTTTCATTGTTGGCTTTAACTTCGTAATGATAAAAAAAAATTAATGTAGTAAAAAATAATTCCTCAATTAGAATCCATCAAATACACCATTTACGCCAAAAATAATTCCTCAATTAGAATCCATCAAATACACCATTTACGCCAAGTCAAAAGGCACACGACTTCCACTAAAACCACGAGGTTACACTCAAATTGAAACTCTAAAAGTAATTTTTGTGGGAAAAGAAAAATACATAAGCCAACAAAAATTGAGAATTACATGAGGGAAAAAAATTAAACATGGGTAAAATTACCTTAAGAAAAATTACACAATAGAAACTATGAGTTGTACTTCAAAATATAGATTTACAAGGACACATTCATCTACAATAGACATTCACCATCATTATGAGTTTTAAAAAAATTGAACTTCCACAGTCTATATGCCCTATTGTATGTAATCTATGCTTGATGTTCAAGGACTCTGATATATAATAAATGGAAGCATGGAGCATAATTTGGATTACATCAAACAACTGGCATTGCTACTATCAACTTACAACCACAGATCCTTAAGCAATCAAGCATGCATTTCTTTGCATGCTTTGTGGGTACTTCATTCCACTCCTCATCATAGAAAAAGGGCAGTGATGTCTTCAAGAGCTTCGTGTCTAGTACTTCTGATTGCAGATGCATTTGGATAATTTCTTGGACTAATTTGAACATTTGGATCATTGACACAAATCTTAGCTAGGAACTTCCTAATTAATAAGTTGCTTATATTTATGGAACCAACTGCAAATGCACCAAATACAACTCAATAATTAAAAGAAAAAGCCTAAGGATGCAAACCAAACCTTTACTTTGTAAACCCTTAATAGGAAAAATCTAAATTTTTTAGAGAATTTAGTTATGTCAGACCTCATCCCTAAACAAAATTTCTTACCATCGTCTTCCTTATTTGAATAGTTAGGATGCACCTTGCAGTAAGAAATAATCTTTAGTGTTGGGCAGGGGCAGAATTTCAGCCACCCATAGTAGCTCACTTGTTTGCAGGTGATTTAGCCCATATCTAGGTCTAGATTTCATCAAGTCATCTACTTTCCTAGAGCTTTTCCATTTGCCAAATTGTAATTGTAGTTCATCTTCATAGTTATTGTCGACCATGTTAGAAACACAAGTAGATTATAATTGTTCAACTACAATATTAGTCATTTGAATATCAAAATATGTTACAACGATCTCTTATATAAAGAGTTTTAGAGATAACAACAATAAAAGAAAACTCATGTGAATAGGCTGCATGAATAAAGAAAGCTAAACAAAGTAGCTAAATAATGGAAAGATGGTGAAACATCAAATTGGTTTTAAAGCAAAAGATAAGAAAAAAAATGAAGCTAAAGCTTAGAAATTCCATTTCTAATGTTTGAATGCCTCTTGCCTTAAAAATGCATTTATAAAAATCATAAAATAATTTACATAGGGAGGTTTTTGATTTAAATCCCTTAATATGTTTGCAAGAGAAATGACCACAATATCTTGAAAACTTAAATTTCATTCTAAAATTAAATTAATTAAATTGTAATGATTATCTATACAAATGAATTAAATAAATTTCATATTCATTTTAAATTTAGATATAAAAACAATCTTTCTATTTTATTTTTTTCTTGTAGTGATTATCTACGCAAATAAATTAAATAAAATTTCATATTAATTTTAAATTTAGATATAAAAAAAAAATTCTATTTTATTTTTTCCTCTTTTTGCATGTAAATTATTTCATTTTCTAAAATGATACTTAAAAATGCATTTAAAAAAACTATAAAATCATTTACATAGGAAAGTTTTTGATTTCTCTTAACAATAATGACTATTTTTTTTCAAAAGATAAGAAGATAAGATTTATTAGAGGATATGGGTTTGCATGTCATGTAGGTATGGATGAAAGAGATTCTAATTTTCGTGCTACTTATTGATTATTACCTAAAGACATTGAAGATTTAGAGTTGATAGATCAAGACCTTTATATAGTAGATTTGTTCACAAATAGTGTGTGTGTATATATATGTTTGTTTATATTTCATATAAAATATACATATAACTTGGTAGGTTTACATCTTGTTTGTTTTTGAAAAGGAAAAAATAGGTTTTACAGGGACCTAAAACCGCAGAGTTTAAACAGCAAAAGATAATAAAATAAGTGCAAACAAACAGATAACTGTCCCATAAAGGAAACAACAACAAAAAAGATAGCAGGGTCCAAAAAAAGGACCACCCAAAAAAACCAGAAACAACAACGAACGCACTACTCCAAGGTGTTCAACAACTCCTCAGCCTCCATTTCAACATCCTTCATCTCTTGTAACCCCTGCTTGAGGATTTGAGCCATATGTCACAAAGTCGGAGTCTTCCTCTTCGTGTTAGCCCAGGTACGAGTTGAAATCCCTTCACCAGCAGATCTGCAGCCACCTCTGTCCACTTCCAAATCCATAACCAACGAACCCTTTTGATTTTTTTGAGCTTTTCCACCATAGCATTGATGATGATGGTGTTATGCTTGGCAATTTTGTGATTTTTCACCATCGTTGCCCTAATATTTTGGCCTATCTTGGATATATTGCCCTTGATACTAGTCAATCTTTCCTCCTACGAAAGTTGTCTTTTCCTTGGTAAGGGGATTTCCTGTTCTTCAGTCTCTTTACAACTCCAACTCATCTTCTGCTCTAAATCCATGACCCTGTTGCATAGGTCCATATTACGGCCTTTCAAATCACAGATTTCCTTTTGGGTCCACTTGAGAACAGTGAAAAGACCATCTGTACTTTTCTTCGCCACACCCACAAAGTCCTCAGGATTGAGCTTATTCAAGGCCGAATTAATTTCATCCTGATTAGGGGAATCATAAGGGGTATTCCCAAATCTTCCAAACACAAGGGCACTAGGAACCAACTCCTTACTGACCATAGGTTTATTAGAAAAAATTTCCATGGAATTTCCAGAATACGAGACAAGTTTAGTAACAGAGGTACCTTTAAGACCAGAGACCAAACCCAGAGTAGGACAGCCAGGAGGCGGCTAGGGATTAAGACAGGGCGGCGAAGCAAAACCTGGACTAGGGCACTCAAGCAGAGGCTGCAACTTAGGACAAGACGGCGGAGTAGAATCCTTAAGGGCCTTCCGACAAGACCAGGACTGGGGAGTATAGGTATTAGGACCAACAGGGGTGCAAGCAGGGGGGCTCGGGGGTCAGTCTCCCTACTACTTTTTGTTTCCTCATCATCCAAATCTCCGAGATCAACAGTTTTAGGAAAAGTAGGTAAATTTTGATAATGCTCAAATATGAGCCTAACAAGACCAGGGTGAATAATAGCATTCTTCCTAGGGTTTCTTACAACTTCATCAAGGCAATTCTTCAAAGAAGAAAATAAGTAAAAAGGAAAAGAGATACGAACCTTGTGATGGAAGTGGTTCAGAATAGCAAAGTGGTAACCATACACTCTGGTGAAGCGCCCGTCAACCTTAATATACTCCATAATAACTCTTAAAACTTTTCTCCATATGGATTTGAGGGACTCCACATCAAAGTAGCTATTGGCGACCTTAACCAACTTAGCTTTCTCCTTGTCTTTTTAGGAAATTTAATGACCGCTTCATCACAGAACCAACGGTCCCGATAAAATTTCACACCCTCTGTCAAAAGACCAATTATCTCTCTGATTAAATCCTCATTCAGCTTAACATTCCTGCCAAACAACACAATCTCTCCATTTTTCTAGTTTTTAACAAAATAGTCCAGCATCCCCTCGTCAGTACCATGGAGCTTTTCCAAATACGGGACTAAGCCTCCCTTCTCAATTCTTTCCCAAGCTTTGTCATTCTTTTTATGCTCCTTAAAGTTGCTCGGCTCCACACGTTTTCTTTCTCCTCCCATTTTCAGAGCTCTGTTAAACAATACCCTACTATTGCTCTGGGTCCCGATTAGGCATATTTTGTTAAACACCTAGAAAGCGAGCCAAAGACTCTTCTCGAAAAGGAAAATGATGCCGGTCCCATCAAATCTAATGAAATCGACGTACCTAATCTTTATCCACTTCATCATGATGAAGAAAAACTTCTCTTCCATGCACTGAATCATAGTAAATTAGCGCTTTCACATCAGGGTGGAGGAAGTCATTCTTCCTCCATGTGTTTTCCCCACCCTTCTTGACCCCTTCATTGGCGAAGTAATCAGCCACTTTATTGGCTTCTCTATAGGCATGGGACACTTTCACTTTATCAAATTTACATCTTGTTTGTTTATATTTATAAAATATGTCATTTTTTAAATTTTTATTTTATGAAAATTTATTTTTTTAGAATATCAAATTATTATAATTATAAATATTTTTTTTATGTCTATTTCAAATATGTTTACATATTTATATATAATTTCTTGAATCATTCTATGACCTTTTAAAAATATAATCTAGTCTTATAATACATCAATATTTACATATAGATTCTTTTTGTTTCTTCCTTTACACCTTTCTTTGTGATTTTGGCATTTTAATTTTATTTTCTAAAAATAATGTCTTGTGACTCAAACCATGTGCAACCTTCTCCCCTCCTTTCCCTTCTCTTTTTTAATTTGTTTTGGTCTACAACCAGCCATTTTCTTCATTAGCTCTCTATTATCCTAATGATGGATCAGAAGGCGTGATCTCAAACATTGATACAAAATAAATTTTATATAATTGAATTAAAAAATTACAATGTTAAATACCATGAATTATGGAAATGTGATGTCTTATAAACTAGGGTTACACATATTTGTTGGATTGTGACAACAATATAAAGCAAAAATCTTAGCTTAAGAAAATCTTTTTTTTTTAAAAGAGAAAAAAAATTAGTTTTTAATAATTTGGATGATGATTGTTATGTAAAAGATATTATATATCTTTCTATTCATAAAGACAAATTTAGTTTTTAGTAGCAACTAACAATAAGAATACTGGACTTTTAATTTTGTAAATGTTTGTTGAATGTGATTTGATTATTATTATTATTATTATTTTTCTGAACAAATTTATGCTGCAATATTATATAATTATGTAAGCTCACAAAAAAATAATCTTAATGAAAAAATCTTGTACACAGTTAAAAGAGTCTGAATCAGCCCGTCAAATAACCAATCAAAATCGTTTCTTTTGTACATTAAAGCGATACTTTCGTTAAGGCTTCTTGGAAGACACAATTGATCGCACCGATATCGCTCACATCATCAAACCAGGTCTCTCCTCGAAATGCACAACTGTGCATATCCAAATACAGAATGCCCCGCCCATAAATTTGCTTAGCGGATACCGGACTAACAAATAAACAACAATAATAAAGATAGAGAATACACATTTAGTTTGAACACGATGCTAAACATTGTCCTCATGCATAGCTATTCTATTATTGGCCGTTCCTCTATAATTGTTGCCCAATCTATCTGGTCAATCAGGACATACCAGATGCATTGCCCACCAATATTAGGGGGATGCCCAATAACAGGAATTCTCAAAAACTTCACCTCAATCTCCGCAAGAGACACTATTTATTCCTCCATCCATTTGTTATTGGAGAGAAGGGCATCTCAAGGATGGCAATCAAAGAGGATTGTGAACATAAGGAAGCACTGTTAGTGAAGGAGATGTTTGAAAAGCTTGAAGCAACTTCCATGGCTCACACCCACCCTCTCACCACTCCCATTCAATCTTGCTTCACGTGGGACTCTCTCTTCACATTTCCTCCATTCACAAAACGATATATGAAGCTCTATGGTGTAGCATTCAGATCGGTCAGGAAATCAGATTGTGTAGATGATGATACTCTGCTCTATGCAGCAGATGCTGCAGCCTATCAAGAGGCCCTCACATCTGGAAAATTAATCCGGGTATCAATTCTTTTAATAGCCAGCTTTTTAGATAAAACAGATTTATATAATTAAAGACATCATTTTTTTTGCAAATTATTTCTAGAGTTCACTATGTAGTATTTGTTTTGAAAACGTTTCTTATCACCCTCTCTCATGGATTTAACTGTGTAGTAGTGTTTTGAATCAAAATTTCAGATCACACTTATGATGGATTTCACAGTGTAATATATGTTTTGAATCAAAGTTTTGGGCCACATTTCTGATGGGTTTCACTGTGTAGTATATGTTTTGAATCTCGAATTTCACTGTGTAATATATGATTTGAATCAACATTTGGGATCACATTTCTGATAGGTTTCATTGTGTAGTTATGTTTTGAACCAACGTTTTGGGTCACACTCCTGATGATGAATCATGAAATGTGATCTGAAACGTTGATTCAAAACAAATACTACAGAATAAAATCCAGAAATAATTTGCACTAAGATTTATATAATATTCCATGATATTTATTTGAATGCAGTGCGGGTATGGGACGCTGAACGAGAGAAGGGAGTGCCTGGCGTCCTGCATATGGACATGCAGAGAAGCAGCCAAGTCTGTAATGAGTGCCCGGCTGCACATCAAGGCTGCAAGGCTTGCGGCCCAATTTTACGAGAGATATACGATGGAGAGTTTTTGGATTCATTGCAACCTCGATGGGTTTTACAATATTGAAATTATTTCCTCAACGTCGTCCTCCACATAATTTCTCTGCTAATCAAGCTTAATTTCTATTGCTTTGGCTTTATACCAGGTTACGGTATAATACAAAGAAGCTTAATGGAGCTTGCCCATCGTCATTCATATTTAGGCCATTGGGTGAGGCAACTACAATCATGGAACTCATTCATTGGCACTGAACTTTACTTCATTGTCCTTGTAATATATTTTATTACTACTTGCCTTTAGTAACATGCGATTGTTTTGGGAGGTATACAAACATCACAAATATACAAAGTCTTTTAAGTAGGCATTAATTATTTTTTAATTATGAGCATTCTTTTTTTTTAATAGTTACTGGAGTCAAAATATTATAATAATTATGTGAGATATTTTATAGTCCTTGTCAAAGTTCTAAAAATGTCATTAAAATGGTGTGAATGTATTTAGATTATATAAATGTGGGATAGGCATATTGTTTTTTTTGGTAAAGGGAATGCATTTAGAATATATTATAATTGTGTTGGTCATTTTCTTTATATAAGTGTGAGAAAATTTTGACCTTTCAACATACATTTTTCTTAACCAAAATTTATTTTTATCTTTTCACGTTTTATGATTTTAGCCTATATCTTTTTGATATACCTAGGAGTATAGATTTATGTGATATTGTTTTACATAGTGAGCCTATTATTTCATTATCTCATGTTACTTCTCCTGTATGTGCACCTCTCTTCTTGCAAGTCAACAAATCATGTTTTTTATTAAATTTTCACCTAGTATTGTATGCAAGGACATACTATAGGTAGATCTATGATAATCAAGCACAAGATGCAAGATCTTATTGATAATTTAAGGTGGTACAAGATGAGGAGATTAATGGTTATGTATCATCACCTTTCAAATTGCATCATAATAGAGAGGATTCTCCCAAGTTAATGTCAAGGAATCTAAATCTATGCATCATGTGGTAACATCATGAAGTCTAGATGATATGGAAAAATTATAAAGATGATTGAAAATTAACATTTTGTACAATATGGAGCGAATGGGCAAGAGGAAGAGTGGTAGACGCAATTTGAAATTTGTAGAGGTAGGAGAGGAGGAATCTGAATCAGAGGATGATGATGGTGGGGGGAAGCGACTATTTGGGACCTTTAGCTGCAGTGGAAGGCCTGTGCGAAGGTTTTTGCTCCTTTGGATTGTTGTGCGGGAGTCATATGTTTTAGAGCTGCAAAGGGAAAGCGACAGATCTGGTGGGTGCAGTGTTGGGAGGACCTCGGAAGAGGTTGGGGGTTTCTCTAAGATGGGAGATGCAGCGGTTGGCGGGGTCTTTGGTTGCCCTATTGATCTGATTTAGGATCTAGACTAAGCATAATTGAATGCTTAACTTAAACAATTTAATGGAAACTCAAAAACAAGTGTACATTATTGAAATTATGCTTTAAAAATCAAGGTGATAACTAGAATGTGAGAGAGAAGAAGAGAGAAAGTGCAAACAATCTGATAACGGAGTTTGCCATAATTGTGACTACGTCTTTAGGTTCACTCCAATGGAGTGAACCAATCTGATTAATTCTCCAGAATATTCAGATACAAAGCTCTGGCATGTATCCTCCTTGTTTAAAAGAAATTTTGAAAAGATCCTCCAAAGTGCATAGGAACACTCTCCTGAAAAGCACATGATTCAAGCATAATTTCACCAAGGAATTACAAAAAAAACACCACCTCTCAAAATTCTATCTCCCAAGTTCAATAACTTGGTTACAAAAATGCATCACCAATTTTCCTCCAAAATCCCCTTACAAAAATAATTAGCTAAAACACACTTAGCCAAACTCTCACCCATTTACCCTTTTTATACACCAATTTTACCCAATTTGGTGTAAAACAACTTGATTTACAAAATCATGTTTATCTACCATTTTTACAAATAAATCCCCCCATTACAATAAAATCTTCCATGTTTAAATAATTAACCCCTTAAAAATATTTTTGAGATGGCCCTTATAATTTGGACTCACAAAATATTTTTTATTATTTCTCCAAGACGGTTATTTTTATCCCTTTTAGTTATAACATATAAAGAGATTAATATTTTGTAGGGATGGATATCCTTATTAATAGGAGATTAAAATCTTATTAAAAGATTATAATATAACTCCTTAATATTAGGGAATGTTTTACGTTTATCATCCTTTCACATATACTGTTTTAAGGGATTTTATCCCATTTAGGAGTAAATTAAGGCCCCACCTATTTTATCTCATGTAAGCCTTAAATTAAGGCTTTTAAATGGGAGGAGTGGTAGGATTTTATATATTTTTAATAAAATGAAGATAATGGGGCTATATTGAATTTTGTAGTGATGCCAAGTGTCGACACCATACTAGTCCAACTTGTTGACTAGGTATGTTGATGTCATCAGTCAACCGTAGACTTTGACGGTTTGTAACTTTTTCATACAGACTCTGATTTTCACGTGACAAGTGGTGTTGTGAAGCTCTCAATGAGCTCTTCGCATTGATATCCACTTTGACCATCTTTGACAACTTTGAATTTTGATCCTTTTTTTGACCTAGGTCTTTGAGTTGACTGAAGGTTTGACTAATTGTATCTCGAGTACCGTAGCTCCGATTGACTCTGTTCGAGTTGTGTTGGAGTCATAATTCCAAATAATTTATGATGAAGATTTTTCTAGAGAAAAATGAGGAACTTCAAAATTTGACAAAAATCCTCCAGATCAGGTCTCCCCATTAGAGAGCTTTTGGACCTCCAAAAGTGGCATTTATTCAGACATCAAGTGAGGACTTTGCCTCCCCACTTGTCCTCTATCATCTGTACATCTATAAGCCTGGCTCACAATCATAATGAAGACTGCAATAACATTGTTGAACATAAAGATTATTCTGTCACTTCCATAAGCAACTACATCATCTGTCGTAGCCACTAACCAACAAACATTGACTAGCATCAAGTTGTACAATAATGCAGATATGAAAGAGAATAAATCAACAACATATTGATCTTCCACAACAGAAACATTTTTACCCAAGGGACCATCAATGCTTTCAATCACCATTCCCCCATGTTGTACTATGGGTGCATGGACTGTGACATCTGACCCTGGTTAGCTACTCCAAGTTCACGTCTAGAACCACCTGTACTTACAGACATAAGATTTAAATCTTTACTTGCATTAATCGCCCTCTTTAATTGCTGTGTGTTTGCAAAAGAACAAGTAGTCTTAATCTGGTGAGAATGTATAATATATTGAATGCCATCTTTAAACAAATGATAATGATTTATTTCTCTGTAGAAAATAGATTTTCAATCATATAAATACGGGCTATCTAGCACTATCCCACAAATATCTAGTGGAACCACATCAAACTGTACTTCATCCACAAACTTACTAGTGATTGTGAATCTCAAAGTGCATTGTCTTATTACTTGTAATTTATCATTCTTGCAAAGCCAACCTAGTGGATAAGAATTCTTATGCAGTGGGGTGATCCCACAATAGTGGTTTACAATTTTTGGCCAAACTAGACACTAAAATTAATTTTTTAAACTAAATCTTCACATTTGAGCACCTATAGCGGCTAAACCATGAAGAATTTGAAGATGATGAAAACTAGAGTCTCGTAACATTTTTTCTGTAGATTCTAAAAATATTTTTTTCAAAATTTTTGGAATCAGATTACACTTCTTTTTCCATCTCCCACGAAAACTAGTTTTTTTCAAAAATAACATTTTTAAAAAGTGACGCACACCGTATAACGCATAACTTTTTTTCCATGAAGGATAAAATTCTAATTCTTTCAAATTTAGATTTTTAATTTTAATATCTAGTGCTTCCACTTGGTTAGACAATTTTTTATTGAATATTTTTTCTTTAATCAAGTTTCAAATTCAAACCAATTACAATTCAGACATAGCACGACCATATAATGCATAACTTTTTTTGTATATATCGAATTTCAATTTTACTTTTTTGTTGGATCAAGGACTTCAATATCTGGTGCACTCATTTTTTTTTTTTTGATAATCTACTATTTTTCCACATGTGCAGAACATAGACCTTCATTTTTGATGAAAAACCTATGTTTAATAAAACTAAAAAAACAAATACATAATTAAACCAAAACATATTAAAATTATATTCATTGGATAGCTTGTTCTAAGGACTATTTGATTCAAGTTGGGTTTGTGAAGATTCCTCCATTTTCATCCTCAACTTGAGCTCCAAAGTGCCAAAATTTAGGTTTTTTCTGTGTCTCAGGGAGAGGATGAGGAATAAAGGGGGTTCGCTCAAACCATGGTTCATTTGAACCCCCCTTATATGAGGGGTTTTGATGGATTTTTTGGGGAGAAAGTATTAGGAGGGTTCACCCAAACCTAGGTTCTAGCGAACCCCTAATGGGTTCGGTTGAACCAATAGGTTCGTACGAACCCCTAAAATCATTTTTTTTGCCATGCATTCATTTTCTATGATTTTTCCTTCCTCACTTCAATTGTAAACCACTATTGTGGCTTCACCCAGTGTAGTTTTCAATCCCAAGTTTCTTACAACATCTTCAAAAATTAAGTTAACTTGAGAACCACTATCAATGAGTGCATCAATTTTAGTATTCTTAGCAACAACCCTTAAATGAAAAAGCTCATTTATTTTCTTTTCTTTTCTTTAGGGACATCTTTAACTTTAGAAGTAGAAGCACAACTATCAAAGGAAAAACTGGAAATAGGAGCTTTACCTTTCAAACCCATAGCTATTATCTTAGTTTCATCATCAGAATCAAAACCAAGATCCATAACAACATTTGTGGCTTTCTCCTTACCTTGTTGTTTCTGAGCCCACTTAGGCTTCAATTCTGGATGCAACTTCCAACAATGATCTTCATCATGACCCTTCCTATCACAATGAGAGCAAGAAAGCCTGTCATCCTTCTTGACTATAGTTATCTTCTTTCCTTTCCCTGTCTCTACAACCTTAGATGATTTCTTTACAGAGTTATCATTATCAAACTTATCAATAAAAGAACCCTTTCCTCTTGACTCTAAATGTGTAGCTTGGACACAAAATTCATCTAAATTACTAGGGTTCAAGACCAAAATAGAGTGTTTGAGATATGAGTGAAGACCTCCTATGTACTTTAACAAAGTATCTTGGGTGTACAAAGGCACATTTAATGCAATAGCCTTCTTTTTGAATTCATGGGTGTACTCTTGGATAGTTTGACCTTTCCCTTGTTTAAACAGTTGTGAATTCATCATTAATTGATGCATGTGACCTAAGGGATATAATTGCTTTTTAAGAGCACTAACAAATCCTGTCCAAGTTAAATTGACTCTACCATGTTGTGAAATTCCTGCTCTAGTCCTACTCTCCCACTAGGTAAGAGCTATACCTCCCAATCGAAGGGTAGCTAACAGGTTCTTAGAAGCATCATCAAAGAGACTTTGGACTCTACAATAAACTTCTACTTGCTGAATCTAGTCATCTAGTTTTTCAGCATCTAATTCATGACAATACTTAGTTCAAATTTAACATCCAATTTAATCTTAGGCTTATTTACACCCTTAAAAGGATTAGTAGAAAGATAATGTGTAGAAGAAGGAAAAGAAGAAGGAGTAGACGAAGGAGATTTTGGGGGTTCATCACCACCTCTTGATTGCTTCTTCTTGCCTTTATGATCTCCATGATCTTCTTGCTTCAATGCATTATCTTCTTCAAGTTTCATGTGTTCTTCCCTTTCTTTGAGAAGCATCTCCAACACATCTTTCACAAGCTAGAAGGCTCTTCGAAACTCCTGCTCATTGAGTTCTTTCGGTACCTCCATTCCAGACACAAACATTTTCAAAAAAATTCTACACTTCTTGATCTCAGGATTAAATTTCTCAAGCTTTCCTTCACCCTTTAGAATCCTGGATCTCATTAGCATTCAAAACCAACTGCAATAATATTCACCAAAATATTTGATACCAAACTTGATCTGATTTAGGATCTAGACTAATTGCATAATTGAATGCTTAACTTAAACAATTTAATGGAAACTTAAAAACAAGTGTACATTATTGAAATTATGCTTTAAAAATAAAGGTGATAGCCAAAATGTGAGAGAGAAGAAGAGAGAAAGTGCAAACAATATGATAATGGAGTTTGCCACAATCTTGACTATGTCTCCAGGTCCGCTCCAATGAAGTGAACCGATCTGATTAATTCTCTAGAATATTTAGATACAAAGATTTGACATGTATCGTCCCTGGTAGAAAGAAATTTTGAAAATCTCCTCCAAAGTGCATATGAACACTCTCCTGAAAAGCATGAGATTCAAGCATATTTTCACTAAGGAATTACAAAAAAGACACCACCTCTCAAAATTCTATCTCGCAAATTCAATAACTTGGTTACAAAAATGCATCACCAATTTTCCTCCAAAAACCCCTTACAAAAATAATTAGCTAAAACAAACCTAGCCAAACTCTCACCCATTTACCCCTTTTTATACACCAATTTTACCCAATTTGGTGTAAAACAACTTGATTTACAAAATCATGTTTATCTCCCATTTTTACAAATAAATCCCCCCATTACAATAAAATCTTCCATGTTTAAATAATTAACCCTTTCAAAATATTTTTTGGATGGCCCTTATAATTTGGGCTCACAATTTTTTTTTTAATATTTCTCCAAGATAATTATTTTTAGCCCTTTTAGTTATAACATATAAACAACTTAATATTTTGTAAGGATGGATATCCTTATTAATATGAGTTTAAAATTTTATTAAAAGATTATAATATAACTCCTTAATATTAGAGAATTTTTTACGTTTATCATCCTTTCACATATATTTTTTTAAGGGATTTTATCCCATTTAAATAGGAGTAAATTAAGGCCCCACCTATTTTATCTCATGTATGCCTTAAATTAAGGCTTTTAAATGGGAGGAGTGGTAGGCTTTTATATATTTTTAATAAAATGAAGATAATGGGGCTATATGGAATTTTTCAGCAACACCAAGTGTCGACACCATATTCGTCCAACTTGTTGACTAGGTATGCTGATGTCATTGGTCAACCGTAGACTTTGATGGTTTGTAACTTTTTCATACAGACTCTGATTTTTGTGAGACAAGTGGCATTGCGAAGCTCTCGACGAGCTCTTCACATTGGTATCCACTTTGACCATCTTTTACAACTTTGAATTTTGTCCCTTTTTTTGACCTAGGTCTTTGAGTTGACTGAAGGTTTGACTGAGTGTATCTCAAGCACCGTAGCTCTGATTGACTCCATTCGAGTTGTGTTGGAGTTAGAATTCCAAATACTTTATGATGAAGATGTTTCTAGAGAAACATGAGGAACTTCAAAATTTGACAAAAATCCTCTGTATCACCTATGCCGGGTTTCGGCTTCTCCCTTAGCTTTATTGCTTTCAATGCTATTGTGGTTAATGTTGAGTGTTGGAGGGCTAGTTTGTGGCCCTTTGTATTTTATGGTGTGGTGTGTTTTCCCCTTTTGCTTTGTTTTTCCCTATAGGGAGTGTGTGGTTGCTTGGGTGTCCTTGGGGTTTCTGGGTTGAAGAAGAGGCTTATTTTTGGTTTTGCTCAGTGTAGTAGGATGGCTTGGGGGCTTTACTTGTTGGCCTTTTCTTCTTCTCACTTCCTCTAGGTTGTTCATTGCGGCTGTGTGTTCTCTGTTTGGGGGCTATCTTTTGGGGGTTTTCCCAACATGATAAGTCTGTGGCCCTTTGTGTTTTCTAGTGCAGTGCATTTTCCCCTTCTGCTTTGTTGTTCCTTGTAGGGAGTGTGTAGTTGCTCGGGTGTCCTTGGGGTTTTTGGGTTGAAGAAGAGGCTTATTTCTGGTTCTGCTTGGTGTAGTAGGATGGCTTGGGGGCTTTATTTGTTGGCCTTTTCTTCTTCTCTCTTCCTCTGGGTTGTTCGTTGTGTCTGTGTGTTCTCTATTTTGGGGCTATCTTTTGGGGGTTTTTCCAACACGGTTGTGGTTTCCAAATGGAAAATGGAATTTAATGCCTATTATCTTGGTTTGGAGCCTATTTTGGGTGGTTGGTCCATAAGATGGAGTGGTTGTGGTGCTCTAATGAGGTTGTTCTCTTCCCTGTGCTCTGTTGGGTTTGGTGTTGGCCTACTTGGTGTTATCAGGGGTTTTTCTTGTTGAGAGCAGAGATAATTTTGAATACCCAGATGTTCTTATTGTTTTTTCTTGCTAAGGTCCTCCTTCTCACTGCATTCTCTTCCTTCTCTTTGAATACTAGGTCTTCTTTTGAGGTGAAGGCCTCTCCTTTGGAGGTGGAGTCCTCTCCCTCTTGGGTTTAGGTATATTCTATGGTTGAAGGTCTCTTTTGGCTTCTCCTATTGAGGGGGATCCCATTTCTATTGAGGTGGAATGTTGGTGTGCTGGGGTGTTGTGGTTGTGGTGGGTTGGAAAAGCTTGGTCTTGTCTCCTATAGAGGTGGAGTAATTAATTGGTTTTTATGGAACATGCTTTGAGCCTCAAGCTCTTGTGATGATCTCTCCTATAGAGGTGGAGAGGTGATGTTCTTGGGCAAGATTTTGTCTAGTTTTGGGGCTCTGCTTCTATGGACCTATAATCTACTTTATTTCTGCCAGTGGTATGGAGAGAATAATCTTCCTGACTGATTGGTATGCTATTTCTTGGTTGTTGCAGGATTTTCTCTTGGGTTCAAGGTCCCTACCAAAACCTGGTTGTATTGGGTTGTTGGTCCCATCAAAACCAATGGGTTCAAGATCCATGTAGTATCTTGGTTCTATGTTGGACAACTAATTTTGGCTGTTGGTTTGTCTTTGTTTCACTGCTGGGCTTTATTGTATTCTCTCTAGGTAGCTTGTCCACCCTTGTTTGGGTTTCAGGTCCCTTCAAAACTTGCTAGTTTTGGGTCCATTCAAAACTTGTTTCTCCTCTTATCAAAAACATTTTGTACCATAATAGTCTTAAACACAATAAGATTAACATATCATATGTGGAGATCAAATATATGGTAACTATTAATTTACAATTGAAAAGAACTTAAAATACACTCTCTCGAATAATGTGGGGTAAAGAAATTAAAAATCACTAAAAATAAAATAGCACTAGACAAAATATCTAAGTCATTAATAATACATAGCTATTCTATTCAAATTTGACAAAGAAGGTATTAAGTGCCTAGTTTTGGATGTCACAGTAGAGAATTCTATTGTAGACTATATTTGAGTATTCTAATTTAGTTCTATGCCATCATATTTGAGACTTTTATGCTCTAATAGGCTATAAGATGGCTCATTCTCTACTTTGATTCAACTTTATATCTATGAAATTAATTCTTGCACATTAATATTTTACTATAGATTCAATCTATGCACATGTGACTTGAAAACAATTTCTTTCCTCTATTATCTAAGCCTAATGATATCTAAAGATATCTTGAATTTTTTATACTATTTTTTTTTTCCTTTGTCAAAACCTTTGAATTTATTTAATATTTTGAACAAGTATGAATACAAGGAAGAATCCATGCAAGATTCCCAATGTGGCATTATTGATGTATATAATGACATAATGATGATGCGATTCTAGATCATTATGTCACTAGATGTTTTATTCATTCTCTATTATTTCTAAAATGAATTTAAGGTTTATGATTTTATATAATACCCTTGCATGTAATTTTAACCTTTCTTCTCTTAAGTTAGAAAATGAAAGTTAGTTGGAAAGGGGTCAACTCCACTTTGAGATTAAATTTGAATTTGAATGTTTTGGGTTCAAATATACAACTATGGATTTGAAGTAGGTTTAAATTTGGAATGATGGATTTGATCTAGGTAAGGGAATGGAGAATCTGCATATTAGATCTTGATCCTTAGAATATGTTGAGTCAATTTAGTCAAGGATATAGCAAACAAGATCAATTTTTAGGCAAAAATATACCACTTATATGCTAGTCATTCTATATGGTATAAATAGGTCAAATCAAATCTAAATTAGAGGGGAAATTTATAATGTTTGAACTATCCACCATTATCTTTTGACCATAAATTGACTTGGATGCAATCTACTATGAATGATATGTATTTCAAAGTAAATAAGAATTCAACATAAAAGTAAATAACAATAACATAAAAGGAAATAGGTATGGATGATGATTTAGAGTGTTCTCTTTGTAATGAATGCACCATATTAAAAATTATAGTTATATTTTTTTATGAGTAATATCAAATTAAAAATTAAAATAGGAATACACAAAAACTACTTATAATCTAGTACATGAAATGGTAGATTTGAATGCCTTTCCTTTACCTTGAGGGAATATTCTAGATATGATGATAAGGCATGCAAGGAGTTATTGTATAACAACTAATGTCCTTAATTATATCACCTTTTTATCAATAAGATCTTAAATTTTATGCTTGAGTGTAATAGATCTACTCATAATATTTTAATGTATGCAATTATATGCTCAAAATTAATAAAAAAACATGATTTATTATGTTTTGTTTTGAAATTGTACCTCCTCTCCTCTAGAAACATTACTAAAAAATCATAACATGATATCCTAGGTAGGAGAAGGGTTCACTAGCAAGAAGAGATTATATTATTGATGATGAGTGATGGATCATACCTATATAAAATGAGGTAGGGATTATTTCCTTTTAAAGTCGACTTAGATAAACAATTTGAAAGTCTTTCTATGGGAGTTGGATCATAATAAATAATTGAAAAGGGGTTAGTTTAGGCCTATTTTAATATTTAAATTTGAAACTTTGGGATTCAATTTTGTATTGTAAAATTAAGTTAGATTGTTTCCAAACATACAACTTTGATTTGGGAATAAAACCTAATAATCTAAGAACTATAAAATGTTTAAGCATGCATTGATTTTATTCTTCTAATGATTAAATAAGAATTTGAATAAAAAGATGTGAATTGAATCAAAATTATGTATTATTTTAAAGCTAATAACTCAAAGCATCCACATAAAAAAATAAAAATATTACAATTTTCACCATTACAATAAAAAATATTAATATTTATTTTAAGTTATAAATATCAACAAAGTTAAATAGACTTAATACTATAATCTCAACAAGAGCCACATAGTGGATAATACCTATCTTGAGCTTGTTATTGTTGTTCAATTTTTTAATAAAAATAATTTTGTTTACCTAGATGAAGGATTTCATTCATAGATATAAACTATAATTATATTGTCAAAATGAAGGATTATTTTAAAAAAAAATATAAACTATATTTTAATCACACCCAACTTAACTATTATGTAAATTTGTGTCTCATGCAAGAGACACATGTCTATTCAAGCATGAGACTTATTTAAAGATCTTTGGATCTATGAATTTGATATAGAGAAATCAATTTATGCTCTCCAATTTTAACAATTGGATCATAATAACTAATTGAAAAGGGTCTAGTTTAGGCCCATTTTATTATTTGAATTTAAAATTTTGAGAGTCAAATTTGTATTGAAAAATTAAGTTAGATCATTTCCAAACATGCAACTTTGATTTGGGAATAAAAACTAATAATCTAAGAACTATAAAATGTTTAAGCATGTGTATTGATTTTTTCTTCTAATGATTAAATAAGAATTTGAATTAAAAAATGTGAATTGAATCAAAATTATGTATTATTTTAAAGCTAATAACTCAAAACATCCACACACAAAATAAAAATATTACACTTTTTCCTACTATAATGAAAAATATTTTTATTTTAATTTATAAATATCAACATAGAGTTAAATAGACTTAATACTATAATCTCAACAAGAGTGGCATAGTGGACCCTATATTGAGCTTGTTATTGTTGTTTATTTTATTTGTGAAATAATTTTGTTTACCTAGATGAAGGATTAAATTCATAGATATTTTAAAAGTTTTAAGAAATTTTCTCTCTAATTATGTCAGTGTCTCTATACTATGGCTGGATTATTGATCATGGACCAAACATTCCTATGGTGAGATATTTGTAAAATTAGATTTGACCAAGGGAACATTACCTAAATATTTCTAAAGGGAAAGTAATTTCTTTTTAGTTTCTAGGATAATATTAATTTATAATTTTGTATCTCCTTTATATTGCTTAGTGTGAGTGATCAAAATATAATACAAATTAGTCACTACTAATATAGTTGTTCAGTTGAGTTTGATTGTTAAAATAAATATATATTTTTTATTAGATAAGTAGAGAAGGGACTCGATCCCACATGAAAGCTAATAGTAGAGCAAAATAGCCTAAAGAAATAGATTGGAAAAAATAGCCACCGACCAAACAATAAAGAACCTATACTAAAACCAAAGCTAGCTAATAATAAAGGATCATATCAAGGATATGCACGCATGCTAGAATTTTTTTTCCATAATGGCACACAAGCCACTTATCATCATCAAAAAAATAGTACAAAACATAACTAGAAAAAGGCCACAAGCCAACAAGAGTAACCTATATAGTCCTTAAAACATAATTATAAGTCATATAAAAACTATTAGGCACAATATCCCAATAAAAAAGACCAAAAACCAAAAAACTAGACAACATCATTTTTTAGGAGTAACAATCAACTCCCAATCATCCCTAAGCTTAAAGATAAACTCCTTCCAATCAATATCCACAATATTAGTCATCCCAGTAGAATCTTTATTGTCCATCACCTTTCCTTGTTTCTTACATTGATTTCTAATCTTAGTTTTCCTAGAAATAATACCCATAATAGCATGTTTTATGATGTTATCAATTTCCTTCATACGAGTGTAGATAGCACTTTCCATCTCCTCCAACCTAGCCTGTAGAATATTAATTTTATTTTTCAAGTCACCATTAGTATCTTTTTTAATAACATCCATCAAGGTAATAAAGAAGTCCTTATCAACCCCTTCCTGAACCACCATAGCAACTCCCCCAACATACTCATTGTAACGCCCTGCCACACAACCCTAGGGGGAGTTGCAATTAACTACTCAAATGTACTAATTTTTTTTTATTAAGTACAATTAACATGCAAGTTCACTACACATTGCCAACAAGTCCTAAGGTTATGAGACCGAGTTTATTTAAACCCAAAAAAGAAACATGAATTGAAACCATAATGTTTAATTACTTAATAAATTCAATACACACATTCCATACATGATAAATTACATCAAATCATAAGAGATACTACTTGATTTCATATAACAATAATTTACAATACGATTACAACTCTTATTCTCTGAATGAGGTAAATCCAATAAACATGGTTACAAATTACATCTTTCACCTCAATAACAAATGAGGGTTAATAAAATTACAATAAAAACTGAAAAGAATAAAGCATGAAATGAAACTGGATCCCACGAGCTCTCCAACTGAAAATATCATCCACACGAACAAGAAGATGACCCAACAGATTAAGGTGCACGTTCCACCCAACCACGTGATACCCGAAGGCTCACCCCTTGTGCTAGGAGATAGTAACAAGGATTCCAAGACAAGACCATCTACCTCTAGACACAGGCTAACACATAACTAAACTGAATTAAATACAAACTGTACAACATCACTTGACACAATGGTTACAATGCTTCCAGAGTTAAACAATCAATTGCATCACTGATACAAACATACTGCTGACTTAGGAGAAGTGTCAACACAATATCACATGGGATATCTTGGTAAGTCTTCCTAGGTCCTGACCCCCATCTCGGGATATCCTAGAAACCTCTAACGACTCCCAGCCCCTCATGCAAACCAATGCATAATTAGTTATCTCTCGTAAGGATGAGATAACGATCTTGCCATTCCAGGCCTTCTTATCTCATCCCAAGTCTATACAAGCCCTTGAGTCCATGAGCAAGGAAAAATTAATGTTGTTAAGTGTTTGATACAACCTAAACCTCTAATAAGTTTATTTACGTTATCACTAAATTAACTAACTTACAAAGAGTTACCCTAACACCACTTTGTGTGTCGGCCCTAATTGCAACCCACTCCTCTAAGACAACACATGGAATAGCTCCACACCCAAGGGTACACAAGTATGACCTAAGGAGAATGACTCCCTATCCACAACATAAATTCCACACATCCTGTTCATGATAACCGGGTATCTAATTGGATCCAACAAGATGCACTACCCAAGGCAAAACAAAGGTTGACTAATACCTTACGGCAACCCTTGATATCAAAAGAAAACCCAATCTGGAAGACTTACATAACATAAAACTCTATTTTCCCAACATCACGAAAGAGGGAGATTTCATAACAGAAAGAAAAAAAAAAGGAAAATTATTATCCTACTTTAGGATTTCCTAAATCCAAGTGAGGCGATAACATATTGAAAGTAATCAAATAAAATAATTAACATTATTTTCAACTACTCAAAAGTAATTAAAATTAAAATTGCAATATTAAGGAATTTAAAACTAATAATTTAACTCCCTGTTTCTTCAATTACCCATAATAATAAAAATCAACTTTTCAAATAAAGTCATTTATTGTAATGCCCATTTTATTTCAATCTATGATAATAGAATAATCATTTTAAAATTTAAATATATATATATATATATATATATATATATTAAAAAAAATATTTTATATTGCAGCTAATTAAAAATAAATCCCTATTATTTAAAATATATATAATATATATATTTTCTATATAATATATGCTTATTATATATATAATATATATATTATATACATTTAAATAATAATAAAAATATTTATTTAAATTATCATATTATATATATAATATATACATATTATATATACAATATATACATATTATATATAATATATATAATATAAAATATAATTAATAAATAAATTAAAAAAACAAAATTTAAAATTTAAAATAAATGAATTTCTTTTTCCTGGCCCAGCAACCCCTAAAGGGAGAGGGGATGCAACTATAGGCTGCGCCCAGCCTCCCCCTGTGGAGGCGGTGCTACCTGTGGCAGCACCCCTTCACTGGGGCATGGGCTGTGTGTAGCCATGGCTGCGCCACCCCTTCCCAAAACACTATATTTCAATTTTATTTATATTTTAAAAAAAAAAAAAAAAAACAACAATTCCTTGTTCACAGAGGATTTTTTGTGTAATTTTTTTTTTTATAAAAGCCAGAAAATTTATCCAACGTAACTTAACCCTTTGAAAATATATATATGCATATATATATATATCTTTATTGTTTTACAGTCAAATTGTGCAAATTTTCTACATAAATTTTCAATGAAACTAAATTATTTTCAAACACAATTTCCTGGTTCCAATCTCAAATTTAATATTAAGCATTTCAACTCCCAATAGATGTTTTCTAATTTCATTTTTCTTTCATTCCATTTTTCTATTGATAAATTTGAAAATTTCAGTTGCAAGTTTTGATTTTCTACATACAATCTAAATTTCTTCAAGATTTCAACTGGGTTTTCAAGAATGATTGCAACAAGTATTTAAAACTAAAAACCAAATTTTCAAAACAATAAAAGAGAAAATCCTTTTCAAATCTGGTATTTAGTTGCAAATCCAATTCTTTCAAAACCCTTTTCAAATCTTCACTCCAATCCCAAGTGCATCCACAACAAGAGAAAATCCTTTCCTTCTTCCTCACAGCCAAATTTTCAAGAATGAAATCCTTCCTTATTTTTCCCCAAATTTGGTCAATATACCCTAAAAATCCCATCCACCATAGTTATTGCTCCTCTATCTATTTTGGAGATATTTTATTTTTTTGAAAATTTTAAAACAAACAAATTTCTTTCAACATGACTTTATTTCTTTATTTTTTTTTTTATAAAATCTATTTCAAATGAATTTAAATGCTTTTAAATTTTCATTTCAAAAAGAATTTAACTTTTAAAAATTTTATTTTCAAAAACTTTAACACTTTTTAAAATTTTGATTCCAAAAGAATTTAACAATTATAATTTCCAAAATGAACAACTTGATTTAATTCCACACAATTAATTTAAATAATCCATAAAATAATTCTAATCCAAGATTAGATTATTTTATTAATTAAATTAAATTAATTAATAAATTAAAATTTCTAACACTACAACTAGATTTATTTAATAAGATCTAAAATACCACAAAGCCATTTATTTACCTTTTTCAACTTGAAATTAAATAAATCAAGGAGAGATGAACAACAAATAAGCATCTTAACCCAACTAAAACTAAATGACACACTATGACTAGGGTGATGACTTGGCATGGGAAACATAGCTACTATCTCCCAATTGAATACTGTTGGCCAATGGACACAGTCAAACCTAGGAAATCAGGTGGAGTCGATGTCCTGTACCTGTCAACCTGTGAACAAAAAATAAGCATCTTAACCCGACTAAAAACAAATAACACACTATGACTAGGGTGATGACTTGGCATGGGAAACCTAGCTACTATCTCCCAATTGAATATTGTTGGCCAATGGAGACACTCAAACCTGGGAAATTAGGTGGAGTCGATGTCCTGTACCTATCAACCTGCGAACAAAGAGTACATCGAACATGCGTATATATATGCTATAATAAAACACATTATGAAGAGGAAATCTCATAATCGTAGGGCACTTGCAAGCGAGTGATACAATCCCATCCCCTTCACCAATACAGACTTTCTAACTGATGAGTCTAACATCAATAATATAATCAAAAGCATAAAGAATCATTAGTTAAATATCTCCTAAGCTAATTCAAAACATGCCATAATGAGAACATCAGAGTAAAATACCATCACGTCAAAATATAACATTCACATCGCTTAACAGTTTGCAATCAAATAGTAACCAAGTACCATAGGCAAAGTATTAACAGAAGAAAGCATAACAAAGATAAAACACTGTCCGATCAAAAGAGCCAAAATGGAGGGGTGCTACATTCTCCCCCTAGGGTCAGGCTTACTCCTAGAAGCCTGCAAACAAATAGGGATAGAGCTCCCTCATTCTAGCTACATCTTCCCAAGTGGATGATGTTTCATCCCTAGGATCCCACTGGATCCTAACCTGATCAATATCTCACCCTCGAAGAGTGAGCATTCTGCACTCCGTTATGGTGACGTGCTCCAAAGCCAACTTCCCATCCTCTACATGTAATGCATTCCAATCAAGTACATGAGAAATGTCTGGATGGTAGGGCCAAAGAACTGAAACATGAAAAACATCGTGAATATGCAAGAGACTAGGTGGTAAAGCAAGAGGGTAAGCAACTGGACCAATCTTCTCAAGTATCTTGAAGGGTCTGAAAAAGCGAGGTGCCAACTTAGAGCCCTTCTCATAATAGATGGGACTCTTTCATGGATGCACGTGCAAGAAGACTCTATCGCCCACAGAAAACTGACGATCCACCCTATGCACATTTGCATACTTCTTCTTCCTATCTTGCGCTGCCACCAAGTGCTCTCTAATCCTATCCACCTATTGCTCCATATCCTACAACATCTCAAGACCCAAAGTCACTTTGTCCTCAAGTCAATCTCATCCAATGCTTGGAATGGAGGCATGCCAATAGAACTTTGAAAACCATTATTATATGCAAACTCTACCAAATAGAGATAATCTTCCCATCATGTCTACTGGTCCATTACATACATATGTAACATGTCCTCAAGGATCTGATTGACCCTCTCAGTCTATCCATCTATCTCTGGGTGATAAGCTGAACTGAAGTTCAACTGTGTCCCCATCACATGCTGTAATGAAGTCCAAAGAGCTAAGGTGAACACTAGATCCCTGTTAGAAATAATCTGAAGCAGAATACCATGTAACCTCACTATGTCCTCCATGAACACTCTGGCTATGAATGATGCAGTATAAGAAGAGCGAATAGGTGAGAAGTGTGCCACCTTCGTCAACCTATCAATTGTCACCATAATCGCATCATGCCATCTCGAAGAGTTGGATAAACCAACAATGAAATCCAATGAGATAATATCCCACTTCCACTCTGGTACTAAATGCATTTGCAAAAGCCATGCTGGATGTTGGTGTTCAACCTTCACCTAATGACACTTAAGACATCGTGACACATAATCTGCAATACCGCACTTCATCCCTGGCTAGAAATACAACTAACGTAGATCTACATACATCTTTTTCATCCCAGGATGGGTTGAATAAGGTGCACGATGTGCTTCAGTCATGACCAAGGTGTGAAGATCACATGATGAAGGAATGCATATGAGTCCCATGTGCCTCAATATCTCATCTAAATCTAGAGAATATCTGTAATATCTGCCCTCAAGGGTTTTTCCTGACTCAATCTTTATCCTAACCTCATGATACCAACTATCCGCTAGAAGGGTAGAAAGAATTTGACTCCATAAATCTACAACAAGAGTCAACTCAAATATCTCATGTCTCCTATTGAGTGCATCCACTACAAAATTCTCCTTTCCCTAGATATACTTCACTTCAAAGTCATATTCGCAGAGAAATTCCATCCAATGCCTCTGCCTAACATTAAGGTTGGGCTACGTGAAAATATACTAAAGGCTTCTGTGATCACTGTGCAACTCAAACCTATGGCCAAAAAGGAAATGCCTCCATCTCGTCAATGCATGAACAACTGTCGCTAACTCAAGATCATGCATGGGATAGTTCAGCTCATGATCCTTGAGCTTCCATGACTCGTATGCAATGACATGACCCTCCTACATCAACATTGCACCTAATCCCTCCAAGGACGCATCTGTACAAAATATAAAGTCCCCAGTCGGATTTGGTATCGCAAGTATTGGTGTACTGGTCAACTTCTCCTTAAGATCCTAAACTGCTGCCTAACACTTCTCTAACCACTCAAACCTCTTCCCTTTCTGTTGAAGGGAGGTGATAGGATAGCCTATTCTCGAAAAACCCTGCACAAAATGCCTATAGTAACCTGTTAGCCCTATAAAGCTACGTATCTCTGGCACATTCGTGGGTGCAAGCCAATCTGAGATCGCTTGGATCTTTGCAGGATCCATTGAAATACCTTCCCTTGAGATCACATGACCAAGGTACTAGACCTCAGTCTTGAAGAATTCACACTTTGACAGGTTAGCATAATGCAGTCTTGAAGAATTCACACTTTGACAGGTTAGCATAATGCTGATTATCTCGTAAGCACTGTAATACCTACCGCAAATGTTCCTCATGCTCTTCCACTGTCCTAGAGTATATCAAAATATCATCAAGGAACATAGAAAAACATTTGTCTAGGTATGTACGAAATACCTCATTCATCAGACTCATGAACATAGAGGGTGCATTCGTCAACCCAAATGGTACTATTGTGAACTCATAGTGACCATACTGTGTTTGAAACGTTGTCTTATGATGTCTGATTCGAAGATACGAAGCTGATGGTATCCTAACTTAAGATCAATCTTTGAAAAGATCGTGGCACCCTTGATCTGGTCGAATAGATCATCAATCTTAGGAAGTGAATATCGATTCATGATGGTCACTTTGTTCAACTATTAGTAATCAATACATAACCGAAGTGAACCGTCCTTCTTCACGAAGATAACTAGTCCTCCCCATGGAGAAACACTAGGGTGAATAAAACCCTTCTCTAACCACTCCTCAAGCTACAAGCGAAGCTCTTTAAGCTCCTGGGTGGTCATACAATAAGGAGCTCATGAAATGGGTTCTGATCCAGGTACAAGGTCTATCTTGAAGTCTATATCCCTCTGAGATGGCATCCCTGGAATCTCATCTGGAAAGACATCAGAATACTCTTGATAAATGGGGTGACTATCAAGAGAGAATTTCTTTTCTCCACCTCCTAAATCCAAATCATCCACTGTAATAGCGAATAACTGGCAACCCTGATGCACACACCTTCTCAACTGCATAACTGAGAGGACCCTCAAGGAAATCAGCCTCTGAACTCCCACTATCTCTACCACTCTGCCAGATGCCTCAATGCATCGAATCGACTTATGCTGACAATCTGTGACTGCACTATGTGCCTCTAACCAATCCATCCCTATGACAATGTCATAAGAACACAAAGGAATAACTCAGAGGTCCAATGTAGTATGAAGAGGTCCAACCTCCAATCTACAGTCTGGTACAAGGGAATGGGATACAACTCTCGCACCCGAGGCTAACTCAACCTGCCACCTATCGACTTACCTTACTACACCCAGTCTACATTACATCATGACAGAAGAAGAAATGAAGGAGTCTGACGCTCCTGAATAAAAAAAATGGTAATTGGGTTACCTGACAACATACCATATGTCTCAACAACAGTACCCTAATGCTCTGCCTAGCGGTTATCAACCGCTGCGAAAACATGATGCCCTCGACCAGCATCTCCAACTGTCGGCTCAGATGCTGTTGGTCCCTGAGGAAACCTAGATGTGCCCCTGTTGGAACATATTCTAGTTGTATGACCCTGCTGGCTACAAGCAAAACACTTAGTACCTTTGCCATAGTAGGGTATGTGCAGGATCATGATGGGCCAAAAAGTGGCAATATGATGGGTATGTGGCTGACGACCTTTTTTTTTCCCAAAATTAATGAAACAAAAATAGTTTTTAAAGGAGATTCTCATCTTTCCACTAATATAAATTATGCCTTACTTTGAATTTAATAAGTAATTATTATTTATTTTCTATTCAAATTATGACTAAAGTCTTGATTGATAGTTTGATTGAAAAACATCTATAGCTTTCAAACAGTATCAAATTTTTTGAATCCAAAACATGCATCACATTCTACACTTCGCATAATATAGGATTAAAAAAAGAAAAATTGAATTTCATAAAGTTTTGACTAAGTTAAGGTAGTCAGATATACAATTTTTTATATTTTTTAAAAGTTGTAATAAAAAATTCATAATTAATTATTTACCTAGAAAAAAATTACAAAAAAATATGCATCACATCGGGGTATGAGTTCTCTACTTATATCTAAAATCTTATAAAAAAATATTATCATTTTATTGTGGTTAGGGTGGTTAGACAGACACCTACTTCTTATTTTTTCCCTGAAATTTAAGTACTACTACATTGAAATTTCAAAATTTCACCAAATATATATATATATATATATTTAAACAAACCTAGTAGTTTAGAAAATAAATTCAATTTGCTACAGATTATATTCTTACATTTTTTTGAACTAATATAGATAACTTATTCAAATTTTTACATCAAGTTGCCTAACTCTGATTTTTCTAAATTTTTTGCCACCTAACGGCCTATTTTTTCCATGATGATCCTGGATATACCTAGCCCTTGCCTCCAAGTGGTGCACTAGACTGCTGCACACTACTCTGGCTGATCAAAGCTGAAGCATTTAATATGCCTCTAGTTCTTGTCCCCTGCCTCTACTGGAAACCTTTACGTTTCCCCTAAGATACCTGCTGCTGCTAACCACTCGGTGACAGTCCTTGCTGAGTTGTGGAAGGTGCACCTCGCTGAGGCTGACCTCCTCTAGCACTAGACCCTGCTGTTGAATTGTTTCCTATCTATACACCCATGTGGCCTCCTAGTGCCAAAGCTAGATTCTCCTCCACTAAACGTGCCTTCTCCACCATGGCCTCCATGGTCTTGGGTTCGAAAACCCTCACACCTCCGCTAAGATGGGTGTTTAAGCCCTTGAAAAAATGGTGGACCAACATACCCTTATCGTCTCCTACCCCTGTATATTGTTTTAGCTCGTAAAAGCGTCGCTCATACTGCTCAACTAATAGGGCCAATTGATGCAAGGCATGAAACTCATCACCTTGACACTGACGCGAGTGCTCAGATAGGAAATGAGCTCTGAAATGCTCTAGGAAGATCTCCCAAGATACAAAGTTGATGCCTATGTGGAGCTTCTGCTCCTCCAACCTCCACCATGTGGACGCAAATCCCTGCAGATACATGATAGCACATCATGCTTTAGTATTGCTATTGTACAGATGCATTGCAAAAAACCTATCCAGGTCAATGAGCTATGTCTTAGCCTCTAACCCAGTTCCTGCTCCATCATACAATGGTGGACGTGCCCTAAGTAAATCCCTCCTATGCATCTCTAGCTGAGGTGGGACTTCCCTCTCAGTAAGGTTACCTGAACCACGGCCTGCCTCTGACTAAGGAGCGCTAATGCCTCCTCAAGAGCTCTACGTGTGGCCTCAATCCTTGGAGGATTATGCTACTGATCTATACCCCCTAAAACATTACGAGATGCCTGGTGCTCTTCCTAATCTGGTACAAGAGGAACATCAAGAGAGTCATGCTGACTCTCATTGCGACTGCCTACATGGCCACGTCCATTCCTTCTACCTCTTCCGCGTCTAGGAGGCATAATCCTGCACAAACACATCAAGGTATTAGACAAGGAACACAACTTAAAACCTACACAACTAAAATCTTAATGGGTTCATCATAATCCCAAAGTACCCAATGTTTAAACCCAGGCTCTGATACCATGTGTAACACCCCACCACACAACCCTAGGGGAAGTTGTAATTAATTACTCAAACGTACTATTTTTTTTTTGATTAAGTACAATTAACATGCAAGTTCACTACCCACTGCCAACAACCCCTAAGGTTACGAGACTGAATTTACTTAAACCCAAACAAGAAACATGAATTGAAACCATAACATTTAATTACTTAATAAATTCAATACACATACATTCCATACATGATAAAATACATCAAAGCATAAGAGATACTACTTGATTTCATATAACAATAATTTACAATATGATTACAACTCTCATTCTCTGAATGAGGTAAATCCAATAAACATGGTTACAAATTACATCTTCCACCTCGATAACAAATGAGGGGTAATAAAATTGCAATAACAACTGAAAAGAATAAAGCATGAAATGAAACTAGATCCCACAAGCTCTCCAACTGGAAATCTCATCCACACGAACAAGAAGATGACCCAATGGATTAAGGTGCACGTTCCACCCAACCAAGTGATATTGGAAGGCTCACCCCCCATGCTAGGAGATTGTAACAAGGATTCCAAGACAAGACCATCTACCTCTAGACACAGGCTAACACATAACTAAACTGAATTAAATACAAGTACAACATCATTTAACACAATGGTTATAATGCTTCTAGAGTTAAACAATCAATTGCATCATTGATACAAACATACTGTTGACTTAGGAGAAGTGTCATCACAATGTCACATGGGATATCCTGGTAAGTCTTCCTAGGTCTTGGCCCCCATCTCAGGATAACCTGGAAACCTCTAATGACTCTTGAACCCTCATGCAAACCAATGCGAGATCAGTTATCTCTCGTAAGGATGAGATAACGTTCTTGCCATTCCAGGCCTTCTTGTCTCATCCCAAGTCTATACAAGCCCTTGATTCCATAAGCGAGGCAAAATTAATCTTGTTAAGTGTTTGATACAACCTAAACCTCTAATAAGTTTATTTACATTATTATTGAATTAACTAACTTACAAAGAGTTACCCTAACACCACTTTGTGTGTCGGACCTCATTGCAACCCACTTCTCTAAGACAACACGTGGAATAGCTCCACACCCAAGGGTACACAAGGCAACCTAAGGAGAATGACCCCCTATCCATGACATAAAGTCCACTCATCTCATTCATGATAACTGGGTATCTAATTGGGTCCAACAAGACACACTACCCAAGGAAAAACAAAGGTTGACTAACACCTTATGACAACCCCTGATATCAAAAGAAAACCCAATCTGGAAGACTTACATAACATAAAACTCTATTTGCCCAACATCACGAAAGAGGGAGTTTTCATAACGGAAAGAAAAAATAGGCAAATTATTATCCTACTTTAGGATTTCCTAAATCCAAGCAAGGTGATAACATATTGCATGTAATCAAATAAAATAATTAACATTATTTGCAACTACTCAAAAGTAATTAAAATTACAATTACAATATTGAGGAATTTAAAACTAATAATTTAACTCCATGTTTCTCCAATTACCCATAATAATAAAAATCAACTTTTCAAATAAAGTCATTTGTTGTAAAGTCCATTTTATTTCAATCTATGATAATAGAATAATCATTTTAAAATTCATATATTTAAATATATATTTAAAAAAAAACATTTTATATTGCAGCTAATTAAAACTAAATCCCTATTATTTAAAATATATATAATATATATTTTATATATAATATATGCTTATTATATATATTATATACATTTAAATAATATTAAAAATATTTATTTAAATTATCATATATTATATATATAATATATAAATATTATATATAATATATAATATAAAAAAAATTTAATAAAAAAAATTTAAATTTAAAATAAATGAATTTATTTTTCCTGGTCCCATGACCCCCAAAGGGAGAGGGGACGCAGCTATAGGCTGCACCCAGCCTCTGCCTATGGAGGCGGCGTTGCAACAACAACACCCCTCCCCCCTCCCCCAAAACATTATATTTCAATTTTATTTATATTTAAAAAAAATAAAAAATTTAAAAAACAACAATCCCCTGTTCACAAAGATTTTTCTATGTAATTTTTTTAATTTTATAAAAGCCAAAAAATTCTCCAGCATAACTTCACTGTTTGAAAATATATATAAAATATATATATCCATATATATATATATATATATAAATCTTCATTGTTTTACAGTCAAATTGTGTAGATTTTCTACATAAATTTTCAATAAAATTAATTTTTTTTCAAACACAATTTCCTCATTCCAATCTCAAATTTAATATGAAGCATTTCAACTCCCAATAGATGTTTTCTAATTTCATTTTTCTTTCATTCCAGTTTTCTATTGATAAATTTGAAAATTTCAGTTGCAAGTTTTGATTTTCTACATACAATCTAAATTTCTTCAAGATTTCAACTGTGTTTTCAAGAATCATTGCAACAAGTTTTTAAAACTAAAAACCAGATTTTCAAAACAATAAAAAAACAAGAAAAACCTGTTTGAAGCTTGAAGGAGAATTTGGTATTGAGTTGCAAACCCAATTCTTTCAAAACCCTTTTCAAATCTTCACTCCAATCCCAAGTGTATCCACAGCAAGAGAAAATCCTTTCCTTCTTCCTCACAGCCAAATTTTTGAGAATGAAATCCTTCCTTAGTTTTCCCCAAATTTGGTCAATATACCCTACAATATCCCATCCACCATAGTTATTGCTCCTCTATCTATTTTGGAGATATTTTATTTTTTTGAAAATTTTAAAACAAACAAATTTATTTCAACATGACTTTATTTCATCTTTTTTTAAAAAATTTCTATTTCAAATGAATTTAAATGCTTTTTAAATTTTCATTTCAAAAAAGAATTTAACTTTTAAAAATTATTTTCAAAAACTTTAACACTTTTTAAAATTTTGATTCCAAAATAATTTAACAATTATAATTTCCAAAATGAACAACTTCATTTAATTCCACACAATTAATTTAAATAATTAATAAAATAATTCTACTCCAAGATTAGATTATTTTATTAATTAAATTAAATTAATTAATAAATTAAGTAAGATTTCTAACACTACAACTAGATTTATTTAATAACATCCGAAATACCACAAAGCCATTTATTTATCTTTTTCAACTAGAAATTAAATAAATCAAGGAGAGATGAACAACAAATAAGCAACTTAACCTGACTAAAACCCGACGATAGACTATGACTAGGGTGATGACTTGGCACGAGAAACCTAGCTATGATCTTCCAGTTGAATACTGTTGGCCAATGGACATGCTCAAACCTGGGAAATTAGGTGGAGTCGATGTCCTGTACATGTCAACCTGCGAACAAAGAGTATATAGAACATGTGTATATATATGCTATAATAAAACACACCATGAAGAGGAAATCTTAGAATCGTAGGGTGCTCGCAAGCGAGTGATACAATCCCATCCCCTTCACCAATACAGACTTTCTAACTGACAAGTCTAACATCAATAATATAATCAAAAGCATAAAGCATCATTAATTAAATATTTGCTAAGCTAATTCAAAACATGCCATAATGATAACATTAGAGTAAAATACCATCACATCAAAATATAACATTCGCATCGCTTAATAGTTTGCAATCAAATAGTAACCAAGTACCATAGGCAAAGTATTAACAGAAGAAAGCATAACAAAGATAAAACACTGTCTGATCAAAAGAGCCAAAATGGAGGGGTGCTACATTCATCACCATCAACCTCCTCCTTTTCCATCAGATTTTCCACAACCTCCATATCCTTTTCATCACCCTCTTGTTCACTATAATCTTCACTATCAATCCCTTCATTATCAATATCATTCACCATATCAATCTCATCATTTAGAGAGAAGACCAAATCCTCCCTCCCAAGGAAAATATTCTTCCCCTTATCATTATTTACCTTCTCCATAGAAGCAGCCTTAGCTAGATAGACATACCTACGCCTTCCCATCTAGAGGCACATAACCCCCCATCATTCAAATCCTTCTGACTATCTTTTTATTCACCTTGATGATCCTTAGTGACATTAATTACATTTTCTATTTTAGGTTTTTTATGTACCAAATTTTTTCTTTTAGGTGGTTCCAACATTAAGGGAGAGTGTTTCCTTTTTTTGAGGGTAGTTTTTATCAAATCCACTTCCATTATATCCTTAATAGACTTTGAATTAGGGATCTTACTTTTAGAAACAATTTTTTTACCTCTCGAAGCTTGGTCCTTATTAGGGGAGGGAGATTTTCTTTCAATAGGCTCAATTCTAATAGCATACTTTTGAGGATTAAGTTGGCCACAAGGCATATTAGTAGGGATATCATTTGCAGGAGGGTTCTTATGGCCAAAATCAAGAGGATTACCATGCGGGTAGATAGAAAAAATATATTTATACAAGGCCATAATTAGGCCTTGATGCAGAGGAGGGGAAGCACCTTCCCAATAATTTGTTGCAAGGACAAGAAAAGATTAAAAAAACATTAATTTTCTCATTATGCCTAATGTGATTAAGGACGGGGAAATGGTATGCATGAATAGTCAAATAACAATCCTCTAGTGTAAAGTAGCGCATTAAATGAAGATTTACCACAACATAAGCTAGAGGAAGGTCAAGTCTTACATACCCATTCTAGAACATTCTAAGCTTTTCCCCTTTAAAAAATCTATCAACAAATCTCTGATACTCACTATTACTCTTCCTAACAATCTTCATCCCCTCATTCAACAACTCCATAGCCTCCACAATTAGTTGAGGGGTAACCAAAAAAATTATGGTACCAATAGTCACTTTACCACCCCACCAAGAATTGGTGAATTTAGAGGTCAGGGTATCATTGTAACCCCGCATGGCCTAGAAGAAAGATGACAACCCCGCTTTAACAGAAAGATCCCGGAGTTTCACATTCTGCTTCAAACTACCACATTTAATTGACTATGTTCCCTTCCTAGGACCACCCATATTCATGAAATGAAAGATACTACTACCCTTCTTCCTCCTGACAACCCTTCCTAAACATTCAAAAGATGCTTTCAAATTGAGATACAAAGATCTATTATTGTTGAAAGAAAGAGTAGAAATGAGGCCTTTAACAACAGAAATCCAATATAACACCAAGAAAATAATAATAATTAAGCAGAGAACAATCCATAAAATTTTAAAGTTGAGGTTGTTCGTAACACCTTCCTTTAAAATGAAATCTTGTTATCAAGCCACTCCCTAAGAAAATATCAAGACAGGACATGAAACACACACTATGTGATACATATCTCACACATTAAGCTGGCCTTATTATTCGAAGAGGCCTTTCTTATAATATCATCATTAATGATAACATCATTAATAATACTAAAGTTATTTTTCATCATCTGCATGATACATTCACCTTTTAAATTACCTTGATTGAACATCATTATATCATCCACTCTTATACCCCCCTTGATCCATAAATCACCCATACCACCCAACGTGATATTAAATGACTCATATTTCTCCTTAATGATAATCTCTTTGATGTGATGCAACATAGAGGAAAAATACCAATACACCCAATTTTGGTACTTCAAGGCCTCGTTGGCAGTTTTGTCAACAACCTAATATCCTTCCCTATAAGAATGTTGAACTTTAGCAAGTGAAGGAAGCTCCGTAAAATTCTTCTGCTATCATCCATCACATCTCTTATTTCTCACAAAATAGCAGTTCCCCCATTTAAATGTTCAATAATTAGCTTAGAATCACCTTCTATGACAACTTTAGTGAAACCTAGATCTTTCATTCTTTTTAAACCACACCAAACAACCATATCTTCGACAAAATTATTGGTACAAAATCCAATATTTTCAGCATAAACCTCAATTATCTTGCCTTGATGATTTCTTATAACACCTCCTATTCTAGCTAGACTAGGATCCCCCTTCGAACACCCATCAAAGTTACATTTCACCCAACCATCCTCCAGAGGGGACCAAATCATTTTTTTTTTTGTGGTAAAATATTTAACCCAATTTATTTTAGTTAAATCCTGTTTAACCCCCAAAATTTTTTTAATTCTTTTCTCCTTGTTATTTATTGAATATAATTACAATAATTAAATTTAATCTTAAATAATTATTTATAATCAATTTTAAATTAAAATTTAAAATAAATGTATTAAAATTCACAAATTATTTATTATAATCATTAGCTTAAAAAACAAGATACAATACCTTTTATAAAAAATAAAATGAAATATTTAATTACACAATAAATTATGGAAAGCTTGAGTAGAAGGTGGGTTGTACTACACATGATTGCTGGTTGTCATTGGGGAAGCCTAAAGCTAATAGATAACACATAGTTCTTAAATAAACATGCTTAGGTGTAGAATTGGTTGATGGACCTATTTAGCTACTAGTGAATTAACATTCCACCACATGGCCCTATTGACAACAATGGAAATGCTTCCATCTATTCATCTACATTGTCTATGCTTTCACATGGTACATATATGTCTACTATGCCGCTTGCAACTAGAATATCTAACTAATAACCCTTCCATTATGCTTTGATGGATGTCCACACCCTATTCAAAAGCTCACAATTTTGTACAAGTTGCATTTAATAGAAAGTTGGGGATTGTAATTTGGAGGAAATATTTTAGCCACTAGACTTAATTTTACTTTCCAATCCATAAAGATATAACATCAACTTGTTGGTGGCCCCCACAAGTTCTTGGTGTACAAAATTAATTAATCTTATGCCTAAATGGAGCCACATCCAAAACCTCATAAATACTCTAATGCATATGTATTATTCTTATTGGCCATGTCAATATAGTAGAGTGCATGTGGAGGATAATAATATATATTGACAAAGGGTTTTAAATGTTGCTCATGTTTTGTTTGGATCTAATGCTAGTGCCATGGGGTGAAGGAATTAGATGGCACACACGTAGTGATCCATCTAAAACTACATGGTGAATAGATGTAGCCCTTCTAACAACTAATTTGGGCCAATGACTAATTGAAAGGTCGATCACCCTCTCATTAGCTACTAACTTTGTCTTATATGGTAGAGTTATCTTTTCTATACGACACCATTTCTTTCTAGGGTAGCTCTAACTTGGCACATCTTGGTAGGGCACAATAATTTATTTCTATGTAGTGTCAACCTATTACATCGTTACACATGACATCCAAGCTGTTAATGAGAATTCATTTGAAAACATGGAAGATGCATTGTTTTGTCTATGAAGTGTATCATTGTATCGAATAGTAGGTAAATTAAGCTTATTGGTTAATAAAAAAAATGCAATTTCCTATTTGTTTGTTGGCCAATGGGCCTTTGATATTCTCTCAACACTATTTTTCACTATTGGTATTCTATCTATGATGCTTGATATTTAATCTTGTATGTGATGGCATTTTTCTAACATGTTATTAATGCTTGTGTGGGTGCATATGAGGCATTGATCTTAATGCAATTTTGCAACCATTCTCTAGTTGTGTATTGAAATGCAATATTAAAAAAAAAATTATGACTAGCCCACATAAACATATTATAAATGCACTCACACCATTTGAATGACGTTTTATAAAAAATTGGCAAAGACTATAAAATATCAAATATAATTATTATAATATTTTTATATAATCGTTTAAGTGACAAAGGACTCTAATAATAATAAAAAAATAATACTCATAATTTAAAAATAATTAATGCCTATGACTTTGTGTATTTATGATGTTTGTATACCTCCTAAAGCAATAGCATAATGTACTCAACATTGAGGCATTTTTAATGTCATGTGAAGTACAATGCTATTGAAGATCACCAGCTATTTGTGATGCCATTCAATTCTAGTCTTTTATTGACTAGGGATTAAAATTATAAAAGATTAATTATTATAAACCTTAAATAAAGTAAAGATTGTAATAAGAAATCAAATTATTTAATCAATGAATATATAAATAATTAATCATTTTAATATTTTTAATTAAAAATTTGTATGCATTTTATAAAAAATAGATACAATAACAATTATATCTAAAAAGGCAAGTAGTAATAAAATATAGTACAAGGACAATGAAGTAAAGTTCAGTGACAATGGATGAGTTCCATGATTTTAATATATAGCCTCACCCAACGGGGATAATGGCCTAAATTTTAAGGACCATGGACAGCATCCATTAAGCTTCTTTGTATTACACTGTAACCCGATGTAAAGCCAAAGCAAGAGAAAATCAATCATGATTAACAGAGAAATTATCAGGAGGAGGAGGGCGTTGAGGAAATAATTTCAATAGTGTAAGACCCATCGTGGTTGCAGTGAATCCAAAAACTCTCCAACGTATATCTCTCGTAAAATTGGGCCGCAAGACTTGCAGCTTTGATGTGCAGCGGAGCACTCATTGCAGACTTGGCTGCTTCTCTGCATGTCCATATGCAGGACGCCAGACACTCCCTTCTCTCGTTAAGCGTCCCATACCAGTACTGCATTCAAATAAATATCACGACTATTTAGTATTCTGGCCATAAAAATCTCTGAAACATTATATACATCTGGATTTCATTCTGTAGTATTTGTTTTGAATTAACGTTTTGGATCATACTTTTTATCATGAGGAATGTGCAAAACGTTGATTCAAAACATATACTACACAGTGAAATCTATCAGAAGTGTACTCTTGATTCAAAACATATACTATACAGTGATGTTCATTAGGGGTGTGGTCCAAAGCATTGATTCAAAATATATACTACACAGTGAAACCGATCAGGAATGTGGTTCAAAACGTTGATTCAAAACATATACTACACAGTGACACCCATCAGGATTGTGGTCCGAAACATTGATTCAAAGCATATTTTACACAGTGAAATTCATCAGGAGTGTGATCCCACACGCCAATTCAAAACATATATTATACAGTGAAATCCATCAGTGAGTGTGATTGGAAACGTTGATTCAAAACAAATACTGCACAGTGAAACCTGTCAGGATTGTGATCTGAAACATTGATTCAAAACTTATACTACACAGTGAAACCCATCAGGAGTGTGGCCCTTGATTCAAAACATATACTACACAGTAAAATTCATCAGGAGTATGATCCGAAATCCAACTAAAAACATATACTACACAGTGAAACCCATCATTGATTCAAAACAAATACTACACAATAAAATAAAATAAAAAATAAAATTGAAAGATAATTTGATTTCTTTAATTATACAAATCTGTTTTATCTAAAAAGCTGGCTATTAAAAGAATTGATACCCGAATTAGTTTTCCAGATGTGAGGGCCTCTTGATAGGCTGCAGCATCTGCTGCATAGAGCAGAGTATCATCATCTACACAATCTGATTTCCTGACCGATCTGAATGCTACACCATAGAGCTTCATATATCGGTTTGTGAATGGAGGAAGTGTGAAGAGAGAGTCCCAGTTGAAGCAAGATTGAATGGGAGTGGTGAGAGGGTGAGTGTGAGCCATGGAAGTTGCTTCAAGCTTTTCAAACATCTCCTTCACTAACAGTGCTTCCTTATCTTCACACTGCTCTGTGATTGCCATCCTTGAGATAGGCCTTCTCAGATGGGTGGAGGAATAAATAGTTTCTTTTTGCGGAGTGAAGTTTTGAGATGAGCAGATACATTAAGATGACCAGGTACATTGCATAACAATAAGAGAGGAATGACCAATGGGGATTATGATATGAGGATATTTTTTGGAATCTTGTTTTAACTATAAATGTTTTTTCATTTATTGTCGTGTATTATGAATGCGGAATAGAATGGACAAGCATTTAAATGCCTTTAACTATATGTCATTTTGTGGGTGCAACCGTTGGACCGTTTTCCAATTTTAGTGTATATTTTACCATTTTAAAATTTGTTAAAAGTGTTCAATATGATTTATATATAATTTTTTATAATTGGTATAATTTATTTAAAAGATGTTAAAGAGATATCACTTTCAAGATGTATATTTTAGATTAATTTATTTTTATCTAAAAATATATTTTATATGAATATTATATTTTAATAGTTATTTTTAAGATTATTGAACTATTATATCACACACACATAGCACATACACATATACACACACTCACACATGTTTTTTTTCTATCTTATACTATTTCTATTCTTATCTTATGTCAATGACTACTACACAAAAAATATAGAAACACACATTAAAACTTTCACTCTATAATTGAAACTCTTGGTTCTCAATAATAGGTATACGTGCTTCTTATGGGGATAGAAATGATATTGAGCCTATGATCCATTGACTTTCCTACCTATCTTTAAATTCAAGACTAAGCGTCCACCTAATAGAGATGAAACAAGGCATGTCTTATTTCCACTAACCCCTTACCAATAAATCTTCCTCCCACCCACCACATTTTGAGGCCCATCATTTCCTATCCAATCTTGGTATGACATTCCAATATACAAGTATATATTACTTCAAGAGTTATTTAGATGGATATTAAATTTTAATAGTTTTTAAAAAAAATACTACTAGACTATTTGACACACACACACACACACACATACATACATATACATATACATTATATACATATGTATACATTTACACACACACACACACACATATATATACACATACACACACACATATACATACATACATACATACATACATACATACATACATACATACATATATATATGTACACATACACACACATACACACACATACATACATACATACATATATGTACACATACACATATACATACATACATACATACATACATACATATATATATATATATATATATATATATATATATATATATATATATATATATTTCAAGTTGACTAAACAACATGAAAAACTCTTTACTCATCTTGGTCATTTCTCCTATCATAACTACTTTTGTACCTCTTTAGGAAGTACAAGCTAATGAGGATGGTCCAAATGGTACCCCTACTAGACAAAATCCTCTCCATAAGGGATAATTATTTTTATAATTATGAAAATCATACAACTATGATCTTCCACCTACCATTGCTTCTATCACTTTCATTGCTTAGCGACTTTCTTTCTCTCTTTGGATATACATAAGCTTTCACCTTTCCTAAAGAGTTTGGACATCTTAAAAATCATTTTTAGTTAGTATAAATTCTAACTATATATATATATATATATATGTGTGTGTGCATAATATATATGTACGTATATATTATAGATTGTATGCATGCATGTATGTATATACACATGCACATATGCATTTGTATATATAGATGAAACTGACATATATTAACTATAAAGATCTTTCGAAAATACACTATATAACAAAAAAGGGTGGGTGTAGATAACCACACCATAGTGTCTAGGCAAGGTGGATCCTTATACAAATCCAAAGAGAGAATTTACTTTTTGCAAGTAGTCAAAGTTATAGAAGCAATAGTAGTAGGTGGATCATAGTCATTTGATTTCCCTACATCCAAACTTTCCCATCTAGTAGGGAAAGACTCCTAACCAATAGATAACCATTTGAATTATCCTCATTAGTTTACACATCCTCAAGAGTTTCAGAAATAAATCTCATACGAGAATTGACCAAGGAAAACTTCAGGATTTTACCACTATTTTCCCAATTTGAAGCTTCTCTAGAATGACATTGCTCGAAGAATGTGAATGTTGATGGGATAGCTAGGACCTACCATGAGCATTCTCACCATGGGATTTTCATAGAAAAATATAAGAACCATCACATCCATAGGTAGTCTAACTTCTACCACATCAATACCCTCAAATAGGGGATTAACCTTTATTACAAGGAGTAGGGGAGGTTAGTGGCACTCTAGCAAGCATATAATGAGCACTAGGTCTTGTGGTACAAAAGAAATTAAATAGGTGTGCCACCTTGAATGCAACTTTATAATCTTGCATTTGTATCTAAATTAACATATTGTCCAATTGTATCATATATTTAGAATACAATGAGAACTATTTATCAATAGTAAAAACTAGCAAAAGAGAAGAGTTTATATTTCTAAAAAATATTTTCAAAAGCTTAAAGAATGCTAGATATAGGTATATTTAACAAGTATTTTGGGTCAACCTCTTATAAATATTGTATTCTAGTTAAAAGGATTAGGCTTAAATAGTTAAAAAAAATCAAATGCTAATATTTTTTAGCTCAAAATAATAGCAAGTATTTGGGAGTTTCTAGATTCCCATAGAAAAGGTAACAAGGATTGGAAACACTGCAATGAATTATCTTAGAGATAATAGGAAGGCCTTGATAAAGTATGTATTGGACAAACTTGAGAAAGATTTTGTTGAATAATAGATTTCTTAGTAGTTTGAAATCTATGCAACCAAATGTTAGTCAAGGACTTGAAAGACCATCTATGATTAACATTTTGCACCATATATTTGTGAAAAGAGACAAGCATAATAGTTATGAGGTTGGAAATTATGAAAAGGATGTATTAAAGGTACTATTTTAGTCCTTCCACCATGGTTTGTAACTTCTAACCCTAATTTCATGTAATATTTCCATAAGAATCAATTTAATAATAGTATAAAAGGATTATCTTTGGATGTAGACCATGAAAAAAATTCCTAGCAATCCTTGAAATAAAAGATAAAATATTCTTAATGCTTATATTCAAAAAATTGAAAGCATGGACCTAGGAAGTTTTCGTAAGAGATTCATCTTTGCATGTGATGATAGGATACCATCAAAGAGACTATTTATTAATGGATAAAATAGTCCTAAACACATTTTTTATTTCATAAGAGATAGGGAAAGTGATATCTTCCCAAGCTTTCAAAATATTTTTAATGAAAAAATTTCCATGGATTTGAATGGGCTCTCGTATTATAAGAATAGGGTAAAAGCCAACATTTCTCTAAGCTTTACACCCATTTGGAACTCCTGTAGAAATGCAATAGCGAAGCAAGACTTTCCAAGATTTATCTCCCTCAAGGGTTTTGATTATTCCTTTAGCACATAACCATGTACCTTTATATTATATATCAATAAGACCAAGCCCTCTAGAGTCATGTGGGAGGAAACAAAATTATCAGGTAGCTCTATGAAATCCTTTATGGTTATTTGATGAGTCTGATAAGAAATGTCTAAGATTTTTTCTAGATTTTGGTAAGAATATTTGGAAGGAACCCAACATGAGAAATAATATGCATGACTTTTTTTTCATAAATTGAGGTAAAATTTAAAATTTCCAACTCCTACAACTTATTCCCACATTTGGATTATTGCCACCAACCTCGGCGCAATAATTTCTAGTCAAGTTGTCACTATTTTTATTAACTGGTTTCTTTATTAGATTCAAGGGCCTTAAAAATTTTATTGTAAGAAACAATTACCTCTTCATCATGAGTCAAATGAATGTTACAAATAGGATTCTTTAGAAGTGGTCTCTGTAAGAGCAACCAACTCTCCTTTCAAATTCCATAAGAAAACAATCCCACTATGAAATGTAAAGAATAATATTTTGTCATACAAGAAAATAAATGCAGAAGGCTTCTTGAACTCTCATTCTCTCACTTCAATCATCCCTCAACATCAACCATTTCTAGACATTCATTCTCTTGTTTTAGGAGTATCTTTTCATGGAAGAGCTCAATACAATCAATATTTAAATTATTGGGTAGTAATGCATGATTCATAGATTTCAAAATAGTGCCATCCTCTATAGATAATTGTGACTAATGACATAGAATGGGTTAACTACACCTGATCCATGCAGGTTTGAGGCATATTTAATCCACTAAGCATCAATCCAAATAAGATATTCAATATCAATAAAAATGAAGAAGCCATTAAAACTAACATTCTAAAACATGAAATATTGACAAACATCTATTCTAAGACATTGAATCTTATCCTATTAGGGGAGTGGTGTCACATTAATGGGGAATGACAACCCTTTCCCAATCCCTTTGATAATGAGCTTGTTTCAATTAGTTTTATTGAAAAAACTAATGAAACTGGTGAGAGATATATGTGAAACATAATGAAAGGTAATTTAACATGATATATGCTAGGATGTATATTTTAAAAGTGTGCAAATTTATTGTAAATGTATGCAAGATTTAAAGATGCAAGTCCTAATTCCAAAATATGTTAAATAGATGTAACTAAGTTACCATGGAAGCCATTAATGGATACTAAGCTAACAATGCATGAAAGTTAACCTCAAATGCTATTAAACATAAAACATGGTGCAAATGAGTGTGATTCTTAATAGCATAAGTTTTCTATCAAGAGATGGATCTAGATTCAATAAATGCAAGGTCTATTTATAGAATAGGAAAAAGGAACCGATGGTCAAGATTGAAATAATCAATCAATGGTCAAGATGAAAAGAAGATGGAGGCATGGATTCCTATCAAGGGTTGAGAATGCAAGTTAATATTTAATCAAGGAACTCACAATCATGTATTTAGAAGCACACTTTCAAAACTTGCTCAAGAAGTTTGTTGAAAGTTTGTTACAAGGAAGAATATTCCCTTTTTTGAATGAGTGAAAAGGGAGAATACTCTCAAAGAATATTGTCGTGCAAGTGGATGAAGAAAATTAGTATTTAGAAAATTAAAACAATTTTTTAATGTGCAAAGTGGAGGGATATTCGATTGGAATATTCCCTTTTGGAGGAATTTAGGATTTAGCATTAAATAATTAATTTATTTAATGAAAAGAGGTGAGATTATGATATTTAATTAAATAACTAGGATAACTAGGATTTATTTTATTAAATAAGAAGATATAAGAAGGCTAATTAAATAATTTACATTATTTGATTAGATAGGATGAAAGGGGAATATGATGGAAAGGGAATTAATTAGCCTAATTAGGTTAATTAGATTAATAGATGAACATGAATCCTTTGATTAATTAACTAGATTAATTCAATCAAATAAGTGAAAAGAGGAGGGATTTTAAGATGAAATGGTGTTAGTATATCAGATTCAAGTGTGTAGTATCATTCAATTTTTTTTAAAGTGTCTACATTTTGCCCCTCTTTGAAGTGAGGTACCTGTTGCATTGGCTCAAATACTGACACTTTTTCGGATCAAAACTACTGCTCAGATCAAAAATAAAAAATTACTAATTTTTTAGATGCCCCACTATTGCCCTAGTAGAAGGAATAAGCTGGTTCCCTCCCCCCTCAAGAGATCGGGCAAAGAATTTGAAATTTGGGTTGATCTCTTAAAAAAGGTAAAATATTGGTTCAGGTGCCAAAACATACCCCAAGATATGAAAAATGGCCTCAAAAACACAAAAAATGGCTCAAAATAGATCACGAAGTGCAGAAATAGGTAAAACATGCTAAAACCTTAGTGTTTGGCTCAAATTAGGGTAAAAAATCCTATTTTTTTGGTATAAATAGCTGAGAAGGGTGCACTTCCAATTCATTTGTGCATTCAAACTTTAACGATTTTGTGCATTTGGAGCTCTAACACTCTAATGAGATGGTCCACTTTGTGCTTCCAGTTCACCTTTCCAAGCGGGTTCAAGAGTGCCAACACCGAGCAGACATAGGACCCCAGGTATGTGACTCAAAACTTGCCTCAATTTTTGCATTTTAGTGCATTTATTACCATGTCCAAATTAGGTTTTCTAGGGTGTTGTTATATAGCAACACACAAAGGTGTTGGAAGTGTCGCTATTGATATTTTAGTGACATACTTATTGTTTAGTGATGCATTAAGAATTTTTATTCTAGCAACGCATTTGACTATGGTGTGGCACAGTTAGAATAACAATGCATAGGATTTTTTAGTTTAGCGACTCATATTTTTGGTGGGCGATGCACATAGTAATAGTGGCACACTAGCATTTTTAGTTTCAGCGACACATCTCAATGTTGATACATAATTGAATAATGTGACATGTGTTTCCAAATTGGTGATGCACCCCATAAATAGTGACACTATTGATTTCAACAATGCAATTGATGTTTTAGGATGCAGACCCTTAGATTTTGATCAGTTTTAAGATATTTAGGAAAATTGACATTGTGTATGTGATGCGTATAGGAGGATATGTAGCCTTTGATGTGATAGGAGCATAAATCAGATATTTTGGCAGCTACACGAGACTTAAATGATGACCTGGAGGTGGAGCTGTTGGGGATGCTTGGATTAGGGTTCATTGTGTTCATGCTAGAGGTCCTCACCCATCTAGCCATGATGACAACACTCATTGAGAGGTGGCATAGTGAGACCTCCTCTTTCCATCTTCCCACTGGTGAGGTTATGTTCACACTCGAGGATGTACATGGAAAATACAACTTCCCATTCATGGGGAGCATGTTATCTATGATACAAATGCTAAGAGAGATGCATGTTGTTCACTTTTGTAGGCTGACAACATTATTTTGGTTAGTTTACAGATAGACTTGGACCTATACAGACCCTGAGTACCTATTTTTAGATTGTTTATTATTGCACTCATTACTAGCATGGTTTCCCATGACTGACGGGGCAAAGGTTTTAGTGGGATGATCCGACAAATTAGTATGTATGCATGGGGGCTAGTTCTGCTTGCATCATTATATCATGACATGTATCAAGCAGTGTACTACTAGGGTAGGAGCATTGGAGTTGGTGTGACACTGCTACATATTTGGGCTTACAAGCATATAGTTGTGTTGATACCTTTAGTTTTTTTTGGTAGGCGTGCATGAGGATGAGCCTATTATGTTTAGATACAAATTCCCTATGACATTATAGCACACCACCCCGATAGGTATTCCATATTGGCATCATGTCATAGATAACATGAACGTATTTAGATGGAGGTCATGGATGTAGGTTCCTGCTTGGTATGACGACCAACAACAGTTGTACCTTGTTTGATAGAGTTGTCATATTCAGGGGTGGGAGCATACTATAGTGGAGAGGCACCTTCCAGACCCTGTTGCACGACAATTCAAGGAGGTACAAGATGTTCCTCCTGATGATTACACAACTATTTTTCCAGATCTCAGAGAGAGGTTGAGTGGGGAGCTCATATTGATCCCATAGTGGTGATCAATGAGTTTAGATAGTTGGTTCCACAGCCTTGGTCCTATGATCAGGGATTACCAGATGTAGGCACCACCCTAGATATGATGCATGGTGGAGACCACCTATTCACTTGATAGACCTGGTGGGGGGATACCTTGGTGGGAGAGGTAGAGGAAAGGATGGGGGTAGACAATAGCTTGAGTAGTAGCCAAACTAGCAAAGGGTTCATGTGCCAAGGGATGAAGAGTAGGCCCAAAAGGATCAGGGTTATCAGGACCCATGGCACCATGTTGTTTAGTAGGATGGATAAGTTCCCACAAAACCACCACCATCTCCACCACCTCCACCACCTCATCAACCAAATCCAAGAGATGGGTAGATTTTTACCCTTACAACAGAGAGAGATCAGCTATAGCAGCAACTACAGGTGATCACTACAGAGTGGGATAAGGAGGTCCAGTTGTGGTAGCAACTGGATGTACAATGAGCACCTAGGAGATAGGGTAACATTAACAACTTGAGGCTATGAAAAAAACCTCATAGGGATAGGTGGTTTCTACTAAACTATATAGTGAGGAAGTCACAGAGGTTGCCTATTACAGGATGCACTACCACCAAGATGTGCCCAGAGAGATGAGGCAACCCAACTACTCATAGAGGAGTGGGGTAGCGTGGAGGGAAGCTTAGGATCAACCATCAATTAGACCTAGGGATTCGAGCAGCTACAAGAGATGGACACTTTTTAGATTCCCTACCTAATTATTTATACAGATACACATTCATAGGCTTATTTTTGATAGCCTCATGTATATTGTATTTTTGATGATATTCATACACATTGATTTAGATATTATATCATAACAATCATTTTTTGATATATATATATGAGATGATTCAGATTCATGATGTGATATGCTTTATGAATGTATGGATGCAAATGATATGATGTTATGTTATACATGTATGTGATGATTATGCTTATGTAATGGATGCATGTCTTTATTTATGTGGTATGCGATATGAGGATCTATGATGTAATGTTTTATGATATGCGATGTTTATGAGATGGATGTAATGCAATGCAATGGATGTGTTACCTTCTTTTTCAGTATCTTTGTATCCTATACATGATGACATGATATGATATGCTTATGGATGAATGCATTTATTTGTGTGTACTTTTCCCATGCAATTGATGATGTCATGATGTATGTATGTATATGTGGAGGATGCTTATAGTATGGATATTATGAATGATTATGCAATGGATTAAGATGCTTAGAATAAAAAATTTATCTTATTTAAAATAAATTAAATGATAATGATGATGCGACGTATTATGTTTTCCATTATTATGATATGTTGTGATGATGCGAGATGTATACATGTTGACAATTTTGTGGATGTAGGATGGATGTGTGATGATTTTTTTATTGATTTCCATGATAATGGTCATGTTAGCGTGAAAAGAAGATAGAGGAGTAAGGTGAATGGATTGACCATTGATTTTGAGGCTAATTCAAAGGTCCAACAAGTCCATGATTCATCCAGACTTTATTAGATTATGCTAATGAGATGGATGATTTGCTCATATCTTGGGACGTGGATTTTGTGCCATTCCTTATGTTTGATATTACACATAGATATGATGCATCAAGGTATAATAATCAAGACATCATTGTATTTGGTGCGATGGAATTTGACTCTACAAACAGATAGGAAAGTTCTTGTTCACATATTGACATACAAAAACCTTGTTAGAATGTAGTTTCTAGAAGTTTAGAATATATTAGACCAAAGCATATGCAATAGTCAACAATCTACTCCAAACAACCTCCCCACACACAGCTAAGCAAGTATGCTCTATGATTATTTTACAAGAATACCGACAAGCACAACAAATGAAATATAATGATTGATGCCCCATTCCTCTCTCTAAATCATTTAAATTAGAAATAATCAAGAGGTCCTCAGAATGGTTCAATAAGATAAATCATAAGAAAAGATCAAAGAAAAACAATCAGTGTTATCTATATCTCTTGCCAATGAAACATAGGTAAGGTGATATCTGATGTTGATGCCCATTGTTAGAAGGATACACATGTGACAGTTTATCAGATGTTTTGATTAGGACTAGGTGTGTGATAGGTCATTGATACAAATGTTACTAACTCATTTACCTTTGATCTAGACTTTAGATTTTGACACTTAGTGTTTTCACTTTTTGATTTGAGATACTTGTTTTCTATTTGTTTTACCGAAGTTTGAAGATGATGATTGATTTATAATGGATGAAGGTTTGTTGCAAGTGAAAACAAAATGGGATGGATGGTTTTGGGATTTTCTAAATATTTCAACGTTTTTGATATTTTGAAAATGTTTTGAGGTTGTTTTTGGTCTTTTTGAAAGTTTATGTGAATGCTTAGGGTTTTCCAAGTTTTCCAATGTTTTGGGGTTTTCAATTTTCAAATGTTTTTGTGTTTTTTGACTTTTGACCAAGAACCTAACCTAAAAGACTATCCTAGGGGTCTCAAGGGCTTATCAAAGATGAGCCTTGCTTACGTTATACATGCAAAGACCATGTAGTTCAATTGACTTGACTTATTGTTGATGGGGTATGAACAATTGATGGATTGTTAGTTTATTATTATGGACTACTAACCTAAAGTGTCTCAGGGGCACATCATTGATATGGCCTTGCCTACCTTCAAGCTCAAAGACAACGTAGTTCGACATGGTTTTATTTTTGGATTTTTTATTAAATTTTGACATTTTTAAGGATTTTGATGTGTTTTGGATGTTTTTTATTTTGACTTTACACTTTTTTGAATGTTTTTGGATTTTAGCTATATAGGATTTTGAATCCTTTTGGATTTTACCTATACAATTTATTTTGATGTTTTTGAATTTTGATGAATGTTTTATGAATATTTTTGTGATCTTCGTTGAGATTTCAAATAACCTTAAGATATACAAGAACCAAATTTTATCCATAATGAATTTCCCCCACTGTGATGCAATAAACGACCTTGATATAGGTAGGACAGACTAACCTGTGGAATATGTTAGGTAGTACTAAAGGGGAATATGATACTTCATAATATCAAGCTATGAATCAGACATAGATGGGTATGTGCAAGATCATCATGGAAAAAATAGGCCCTTAAGTGGCAAAAATTTTAGAAAAATCAGAGTTAGGCAACTTGACATAAAAATTTGAATAAGTTATCTTTATTATTTCAAAAATATGGAAGAATAGAATTTGTAGCAAATTGAATGTAGTTTCTAAACTAATAGGTTTTTTTTTTTTTTAAAATCTATTTGGTAAAAATTTGAAGGGCATTTGCAGGATCATCATGGAAAAAATAGGCCCTTAAGTGGCAAAAAAATCTAAAAAATCAGAGTTAGGCAACTTGACGTAAAAATTTGAATAAGTTATCTATATTATTTCAAAATATGTAAGAATAATCTATAGAAAATTGAATGTAGTTTCTAAACTACTAAGTTTTTTTTTTTTTTTAAAAGAAATTTATTTGGTTAAAATTTGAAATTTCAATGTAGTAGTACTTAAATTTCAGAGAAAAAATAAGTAGGTGTTTGTCTGACCACCCTAACCAATATAAAATGATAATTATTTTTTATAAGATTTTATATATAAGTAGAAGACTCATGTCTCGATGTGATGCATATTTTTTTGTAATTTTTTTCAAACTAAATAATTAATTATGAATTTTTTATTACAAATTTTAAAAAATATTAAAAAAATGTATGTCTGACCACCTTAACTTGGTCAAAACTTCATGAAATTCATTTTTTTTTTAATCCTATAGTATGCGAATCATAGAATGTGACACATGTTTTGGATTCAAAAAATGTGATACCGTTTGAAAGCTATAGATGTTTTTCAATCAGTCTATCAATCGACTTTAGTCATAATTTGAATAGAAAATGAATAATAATTACTTATTAAATTCAAAGTAAAGAATAATTTATATTCGTGGAAAGCTGAGAATATCCTTTAAAAACCTTTTTCGTTTCATCAATCTTGGGTAAAAAGAATGTCGTCAACCACATACCAGATCATATTGCCACTTTTTGGCCCATCATGATCTTGCACATACCTTGAAATTTCAATGTAGTAGTACTTAAATTTTAGGGAAAAAATAAAAAGTAGGTGTCTGTCTAACCACCCTAAACATAATAAAATGATAATATTTTTTTATAATATTGTAGAAATAAGTAGAGTACTCATGTCGCGATGTGATGCATATTTTTTTGTAATTTTTTTCCAAGTAAATAATTAATTATGATTTTTTTATTAAAAATTTTAAAAAATAAAAAAACTCGTATGTCTAACCACCTTAACTTGGTCAAAAATTCATGAAATTCATTTTTTTTAATCCTATAGTACACAAAGCAAAGAATGTGATACATGTTTCAGATTCAAAAAATGTGATACTGTTTGAAAGCTATAGATGTTTTTCAATCAACCTATCAATCAAGACTTTAGTTGTAATTCAAATAGAAAATAAATAATAATTATTTATTAAATTCAAAGTAAGGCATAATTTATATTGGTGGAAAGCTGAGAATATCCTTTAAAAACCCTTTTCATTTCATCAATTTTTTGTAAAAAAAGTCATCAGCCAGATACCCTACAAAAACCCATCATATCGCCACTTTCTGGCCCATCATGATCCTGCACATACCCATATGAGAGATGGAATAAATAGGATGAATGATGTGATGGATGAATGTGATACAAATAATGATAAGCTAAAAGAGCCAAGGATGGATGGAGGTGCTTTATTTACTCAAGGTAACTGTTTGCCAGGTTTTCACCAAGGTACTTTCCCAAAGTGCCATCGAAGTGGTTTTCACTAGAGGGTGATTGTTTTTCTTTACTTTTTCAATCTTTTTCCTTAATTTTTTCGTATTTTTATCATTTTTTGGTTTTTTTGTATTTTTTAGATTTACACCCTCCAAACCTAGGCATAATTTTTTTAAAGATGTAGACTATTGATTAGCTCCTGCAAGGGTTCAGCTTTAGGCATTGATAGTTGGTATGCTCCTGATCCATAGCTCGTTGTGACAAAAAATGGGCCTAACTAATTGGGCTCAAACTTTCCTTTACTATCTTGGTCTGGAAGACTTTTTTTATTCTACTTGAGCACAAGATCCCCTACCTAAAAAGATAGACTCTTCATCTTCTTGTTATAACTTTATTTCAGTTAGTTTTGGTATGCTTGTAAATGATTAATGGCATCAAGGAAACATTCATCCAGGAGTTTTAACTCATTCAACTAAGATACCCTATACTCTTCATCGATGATCAGATTTTGTAGTGATACACATAGCGAAGGAAGCTCAACCTTAATAGGAAGGATGGCTTTTAATCCGTAGACCAAGGAGAAAGGGGTTTCACCTTTAGGTCTATGGATATTGGTTTGATAAGCCCACAGGGCAAGATTTAGCCATAGATGTCAGTCACGACCAACTTCATTGACCATTTTCTTTAGGATTTTTAGAATGGTCTTGTTTGTAGCCTCAACATGACCATTACCCTGGGGGTAATACTGGGTAGAGAACCGATGTTGGATGTTAAATTATTGGCATAGCTCTTTCACATATTGATTCTTGAAGGGTGTCCCATTATTAGAAATAAGGGCCTTTTGAACACCATAATGGTAGATAAGGTAATTCAGGATAAATTTAGAAATTTTCTTCCCCATTATGTAGGTCATAGGAATGGCTTCGACAAATTTGGTAAAGTACTTAGTGGTTGTGAGGATGAATTTATGGCTATTAGATGAGGTGGGAGTAATCTTTCCTATGAGGGAAATCCCCCAATGTGAGAAAGGCCAAGGTGTGACTAGTGGTTGTAACTCCTGAGCTGGAGTATGAATAGGATCTCCATGCTGTTGACACTGGACACACTTCTACACATACTGATAGGCTTCTATTTCCATGGTTGGCTAGTAATACCCCATCCTCAATAGTTTCTTATCTAAAGTCATACCACTAGAATGGGAACCATATATGCCATCATGTACTTTTGTTAAGGCACTCAAGGCTTCCTCTTGGTTAAGACATCATAGTAATTTCCCATTGATGCTTCTGCGGTAAAGGGTATCACCTAGGATAATGAATCAGGATGCCCTTTTAACAAAGATCCTCTTGCTCTTCTTAAGATTGGAGGTGATATCAGATGGAAGGGTTCCTCTGCTAAGGTAGGTGAATATATCATGATACCATGGGGAACTAGGACCAACAATTACACATGCAAATTCTGATTACAAGAGTTTGAAAGTTGGTACAAGAAACTTTTTTCTACCAAGAATTCATATTGAAGGATGTGCAACATATCTAACAATGATCCAATTGTTTCCATAACATCTATTGCTCGGTTGTTCATGCATGGTATCTGTTCAAAGGTTATATTAATGAAAAATTCCTTAAGACTTTCTACCATCTTCTTATAAGGAGTAAGCTTATCATCCTTGGTTTGGTAGTCATGATTGACTTGATTGACAACCAGCTGTGAGTCTCCATAGAATTTCAACTCTTGTATCTTCCATTGGATATCCTTAGACTCATTATTAGGGCTTCATATTTCCTAAATATTGTTAAAGTACATGGAAAGGATAGTCGGTATGACTTAGGAATGCAATCATCTTGAGGGGTGATAAAAATAATACCCACCCCTAATCCATGTTGGGTGAATGATCCATCAAAGTACATTTTCCACTAATCTGTTGTATTGACAAGGAACATTGATTTATCAGGAAATTCAGATATCAAAGGATTCTCACATAGATAGGTGCTTCTACTAATTGGTCTATGATCACTTGTCCTTTTATTTCCTTGCACTCCACATATTCTATGTCAAATTCAGTCAAGATCATTACCCATTTGGCCATTCATCTAGAGAGAGTTGCTTTGGATAATAGGTATTTCAATGGATCAATCTTTGCAATAAGCTTGATTTGGTGTGATAGAATGTAAGTCTGAACTTTTGTGAAGAAAAAACCACTGCTAGCATGCTTTCACAATGGATGAGTAATTCATTTCATAGCCTACCAAGGTCTTGTTGATGTAATAGATGGCTCTTTCTTTTTTGTTTTCATCATGTTGTTCTAGAAGAGCACTAAGTGTTGTTGATGTTTCTGAGATATATAGGATCAATGGCTTGTTTGGTATCGATGGCATGAGCACTGGAGGTGTCAGTATAGGTAATCTTTGATCTATTGGAAGGATTTATCACACTTCTCATCCCACTTATAAGTTATTCTTTTATGAATAATATGTGAGAAAGGGTGTATTTTATCTGATAATTGTGCTATGAACATTCTAATGGACTACAATCTTCCTTGTAACCCTCTCATCTACTTCAATCTTTGTGGTGATTCCATCTTTAGGATGGATTTTACTTTGATAGATCTATCTCTATCCCTCTTTGTGACATGATGTAGCCAAGAAGCTTCCCTAATGTAACCCCAAAGACACTTTTTCAGGTTCAACCATACCTTATACTCTTCCAGCCTGTCAAAGATGGGTCCCAATACCTCTATGTGCTCACTCCTTTTCTTTGAATTGGCCAAATTATCATCCACATAGTCTTCAACTATTTTGTAGATCATATCATGAAAGATGAGAGTCATTTCTCTTTGATAAGTCACTCCTGTATTCTTCAACCCAAATGACATCATGTTCCAACAATATGTTCCCCATGGACAAGTGAATGAAATTTTGTGTTGATCCTCCTTAGCAATCATGTCTAGCTGTTAAATCCATGATGATGTCAATGTTAGGAAGAGGGGAATCATCCTTCGAGCATGCTTTGTTTAAGTCTTTGAAATCAATGCATATTTCAATGCCCCCAATGGGTTTGGAGATTGGTACCAGGTTGGAAACCCACTTAGGATAGTCAATCGATAAGATAAATCTAATTTCAAGTAGCTTTTGTAACTCAAGTTTCACCAAGAGTACTATTTGAGAGTGCATTTTTCTTAATTTATGCTTCATTGGTTTCACTTCAAGATAAAATACCAAGTGATGTACAATCACTTTTGGATCGGTCCCTGGAATATTTGTGTATGACCATGCAAAGTTTGTTGTTTACTCTTTCAGAAATGCTGCTAGGTTTTTCTATTCTTCATACAATAAGGATTCAACATAAGAAGTTATCTTTGGTGCCTCTTTTATTCCCACATTCACTGGGGTGGCCTTTTCTGCTAGCACTACTTACTTTCCTAGATGCATTTCCCTAGAGGGAGATTGAATCCCTCATCGTTGGGTGCCTCAAAGAAGTTTTCACCCTTGGATGTGTCCTTTCTTTTTACTATTTTAGGATCAGAAAGTGCCATAGTGTGGTTTTCACTCAAAGATCTACATGTTATTTTCATGTCATCAATTTTGAGACTAGAGGATTCAATCATCTCCTCATAGTACGCCTGTGTGTCTAGCTCTATATCAAAACTAGCTTTATGATATCCCCATGGTAAATTGCTATAGAGTCCCATGAATTTTAAGATTGCTTCATCAATTTTTGAATAAATCTAGAATCGGTGGTCCTCGTTCATCCCAATCAATGAGTTGGGGGTATACTAGGCTTATTTTAGTGGTTTGATCATATGGGGTGAAAGATGTTGTGGATATCATGAAGAGACAATTATTCTCAAATAGGTCAACAACATCGAGGGGGAAGTCGTCTAGGGTAGTATCAAGGGATGTTGGTAACTAATAGGAAGCCTCAACACGTTTAGTGGAAATACCTCTGCTAATAAGGGTGACCTTGGTAGTAGTACATCCTAGGATAAGATTCTTTGGACGTCTCTTAGGAATGATAGGTTCTAGCAAGCCATTACCATTTTTTCCTAATTTATCATTCTTGTTGTACCCCATCCCTTCATTAGGTGCAAGCCTTTATTTTCATCTTCCATGGGAAGAATGGGCACGGGTCAGTCATCTTGATAGAGTAATTTAGAGACATCCTCCTCATTGACATACTCTTTGTTAAAATACCCCCACTTGGTGAAGGTGGTAGATGTGCAACTTTTAATGTTTTGGCCACTTTGTTGATAGGTATAGGTTTCCCATGAGATTTGGGAGAAAGATTTAGCTCTCCTAACACAAAAGTGTCCTTTGCTAGTTTATAATCTGCACAACCATTTTCCTGGATCACTTCTTTGATGTCGGGAATGTTCTACACAATGGATGCTTTTTTTTTTTGAGGTAGATGCAAGGGATGACGAGTCATAAAATGAGGAAGAGGGTGTAGACCCTTCATCACTTTTTGGTATTTGGGGTATTTTGTAAAACTTGGCCTTAAGGTTCTTGCAGTAGTAAAAGGGCTAAGGAATGCCATGGATGGTAACCTCTCTATCCTCAAAAGGAAACTTTACACATTGGTGATAGGTTGACACTATAACTTTTAGTGCATGAATCCATGGTCAACCAAGCAAGATGTTGTAGGGGAGATCAAGGTCTAACAGTTGGCATGTAGTCTCCACAATGACATGTCCCACTTGGATGGGTAGTACGATGATGCCTTGTGATACCCATTCTTGATCATCATATACTCTAATGGTTGTACTCTTTTCTTTCTCAATTGCATCCTCTGAATAACTCAGGTTCTTTACCAGCTAAAGGGTACAAATGTTCAAACCAACACTTCCATCTACTAAGACTCTTTTAACTTTGTTCTTATGAAGAATGAACTCAAGGTGTAAAGAATAGTTATGAGATGGTTGCGATGGTAGGTCTTGTTCCAAGAAGGTGAGAAGATGAGGGATAGTGATATGCCCTACCATAGCTGTCAACTTCTTTGTATCCATATCCTTAGGGATAGATGATGTAGATAAAGCTTTCTCTAATATTTCCCTATGTGTGGGGGATAGCCTTAATAGTTCCAAGATTGAGATCTATGTGAGGGTCTTCTTAAGTTTATCCAGGAGACTATATTTACTAGGTGATTAGTTGAAAAATGGGTGGCTTATGGTTTTGGACATAGAACATCACTTTTCTCCAACATTCAGGGATGCCCTAGAGATCTCAATATAAAGGAGAAAGAGGTCTTGCAATAGGGCTGTCCTAGGATATGATTTCAGATTACAAGAGGGGTCCACCACCAAGTTAAGACTTGAAAAGATAAATGCAACGCAAGATGTGGTACTAAACCCTAATATGATGCAATGACTTACAAAATGACCTAGAAATGCATATAAATTAGAATAAAAAGCTGTGAAATCAGAAGTGTGCACTTTGAAACTTGTAGAGACTTGAATGAAGAATGGAAATGTTGTAAATCCCAAAATTTAGGTCTATTGGGAATCATTCGCCAATCTGGGAAAATCAGTCCTAGATTTGGGTTTCTATACAAGAATAGGTTTCTTGAAAAAGGGTATGTGAAACTACAAAAAACTCAAAATTGACCTAAACCAAGACTCATTCACTAGAAGTGGAAAATGAGTCCAATTAGGGTTTTTTGGAGCTTTAAAATCCAAATCTTACCTTTGAAAATGTTTTCTCTTTCTATTCCTCTTTATTTTCGGATTTGAAACCCTGGTTTCGAGGTTGTAGGTGACTTTTTGGGGAAGACTACAACCTTGAAAATGGGGAGACAACTCCAACAACTTTCTCCAAGCTTGTAACCTAATCTTCAAGTTTTCAAAGCACCTAGATCTGTAATCATAGAGAGAGAGAGAAGTGTTGATTGTTAGGGAACAGGGGTTTGCCTTGGTCAAACCCCTTCTAGGTAATTAAACTAAATGATGAAATAATGAAAGATGGACATGAAAAATGAACAATGATACCTTGAATGATGTCTTGTAATACAAATCAACAATCTAGTATGAAATGGCTATGAAAGATGTAGATCTTGATCTTTGAAAATAGGTGTAGAGCAATGCTTGATCTTGGATCTTCAATGCTACATCACAACACTAGCTCAATAACATGTTTGATGCTTGATCTACTTGACATGATGATGGATCTTGAATTATTGCAATAATTGATTAAGAATTTTTCCCTTGAATGCCCTAGAAATGATCTTTAATGCCCTCTTGATGATCTTGTGAAGACTTGGAATGCTTAGCTCTTGAGTGCTTGACTTGATATCATGTAGTTTTACTGAAATAATGATTTGAAAGATTATTTATATAGGAAATCTATATAATATATCGTGTATTTGATCCCAAAGGCAACATACATAAAATTTGAACTTAAAACCCAAATTTTCCCACTCAAAACTTTGAAAATAGGCCAAATGGGACTCATTCGCCAAGCTTCACGAATGGATGAGTCCCACCTTGATGGGACTCATTCACCCAAAGTGGTGAATGGGTCCCATAGGGCCTATTTTGAGTGCTAAAGTGTCAGGGAGTGTGTAAATTAATCTTATTTGTTGATCTTTTTCGGTTTTTGATGAAAATATGCCTTGGGATGCATAATATAGGGTCTTAGGGGCCTATTAATGATTATATTAAGGTTATAAATGCAAGAGGGTCCAAAATACAATGAGAATGTAAATAAATACACTTTACAACACTAAATTAAGGCTAAATTGGGTCTATTTAGCTTAGAAGGGCCCTAAATCCCATGTGAATGTGTAAAACACATTACAACACTAGATTAGGTCCACTTAGTTTACAAGCCTCCTAAATTTAATGTGAAGGTGTAAATAAATAGTTTTTACAACATTAAACTAAGGAAAAGTTAAGTTTATTTAGCTTAAACGGGCCCTAGACCTAATGTGGATGTGTAAAACACATCACAACACTAGATCAAGGTGACATTAAGTCCAATTTATCATCAACTATTCCCAAATTATGTGTGAAAATGTACACAACGGTATTTTTTGACACTACACTAGGATTTGATGTTGACGCAGTAGGTTGTGCCCTAGGTTGAGATGAAGATCCTTGGACCTTTCCATATTGAGTGGTGACTCTACACTCTACACTATGCCCTTTGATGGTAACAATGATGATGACATTTTCACAGGAGGCAACGACATTGGAATAAACATGTTGCATGTTATTATAAGTCTTCCCTTTTCTATTTTCAATCTATTTATTGTGATATGGCATAGGGTTATTGTATATCTTGAGGTCCTAGTTACCACTTGGTACTTCAACGGATATGTCTCTATTTTTTATAAGATCCTAGATAATATTCTTCAATTTCATGCAGTTTGATTTTTTATGTCCTTTGATTTTGTAAAATTCAGAAAGATCCTTTTCATTGTACCAGGGTAGTTTATCCTGTGGTTCTTGGTAGTTTTAGAAATTTGGAAGTGTTATCAAGTTTGACTCCAATTTCTTCATGATAGTTTCGATAGGTTTCCCGAACTATGTGTATTTGTGTTTTGGGTAGCTATTTCGATTAGGGGTTCGTCATTGTTGCATTTCAGTGTTATTGATTTGATTATTCTGGGATGGTGTGGTTTTTTGTATGGATGCTTGAGCATTAGTCATTTGATTGGTGTTTCACCTAGGAGCACTTGGACCACTTTATCATCTACCATGTTGTCATTTGTCACATTCTTGTTCTTAGCCCAAACCCGAGGCTTGTCATTTGAATTGGTTGATGGGAAATTATCTTTGTATGCTTGGGTATTTCCCTATGAGATTAGGGCTCTTTCGATGTTGAGGGCCCTAGGGATAATATCATCAAAAGTGGTGATCCACTACATTTTTAAGTGGAAGGATAGATCTGGATCAACATTCGTAATGATAATGCCCACTTGATCATCAAGAATAGGCCACTTGCTCTTACTAGCTCTTTTCCTCCATCATTGTAAGAAATTGGTGAAAGGTTATCCTTTACATTGCTTGAGAGTGTACAAATCTTCTAAGATTATGTCCATGTCAAGATTAAAGGAGAAGTGATCTATGAATTTATCGATGATTTCTTGGAATGTTTTGATACCTGGAGGTAACTGTGAAAACCAATCAATGGCTGGTCCAGTCAAACTTCGTGGAAAGAGGCACATCAAGTAGGAATCATTATAAGCAACCTCCATACACATGAAATTGAATTTTTTGATGTGATCCACTAGATTTTCCCTTCTTTTGTATAAATATCAAATTTAGGGACCTCAAAACCAGGAGGGAAAGGTACCATTGCAATGTTTCTATCAAATGGGTATGGACATAAGTTTTGTTGTGTATGGGGCTTATTTGTCTTTCCCATTTGAATTTATTGCATTTTTTGTGTTATCATCTTGAGTTGTGATGCCACATCATCTTGCGGGCTTGGTGGAGGAACATATTTTGTGTATAGTGAGATAGCAGATGAGGGGGGGTGCAAAAAAATGGGGGGGGGAATTTGTGGGAAAACTTTAAAAAAAGTTTTGATAGCTCATAATGTGAGCGTGTTATAACAAAATCGTGTTATGAATTGGTGTGTTGAGCCTAAGGATCGGCCACACTGAGCCTATAACATGAGTGTGTTATAACACACTCACATTATCAGCCATTAAAAGAAAAAAAAAGGAAATCAAATTTATTTGCCTTGTGACTATTTTTTTTTCTGCCCACACCCAAAAGCCCTTCATTTGCATACTTGCATTCTGGGAGGACTCATCTTTCAAGTTTTTCATCAAATTGTTGTTGTTTTGTAGCCAGGATTCTACCACATCAATGAGGAGTTCTAAGAGGTAAGGATTGTTTGTTTTTTATTTTGAAATTGTTATTTTTAGGTTGTTTTTTATATTTATTTGTTGAATTTGTAGGAGATGTTAATGAACCTGCAAACCCTCCTCAAAATCCTCAACAAGCAGAGTAACAACAACAGGAAAAAAATCTTCAACAAGTAGAGCAACAACAACAACAAAATCCTCAAGTTCAACAACCACAACAACAATCTCCTCCACCAATCCCTCAACATCCTCCTGGCACTCAACAAAGTTTAATAGTGAAATTGAAAACAATAAAAAATAAATTTGATCATCATATGCTCTGATGGTTGTACTTTTTTCTTTCTCAATAGAATCTTCTTAATAACCCAAGTTCTTGATCAACTAAAGGGTACAAATGTTCAAATAAATGCCTCCATCTACTAAGACTATTTTAACCTTATTCTTATGAATAATGACCTCAAGGTGCAAAGCACATTTATGAGATGGTTGTGATGGTAGGTCTTGTTCCGAGAAGATGAGGAGATGATTAGTGATGTTCCCTACCATAGCTTGAAATTTATCTATATCAATATCCTTAGAGATGGATGATGAAGAAAAAGCTTTCTCTAAGATTTCCCTATGTGTGGGGGATAGCCTTAATATTTCTAAGATAGAAATCTATGTGGGGTTTTTCTTAAGCTGATCTAGGAGATTGTATTTGCTAGGATTTGATGTTGGAAAAGTAGGTTGTGCCCTAGACTGAGATGGGACTCCTTGGATTGTGACTCTTCCACATCGTGTGGTGACTCCACACTCTGCAATAGGCCCTTTGATGGTGATGACGGTGATGACAAAATCACATGAAGCGACTACATTGGAATAGGTATGCTACACACTTGTGTAATCCTTTCCTTTTCCATTATTGTTTCCTTTGCTATGATATGGCATAAGGTTCTTATATATCTTGTGATATTGATTGTTGATTGATACCTCAATAGATATGTCTCCATTTTCAATAAGACCTTGGATAAATTTTTTGAGTCTCATATATTTTGATGTTTTGTTTCCTTTGATTTTATGAAAGTCACAAAGATCTTTTTCATTGTACTAGGGTGGTTTATCTTGTGGTTCTTGGTAGTTTTCAACATTGGGAAGTGTTATCAGGTTTGACTCTATGAATTTCTTCATGATGGTTTCAATGGATTTTAAAAATTATGTGTACTTGCGTTTCAGATAGCTATTCTTGTTGGGGGTTCGTCTTTGTTGCATTTCAGTGTTTTTGATTTGATTGTTTTGTGATGGTGTAGCTTGTTGTATGGTTGGTTGAGTGTTAGCTATTTGAATTTTTTTTGGCCTAGGATCACTTAGGACCACCTTAGCATCTACCATGCCATCATTCATTACATTCTTGTTCTTAGCCTAGACACAAGGCTTGTCATTTGAGTTGGTTGATGGGTGGTTGTCTTTGTAGGCTTGAGTATTTCCCCATAAGATTAGAGCTCTCTCGATGTTAAGGGCTCTAGGGAAAAGTTCATCATAAGAGGTAATGCACTCCATCTTTAAGTGGGAGGATAGATCTAGATCTAGATTTGCTATGATAATCCCCACTTGTTGTTCATTGGGAATTGGCTACTTTCTCTTTCTAGCCCTTTACCTCCATCATTGTAAGAAATTGGAAAAATATTCTCCTTTGTTTTGTTTGAGAGTGTACAACTCTTCTAGGCTTACATCCATGTCAAGAGTAAATGAGAAATTATCTATGAATTTATTGATGATTTCCTGGAAGGTTTTGATACCTAGAGGAAACTAAGAAAACAAACTGATGGTTGTACCTATTAAGCTTCTTGGAAAGAGACACATCAAATAAGACTCATTATAGGTGACCTCCATAACATGCCATTAAACTCTTTGACATGGTCCATAGGACTTCATATCTCTTTGTATTTATCAAATTAGGGGACTTCAAACCCAGGAGGGAATGGTACCATCACGATGTTTCGATCAAATGGTTATGGGCATAAGTTTTGTGTATGAGGCTTCTTTATTTTTCCCATCTAGATATCATACATTTCTTGTGTTAACTCCTTAAGTTGTGATGCTACATCATCTTGTGGGTTTGGTGGAGGAACATATGTTGCATATTGTGGGATGGCAGATGGATTTTATGTGGGATTCTGATATGATGGGGTTTTGTATGGTGTGTATGGTGGTGTAGGATATTGTGAGGGTGATTGTGGTGGAGGCGTATATGTTCCTAACGCGTTTGTATTAACAATGTTCTGTTGAGGATTATAGTAGGTGTGAGATGAGGATTTGTCAATGTGGGTCGATTACGCTTAATCTATGATGAATTGAAGCATAATTTACCAAAATAAACCTACATCTACCAAACAAGATCATTCAAATTGAAAACATTAAACTAAGAATTTATACAAAATGAAATTTACATACTATAAAATAGTTAAATTCCCACTCTAACCCATTTGAAACTTATCCTATTTTGGAATTGGTGTCATGTTGATGTGAAACAACGACCCTTTTCCAATCCCGTGATTAGTGAACCCATTTCAGTCGATTCTATGGAAGAGAATCGATGAAACCATTGTGATAAATGGATGAAAACCTAATTTATGCTAAATTAAACATGATGCAAGCTAAGTTAACATGATTTTATGCTTAAAATTAACTAATTATGCAATTGCTAAGCTAATCTAAGTTAATTCTAAGCTAAAATATGGAAACCCTAATTCATATACAAACTAAGATGGATGCATGGAAGCCATTAATGGATGCTTTAAGCTATTATGCAACTTACAATAACTAAAACAAGCTAAAAGTGAGTAAAATATGAGTGTGGATGCAAGTGAATTCAACAACATAAGTTTGCAATTGAAAGATGGATGAGATTCAACAACATGAGTGTGCTCTGAAAAAAATAGATCCATTTGTCTCCTAATAGTGACCTATTTATAGGAAATCAAATGAGAAATGGAGGGTTGAGATTGAAAAGATTAATCAACGGTCAAAGATGAAGGAGATGAGAGACATGGATCATGGATTCTCATCAATGGATGAGAATGCATGATGGGATTTAATCAATGGTTCACATTGTCTCCAAACAAACACACTTTTGACTTGCACATTGTAGACACGTAAAATTAACATCATGCACCCAATTCACATTCATCCGCTCATTGAATAGATCAAACGTAGCAAATCTATTCACCATATAAATTAGGTCTTTAGTCCTAAGGTTATCCATTTAAATAAATCAAAGGCTCACATCATCCTTTAATTAAATAAATCAAACTTTATTTAATTAAAATACAAATGCATATTTCATCCCTCTTTGATTTAAATAAATCAAAATATTTGAGTCAAATTGGTCAAAACATCCTAATCACCATCCTAGCTAATTAATCATGATTAAATCTAATCTAATGCATGTCACATCCTCTAGATAATCCCACTTGCACAAATAAATCAATTTATTGTTTTATTTAAATCAACATTTTCACTCAACATGGCATCCATGAAGAATATTCCATCAGGTTTGAATTCAAAAGGAAAGTTGAAATGTACATCCAACAGGGCATTTAATAGGTCTTACATGTCTCTTACATGTCCCTTGCACAAGTCAAACTCAGCATTAACTCTCATTTCAAATTTGAAATTTCCCCCTCTTGGGCACATTTCTCAAATCTTGCACATGCATCAACCACTCACAACTTGACAAGTGTCCTCCTTTCATTGGTCCAATATTTGTCCCACATTCATCCATTTGGCTATTCCTCTCATCCAAATAATCTATAAATGGAAGGCTTTATTCATTATCAAATCATCCACAAATCTTATGCAAAGTCACTCTCTTTAAGTGAGAACTGATTTTTTCCACTCCACAACTACACAATTTCATCCACAAAATCTCATGCAAGGTTACTCTCTTCAATATAGAGCTAATCTTGCCCATTCATCATATTGATCATCAACATATCATTTTCATATCATGGAGCTTAAGCAAGGATTGGGAAAGGGCTATTTTCCACAATAGCACCAATCCACTATGAGATAAAGTTGGATCATGTCTTTTATATGCTTTGTTTAGTTTCCATTATTTCACTTTATTGCATGATTGACATGTTTCATTATTTCATAGGGATGCTGAAATGTTTGATTTGTTTTAAACTAACCATTTGCATATTTTGACATCCACATTATGGCACTAGAAGGAGGGCCCTTATTTATCACAACGATGAGAGAAGGCATTGAATGGCCTATATAATGAATGAATCAAGTGTTTGATGAGTTTTTGTTATATGGCTTTATGGTTTTAACGCAATAATAGATGATTGTATTATCAAATGCATTGATTTGACTTCATTTGAATAGTTTTAATCTATTGATCTGTGTTATGCCATATAGATAATAGATAAAACACCATTAAATCATCTATGTGTTAAGTGCAGATTAATGTTATCTATCTATCTTTTTTGTCATAAGCTCAATCAAAGGTGAAAATTTTATAAACATTGTTGGTGTTCAACTACAACAAATATAAATAGGAAATTCATTCTATAGTTTGGTGAGGTTAGTCTTCGCGGACTGTTTCAATCACCTACAAAGCCAAGTCATATTGGTCTTACCTAGCAAAGAAGTAGACTGAGTATTGAATGATTGATGCTTTGAAAGTTTGCAACCTTTCTAACGTGCTTTGTCTATGCTTCAGATTTGTGCTTTGAATGTTCGATTATTTTCTAACGTGCTTTGTCTATCTATATCGAATGTGTTTGCCTCTTTTCTAGCATGCCTTGTCTATGCCTCTGCATTTTGACTGCATTTTGAAACATAAGATCCTATCATTAGAAATCGGGCCCTACACCATTTAAAGAGGAAACTTGTGTAGATTCTCTATCTAGCGCAACTCTCAAGCTTTTTGGATCCAACAGGGAGGATGTTGGAATGGTTGGGGAATTTGGCCTTACACTTGAGAGATTTTGTAAAAACTGTTCATGTGACTTGTTTATGCTTCCATATTTTACATACATGACATTTGTTGAGACTACAGTTATTTAATCATTCTATCGAAGAGTTCACGGGCCTTATCTGTGCTTCCCCCATCTTGCATACATATCTGCCGCCCTCACGTTTCCAAGTATTAGCATCTGACAAAAAAATCTAAGTTCTGATGGATTTCCGTCCCCTTCTGCTAAAATTCACAGGAAGGATGTTGTGCCAAGGTTGTAGAACTTGGGTTACACCTGCCAATCGACTTAGCTTATGGTCATTGCCTTTTCTTACACCTAGACTTGCAGGTTTCCTAGTTTAGCTTTACACCTACCACTGTCATTCATCTGAAAGCTCTTGAGTTCCTTGGGCATGATTCACCTACCAAATACATTTGCTTGAAAGCTTTTAAGAATGTTTTTTGCCAGTCTTTAAAGCCTATGTCTTTTATTTTGAATTTTCATCTACCAAATATGTGTGCTACTCGATCTTTTTCCAATGTGTTTAATACCCTACTACATCTAGCATAGTCAAGTAAAGTGTCATAGCTTTTAAGTCTACCACTAAAATGAAACCACGTCTCTGTGAGGCAACCTGCAGGACAGTTTGAGTGCTCTCTTCATTGTTACTTTGGTGAGTGGCATTCAAGGAGACCATAGTATTTTCGTTTTCTCTAAACAATTTCATGCATGCCCCTTTGTCATTGCATTGGCTGTGGGTAAAGACCACCATATCTACCCTAATGAATACTCTTTTCTCATCATTTGTGTGAGCTCGACTAAGTATAATTGTGATTATTGGACAGTAGTGAAAGTGGTATACGTTTCATATTCACTGTCGTATGAGGGCCCATATGAGAGCCTGGAAATGATGTCATCCAAGTTGGCATCAGTACATGTGGGCCCTTCTAGATCAGGCGATGTGATTCCACTTGGAAAAGTCTCTGTATATAGATAAAATGCTGCACTATTTCTCTTGTGAACTTGAAGAGAAACTTATTCTTCCTCTAACACTTCTCGCATAGCCCTCTATGCAACATTTATGAGCTTCGTTGTGAGCCCTGGCTTTCAGTGAAAAACAACCAGAAAATTTATATGCCCATAACATTTAGTGGACTCCTCTTCCATCTTCGCTAGCACATAGCCAGAGGAGTAGATGTCATTGCTAAGAAAGAACGTCTCATTGCATGCTACGCAACCAAACCAAGAATGCAATGTATGTCATTGCCTTGAAAGTCAAAGCAGAGCAGATGGAGTCTATTATTTGAGAAAGAAAGTACCTGACCTACGAATGTTTAATACACCTATCTTTCTCTTCATAAATGGAAAATATTTTTAGAGTAGATGTTTATAGATGTACGAAGTTGATCTTGCTTGATGTGCAAAACGTAATCTTCACCATATAGACTTCTATTCCTACTTTTTCTTGTTGTAGTCTTCCACTATGTAGAGAGGCCGAGGCTAAATGATCAAATCTGACAATGTCAGGGAGTTAATGACTTGCTTGGGTAATGTTTGGATCTGACGTTTGAATTGACTTATGTCATTATTTGAAATTTCCCTTTTTATGGTTTTTGCAGGCATCTTTCTTGTTTAAGATTACCAATTTATGGTTTTTGCAGATATCTTCTTGATGGGAATCTCGTATTCATGACTTCCTATAGGGGAAGTGAAAAGGAATCAAGAAGTTACTTCTATGGTGCAAATCACATAAAATCTCTATTTGCCTGCATCAAATTACCTAATTTTGAGTTGTTAGTGGGGAAAATGTTGATTTTTGTTAGCAAGTTGTCTATTTATAGTTAAGAGTCTATGGTAGTTTGCTACTTCAAATGGTTTGATATTGTGACAATATTTTTAATATTTTGGCATTATCCTTTTCAAATTTGTTGGAATAAATACTAAAATATGTCTAATTTTTTAAATCGTTAGGTGAAGTTTGAAAAGCTTTAATTGACTATTGGAGACCTCTTTACAAAGCTACAATAATTGGATAAGTGTAACTTGGTTAATGTTTTCAGAATACAATTTAGTGGAGGGACCTTCAAAGCTTTTTGTCTACATAGCCAATCCTTTGCTTTTCAAACTCAGGGTTACATGACTAGTATAAATTTTGATAATGCTATAGGCTTCATCGATTCATTGAAATAAGTCTTGTTTCTAAGATTTTATTTTGTGTTGTTCATAGGTTGACATCAAAATCAAGCAATGGAATCAATCGAAGACAAGACAAGATTGGAGTTGAAGAATTGAGTATCACAAAAGCATTTTTTAATGCTTATTGTGATAATCTAGAACATCCATTTGCAACTCTTATTTTTTGTTTTAGACCAATTAATTTGAGATTTAAAAATAATAACTGTTTGATTCTTTTTCAAAGTTGTACTAAAATTGGACCTTAGAAATTGACTAAACTTTACTTTTGGGTTAAAATTGAGCGAATCAACTTCACACTTCATCTTGGTGCATTAAAAAAAAAGAATCAAAATCATTTCTTTGAGGCTTAAAATGAACATGTGTTTTTCGTGCTTCGTAATTTGTTATGCAAAGAAATCTCATCTGAAAAGACATATGCACTTCTCTGTGCTTCACGGTGACCTTTAGAATCAAAAGTCTTTTTGATGACATTAAGTTGCATAAAATATTACCTCCACACTTTGATTTGGGTTTAAAATTGAACATCTTGTGTGAGTGTGAGCTAACTTATTGCATGTGTTCTCCCTTTGTTTCTACACAAAGGTTGATCAAACTATGAATAAGTTTGCTCACTTTTGTTTATCTTAGAGGGCCTGCCTTGGGGAAAAAGTACTCACCCAAGGGAATGACTCAACCGGTAACACTCTAAAGCCAAGAGTATTTCCAACCGGGATATAAATGTGGGTATTAGAAGAAACGCCAGTATCATGCAGTTGATTCTGACAAGATGGATCCGAAAGGGGACTCTTGCCATATGGGTCAATCTCCATGAATAGAAAGTCTAAAATAGAACCCTTTTTTGTAGTGGCCTATTGACTCATTCACCGAGTTTATCGAAGTGGTGCATTGGAACTTTGATTCCAAGAAGTTACTTGCCATGTCCAATCTTGGTTGAAATATAGAGGTTAAGACTTCATTCTTAACATACCTTTATATTTTTTCCTTGGTTGCATGTAAAATCATCTCTTCTATGAGGGGCATGAGGCAATCCCACCAAGAAAAATGTACCAATTGAGCTAGGGTGTTATTGCTTGTGGTTTGAAAACACAGTGCTTTAATCGAAGACATTGGAAAACCAACATTCAACATGATCATCAAAATTGCAAACCCTTTAGGAGAGGAAAATATCCTTGAAAAAATTCACATGTTATTGCTTACCCTTGGGATTCGTGTCCTTAGAGGCACCTAAACATTTGGATTTCATCTCAATTTGCTTCTACTAAAGTCAACTTTAGGCAACCTTTGCCTTGATTTTCTCAGTTTCCGCATAATGCACTTTGTGGGATGAAAGGGAATTAGGACATTGGACATTTAGTTGAAAACCTAATCAAGAGTGTGCTTGTGGTAAAAATAATCCATTAAGCAAAGATTAAATCAATTGGACCCCACACATGTGCTTGGCATCTTTTTGGTCATATGGTTTTCATGCAAACATTGATCTTTTGATTTTTGAATTACTCTTAGAGAAAGGCATGTTCTTCACTATCTTGCTCTAGTAAAAAAGTCCTTTAGTTCATTTTGGATCAAAATCAAATACTTCATCCATCCAAAACATTTATCATCCCATCCCACCAAACAACTTTAGAGCTTTAGAAACATCATTCTAGACTTGGGTACATCCTTAAATCAAATCAAAATCACCTTGTTTAGTTAGAAGTATGGGAATACATACTTTCTCATACCTCTAATTAAATCAACAATCCTTTGAACAAGTTCATCCTACTTGATCACATCCAACATCTTAGGGTTTACAAGCTCATTATCCAAATCAAACCAATCAAAATCAAATCCTAAGTCTAGCATTGATCCAAAGTCCCTAAACGTTCAACACTCATACCATTTACACCTTTCATCCTTCATCTAATCAATGGTCCTAAGAACCTTAGAGGTCACTTTTGCAACAAGGTCAAAACACAAGAGGAACATGGAATATAAACTTGATCCATACATCATGAGTAATCCAAGTCAACTAAGCTACCAAAGCCTTACAATGCCAATTGATTCTCAACACTCACATCTATACAATCCATACATGGGATCATTACCTTCTACAAATTTCAATGGCACAACAAGTGTGAGTATGCCCAAATCAAAGATTGGAACACATTTCCCAATGGTAGATCTAAATCCAAACCTACAAGTCTGTCAACCAAACAATCAAAGCATGAGCTTTCAAACGAACAACGTCTTCCCACCAAATCCCTACAAGACAAATGAGAATGTACCAAGTACCAATTTTCAAAACATGAATCCGGCAAGCTTTGGGATAAATATGCTTGAAAATCACACAAATGTTGTTCAAAGTCCAAACACGATGATAATGACTCCATGCATTAGTCCAAGTCAAGGTAACACCATGCAAAATCAGAGTTACCTAAAACAAGGCAATGTGATTCCCAATCATAACAATGTTCAAATTCAACCTATCATGCCAAATATGAGTGTCATCCCAACTCAAAACATTGTACAAAATAAAACACAAGTACATATCCCAAATCTGCTTGAATGAAAGCCAAATCAACTATATCAAGGGATTCAAGATCGAAATCAAGATCAAATCTGGTGAGATCAAATTGCTACACTTACCAAAATAGTTGAGTCATTGCGCCAAGGGAAAACTCCGCCACCATTACCTATATCATTCCTTGGTTTAGGGATTTCCCCTTTACCTAGCACCAATCACTCCATCCAAATCAATCCACCTAACACCGATCAAGCCACCACATCAAAACCTTTGAATATACCATCGACATTGCACCAACAAATGGTATCTAATCAAATGACAACATCAATCCTGACAAATCAAAATATGGTCTCCCAAGGATTTATCACCTCAGTCATTCTGACCATTCCCATCACCTCAATCACTCCAACCACCACTATCATGCCCATCACATCTCAACCCCTCACTACCATGATCGCTCCAAATGTATCTCAACGACTCATCACTACATCCAACACAATTCCAAATCCACCACCACTACCACCAAAACCAAATGCGGCAAGACAATATGACATTGCGCTAAAAGTTCACAAGGCCTACCAAAGGGCCATCCAACAATATCTAGCCACACAACAAGCAACACAAGTACAAAAAGCCTCTCAAGCTGCCCAAGCCTCTCAAACTAGCCAACAAACACAAGCACAAACACAAAAAATGACAACTATTGAGAACAAGGATCAAGATCAATCCATCACTGAGCACCTTGAAGTTGTGTCTACTTCATCCAATGATCAAATCAACATATGTCAAGAGTCACTTTTCAATCATGATCAAATTCCACCAACCAACAATGATCCAATAAAAGAAATGCCAACATCACTTGACCCTATGGTTGAAGACATTGGAAATCCCTCCACCACAATTGTTGAAAACAATGATCAAGATCTATCCATCAATAAAGATGTTTTCACCTCATCCAACGAAGCATCAACCAATGACCATGTTGAAAATGTCTCTACGTTACCTAATGAGTTAGAGGGAATATCTCAAGAATTTATTCTAAAGCATGATCAATATCTCTCACCAAAGTCTAGCAATGGTCCTTTCCAAGACATATTGACATCCTTCGACCTCATGATTGCCGATATTGAAGGAATCTTCAACTCGACACTTGATCCAAGTCCACTCAAAGATCAAGAAGATATTAAGCCACTTCCCATGCCTAATGAAGATATCCAAGAACCATTTGTAAGTAGTCCATCCTTTGAAACTGACCCATGTCAAAAACTTGATCCAAAGCACGTCGAAAGCAACTCCAAAATCATTCAAGATCAAGAATTTGTATCTTCAAGATACTACAATAATCTAATGGACACTCTCATATCTATGCAAGATGATCATATCCATACTCCTCCATCTACCCATGAGATGCTTTCTTTGTATGGAAACATAGATGATCGTTATTCAGAATAGGATCCCTTTATTCCTGAAATTGTTACACAAAAAGAGTAGGTTATTGATTCCTACAATCAAATAGAGTTGTCAACAACAGTATCAGATATATCCCAAATTTAGTCTGAGGACATCAGGTATGGAGATATCCAGCATTATCTTCTCAAGGAAACAAGTCAGACAGAACAACATAATTCAGAGTTAGCGGAGCAGCAAATTAAAACAATGTCACCTATGGTGGTCATCTATCAGAGAATGCATTCTAAACAAGAGCTCTCAAAACAAGCAGAATCAAAGCATGAATTTGCTACTACCACAATATTGGGGGAAAATTCATCTCAAGAAAATGTCAACATAGGGAGCACGAAGAGTCCTTATGATGAAACCAATGCCAATACTACAACCAGCCACATCATGAATCTTCATCCACCCATCACCCCATCCATGAATTGGGACCAACGTCAAAAGAAAAATTTGAATCAAAGTACAAAGAACGTTATCAAAGCAAAAGAAGTTGAGAAGCATAATGGACAAATTAAATACACGTGGATACCAAAACATACGAAGAAAGATCATCCCTATCAAACTCCATCAATCAAAGAAACTATGGGGCAAAATAAAAAAGGGAAAAGTATCCATCAAAGATATCCACAAAAGAAAAAACAAGCTTTTCAAGCGACGTATAAAGTGTATCAAGTAGTTGGTCCTAATTCCATGCAAACTTTCATATCCACCCATCATTGCTCATCTTTCCAAGTTTGGAGAGTCAAAGATTCCAAACTGTCAACCAATCCATCTTTTATCCCTAAACACACTCCATCCACACCTCCACGCATGATATCCAATTCTCAAATTGACCATGTATTGGCAACAACCCTTCATCATAAGGATTCTGAAGGCACTCTATCACGATGTGCACATAGAGACAGAGTTATCTTCAGTATCGACGAAGCAGATCAAGAATCCCAAAAGTTGCATTCAAGTGCACGTATCTTAGCAAAGAAACTTCTTCAGGTAGGGTATCGATGGCACATTATGAAAGAAGCATCTACATTGACACCACCAGATGGTTCAACATGAGCTTAAAATCTTTCAGAAAAATAAAAAAAATAAAAAAATATGAAAATCCAAAAAAAATCAGAAAAAGGATTGAAAATAGTAAAGAGTAAAAAATTGCCCTCTAGTGAAAACTGCATGTGTGGTGCTTTGGGAAATACCATGATGAAAACTTGGAAAACAGGCATCATGTGTGGAATCGAGCATCTACATGCGTCAGTTCAGTTGAAAGCATCTCATCCCATCCATAATAAATCCAACATTCCATCCATCTTATCCATAATAAATCCATTCATCCATAAACCATTTATCCAATCCATTTTCATCCATTTGCATACATAGTCCAAGTCATCTTGATCTTGAAAAAGTTTGAGGTATACTTTACACCTACTTATGGTAAACATCTTGATAGGGGTCATCTTCATGGATCCTATCATATCCAACATTATCTAAGCCTTGAAGCATTATCCAAATGAGCATTCATTATCCAAACACCTTATATTATCACAAGATAATCCATATCCATCTGTTCATTCACTTATCCAAGAATCCATCCATGACATTCCATACATTGCTAGAAAATAGGGGAAAATATCTACATCACGCTTCGAGAATAAATCTTGATCTATATCCTCCAACTTATGTGGCAATCCGAACATTGGCAAATGTGAAACCAAATTGGTCAACCACTTGTGAGAAAGAATCCAAATCACTAGCCCATGGCATATTTTGGTGAGAAGACATCCCTATCAGGCTTCACCTTTCATCGAACATCAATCCAAACAATCAATATCAGTTGCATCAAACACACCCTTCAAACCTCACATCAAATCATTCGAACAACTTTTGTTCCAAAATCAAGCTTCATCAATCTTGATCAATCAATCCTTGCATTGTTGTGCATCCTCAACAATGTTATCGTCATCAATCTTGATCAATCAAATCCTTGCATTGTTGTGTATCCTCAACAATGTTATCATCATCATCAATCCATCAATCCGATCAATCAACCTTAGCTTGGTCTTCAACAAAAATCTCAAATAGAGCACTGATATCATCATGTCCATATCCAAATTGTCAAAATCATGCAAAAAATCCAAAAATATTCAGAACATCATAAAATTCAAAAACATTCAAAACATATGAAAACCCAAAAACAAGTCGAAAACAAAAAAACATCAAAAACATTGGAATCCAAACTACGTCGTCTCTGAGCTTAAACATAGGCAAGGCTCATCATTGATCAGCCCCCGAGACATCAAAATCCAAAAACATTCAAAAAAACACAAAAATCCAAAAACATACCCAAAAAAAATCAAAATCCAAAAAAATTAAAAAAAAACACAAAATCCAAAAACATTCAAAAAAATCAAAAATCAAAACATTTGTAAAATCTTGCAAAACACCAAAAACAGCCTCAAAATATTGGAAAATGTCAAAAACATCCAAATATTTGAAAAAATCCATCCACCTCATCTCGCTTTCACCCGCAATAATCAAGCATCCATAATAAACTGATCGTCACCTTCATCCTTTGGCAAAACAAATAGAAACAATCATAGCAGTTAGCAAAAGCAAGCTTCAATCGCAAAATCAAAATTGAAACAATAGACCTTTAAAACAAAATCAAACTCTTGATCATTTTCAGACATGTCAATCAAACTTATATCAATAGCCTATCAATCAACTTATCAAACCATCATCATCCTTTACAATGCATGTCCTAGGATATACCATTCTAAGAATGGGCATCATTTTGGATATCACTTTGGATTCTTATCCTATCAAAACAAATCTCTTTGGCTAGAGATATGAAGAACATTGGCTTGTTTGTGTACTTGATCTTTTTCTTTTGATTTCTCTTATTGCACTCATTCCAAGGACCTCTCGATGATATCTGAATGAAGGATTTAGAGAGATAGGAATGGGGCAATGATCATTATCTTTTATTTGTTGTGCTTGTTGGACGTTCTTGTAAAATAACTTGGTGAATACTTGCTTTGTTAGGTACGTCAGGTAGCAAGGTTTATGTATGACAAGTGTGAACAAGAAAACTCCTATCTATTTTTCGAGTCAAAGTCAACGCCATCCTGGTTCTTTATACCTTGATGCATCGTATCTACATGTGTAATCAAACATAAGGTAAGTAGCTCTTTTAAAATCCCAATCCTTGATAAGCAAATCATCATCATCTATCATCATCATTATCTCTAATAAAGTCTCATCAAATCATGGGCTTGTTGGATCCTCTTGTCACCATCTCATCTCTGTGCTAACATAACATCACGAATGCATCCATCATGCATCCATCCTGCATCCAGAAAACTATCAGCATACCACATATCAATCATATCATACATAATAGGAAACATCGATCATTTCACATGCATTGCATTTGTATCATCATCATAACATAGATCTGTTAGTCTAAGCATCTGCATAAATCATACATTTTCATAATCATAGCATATCACATTATCCATCTCATCCATCATCACATCATATCATCATTTAAGTTGTTTAGGATAATATAGATTTGTTATTCTAAGCATCTTAAAAACATCTCATTTGCATCATCATCCATAGCCAACCATTTTGAACCTCTTTATCATGAGATTGACCTTCAAATTGAATCTTTTCGCTCGATCTCTCGAGGGGGCAATGTACTAGTGTACTTCTTTCCGCTGGAGCATCTGAAAAACCATAAAAATTTTCAATTTTGATCGCGGCAAGTTTATTCGTTGAACCAATGCAACAAGTACATTGCTTCAAAGAGGGGCAAAATGTAGATACGTAAAATTAACATGCACCCAATTCACGTTCATCCGCTCATTGAATAAATCAAACACAACAAATCCATTCACCATATAAATCAGGTCTTTATTCTTAAGGTTATCCATTTAAATAAATCAAAGGCTTACATCATCCTTTAATTAAATAAATCAAACTTTATTTAATTAAAATCCAAATGCATATTTCATCCCTCTTTGATTTAAATAAATCAAAATATTTGAGTCAAATTGGTCAAAACATCCTAATCATCATCCTAGCTAATTAATCATGATTAAATCTAATCTAATGCATGTCACATCCTCTAGATAATCCCACTTGCACAAATAAATCAATTTATTGATTTATTTAAATCAGCATTTTCACTCAACATGGCATCCATGAGGAATATTCCATCAAGTTTGAATTCAAAAGGCAAGTTGAAATGTACATCCAATAGGGCATTTAATAGGTCTTACATGTCTCTTACATGTCCCTTGCACAAGTCAAACTCAACATTAACTCTCATTTCAAATTTGAAATTTCCCTCTCTTGGGCACATTTCCAAATCTTGCACATGCATCAACCACTCACAACTTGACAAGTGTCCTTTCATTGGTCCAATATTTGTTCCACATTCATCCATTTGTCTATTCCTCTCATCCAAATAATCTATAAATGGAATGCTTTATTCATCATCAAATCATCCACAAATCTTATGCAAAGTCACTCTCTTCAAGTGGGAACTGATTTTGTCCACTCCACAACTACACAATTTCATCCACAAAATCTCATGTAAGGTTACTCTCTTCAATTGAGAGCTAATCTTGCCCATTCATCATCTTGATCATCAACATATCATTTTCATATGATGGAGCTTAAGCAAGGATTTGGAAAGGGCTATTTTCCACAATAGCACCAATCCACTATGAGATAAAGTCGGATCATGTCTTTTATATGCTTTGTTTAGTTTCCATTATTTCACTTTATTGCATGATTGACATGTTTCATTATTTCATAGGGATGTTGAAATGTTTGTTTTGTTTTAAACTAACCATTTGCAGATTTTGACATCCACACACACACAGGTCAAAGGTGACATGTTCAAAAGGTTAAAGGTTAAAACTTTCTTAAGAAGCTAAGTGAAAATATCCCTTTTTCAAATGATGGAGGAATAAGAATATTCTTTTGGAATATTCATTTGAGTGAGGAAAAAGGAATTTTGCAAATTAAAAGAAAACTTTAATTGTGCAAAAAAGGAGATAAAGAATATTCCAAGGGAATATTCCCTTTTAGAGGAAAAATAGTTCAATTGCTAATTAAACACAAGTCAATCATGTAATTGTTAGGTACCCAAATTTGCACCCTATTTGCTAAGCTTTTTAAATGAACTCAATAGATTTGGACTAACATGGGTCTACTTTCAGGTTGTGGGTAACCTGTTTGAAAGAAAACCTCTAGATTATGGGCTGACTTCCCTGTTTGATGTCATCTAACTATTAATCTCTGAGGAAAAGGGTAGAATTTCATGAAAATAAACCTAGTGCTAAAAAAACACTAAGGTGATACACCAAAACAACCTAGACCTATTAACAACCTATCACATTCAAATCAATATCATAAAGCTTAACTCACACAACTCACTTTCCAATGCAGTTTACACAAATATTTCATAAGGAGGTCCATAAAAATGCTATTAAAAGGAAAATAGGGTTTCACAATTAACAACACTACTAAAACAACACAACTTACAACCAGTAAACATACATTTTCTGCTAAACGAATGCATAACAAGAGACAAGCTTGCAAGGAAAAGATAGATTTTCACAAGACAGACTAATCAATCATTATCAACATACATGAGAAATAAGAAATGGGAAGGTAAAATGCTCTACTTTATTAATTCAAAGTGCTCACTGTATAATAGGCCCATTTGAGTTATAATACTACATGAAAAATAGCTCCAAAACAAAGCTATCCTACTGGTCGCGCCCACAAAAGGATATGAAAATCACGACAAAATCTATCCTGGGAATTGGACATTCCAGTAGGTGACTAATACCTCTTCATGGACGTTCATTTACTTGTCAAACCAGGGAACATAAACTTGAAATGGAGTGGCACAATATGTGCACTAAGAACTGGTTTCAATCACAATCTATTGAAAAATAAACACTTGGAAAGAAATTTCTATCTATGCAATAACGTAAAGTTCTCTTAACTCAATCATAGACTAACCAAAGCAGAAATCGTAATAGCTACAGTTGAGGGACAAACTATAAACTGGCCTTATGCTACAGGAACAAACACAGGGATGGATTCCCGATGCTGTAGGAATAGTATAAGACTGAGCTTGTGCCAAAACTTCTAAAATGAAATCTAGCTTGAATTAACAAAAGACAAACTACGCTCCTACAAATACTTACTAAGTGGGCCCCCTTAGCAAGCATCAACTAATTGACACAAAAGATTGTGCTCAGAACTCCATCAACTTTTATTCATAATGTGAAATCATTTACATTGACTATTCTGCTTCTAAAAACTAACAAAAACTCTAATTCATATTTTATCTCTAACTCTTACATAATCTACTTCTCTATCTATCTATCTATCTCTTTCTTTTTCTATTCTATTCACCCGCGTAGGAGGAACACTTATTTTTAAAATAGGAGAACAAATAACTAACTAACTCAATAGAGAAAGACGTGGATATGAAATGTATCCTGAAATCGAGGAACAACCTTCATAAATGAGCTATCCGTTCAACCCGATCCAGAGAGAATCTAGCACTCCACTCTTTCCAGATTAAATGTCATTTAAAATCCTTCCCAATGGTTTCGGTCAAAGAGTCTTTGCCAGAGCTTCCTCGAAGTTGTGCAGGAAATGGACTTTATTGCAAGGCCGAGATTGGCTGCACTTGACTCGATCATACTTTCTTCAACAACCTGTGAAACACAAGGTAACAGATACGAAAGAAAAGGCACATGCCACATACACAATATCCATTCATTAATCACATATTTAAATCTATTTCATCATTCAAAAACTACATGTGCTATACTAGTCATTTGGGAAGTCAACAGGGTAATAAATACAGGCATGTCAACATGATCGACTACAAGAACATGAAAGTGTATTGCTACAGGATATCCCCCAATAAAAGGTTTCAAGAGAGTTAAACAACCATAATCAACAGAAGTAAAGGTATTAAAAGTACACCATGATATCTAGATGATGAGCATATTTTGGGCTCATCATTTTGCCCCCTACTTAACCCAATGCTAGTCCTCCAGCATTAAACTTCCTGGTGGTCTCTCTGAAATCAGTGGCTGAGGAATGACCCAGAAATGGAACTCCAAATTTGTAACAAAAGCCTCTATTACTCTGCCATCCTTCATACCTATGGGCTTCTATGTCTTCATTAAGTTTTGTAGCCTAATAGGAATAAAGGGGCCATATTAGCTTAGGAGGTCTAAATGTTAATGGAAACCACAATTCAAACCTCTTTTGGAGTCCTAGCTGTATGTATTTTCTTGACCGTTTAAGAGCTGCTATAAAATTTAGTGGACTGTGAGGTTTAGACTTTTTAACCCAACAGTTAATCTTTCCCACCTCTTTTCAACTCTAGAGTATGATAGTCTCCAAAACGAGTATGATTGTTCTTGAAATTCATCATATACCTATTTCCTGAGATCAAATATTTTCACTCTGGCTATATCATTATTAAAACCATATGTCAGAGTAAGCCAGGTTTGCAGCATTGTGCGGGGGTTTGAACTCTCAGAACGCAATGGAACAGGCTCATTCCTTTCGGCTTCTTCATAGGTTTTCCATTGCCTGCCATAATTTACTTCATTTGCTGCCCAAGACATAAGTGATGTCAAATAGATATCGCCAATATACAGAAGAGGATTCCACTCTGTTTCAAATGGAATTAAGAAGCCATGAAGGTAAAATTCACACAAAGAATTTCTGAGCCAATTAGGGGCTGCCTGATATGCATCATAAAACTCTTTAGCATTGTGAAGAATAGGATCCTGATTTCTAAAAATTCTCATCAGTTGAAACCACAAGAACTATTCTTTGAGGCACAAAGCATAAACTCTGGGTGGTGGTCTGCATTCCATAATCTGACTAGTTACCTTCAACATTTCATCCATCTTTTCTTTTAACTCCTGAATTTCCAGTTTCTGCTCTTCAATTTTCTTTTTCAGTTTCTTCTTTTCCTCCTCCCAAAGACTCTGTTGCATTTCAGTCTTGGCTAGGTGGTGGAAAGTCAAGGTTTGTAATGTAACCGGTTTCCATGTAGCTTTGACATATTCCAAAAATTTAATTAAATTTTTTTCTTATAAACAAGGGCTTGACAAGTTGCAGGGGGAATTGAGGCTTCATTGACTACTTCCAATGGTTTAGTCTATTCTTCCTCTTGCTGCAGGATAAATTCTTGTTGCTGCAGTGGAGAAGACTATGCTTCCTCTGAAATCTGCATAGCCGCAACAGCCAAGTCATCAAGACTTGGTACTCCCCTTTCATTATGCTCAACTTCCCTTGTCTCAGCTTGTTATTCTTCAAGAATAACAAATGAACTCTGTGTAGCACTTTCAGACATATTCTAAGAAACATCAAGTTTAGACTCAACAGACTATTCTGAAATTATAATAACCTCAGGTTGAGGTGAAGCTAGGGATACTTTACATTGTGTTCTTGTAGAAACTCTTCTTGGCAGTGTTGTGGCTGCAGAAGGTGCTCTCGTAGCCTTCCTCTTTTTGAATTGCCTAGAAGGTTTTGCCTTGTCAGAGGATGATGGTGAACTAGTGATGGCAATAGGTGTTGCTGTAGGAGACAATGCTGTAGGGGAAGAAGCTGCAGGAGAAGAACGTTGCCTTTTCTGAGAAGGGGGGTCAAATTCTAGGATTCGCTCAGCCCCAGATGACTCTCTGACCTTAGTTTTTCCTCTCTCTCTCCTACTAGCAGCCCTAGTTTGCACCCGGGCAGAGGACTCTAGTGTGAGAGCTGCAGGACTAGGTGCTACAGGAGCAGATGATGCTTGCCCTCTTCTTCTACTAGTGGACGCTATTTCCTCTTTCTTTTTTTGAGGCCATGGGGTAAGTGCTCTAGGGGTTCTAAACGTTGCAGGCTCTTCTGGGCAACAAATTCTTCCCAAGAAAGAGGCGATACATCTCTCAAAGAGCGTGCAATCAATAATTTTATGAGGCGATGGTGAGCAATAGAATTATCTTTCTCCTATTGGGTTCCGTGGGCACATTGTTCCAGAAAGTTTAACAAAAAGTTTGAAACATTAACAACTAATTCATTCCTCATATGACTTAGCAATTTGAAGTGGTAAGAATGCAGGTAGGAGAAACGACCTTCATAAGTTAAATACTTGATTATGAAAGCAGCGTATTCTGGGTATGGAGGAGGCAATGACACTAGCTTGCATCCCTGCTTTGAAACCTCCAAAGGTCCATCAGTGGGTATTGAAAATTCTGCCCTTGTAGAGGCAGCATCTGAAGAAAAATTTTCTCCAATGGCTAGGAGCCTGGTTATTTTTGCAATTATTTCTTTAGTTGCAACAACTGTTAGACCCCATACAGTAGCCTCCCCTTCAAAAAGAGTTATAAAAAATTCACCTGCAGCCTCCTTTTCAAAAGCATCTAAAATCAAGAAGTAATTCAGCCAACCACAGAGGCTGAATGCTTGGACCATTTGAGGATTTTGCATTAACAACTCATGAGCTACAGGCTCATGCCTAACCAACTGACCACCCATGTTCACAATTTTTCCCTAGCTGACTCAACTCCTTTCTGAAAATCAAGAATTTCCCTTGTTTTGCTTTGGTTTTTCTCTGTTCCACTGTCAATTTCCTTTTCTTTTCCAAAAATGAATTTTATGAACTTTTTAAACAAGCAATTTTTTTTTAATGTGATTCTCAATGAAAAACATGCAATGAAAAAGACATGCGATCATATTTAGAAAGTATCAAAAAAATAATAAAGAAAGATTATCTAAGCAGTTGTGACAGCGATGAAAGGATAGGTTTAAAAAGTGGATTATCCCGCCCTCTACTTAGATTATTACATGTGTCCTCACATGTACTAGGGAATAGGCAAAAATATGGTAATAATGACTGATACAGACAGTGCAGTAAATGAATAGAATGAAATAAATCAAAAATGCGATAATCAAAAGATATTGCATACCTTTCATTAAATGTTCGTACATGCTGAGAAAGTTGATGGCTTCGGCATGAGATGAGAGTTGGGAATGAGATCATAATTAGGGGTGGTGCAGGTGAATGAGGTGGATGGATGACATGGGTGGATGAGATGAATGAATGGAATGGATGGATGGTATGGCTCCTAAAGAAGTGAAATGTGGTGAAAAGTGGAAACGAAGAAAAGGGGTTCCCTTAAAAGGAAACCTTTATTATGAGCATGCATTAGAAAATCACGGAGAAGTTGCAGGAGAAAGGCCAAAGCCTTCAGCTGCAGGAAGTGTTGTGGCAGAATTCTGAATGAACTGCTACATGAATTCCTCTTTTGAAATTGGTTTATGCTACAACTAGAGGTAGTGTCCATTAAGTAGCAGCTTAAATCTAACAGGATCAATTGTAACAAGTTGCACTGAACCATTAGCAAATACATTCTCAATTTCATACGGGCCCAACCATCTGGTTTGTAATTTTCCTGGACTATCCTTATATCATGAGTCATAAAGCATTGAGCTGCATGATTTTGTCCTTTTGTGCATTTGTTAAATCCATGTCCATCTCCAGTGTTGTTCTTAGAGTCTTATGTTCAAACTCTATTGGCATCACAACTATTTTACCATACACCATTTCAAAAGGTGTATATCCTGTAGCAGTCTTCCAGGTAGTACGGTAGGCCCATATAGCTTCTGGTAACCTTGTGGCCCAGTCCTTCCTATGCAAATCTACAGTTTTAGTCAAAATGGCCTCTATATCCCTATTTGTGACTTCAACCTAGCCATTGGTCTGGGGTTGATAAGGATTTGATTTCCTGTGCCATATATTATATTCATTGACTAAAGTTGTGATAAGTGTAGAAGTAAATTATGTTCCTTGATCTGTCACTATTTCCCTAGGGACACCAAACCTAGTAAATATTTCCTCATAGAGAAATTCAGCCACTTTATTGTCCCTAGCATATTTCATAGGCTTAGCCTCTACCCATTCTGTGACATAGTCTATGCATACAAGGATGTAGGACTTACCATTGGAAGGTGGATCAATTGGTCCTACAAAATCGAGTCCCCATTTGTAGAAGGAAGCAACTACAACTTGTGGAAATAGAGGCATCTCATCAGATTGAGTTGGTCTTCCCATTCTCTGGCATCTGTCACACCTCTTGGTATATTTGGCTGCATCTCTATGCAAAGTTGGCCAATAGTAACCAGTATTTAGAATTTTCATCGCTGTCCTTTTGGCAGCAAAATGTCCACCACACGACTCATCATGGCTGGCATGCAGTATATTATGAGTTTCCTCCTCTGGTACACATCTCCTCATAACTTGATCTGACTCTATATAAAACATGCAATCTGCAATACAAGAAAAGTTAAAATTTTTCTCTACCAATAATTTCTTTTCCTTAGGGGAGAATTGAGGAGGAGTTCTTCCTGTAGCCAGATAATTTTCTATATCAGTACACCATGGGTGAATAACCTTAATTGCAAATAGGTGCTCATCAGGAAAGGAGTCTTCAATAACCACAAAGTCATCTTGCCTTTGAAGTCTGGAAAAGAAATCAACAACCACATTGGCTTTACCTAGTTTGTCCACAATTGTAATGTCAAATTCCTTCATCGGCAATAACCATCTTGCCAGTCTTCTGGATATTGCTGCTTTGTTCACGAGATACCAGATTGCGACATGATCAGTATGAACAAATATCTAATAACCAATGATATAATTCTTGAATTTATTGAGGGCATAAATGATTGCTAACATTTATTTTTCTGTAACAGTGTAGTTCAATTCAGCTCCTTGCAAATTTTTGCTTATGTAATAGAGTGCATGTTCTATTGAACCATCCTTCTGCCCTAACATTACACCAATGGCATAATTTGATGCATCTGTATGAATATGAAATGGAAGTGACCAATCAGGTCCTTTCAAAATAGGTTCCTGTGTAAGGGCGACTTTTAAGCCAAGGAATGCTTTTTCACATTTCTCTATCCAGAAAAAATCTGCATCTTTCTTCAACAGACTGTATAAAGGGCCTGCTGTTTGGCTGAAGTCCTTGATGAATCTTCTGTAGTATCTGGCATAGCCTAGAAAGCTCTGTACCTATTTTTTCTTGGTAGGAGAAGGTAACTTAGAGATAACTTCAATCTTAGCAGGATCAACCTAAATTCTTGCAGCAGAAATATAGTGACCAAGTACTATTCCTTCTTGCATCATCATGAAACACTTTTGACTATTCAGTAATAGGTTGTGATCTTCACATCTCTATAGTACCTTTTCTAAATTAGTTTGAGCTTCTTCAAATCTTGTACCATAAACAGTAAAGTCATCCATGTATATTTCCATGCAATCATATGAGATATCTGAGAAGATACTTATGACTACCCTCTGGAAGGTTGCAGGAGCATTACAGAGACCAAAAGACAAAACTGAATAGGCAAATGTTCCCCAAGGGCATGTAAAAGTAGTTTTTTCTTGATCCTCAGGAGCAATCTTGATTTGATTGTATCCACTGAAACCATCTAAGAATGAGAAGTACTTTTTCCCTACTAAATTATCTAGAACTTGATCAATGAATGGAAGAGGAAAGTAATCTTTCTTTGTTGCCAAGTTGAACTCTCTATAATCTAAACATACCCTCCATTTTCCTCCTTTCTTAGGAACAATGACCAATGGGAAAACCCACTAACTATTAGAGATTGGGTAGATAAAGCTAGCTGCTAACATTTTCTGTAATTCTTCTTTAACAATTTCTCTCAAAGCTAGATTAATTCTTCTTTGAGGCTGCCTGATAGGTTCGAAGTCACTGTCAATATATATGTGATGTGTACAGAGTTTTGAGTCTAAACCCCTCATATCCCCATAGTCCCATGCAAAAGCTTTTTTGTGGGCTTGCAACATTGTGGCTAGGGTAGTTTGTTGAGAGAGAGACAACTTATTATTAATATGAAGTCAGCGGCCTGGAGATACTTCTATCTGTTTGGTGAGATTATTTATTAAGGTTTTTGATAAAGGTGGTGCTTGTATATCACATAATAGCAAATCATGATGGATCTCAGGATCCAGTTGCTGCAGGAAACATTGCTGAGGGTGGCTGTCCAAAACAGATGGGCTATTCAAACCATAACTAAACTATAGAATGTGTAGAAGCAAGTTATCTTCACTCTGAAGCTAGGAAAATGGATCAATTCATAGCATTATCAACTGAGCTAACGAATTGACTTCTTCAGATTCCTCTCCTAGAATTGGCCAAACTAGTTGAGAAAAATCTGGCAAAGGTTGTGCAGGTAGGTAAAAAGCCAATTTCTTCCTTGATTGACCATCAGAAATTGTCATGTCTCCTAAACGACATCCTATAAGGGCATCAGCTATAGGTAACCAAGGTCTACCTAGGATAATAGGATATCCCCCTAGGGTTGCCTTAGTGGACAATATGGTAAAATCAGTAGGGTATTCCCAAGATTCAAGGGTGACAATGGCGTCTTCTATTACTCCATCGGGTGTAACCATGGAACTATCAGCAAGTTGCAGGACAGTCGGTGTAGACTGAATGTTTGGAATATTCAAAAATTTCATAGTGTGCTAGGTCATCACATTAATGGCTACACCAAGGTCAACCAAAACATTTCTTATGACTTGACCATTGATATTGATTTTTACTACAGGACTTCCAGGATCAGTATATTTTAGAATGACAACTTTCCCCAACATAATATCAGCTAACTGTCCTAGGACATAGATAGTTTGGGGGTCCTTTTTCTTTCTTCCTTGTTTCTTTAAACAAGCATCTTTAATGGCTTTTCCATAAACTGGAACATCTTTGATAGATTGAAAAAGAGGAATTTGAACTTGTACATTCTTTAGTTGCTCCAAAATATCAAAGGTGGGTTTTTCAATGGTCTTGGGTGTAATAATCTGCAATCTCTGAGGAAAAGGTGGCGTAGCCTGAGGTTGCAGGATGGGTTCCTTGGAGGCAGTAGCTAATATAGGTATATCTTCTGCATGATCAGTAGGTTGTTCAGCAGCAGAGTTTGAAATCTCTATTATTATAGGTGGTTGTGGAGTAGGGAGAGTGGTTCTAGACCTGAGATGGATATTATTGATATTTAGGGCATAAACTGGATATGAGTTGGCTTCTACAGAATACATAGGTTGTTGTTGCTGCTGCTTGTTATTAGAATTTGGCAATGGTTGAACAAGCATAGGCATTTATTTTGGAGGGCCAGTATTTGCTGCAAGAGGTGTAGGAGCTGCAGGAAGAGGCATAAGGGCTGGAGGTTGTGGCTGTTGAGACTGCAGGAATCCAGATGGTTGGTTCTGCCATTGCTGAGGACCTCTCCATTGAGGGTTTTACTGCCAATTACCTGGAGGTGGAGTCCATTGTCCTTGTGGGTGCTACCAACCTCCTTGAGGAGGTTGCCATTGAGGGCTCTAATAATTAGGCCAGTATGATTGAGGAGCATTCTAAGGTGGAGGTGGACCATACGCGGGTTGCCATTGGTTATTATAACTAGAGTAAGGATTACCAAAAGTCAAAGGATCTTGAGGCATACCTTGTGTTGGAGCCCATGGTCTCCTTTGTACAACAAAGAAGACTTGTTCATCATCACCTTTTATCATCTTAAAATCAGTAGGTAACTATTTAGCCTCCATATTGGCCACCAACTTGCATCTGCAGTCACGTTTCTTTTGTCTACAATGTGGACAAAACTCAGCCAGGATTGCCTCAGCCTCCTCATGTTTCTTGTGAGCTTACATGGTATCCAACTGTGTAGCCATGTTTTTTATGATGTCCTACTTGAAATCAGATAGCAAGTTTGTGATCTCCATCCGGGAAACTCCGCTGGAAGAAGACTTTCCCACTGTAGCTTGATGACCTATACCCTTCTTCACATTTGCTTGGGAGTAATTGAGATATATCTTCATGATATCATCCCAAGATGCTTGAGTGATATCTCCACCTCCCATCAGGTCCAAGGCATCTATGCAAGTATCATTGATTCTAATTAGAAAAAGTAATTTCTCAGATTCTTCATTAAGAGTATGGTCTGAATTCTTTTTCAGTGAAAATAAGAATCTTGATATATAATCCTCCAGACTTTCATCTTCCTTCTGTTGAATTCAGAATATATCATCACCTTTACTGCCACTCTTATAGTATTCCTTGTATTTCTGAAGAAATTTTGTTTACATGGCTGGCCAACTATCGACAACACCCCTTTCCAAACTCATGAACCATCTGAGAGCTCCCTCCTTCAAGGTAGCAGGGAACAATTTTAGTTTGTGAGCATCTAAAGTGTAGTCATAACTATGAAAGAGGATATCAAACTCAAACAAAAAGGTCTCTGGATCTTCTGTGACTAAGCCATAGAACTTAGGAAGTAATGAAGAAGGAATATTCTTAAGGTTGTCATTGTTTTATTGAGGAGTAATGGGGAATTCAAAAGTAGGAGGTTGATTCGGTGGATTACGTGCCATGTTCACCTGACCAAGTATAAGAGCAAATGGATTTCCTTTAGGTTCTTCGTCAAATGGGCCAAATAGAAAATCAGCACACAGACCTTTAGCAAATGGGTCAATATCTAAGTCTCCTTCATCCTCAAATAGGCTATAAGCTGGTTCAATTTTCTTGGCAATGAATGGTAGGTTGGGGAGAAATCTTCCCTGAGCGTCTCTCCTTCTATGCATGCAATGAAAATGAATGGTATTTTAAAGATTTTGAAAAAATGACTAAACTACTACTAACAATGACTATAGCAGGTTCTTAGATTGACACCATCCCCGACAACGGCACCAAAAATGGTCGTGCCCACAAAAGGATATGAAAATCATGGAAAAACCTATCCTGGGAATTAGACATTCTAGCAGGTGACTAATACATCTTCATGGACATTCATTTACTTGTCAAACTAGGGAACATAAACTTTAAATGGAGTGGAAAAATATGTGCACTAAGAACCGGTTTTAGTCACAATCTATTGAAAAATAAACACTTGGAAAGAAATTTCTATCTATGTAATAACGTAAAGTTCTCTTAACTCAATCATAGACTAACCAAAATAGAAATCGTAATAGCTACAGTTGAGGGACAAACTATAAACTGGCCTTATGCTGTAGGGACAAACATAGGGATGGATTCTCGATGCTGCAGGAATAGTATAAGACTAAGCTTGTGCCGAAACTTCTAAAATGAAATCTAACTTGAATTAACAAAAGATAAACTATGCTCCTACAGATACTTACTAAGTGGGCCCCCTTAGCAAGCATCAACTAATTGACACAGAAGATTGTGCTCATAACTCCATCAACTTTTATTCATAATGTGAAATCATTTACATTGACTGTTTTGCTTCTGAAAACTAACAAAAAATCTGATTCATATTTTATCTCTAACTCTTACATAATATGCTTCTCTATCTATCTATTTATCTCCTTTTTCTATTTTGTTCACCTGCGCAGGAGGAAAACTTATTTTTAAAATAGGAGAACAACTAACTAACTAACTCAACAAAGAAAGACATGGATATGAAATGTATCCTGAAATCGAGGAACAGACTTCATAAATGAGTTATCCGTTCAACCTGATCCAGAGAGAATCTAGCACTCCACTCTTTCCAGATTAAATATCATTTAAAATCCTTCCCAACGGTTTCGGTCAAAGAGTCTTCGCCATAGCTTCCTCGAAGTCATGTAGGAAATGGAATTTATTGCAAGGCCGAGATTGGTTGCGCTTGACTCGATCATACTTTCTTCAACAACCTGCAAAACATAATGTAACATATACGAAAGAAAAGGCGCATGGCACATACAAAATATCCATTCATTAATCACATATTTAAATCTATTTCATCATTCAAAAACTACATGCGCTATACCAGTCATTTGGGAAGTCAACAGGGTAATAAATACATGCATGTCAACATGATCGGCTACAAGAACATGAAAGTGTATTGCTACAGGATATCCCCCAATAAAAGGTTTCAAGAGAGTTAAACAACCATAATCAACAGAAGTAAAGGTATTAAAAGTACACCATGATATCTAGATGATGAGCATATTTTGGGCTCATCACCTACTACTAGAAATAAAGAAATCCCTCAAAATGTTCAAAATGAACATACTTAAGCAAAAACACACCAAAACCCCTCACACAAGTGCTTCTAGAAGATTCTGGTAGAATACAACAGAAAAGGCCAAAAAGAACCTTCTAGAAACCCTCCAATTTTCCCTCCACATGAAGAAAAGTTAAGCTAATTAAATGTCACACCAAAAGTGTGACAAAAATGCCTCCAAATAGCCCCCTTTCCTCCAAAATTAGTCAAAATAGCATCCCACACATTCCTCATGTCTACAAGTCATCATTGGTCTTCACACAAGTCTTGACCCACACTCTCCTCATGCAATATGTGTGTTTTGAAGCATAAGACTCCAAAAAGCATTAAAGATAATGATCTTGATTAAGTGATTCATAAAACATCACTAAACAAGTCATTTTACAATTCAAAGCATAAAATAAGGGTCACACCATCTCCTTGTATTACATTTGCATTAAAAGGCATAATAAAAGTGATTTTCAAATCACTTACATGATATCTTTAAATATTGGAATTAAATGCAACCTATGATGTCATATCTAAAAGATTTCAAAAGCTTCCAAGGAATTTGACCATATTAACTTACTACATTCTACATTTTTTAATACACACATGGGCAATATCCACTGGTTTTCAAAGGCATCATAGAGCTCCAAAAAACTAGGCCAATATGGCCGACCTCCAAATTCCTTGGAAAGCATATTCCAAGTCACGTGATGTTGGAAAAAAAAAACAAAGGAATAACATAAGCTTCATGGTATACTCAACATGTTGTTAAGGACTTGGCAATGTTTGAAATAAGGGAAAACATCCTAAGGCATAAAATGCCTAAGAGAATGAGCAAGTTTTCGGCCCCCATGCATTAACACATCTTTTAATTTTTAAAAACATGGGAGAAAATCCCATTTCCATTGAATAGGGTCAAACCCTAATCATCAAAACACTAAAATAATGGGAAAAGCCCATCATTTTGTCTTTGCACACTTTGGAACAAGACTCTGCCGCCATGGGGTTTGAGAAAACATGGAGAATCATACTGGTTTTTTGGTGATTCACTAAGGGAAACACCTCGACAGCAAGTAAAGGCTCATTTCGTGGCTTAGAATCTACATTTTTCGCCATTTGGAGGCTACTTTTAAAAACCCACAGGCCACAGCCATGAACATATTGCTGATCATATGTATTATTCTGCTCTTTCTATCATTGTTTTACTATTTACATCCACATTTTTTACCTCTAAAGCTCGAATGGAAAAATTTAAAGTGACAAAAATTGCCAAAAATATAAAGGACAACGAGCAAAATAGCTCTGGTAAGTTTTTCTAATGAATCTTCACTTATTTTCTGCAAACTAAGCTCAAACCTTGAGCTCCAACTAGAAATATCATATGAAATTTTAATATTTCCCTCAGTATTTGCAAATTATGACTAAACCCAGATGGTTTTTATCGCCTATATTTCTATATTTGCAATCTTTTCAAAAGAACCCAAGTGGGTTTCATGATTTCTTGAAGAAACTTCAGATTTCTTGTAAAAGTACATATGGGTTTTGTAAATACACACCATTTCCTGTAATCTGTAGCAATGTTTGTTTCATATTTTGAAACCCTAGGTGGGTCTTCCATATTTTGCAAAAAAAAAAAGATTTGCTTAGCCACAACCTGTCATAATGCATGAATTCCATTTGTCATTTCTGCTCCTTTTTCACCATTGTTATTTCTGCGCATTAGCTTTTGTATCTTGAACCCAAATGAGTCCTTTTATTTTGAAAGAAAACTTTAGATTAAAAATGATTCAATGCCATTGCATAGTATGAACATAATGAAAGCCCCAATTTGTAACAAAAGTATTTTTTTTAGTGAGCACCTGAATTGATTTTGTAAATGCACCTCTTTTCCTTTAGTGTTTTCTTTATCAACTGGCCAAGTATGAGGAATCTGTGAAGACTTGTTCTTCTTCTTGTTTGAAGGAGTTCTAAAAATTTTGAAATCTCAATACCCTCAAGACTTTTTCAATACTCTCATTACCAAATTGCATGTGAAACTCTTCTTTTGATATGTCACTATCTTGATCATCAAACAAGATGCTTTCCCTGAGATTCTCTATCTTTATATCATAGACTTTATTAGCAATAGATTTTCTAAAGCTCCCTTTCTGTGAGCCACATTTGTGTTAGATTCTCAAAATGCATTTTGTCCATCATTTGCCTTGTTGTTGACTTTAGGATATGTGGATTCCTCATCATTGCTTTCTGAAACTTTTCCATGGGATAGCTATTCTAATGTACTTCTATCTAGTCACCACTCATCTTTTAGTAATTCAGAATAAATGCCAACTAATCCCTCAAAATAGTCCAGTGTTGTTTCATCATCTATATCATATATCTTTGATGTTGATGGCATAACACTGTCTCTTGAAACACTTCAGTAGAATTGTATTTTAATTAGGTACTCCTTCATAACTGCAATGTCATGCCACTCCCTCACTGTATCTTGGTATATTATTGTTGACAAAGAGAGGATCCATATCTATCATAGGACTATCCCCTAACTATGGTGATATGATCATTGTATCCCAATTTTAATGATTGGAAAGATGAGACATTGTTAATTTCTTCTTGCTGATGTAACTATCACTTACTCATGAATGTCTTAGAGCTTTCTCATGATAGCTCTTGACATTATCTACTCACTATTTCATACAATAACTCAGAGAGAAAGCTACTTGGTTGATAACTCTACATATGCATAGATTGTATAGCAAGGCTTTGATCTCTATCCTAGCTGCTACAACATCTTTAGTGTCAACCCTTCTGATACAGTTTGGAGAAATTATCTTGAACCTCCATTGATTTGATCAAGAGAAAGCCTTCTTTTACATAATATTTGAGCATGCCACACACTGTTATGCACTCGTCTCCAATTATGATATGCTTTGTATGGGAAAATTATCTATGTCAACTAGAGTTGTTTTTTCTTGAATGTCTTTTCCTTTTGTGCCTTTCCTCAAACCATCATGCATTGATTGTTACCTGGAAAATTTATTTGTCTAAGGTTTGATTGAGAAGGTCTTGAATAAAGCCTTTTGCAACTTGGGCTTGTCTTTTGGAATTCCTTTCTTTGACATGGTGACATTCACTTATGCATGTGTAGTTCACCTCCTTTAAGATGTTCAAATGTTTTTCCCCATTTTTTCCATCATCTTTTTATAGATGCAGTGTTAGTAATAGGCTTGTGTTTATCAACACAATTATCATGTATTTGTATGCTAGAGGTAGGGTATCCTTCTGAAATTTTATTTGATTCATCCTTACTAGCTGTAACATTATTTCTTCATGTTCCTATAGCATTTTGCAAAGGTGTTGTACTATTCACTTGTATCATGACCTTGTCTTCAAAGGGATCACTTTGTGTTGTTTCATGATTAACTCAATCATTGCTTTCTCCATTTCCATCAATAAATTTATTTTTCAACTGCATATCACTTGTGGAGGTAATCCTTGGGTCTTAGCAACTTCAAGAAATGCAAATGAAAATTGATCATTATGTGACATTGAACAGGGAAGTTGAAAAGTTTTACTACCCTTCCTTTCTTTTCATCTATAATGTAATATCTTGTAACCATTCCTTGTTTTCCTTCAGTAAAGTCTAAAGAAATTGTTGCTAGCCCACCTGACATTAGAATACATGTTTCTGCCCCACCTAAATCTGCTATCTAACTCCACCACATTGTTTCCTTTTTGATCATGTGTGACACATAACTGTTTCCCCACTTTGATCCTAGTGGGCAGACACATGTCCCATATGTCAGTGACCTAAAAGATCACTATCCTATGTGATTTGTGGCTATCCAATAAGGTCAAGGTGGGAGGGACTTGACAATACTTTGGATTGCCCTCTCATTATTTAAGAGATGCATAATTGAACTTGATGCATTTCCAAAATAACTTACTTATTTTTATAAAATGTATCAAGGGTCCACTTAAGAAGATTGAAAGACATATCCAACAAAATGTGTTGCATCTTTTGAATTTGATAATGAAGGTTGATCAATTGATGTGATTCCATATTGATTTAATGCACTAATAATAGATAAATCTTTAATCAAGTTGCTCAATTTCCTTTTTCTGTCAAAGCATGTTGAGCTCTACCCTTGTTGGAGCCACATTTTCCCCACATGTTGTATTTAACTGAATCAAAACAGTAACTAGACTTGTCCTAAATCTGTACACGAAGCAAACAAGTTAGAAAATAGATGCATATTTTGGATGTGTTTGATGACTTTAGTGTTTTCCAGGACATCCAAGGTTTGCATTCTTATTTAATTAATGCACTTATGGATCAGTTTATACATGCGTGGGCAGGTGTGTATGTAAGGATTGAGATCTTTCATTGCTTAGAGCCTCACTCTAATATCATTGTCTTTTCAGATGCAGGAGCTAGGAGCACCATGGAGTTAGGGAGGACACAATCAGCTTGGGGCAACAACAGTAGGGAGTTCAGGCAACTTTGTAACTAGTCATTCTCAGGAAATGACTGGTCTCCATTTTTATATGCAAATTCATTTGTTTCTTTTTACTTATTAATGTATAAATTGCTTCATATTTCCATTGAATAAGTAAAGTTAGTCCCTTGGCTTGAGAGGGACATGCACACTTCATGATTATCAATAAAAGATCACATTTGTATACATATGATTCTCTTTTCTCACACGACGTAATTGCAACATTGAAATGACAAAATGTAATCTATTTCATTTGACAATATTTTTCCATGCATATAAAACCTAGCAGACTTATGGTTTATCTTTTAAATGTTTAAATGGATAACACAAAAGAATAAACACTAAACTTGATTTTAGCTGAAACCTAAAAATTAGGTAATAGTAATTAGGAGATTTGGAGGAATAAAGTGATATTTATTAAATAATTTAATAAATGGGGGGAGAGAGAGATGAAATGATATTTAATTAAATAACTTAGGGTTATTTAATTAAATAAGATGACATAGGGAATTAAATCAAATGTTTTGATTTATTTAATTTAATAGGATGAAATGTTAGTGCAAAGGAGGATGAATTAACCCAATTTTGATGAATTAGGTTAATGGACAAAAATGATGCAATTAATTAAACAACTAGGCTAATTTAATCAATTAAGTGAAAAGAAGATGGATTTGAAGAGGAAATGATGTTAGTAAATCTTTTTCGAGTGTATGATCTTGTTCAAGACATTTTTCAATGTCTACATTTTTCCCCTCTTTGAAGCGACGTACCTATTGCTTCAGTTCAAAGAATAACACTTTTTGGATTAAAACTATTGCTTAAATCAAAAAATAAATTTTCTAATTTTCTAATTTTCTAGATGCCTCATTGCTAAAGGATAAAGTTGATTCCCTGCCCCCTTAAGAAGTCGGGTGGAAATTTCAAATTTTGGGTTGGTTTCTCCATCAAGGTTAAAAGATGCCCCGAGGGTCTAGAAAGGCTTCAGGATGCAAGAATTATGCCAAAAATGCAAAAAATGATGCAAAATTAGGTTCAGACTGGCAAAATTAGTGAAAATGATAATAAACACTAGCTTGAAGGTGAAATTAGGGTAAAAACCCTAATTTTCTAGCTTAAATAAGCCAAGAAAGGTCACTTTCAATTCATTTGTGCATTCACACTTGAGATATTCTTGCTATTTTGAGCTTTGACCCTTTGGTGAAATGGCAGGCCAAGAGCTTCCCAGGCACATCTCCGATCGAGTTCGAGAGTTCCAATGAATTTCAGGTGTAGGACCACCAGTATGTAACTCCAAATTTAATTTGAAATTTGAATTTTGGATGCCTTTATTATGCTTTGAAATTTAAAATTTGGCGACGTCGCTATATAGCTATGCCCAAACTGAAATTGGTGATGCTGAAATGAATTAGAGTGACACATATGTATATGGCGACACTAGTCAAGATTTAAGATTTTGTATAGCAATGCTTTTGCTAATTTAAAAATTAAGGAACTTAGGGTTTTCCAAAGATTAAAACGTGATGCCTATGTGTTTGACAACATAGGTTGTGATTTGTAATTTTAAATGGTTTTGTGCATCACAACTTGAAAATTGAATATAGCGATGCTATCGTAGACAATGATGCTATTGTGATTTTTGAGTTGTAAATTTCAAATTGAGTCAAATTTTCTCAGTTTCCTGATGTTGTGTGTTTCGTGGATGGAGGAGGTCATTCCACTGCCGATGTCACGTGAGCATAGACCCACCGTATTGGAGAGATTAGGTGATCTATTAGAGTTGCACTAGGAGCACCCGAGAGAGATTGATCTCTGGTATGTTATGTATGTGTAGACACCCAAAATTGTCCTCTTACAACACCTGTCTCAACATTACATCATTTAGGAATCTTATAGCATGCTCTGCCCTAGGTACCCATGTCATCATCTATTTAATTAAATAAATTTTATTTATTTAATTAAATTCATATTCATAATCCATCCATTTCGCTAATGTTAATTAAATAATTTATATTATTTAATTAATTAAATCATTTCTATTCATTCTTCTAATGTTAATTAAATAATTTATATTATTTAATTAATGAAATCATAAATTCAACGCTAAATAAATAAATCCAAAATTTATTTAATTAATAAAATCCTAAAAAGATCTCGCTTTCTTTCCAAAACTGAACTCGTGTGTATCTAATTAATTTATTTAATTAGATAATTCATCAATTATCCTTCTCGTCTTTTTCAAGATTTATTTCCTTTAAAATAGGAAATGAAATCTTTCCATCTTTTTTTTGACATCTTATCTCATCTCGTTGTATTTCCTCTTTTGTCAAAAATCAAATCCTTGTCAAATCTTTTCAAATCTTATCTTCGTCAACGTCACGGCTCTATAAATATGGCCTCTCACAATCCATTTAGGGGGTTGATTCGTCTAGCATCTGGACTTTGTCAAAATCAGTCTTCTGTCTCTATTTATCATTCTCTCCATTTTCCATTTTCATCGTCAAGTCGTTATGCTACAGGAATGAGCACTCAAACATTCCTCCATTGTCTACCCTTCAAAATCTCGCATTCTCATGCAGGTGGAGAAGAGCAATGGAGATAAATCGAGTTAGCACGGAGATTAGTTTGCATTTGTGCTTCTTATTGTGATTTCCGTGTTGTTTCGTACTCTATTGTGCTTGATAGGATCTGATTAGATTATTGTTTTCATTACACTAAATCTGCTGATTTTTCCCCTATCTACATTTGGTGAACCCGGCTCTTTGTCTTTGTGCTAATACGCATGATCATCCAGTTTATTGAGACATTTTGGTTAGAGATTCATGCATTTTTACTATTGCTTGTGGTAGATCTTCTAATATTTACAGACTGATTTCATTTAATGTTATGACTAGCGACATTTGTTTTGAAGCAATATGCTTATAATAATTCCTTAGATATGCTTATAATAATTGGAAATATCTCAACAGCATTTTATTGCTAAGATATGTGTTTTGTTGCTGAAAGACGTGTCTTGTAGTGATCTACTTATACTGGTTTGTAGCAATATGCTTATAATGGTTGGTAGAGAGGATTTTGCTAGATAATTGGTGAAGGGCATGATTTTATTTTGTGGGCATTTAATATTATTGGTAGATAAATCTAAGGAGACCTTATTGGCTTGCAAGATTCCTGTCAGTCCTTCTTTGTAAGTTTGTTGGCTCCAATTACTTATTATTGGCTTCTGCAGCATCGATCTTCCCATACATATTGAATGGTGCTTTCAGATGGGGCATTCATCTCCACTGATGCCTCCGAGTACTTAGCTCCATTACCTATCCATTCCTTGTTGATCTATCAAGCTTTCACCGACCCAAGCTCTTCACTACCAAATTTTCATACTTTTCAGTCTCCATTCACACCACCAGCCATTCATATCGAGTCATGATGTAATCTCCTGGCCACTGCTGATTGTGTGGATTATTCTAGCATTATCTTCTAGGAGCTCAACTTGCTTTCTTTGGTGTCCTTCAGGTTCCATTTATTAAATCTAGAATGTATTGCATTATCATTAGTTGTTAGAATCACATAATTCTTACATTGCTAGGTTTCATTTTACAAGGCATGCGTTGTGGATCTGCATTCACTATCATTGTATTTGCTTTCAATACAACAATGTCTAAATACAACTTCATCAATATTATACCCTTGATTTGAGATTGCCTTTGTAATTACTACAAGCAAGTCGTCTACATTATATTGAGTAACATTGTCTGCATTGTATTCACCTCGCATCAACAAGATACATTCATAAACTTTCCCAAGCAAGACACCATATAGTCGAATATGAAGGATAATAGTTGTGCCTAGGTCTGAAACCTCACGCCCAACCCATATAAAGTCTCACACCCTTGTCATTGAGTGATAGTCACTAGTATTAAGCGCCTAAGGTCACATTTTTGACATTCTATGATGCTTTGTAAGTGTTGAAGACAATGTAGAACTATTGCCAGTACATTTGGATGTCTTGACTGCTGCTCGTGGACCAAGAACAAGTTCAAGATCCTCTATTTAAACCTCACAATTTTCCGTTGGAACTCTCCATGGAATTTTTAATTAATAAACTCATTTCCCCACATGCGTGGTACTAAGGCTTTAACCTAGGTTCCTTTTACTCATTCCAAATCTCTCATTTCAGTGCAGCTAGTATATAATTTCAAGCACAGGTAGTCTATTATCCCATCGTAGCATATCATCATTCCCTTACTAGAAGAAGTTATCAAATGGGGATTAGTTTTACATGATTCATAGCACAACACAGATCACTTATGGCCTCCAATTTAGATTTTGTCAGTTGGTGATTTAGATTGATTTCATCATAGATTTTAGATTTTAGATTTTAATCTTTCTAATTTAGTTTTAAACTTAGATTTTTTATTTTATTTTTAATTTAGTAAAAATTTAGATTTAAATTTTTATTTTTTTTATTAGATTGTAGATTTAGTTTAGATTTCATTTAGATTTAGATTTACTTTTTCATTTTAATTTTAGAATTAATTTTGACATAAATTTAGATTTAATTTTTAGATTTCAGATTTAACTTTAGTTTTAGATTTTAATTTTTAATTTAATTTTTCATTTAGATTTAAGGTGAATTTTAGATTTTATTTTTTTAATTTAGTTAGATTTAATTTCTAATTTAACTTAGATTTTAAAAAATAAAAATAAAAATTAACTTTTTAATTTAGTGTAAATTTCTAATTTTTAATTTCATTTAGATTTTTCATAGTTGGCATATTTTTGACCTAATCTTACTTTGGCTTCCGATTTGGTATTTCTTCTTATCTTGGTGACTTTTCAGAGATCGGAGCTGGAACAACATTGACATCAGTCCTACACATCAAATTGGAAAGCGAATAATCAGGTGCATACATTCTAATCTTTCATTTTTCATTGATCATTACTTGCCACACATTTCAATTCAGGGCATAAAATCAAATCTTGTTTGATCACATCATTGCAATTGGTTTTAAAAGAATCTTGTCTTCAATCACATATTGAAAATTGGGTCTAAAATTAACCACTTTCTTCCTACAAATTTGATTTGGGATCTAAAAAGAACAAATACTTCATTGCTTTCTTGCACATATTTCCTTTCTAAGGGTCAATTTACAACTGTGAGTGTGAATCAAGTGTGTGTGTTATCACAAACACCTCACTTGGTTTGCTTTTGTCAAACCCTTTTTAGGAGGCCTGCTAGGGGATTTCATCACCCCTGGGGATGACCTCAATTGAAGTGTGAATCAAAAGAAACGCTTGTTTGGTAGTTAAAATATTGTCACTCTTGGCTAAGCCCCAAAGAACTTTATACCTTTGGGAAGTGAAAGTGAAGGGTGGGTTACCCCTTTCTCCCAGCTGTGTGGTAGGATTTTGCTTTCAAATCATCCTTAGTCAACCTTGTGCAGACTAGCTTGAGACTTAATTGGCCATACCCCACTTGACTATTCATAGGGCTTGTTGTTGTGTATTTGAGTGCTTTCTTAATCATAACATTTAATTTTCAAAGACAAATTTTTTCATTGTGCTGGTGTGTGTGTTCATGTATTTACATGTGAAATATTGTGTTTGATAGTGCCCAAGTCAAACTTCCAATAAACACTTGCCACATCATCCAAATCATACAATCTTGTCATTCCACATCATATCCCAAACATCATCATTTCTTTAATCCAATCAACATCATTTTACACCATGAAAACATTGGAAGACGTAGCACAAGAGCTTGTTCACATGCTTCACATGGCTAAAACAAGTCAAGCACCTTTACCCCAACAAATCACTCACAGATTCCATGACATGATCCAAAAACTTCAAACCAACCAATCAACTCAAATGCAACAACTCATAGCTCAAATCAATACCTCATGGCCACTTGTCAAATCCAACAAGCACATCAACAAATTTCACATCAATCCTGTGTGTCACCTATATCATCATATCAACCTCATTCCTCCACATATCATGTTACCCCTTCGTCAACCTATCACACGTCTTCTAATGTCAACCCTTATCCATACCAATCCACCTCTCAACAATCATTATCCTATACAACACCAAATCATATCACAAGTCCAAACACCATTTCAACCTCAACACATTCAACCCCAATCCTATGTGTCACCTTCATCATCATGCCAACCGAACACATCTACCTATCATGACAATGCCACATCAACATGTCCACCCATATCACAACAAGAACATAGGATCCCAAGTCCACCTTGGCAAAAAAATCAAGCGCCTTTAAGTCTTAATGCCACCTTTGACAAGGGGAACACCACTCTAGTTCATGTACCTTTACCACCATCCAATCAAATGCCTATCCATAAGCCACCATGTCTGATTCCTAATTCATTGGCCTCTTAGCTTCTAACCAATCAAAATCTTCATTACTCCCACCATCATCTAATCCTCCATCAAATCAATGCCCTACATTTAGATATTTAAAAAATAAATTGATGGCATTATCTAAATCCACCCATCCACCTATAAAGGATGTGACCCAAGGGCTACAAGCAAGGAATCAATTGTCACCATGTCATTCAACACATATCCTTGAACATACAAAAGAATCCTCAAACATCATGCCAAGTCCTTCAATTCAACCATGTCATCCACAACCCCTTGAGCCAATTCAAGAGTCTCCTTTCATAAGTCCAAGTCACCCTCTTTCATGCTCCTATGTTGACCATCAAGAACATGTCAAGTCTCTCCATGAGAAATCCCCTTCCACTTCCATTCAAGCAACACAAGAGTTATTTCAAGAGTTTACTCCCAAGCATGTGGAAACATCAAGCCCTAGTCCTAATCAAGATCAAATCATTTTCATCCAACCCGTCCATAATCTATATTGTTTTTATGATCAAGATGATATCCATAATGATGAAGAGCCTATCCAAGAGCAACTTGATCCTATACCCATCCATGAGAAAGATATTCCAAATTCACCTCCACCTAGTCCTATCTATGATCCATTAACATTCACTTCCCTTGATGAGACAAGTTCCTCCCAAACACACATAGAAGATCAAACAAACACCTTGGATCTAAGTGAACACAATGCTAATCAAGATTCTAATGATCCCTTGTCACCCACTATCGACCCCACTGCAAGTCCTCCATCATATCCTATTGATCCTTCTATCCTCATTCATGAATGTTCCTCCTTAGAACAACAACAACCATTATCTTCTCCATCCAATAAGGAAATCATGTCTAGTGTTTCACCTACACCTAGTCCCATTGTCCATTATACACTCCAAAATATGAACCACCAAGGTAAAGGTTTAATCCTTCATGAACAAGATATTTTTGAGCCCATCCATGTCAAAGTCCCTCCACGCTCTTATGGCCTTGGACATATATCTCAAGGACACCAATCTCAAGATGTTGGTATTTCCTCCATGCATCCTAAGTCCACTTTCCATCATAAATCCTATCATACGCCTAAAACATATGTTTCCATTCCACCACCGTCATCCTACAAATGTCAAAAGCATGTGACCATACACTTCCCTCCATCCACTCTACCACCATTACTCCCAACACCTAATATCCCTACCATTCAATCCTCTTATCCGTTTATCCATAAATCCTCTAAACATCTTAATCATGACCAATCAATGCACACATTGTCTAAACATAAAGCTTCCACTCATTCCACCAAACCTAAGGGATTCCAAAATAAAAATTTGGATGCCTCTACACATAAAGTCAAAAATTCTAATGGTCCTAATGCCTTAGCATACAATTGCAAAAAGTCAAAGCCAAGTACATTTAAAAGGCTATATAAGCCCATACCTCCAAAAGTAAAGGCCAAAACTAAAATGGTTTGGGTACCTAAGCAAAAAGAAATCAAGTCAAACGAGGCATCCACATCACAAAAATCCCAACCATCCCCTCCCATCCAAAATGCGCATTCCATTCAAAAATATCATATTCCATCCCACAAGCCAAAAAAAAATCATACAAATATCAAGTCTATGTGGGTACCTAAGGAACTTCATCCACCACCTCCTAAGAAAACATCTCCATTGCTTCCTACACCCCATCCACATCAAAAGCTTCAACGTTTATCACAGTGTGTGCAACCATTGGTCATGATTCCCTTCCATTTCACAACAAATCCACATAACTCCTTCTACTCATCCTTCACTCATTATCCTACATATCTCCCCCGTCATCTTCCTATGGTCCATGCTTTTGGCTAAGCCTCCCCATTCATCTTTTGCATAAGTCCCATATAATCCCTATCATCTTCCCGACATAATCTACATCATAATCCATTATTGTCCTCCATAATCCACATCATAATCCATCATCTACCTACTCTGTCTCCCTTTCATGTCATCCCTCACCAACATATATGAGCATAATGACATTTGACATGGCCCATGCAATTACATCCATCCCTAGTGGGACTATCACCTTTCATGCAACTAGACACTTAAGTCCCTCCTATCCAAAAGTCAAAAATTAAAAGAAAGAATAAAAAAAAGAGTAAAGAGAAATCCCTTCATCCAATGGTGAAAACCTGGTAAACAGGCACCTTGGATAAGTACCATGATGAAAACTTGGCAAACAGGCATCATGTGTAGGCTGATCTTCTATGTCACTTACACTTGGGGGCACAATGTCTTATCTATCCAACCTATCCTTCATGTCATATCATTTCTATCCTACCTACCATCTTATCCATCATACATATCTATCATATTGAGTCCACTTATCCACCCTAGTCCTTTTGATCTAAATGAAGATATAGGGGCAAAAGGTTGAAACATGTTTTGGGTATCTCTTGACATACCTCTTCCTATCTAAACCAATCATGTCATTATCCTATTGTCATACATTTTTTCTAGAAAAATACTAAGTCTTGTACCTAGAATGGGGCATGTTATTCCTATGCGACATAGTCTTTGGAGATCACATCCTTGCTCTCTTATGATGCATACATCAATACCATCCATCCATCTATCATGAGCCTTTTATCCCTTATCCCATCACCCACCCTAGCACCTAGACTTGGTTTTCCCCTTGTCATTGGTATCTAGCACAAAGGCTACTCAAATTTTCATCCTTTGACACCTCAAAACATTTCAAAAGTCCAAAAAAAAAAGAAAAAGTCAAAACATTTCAAAAATCCAAAAAAGCAAAACATTTCAAAAAGTCCAAAAATCAAAAATTTCAAAAGTCCAAAAAAATCAAAATCATTTCAAAAAAAAATCCAAAAAAATCATAAAATGTCAAAAATCCAAAAAACAAATAGCCAACAAATATCCAAGCAATAATTCAAATGCAAGTCAGTCCTTCATCCATACCAATCAAGTCGATCAATCTTGTCAAATTATTCAATCACATCCTTTGGTCTTGATCCTAATCTTGTCGTAAACCAAATCAACCAATCAATCAATCAATTATCATCATCCTTGTGTTGCTCTAGGGATATGTCGCTCCCCACAATGACAACACTATTATCATCAATCAATCAATCAATCAACGGTTTACAGCTTGGCACGAGAAATACCTTGTTTGTTTTTGTATCATTTGTGCATGCTTACTTGATTGCTTGTGTGTGTTATAATTTTTTTTCTTGCATTTGCATCACATCCAACTTATTCTAGCTAATATTCATATCTTGTATCTAGACAAGGTTGTATTGCATTGGGGCATGAGACAAATCGTCACCTTAGTCCTTATACCTTGGTGCATACCGTCTAGTGTTAAATAAAACATCATGGTTGCTCACTTTCATTGCAGCATAATGCATCTTTCACTTCTTCCATTCATTCCTTCCTCTTTAGTTCTTGACCCATCCCTTTCATTTCGAGAGCCTACCCATGTTTGTCCAACCCGCCTATCCTCTTGAGGGGGCATCATCATTCCATCATCATCGTATTTTGTTATCATCATCCATTTTTCTCTATCCATAACTTAGTTTCTTTGAAATGGTGTTACTCGACACAAATCTCATCATCTTGAACATCATCTCAAAGAGGGGAAAAATGTAGACACCCAAAATTGTCCTCTTACAACACCTGTCTCGGCATTACATCATTTAGGCATCTTGTAGCACACTCTGCCCTAGGTACCCATGTCATCATCTATTTAATTAAATAAATTTTATTTATTTAATTAAATTCATATTCATAATCCATCCATTTCGCTAATGTTAATTAAATAATTTATATTATTTAATTAATTAAATCATTTCTATTCATTCTTCTAATGTTAATTAAATAATTTATATTATTTAATTAATGAAATCATAAATTCAATGTTAATTAAATAAATCCAAAATTTATTTAATTAATAAAATCCTAAAAAGATCTTCTCGTTTTCTTTCCAAAACTGAACTCGTGTGTATCTAATTAATTTATTTAATTAGATAATTCATCAATTATCCTTCTCATCTTTTTCAATATTTATTTCCTTTAAAACATGAAATGAAATCTTTCTATCTTTTTTTTGACATCTTATCTCATCTCGTTGTATTTCCTCTTTTGTGAAAAATCAAATCCTTGTCGAATCTTGTCAAATCTAATCTTTGTCAACGTCATGGCTCTATAAATATGGCCTCTCACAATCCATTTAGGGGGTTGATTCGTCTAGCATCTAGACTTTGTCAAAATTAGTCTTCTGTCTCTATCTATCATTCTCTCCATTTTCCATTTTCATCGTCAAGTCGTTATGCTGCAGGAATGAGCACTCAAACATTCCTCCATTGTTAACCCTTCAAAATTTCGCATTCTCATGCTGTTGGAGAAGAGCAATGGAGATAAATTGAGTTAGCACAGAGATCGGTTTGCATTTGTGCTTCTTATTGCGATTTCTGTGTTGTTTCATACTCTATTGTGCTTGATAGGATCCGATTAGATTATTGTTTTCATTACACTAAATCTGCTGATTTTTCCCCTATCTACAGTATGCACCCGTCATCTGGACACATCTTGCTTTGATGTTTTCTCTATGCGAGAGATGGCATAGTGAGACATTGTTGTTCCACCTTTTGACAGGAAAGGTGATGGTGAACTTGGAGGATGTTTGGCGTATCCTTCATTTTCCAATTCATGGTGATCGAGTAATCTATGATGTTGATTCTGGATTTGAAGCTTGTCATGAGGTGATGGAGCTTGAGGACATCACCTTGGTGGCATCATAGATCAACCTTGAGATGTATAAAAGTCATGTGCCCACGTTCAGATTGATCATTGCAACCATTATTTTAGGTCTAGTTGCTCCTGATAGATGCAACAAAGGGTTCAGCCTAGGATGGCTCTTGGTGTGGCATTAGATGCTCTATAGGAGGACACTCTTTGTGTGGGGGCTCTTGATGCTAGCCTCTCTATATCATCACATGCATAATTTTGTTTACTGTCATGGGAGAGCTATTGATGCATGGGTGACTCTGCTTCACATTTGGGCATGAAAGCATATCACTGTGCTCTGACCTATTGTTCAAATGGTAGATGTCAAGCTAGATGATCTTGTGATCTGGTAGTATAGGTGTGCTCCTACCCTAAGACACACTAGATAGATTGGGATCCCATATTGGCAATGAGTCATTGATGATATGAAAGTTTTTTGCCGATGCTTGTGGCTATAGATTCCACCATGGTTTGATGATGTACAAATGTATTTATACATTGCTAGGAAAACCAGATATATGCAGGGTCACGAGCACACCATTATTGAGAGGTATTTACTAGAAGGGTAGCTCGACAGTTTGGGAAGGTCCAAAATAGACTAGATAACGGGTACAAGGCCATTTGTGCTAGGTCAGCCAGAGAGGTTCCCACATGGGGACCAACCATTCCAACTCCTGAGGCAATTGAGAGCTTTAGAGAGTTAGTGGTTCAATCTTGGGCCTATGATCAGGGTTAGGCAGTAGTACATACTAGGCCTACATATTATGCCTAGTTCATACCTCTACGACAGTTGACAGATCTAGTGGGTGATCCTCCGCAAGGGATGCCTAGAGGTAGGGGGCTAGAGGCAGAGGACATGATGGCTAGGATGGTCAGGTTTTGGGGGCTTCACTGATCAGACAACAACCTCCTCAACATCGTCTAGTTGTATAGTAACAAGGACCATAACAGTAAGCAGTACCACCACTGCCACTACTAGATGTTAGGGATGCATAGATTCAACACTGTAGCAACATGTGTTGACTTTGACTGGTGAGCGAGATCATGCCCGCCAGCAGATTTTGGGTATTACTGCTGAGTGGGATTAGGCATGATAGTAGTTGATTTCCATCATGGCCAAGAGAGATTAGGCGTTACAATAGGTACATGCCATGATGAAAGAGAGAGACCATGAGATTTCCTGACACCAATAGATAGAGGCTATGATGGTGGCCACTCATGGTAGGACAGATTCAACCAGATTGTACAAAGAGGCCATTATAGAGGCTGTGTATTATAGGCAACATTACCACCGAGATGTACTATAGGCACTTAGAAAGCCTATTTTTTTGCAACATAGTGATGCACGATTGAGAGGAGAGGATCAACCTGAGAGGAAGGCTGGAGAGGGTAGTAGTCATCACGGCTAGCCATTATGTATAAACACTTTTTGATTTTTTTTCCCAATTCTTTATCATAGATATACATTCATGGGCTCCTTTTTGATAGCCTCGTGGATATTGTACTTTTGATCGTTATACATACACTGATCCATATTTTATACCATGACACTCATTTTTTGATATATATATATGATATGGATACAAATGATTCATGATGTGTTCATCTTATTTCATGCTTATGGATGCATATGATATGAGATGCTTATATTATGTATGGATGCACTCTACTTATGCCTATATTATATGTGATGATTATGATATGATATGGATGCAGATGATGTGGATACATTTCTTTTTGTATATTTTCTATGCAATTTTATGATGATTCTGTATGCATATGGATGTATGGATGCAAATGCTTATGATATGCAATGGTTTAAGATGGTTAGAATAACAAATATATATTATTCATCACAACTCAAATGATAATGTAGAATGTATGATGTGATATGCAATGATTATGCTGATGGATTGTGAATGTAGGGTGGATGCATTGATGTGATATGCAATGATTATGCTGATGGATTGTGAATGTAGGGTGGATGCATTGATGATGTTCTTGTTGACTGTCATGATACTAGGTTAGCGTGAAGAGAAGATAGAAGAATAAGGAATGAATGTCTATTGATTTCGATGATTGTTTCAAAAGATCCGACAAGTCCATGATCCATCGAGACTTTATTAGAGATAGTGATGAGACAATGCAAAATGACAATGAAATGAAGGATGATGAGTTGCTCACACTTTAGGATTGGGATTTCCATCATTCCTTAATGTTTGATATAACACATAATACAATGCATCAAGGTATTGATAACCAAGATGACATTGTATCTAGTGTAATGGACTTTGATTCGACAAACAGATATAATATTTCTTGTTCACATCTTGACATACAAAAACCTTGTTGGAATGCAAGTTAGGAACTTAGAATATATTGGACCAAAGCATACACAATATTCAACAACATACTCCAAACAACTTTCCTATACACAACTAAGAAAGTACGCACCAAGATTATTTTCAAGAATAGCCACAAGCACATCGAATGAAAGATAATGATCAATGCCCCATTCCTTTCTCTCTAAATTTTTTTGATAGACATCATTGAGAGGTCCTTGGAATGGGTCATTAAGATAAATCATAAGAAAATATCAAAGGAAAATAGATAGTTTTATCTATATCTCTTGCCTTGTTTAATTTAGCTAAGGAGATATCTAATATTGATGTCCATCGCAGGAAGGATACATCCTAGGACATGTTGATCAGAGGTTTTTTTGATGTTAGGATGATGATGCTAAGATGAGTCGTTGATATAAACTTCACTGACGCATTTACTTATGACTTATACTTTAGATTTTGACATTTAGGTTCACACTTTATGACTTGGTATGCTTATTTTCTATTTGTTTCGCCATAGGATGAAGGTAACAATCAATTTATTATGGGTGAAATTTTATTGCTAGTGAAAGTGAGTTGGGGTGGATGATTTTGGATTTTTTGGAATATTTAAATGTTTTTGGTATTTTGGAAATATTTTGAGGCTGTGTTTGGTCTTTTTGAAAGTTTATATGATTTTTTAGGACTTTTAGAGTTTCTGAGGCCATTTAGGGTTTTCTAAGATATTTGAGGCTTTTTAAGTCTTTTGAATGTTTTTTATTGTTTTTGGATTTTCAATTTTTGAATGTTTTTGTATTTTCTAGTTTTTTTGAATGTTTTTGAGTTTTTTGAGATATTTTGATGTTTTTGTATTTTCTGAGTTATCTGGATGTTTTGGGGTTTTCTGAGATATTTTGATGTTTTGAGATTTTCTGAGATATTTGGATGTTATTCAAGGGTTTTCTGAGATATTTGGAAGTTTTTGGGTTTTCTAAGAATTTCCACCAAGAACCTAACCTAAAAGATCTATCTTAGGGGTCTTGGGGGCTGATCAAAGATAAGCCTTGCCTATATTATACATGCAGAGACCACATAGTTTTATTGACTTGACCCATTTACAAGATGAAGATATGAACAGATGAAAGATGTTAGTTTATTATGGTGGAATCCTAAAGGACTGACCTAGGGTGTCTCGGGGGCACATCAATGATGGCCTTTCCTACGTTCAAGCTTAGAGACAACGTAGTTCGACAGGGGCACTACTTTTTTAGATTTTTGATGTTTTCGACCTTTTTAGGGTTTTTGATGTGTTCTGGATGTTTTTTCTACTCCAATCCTATCCAAGATATTTAAACCACAAAAATTAATCCCTAAACCACTATTTATAAGTCTATGTCTAGTCCCAACCCTATTAATAAAAGAAATTATCATCAAGGAATCATTGTGTTTTTATGTTTCTAAAGGAGGTAATTTATTTTGATGAAAGACAATTTCCAAATTAGGTGAATTCATAATCTCAACCAAAGATGTCACATCATTTTGTTGCACACTAGGATGGATCAAAACTTTTTGCAAATAACTTTGAAGCATGCCATGATAAATAGGTGATGTTTGAATTAAATCCCACAAGGATATCTTAGCAGGAATGTTACAAAAATGGTCAACAAGATCAAATTCTTTACCACTATGATGCAAAATGTTTGGTGTGGGTGGGAGGTGTTGTCATAATGGTGGTTTACAATTCCCGAGAGGAACAAATTTTAGCTGAAATCACATATTTTTAGAAAATATAATGATTTAAGCCTTAAAAAGTTCCATTTTAAGGATTCCAATTGAAGAGGGTTTGATTAAATCACCTTAGATCAAACCCCCTTGGATAGAACCTCGCTAGTTTTAAACCATACCTATAAATGCGTCTCCTTTACACCCATCAAAATGCTGATAAAAAATCACTTTTGATTTAGCTTTTGGGGGATCAAATGAATTCATTTAAAATTTATTTCAAATGATTATGGTATTCCTTAGAACAAACTATCTAATGAATATAATTTTAATATGTTTTGGTTTTATTATGTATTTGTTTTTTAAGTTTTATTAAACATAGGTTTTTCATCGAAAATGAATTTCTTTGTTCTTCACATGTGGAAAAATAGAAGATTATAAAAAAAAAATTGAAAAATATGAGTGCACCAGATATTGAAATCCTTGATCCAATAAATAAAATAAAATAAAATTTTGATATATACAAAAAAAGTTACGCGTTATACGGTCACGCTGTGTCTGAATTGTAATTTGTTTGACTTTGAGACTTGATTAAGAAAAAAATATTCAATAAAAAACTATCTAACCAAGTGAAAGCACTAGATATCAGAGTTAGAAATCTAAATTTGAAAGAATTAGAATTTTATCCTTGATGGAAAAAAAGTTATGAGTTATACGGTGTGCGTCACTTTTTAAAAATGTTGTTTTCTGAAAAAAATCAATTTTTGTGGGAGATGGAAAAAGAAGTGCAATTTCATTCCAAAAATGTTTTAAAAAATATTTTTAGAATCTACAGACAAAATTTGATGAGACTCTAGTTTGTACTATCTTCAAATTCCTCACAGTTTAGCCGCTATAGGTGCCCGAATGTGAAGATTTAGTTAAAAATAATAATTTCAATGTCCAGTTTGGCCAAAAATTGTAAACCACTATTATGGGATCACCCTGGGAGATATTGTTGAGGCAATGGGATGGATGTTGGAGTTTCTTAAGTTTTCTTATTATTTATAGTGTTATATGTGTGAGCTACAAAATGATAACTTGATTGTTGTGACACATGATTACTAGTAATTTTCTTTACAAAGTTTAGGATATGGCCATGAGGTTTAGGAGGTCCTATAATGAGAGGTGAGTTAGGAGGTCCAATAATTAGAGGAATTTCAGGAGGTCCAATAATCAAAGGAGATCTAATAGCCAATTATGCATTCATAACCTCAATGGATTTGAATTCTTGTTGACGATCTTCTATGGAGGGGGATTTATTATCACCTTACTATATCAAGTGAAAAAAGTGTATTAACGATTTCATATTCTTGTGCTATAATATCTTCCCAAGCAGGAGAAGTATTGGGAGAGAAACAAAAATATTCTCATGATGCTCAATGATTGAATCCTCTAACACTAAGATACCTTCTTCACAAATAGGAGAGCTATCGGGAGAACAACAACTATGATTGTCCATGATAGAATCCTCTTGTACCAAAAATTTCTCACAAGTAGGGGAGATGCTGGGACATGAATGTATATTAGGAAAATATATTATGAAATGTGTCAATGATTTCATTCTCTTGTTCCAAGATACTCTCATAATTAGGAGAGATATTGGAGAATGACTAGCATTCTTGTCAATGAATTCATTTCGTTTCCCTAGATTGTAATCATAAGTAGGGAGATTATAATTATACAAGATGTGTGTTAGCATACCAAAACCAGATATTTGAAAAGGGAACATTTTGCTACTATCCCTATGAATCAAATGATCAAAACCAAACAAATCTGAAAAATAGATATTGCAAAAAAATAACCAAGTCTGAACAAAGAGCAGACACATAAATTTACATAGAATTTTTTAGCTCAAAATACCTAGACAAGGGCATCTAGGGTTCCTATTTCTTGCATAGGTTTTTGAAAATTTAAAATTTAACTATGTATAATGGTATTTAAGGATCTCAAATCTATTTGCAAATAGGTCAAACACTTAATAGTTTTCTAGAATTTGCCTAGTTTATGATTATGTAATTCACAATGCAAGTGTGCAATAATTTGCAAAAAAATTAAACAATAAAGGTAATTGTAAATACACTTTCTAGATAAAAAATACAACAATTTATTGATTCTATTATGCCACAATCTAAAAATGATGATGATAATGTCCTTTTGAAACAAAACAATGCAATTTTTCACTTTTTAGCTATATGCTAGATACCTAAATGCATGCAATGACACTTTCAATTTTGTTTTCAGATTTTAAATGACCTAATGTAGATTTACAAATGAAATTGGAATGTATATCTAACTATAATTACTAAAATTAACCCCATTGCAACCTATGATGCAATATGATATGTAATTTTTAAAATTTTATGATTTTAATGATGCAAAAATGACTACCTTATTGAAAAATGCAAAGCAATACAAAATCTAGATCTAAGATGAATTTTCAGAAGGTATATAATGTTAATAAGTCAGGTTCACCAAAATGAAACATACAAAAAGTGAAACCCTAGGATTTTGCTTCTAGGATTGAACACTTTTTCAAATGGTGTTTCATTAGAGATTTGAATGGTAGTGGGGGTTCAATGGATTTGGACAAGGTATGTGGTTGAATTATAGCCTAATAGGTGAGTGAAAAAACCATTAATCGAATTTGGAAATTACCTAAGGATGACATTAGGCTAATTCCCTCTCGATCATATTCCCCTTTCATCCTATCTAATCAAATAATGTAAATTATTTAATTAGCCTTCTTATATCTTCTTACTTAATAAAATAAATCCTAGTTATCCTAGTTATTTAATTAAATATCATAATCTCACCTCTTTTCATTAAATAAATTAATTATTTAATGATAAATCCTAAATTCCTCCAAAAGGGAATATTCCTATGGAATATCCCTCCCCTTTGCACATTAAAAAATTGTTTTAATTTTCTAAATACTAATTTTCTTCATCCACTTGCATGACAATATTCTTTGAGAGTATTCTCCCTTTTCACTCATTCAAAAAAGGGAATATTCTTCCTTGTAACAAACTTTCAACAAACTTCTTGAGAAAGTTTTGAAAGTGTGCTTCTAAATACATGATTGTGAGCCCTTGATTAAATATTAACTTGCATTCTCAACCCTTGATAGGAATCCATGCCTCCATCTTCTTTTCATCCTGACCATTGATTGATTATTTCAATCTTGACCATCGGTTCCTTTTTCCTATTCTATAAATAGACCTTGCATCTATTGAATCTGGATCCATCTCTTGATAGCAAACTTATGTTATTAAGAATCACACTCATTTGCACCATGTATTATGTTTAAAAGAATTTAAGGTTAACTTTCATGCATTGTTAGCTTAGTATCCATTAATGGCTTCCATGGTAACTTAGTTACATCCATTTAACATATTTTGGAATTAGGACTTGCATCTTTAAATCTTGCATACATTTAGAATAAATTTTCACACTTTTAAAATATACATCCTAGCATATATCATGTTAAATTACCTTTCATTATGTTTCACATATATCTCTCATTAGTTTCATCAGTTTTTTCCAATAAAACTGATTGAAGCAAGCTCATTATCAAAGGGATTGGGAAAGGGTTGTCATTCCACATAAATGTGACACCACTCCCCTAATAGGATAAGATTCAATGTCTTAGAATAGATGTTTGTCAATATTTCATGTTTTAGAATGTTAGTTTTAATGGCTTCTTCATTTTTATTGATATTGAATATCTTATTTGAATTGATGCTTAGTGGATTAAATATACCTCAAACCCACATGGATCAGGTGTAGTTAACCTATTCTATGTCATTAGTCACAATTATCTATAGAGAATGGCACTATTTTGAAATCTATGAACCATGCATTACTACCCAATAATTTAAATATTGATTGTATTGAGCTCTTCCATGAAAAGATACTCCTAAAACAAGAGAATGAATGTATAAAAATGGTTAATGTTGAGGGATTATTGAAGTGAGAGAACGAGAGTTCAAGGAGCCTTCTACATTTATTTTCTTGTATGAGAAAATATTATTCTTTACATTTCATAGAGGGATTGTTTTCTTATGGAATTTGCAAGGAGAGTTGGTTGCTTCTTATAGAGACCACTTCTAAAGAATCCTATTTGTAACATTCATTTGACTCATGATGAAGAGGTAATTGTTTCTTACAATAAAATTTTTAAGGCCCTTGAATCTAATAAAGAAGCCGGTTAATAAAAATAGTGACAACTTGACCAGAAATTGTTGCGATGAGGTTGGTGCCAATAATCCAAATGTGGGAATAAGTTGTAGGAGTTGGAAATTTTAAATTTTACCTCAATTTATGAAAAAAAAGTCATGCATATTATTTCTCATGTTGGGTTCCTTCCAAATATTCTTACCAAAATCTAGAAAAAATCTTAGATATTTCTTATCAGACTCATCAAATAACCATAAAGGATTTCATAGAGCTATCTGATAATTTTGTTTCCTCCCACATGACTCTAGAGGGCTTGGTCTTATTGATATATAATATAAAGGTACATGATTATGTGCTAAAGGAATAATCAAAACCCTTGAGGGAGATAAATCTTGGAAAGTCTTGCTTCGCTATTGCATTTCTATAGGAGTTCCAAATGGGTGTAAAGCTTAGAGAAATATTGGCTTTTACTCTATTCTTGTAATGCAAGAGCCCATTCAAATCCATGGAATTTTTTTCATTAAAAATATTTTGAAAGCTTGGGAAGATATCACTTTCCCTATCTCTTATGAAATAAAAATGTGTTTAGGAATATTTTATCCATTAATAAATAGTCCCTTTGATCATATCCTATCATCACATACAAAGATGAATCTATTACGAAAATTTCCTAGGTCCATGTTTTCAATTTTTTGAATATAGGCATTAAGAATATTTTATCTTTTATTTCAAGGATTGTTAGGAATTTTTTTCATGGTCTACATCTAAAGATAATCCTTTTATACTATTATTAATTTGATTATTATGGAAATATTACATGAAATCAGGGTTAGAAGTTACAAACCATGGTGGAAGGACTAAAATAGTACCTTAAATAATACATTTTTTTCATAATTTCCAACCTCGTAACTGTTATGCTTGTCTCTTTTCACAAATATATGGTGAAAAATGTTAATCATAGATGGGTGTTCACGTCCTTGACTAACATTTGGTTGCATAGATTTCAAACTAAGAAATCTATTATTCAACCAAATCTTTCTCAAGTTTTTCCAATACATACTTTATCAAGGCCAAGTCCTATTATCTCTAAGATAATTCATTGTGGTGTTTCCAATCCTTGTTACCTTTTCTACGGGAATCTAGTAACTCCCAAATACTTGTTATTATTTTGTGCTAAAAAATCTTAGCATTTGATTTTTTAAACTATTTAAGCCTAATCCTTTTAACTCGCATACAACATTTATAAGAGGTTGACCCAAAATACTTGTTAAATATACCTATATCTAGCATTCTTTAAGCTCATGAAAATATTTTTTAGAATTTGGAATGATATAAACTCTTCTCTTTTGCTAGTTTTTACTATTGATAAATGGTTCTCATTGTATTCTAAATATATGATACAATTGGACAATATGTTAATTTAGATACAAATGCAAGGTAATAAAGTTGCATTCAAGGTGGCACACTTATTTAAGTTCTTTTGTACCACAAGACCTAGTGCTCATTATATGCCTGCTAGAGTGCCACTAACCTCCCCTACTCCTTGTAATAAAGGTTAATCCCCTATTTGAGGGTATTGATGTGGTAGAAGTTAGACTAACTATATGGATGTTATGGTTCTTATATTTGTCTATGAAAATCCCGTGGTTAGAATGCTCATGATAGGTCCTAGGTATCTCACCAACATTCAAATTCTTTGAGCAATGTCATTCTAGAGAAGCTTCAAATTAGGGAAATAGTGGTAAATTCCTTAAGTTTTCCTTGGTTGATTCTCGTATGATATTTATTTCTCAAACTCTTGAGGAAGTGTAAAATAATGAGGATAATTCAAATGGTTATCTATTGGTTAGGAGTCTTTCCCTATTGGATGAGAAATTTTGGATGTAGGGAAATCAAATGCCTATGATCCACCTACTACTATTGCTTCTATAACTTTGGCTATTTGGAAAAGGTAAATTCTCTCTTTGGATTTGTATAAGGATCCACCTTGCCTAGACACTATGGTGTGGTTATCTACACCCACCCTTTTTTATGATATATTGTATTTTTTAAAGATCTTTATAGTTAATATATGTCAATTTCATCTATATATACAAATACATATGTGCATGCATACATACATACATACATGCATGTATGCATACAATATATAATATATGCGTACATATATATTATGCACACACATATATAAAATT